>OZ017740.1:125628595-126286095 GCA_963969285.1 Odontomyia ornata
GCAACAGAAGCATTCATCAGCGCCTTAGAGGACCAGGAATTGCAACAAGCCGTTCGTTTAGCTCAAAAGCAAACGGTTAAGGATGCATTGGCTTATAGTCTGAACTTCGAGGCAGCGAAAAATGCGACTCGTACCACTGTCCGAGTCCGTGAGGTAGTGGCAGACGAGTGCAGGTGTGAGCGCGTTGAAAATGAGCAAGAGCCGCAGGTAAATGGTGCGCCTAGATGCTGGGATTGCGGTGAGAAGGGGCACCAGCAAAGAGACTGTAAGAAGCGAAGAAAACGGAGCTATTGTCCAGTATGGTGGAGATCCAGACCGAGTCAGCAGCCTAGAATGAAAGCCCATCAAACTGAGGGGGCCAACTTCGTGGGGCGGACGTTGGCTAGAAGGATCGACGTCCCTAGCGCCCCCGTCACTGTGTCAAGACTGCCTCGCGGAGAAGCGGACTTGTGCCTTCCGGGTCAAATTGACGAAGAACATTGCACCATAACAAGCGACACTAGTGCAACCCGATCGATTATCCAGCTGGACCTAGTGAGACCACCACTACTTCACAAGGGCGGATTTCATGGCAAGGCTGACACCCTATCTCGTCATCCATTTCCAGGTAACTGCAAGCATTGCCAACGGGTTGAGGAAACGCAGCTGACCGTTGATCTGTGAGTGATAACGGCCGAATTCAATGAAGGTTGACCATCGGAGGAGATTCGAAATGCCCAGTTAGCCGATGAAGACATCGGACCATTGCTCGTATGGAAGGAGACAACTGGGCGACCTGAGTGGCAGGACGTTTCAATGCATGGCACAACCCTGAAAAGCTATTGGGCACAATGGAACGCCCTTCAGGTGGAGGGTGGCGTCCTCAAGCGAAAATGGGAAACGGCGGATGGCAGCTCCTATAGGATGCAAACTATACTACCCAAAAGCCGAATCCACGATTTGGTTAAGGAAATGCATGAAGGATCCTCGGGAGGCCACCTTGGTGTTAACAAGACCTTAGCGAAATTGCGGGAAAGGTTCTGCTGGGTCCACGCTCGAGAAGACGTAGAGGGCTGGTGTCGCAGATGCACAATTTGCGCTTCCGTCAAAGGCCCAAAGCGACGACTGAGAGGACAAATGCAAACCTATAACGTGGGGGTACCGTTTGAAAGGATTGCTGTTGACATCGCAGGACCCTTTCCTGAATCCGAATGGGGAAATCGATACACGCTGGTTGTAGCCGATTATTTCAGCAAGTGGCCCGAGGTCTACCCCATTCCCAACCAGGAAGCAACTACCGTAGCCGAACAGCTAGTATAAAATTGGGTCAGTAGGTATGGCGTACCTTGTGAGCTACATTTGGATCAAGGCCGAAACTTTGAGTCACTAGTTTTTGGCGAAATGTGGGAACTACTGGGAATACGAAAAACGAGGACAACACCACTGCATCCCCAATCCGATGGAATGGTCGAACGTTTCAACTTCACGCTCAATAAACACCTGGCCAAGATGGTTGACGAGAACCAAAGGGACTGGGACCGACACATCCCATTATTTTTGATGGCGTACAGAGCTACCGAACATGCATCGATGGGCCAAGCCCCAGCCAAAGTCATTTTTGTAAAGACTATTCGTCTGCCAGCTGATATAAAGCTCGGAACACCCCCGGAGAAACCCCAAACGATCTCAGAGTACGCAAGTGAGCTAAGACAACGGTTAAACCAGATACATCGGACAGTGCGAAAACACCTCGAATCAGCTACTGACCGCATGAAGACCAGGTATGATCTAAAGGCAAATTCTACTGGCCTCCAGCAAGATGACTTGGTGTGGCTATATAACCCGAAACGGCGAAAGGGTAGGTCTCCAAAGTTGCAGCATAATTGGGAGGGACCATACTGAGTTACAAAGCGAATCAACGACGTCGTATACCGCATACAGGAACACCGTAAGCCAAGAGCCAAAGTGAAAATTGTGCACCTGGACCGTCTTGCTCCATATAACATCCAGGGAGAATTGACTTCAACTGGCGACACATCTTTTCGGGGCGAAAAGAACTGAGGTGGGGGCAGTGTTACATGCACGAATAATTCTGCGAGCTACTGTCGCAATTTTTTTCACAACCATTAAGAACCTCATGATCAACAAAGTGAATTTACTGGAAACCACGAGAACCCACCAAGCATGATCAACATCTGAAAGTGACCTCACTCCATTCATTAAGCTGCTCGAACATACCAGGTACCTCTGGGCAGAACATTCGCCAATGTACGAGAAATGGGTTGAATGGGTAGAGACCCTATATAAAGGCGAGCTGAATGAATGGTTGGATCATTCATTAGACCCACGATAGTAAAAAAACTGCGAAAGTGTGGAGCGAATAGAACAGCGATATTGATCGAGTAATAGAAAAGTGATTTTCGTTGATTGTGAAGTGATTTTAGAAGACAATTGCGACAGAAATTTATGGACAAGTGGAAGTTAGTCTTTTAATGGTGAAAATTAAAATTGTGAAATAGTTAAATAAGTGATTGTGCATTTTAAAGTAATTAAATAAACTCTTTTAATTTAATTTAAAAGACATTGCGTTTTCACTTTCCCGGAACATTAAAATTATTGGCCGCAAACCATAACACGCGACAATATATATATATATATATATATATATATATATATATATATATATATATATATATATATATATATATATATATATATATATATATGTATATATATATATATGTATATATATATATATATATATATATATATATATATATATATATATATATATATATATATATATATATATATATATATATATACTGCTGTGACCAAAAAATAAGGTGACATTTAAATTTAAACTGCGTGCGTCGAAGGATTTGGAGAATTATTTTTTTTAGGTTGGTAGTACTGACAGTGACATCTTTGTCAAAGTTTCATGTCAAAATATTCATTAGTGTTTTAGATAGGCATTGCATTGCTTAGATCTAGAGTTTTCGACATTTTGGTGATCATAAATATGCATGTCCGTTTGTTCGTGCGTCATAACAAGTTTTCTCGCAAACCACATGAGCTTGAATGAGGAAATTTTCTACGTAGGTCAATAGTGGTGCCTCTTGAAATTTGCAGTGCAAGAAAATATTTTAAGGTATTTAACTTTTTTTTTATTTCTGTAGCCCTCTAGCAGCCAAGTTTCTCAACATATTCCGGTGAAACTTGAAATTATAAGTTATTAAGGCAAGTTAATTTAATTTAATTATGCAAATCGAATGTCAAATAAAAAAGTCGAAAATTCACAGCTTAATATTTTTGCAGCCGTTTTCAATAAAAATCAAAATGACGGCCCCCTGATAGTTCAGAAAAGAATTGAAAATGTATATATTAATAGCAACAGAAGTGCTGATTAAACTTTTATGGAAATCTTTTTAAATTAACTATTTGAGCTATTTAAGCCTTTGTGTGGTAACCAGTGTGAAATATGTAAACAGCAAATGTGAGAAGGGCAAAACCTGTATTTATATGTTTATAACAATTTATTATCCGCCGATTTTCAATATGGAATCCATACGTGTGGAACTCAATTTAATTAGCAAAATATTTGCGGCTCTAAAAAGGGTCTCTAAATATGAACGTCGGCAGATTCTTTTTATGTTAATAAATTTTAATGTTAATAAATACTCATATGGTACGACAAAAATTGCAGTAAGAAGTCTAGTAGTAGGCAAGCCAAATTCTATTTCGAAACCTTACGCTACATACGAAAAATTTACCTTTCCGGCTGGTGCTGCCAACGGGGATTTTTTTTTAAATTGAAATAGAGTCAGTTTCAAAAAACATGTAACATCAGGCCGAGTAAATTTAAAAAAGGAATTCATTTAGACAGAGTAAAAGCATTTTGTATTAGTAAAGAAATAAGCATCTTTTTCTCCATTCAAAATGTGTCGAGTATTTCTAACACTCGAGTACTGAAAAATGTATGAAAAATTATGAGACTGATCTTATGTATATACAATCAAATCCCAATTCCCAATTACAAAAAAATTATATTACATCGAGTTGATTGAGATAGCTGGGTTACATGACTTAATATCAGAAGGATTAAAGTTTTTTGATTAGATTCATTGACTAAAAAAGATAATCCGATTCTATAAAATTAAAATGCTGAAGAAACTTACTTTTTTAATATTGTTCATATTGTGTAATAGATAAATATGAATTGTTAAAGAAGAAATATTGGTCTTCTTTTGCTCCAGAAAGAACAGGGTAGAAGTCCCGCAACGTTGGCGAAGAATCTCCTTTGACATCGCCATCGGCTTGTGGTTCTTTTAGTTGCTGTAGGGGCTCTCGACAGGGATGTGACTCCGTCATTGGGACCTTAGATCCAGTTGGGAGGGGTGCGAGGGGGCACCAATGCCATCAGGATACCCCACATCTTATCGTGCAGTATTGTTTTTCTCGTCAAGGACGAGGTAACTTTTCTGGAAGCACGCAGGGGAATAAGAATTGTTAGTATTAAGGTAATGTAACCTTCAGTCAGGCCTGTGCCTTTTTTTGTGTTGCACTTTGCTGATTAATGTCACCCTACAATTCATGTATGCGAAACATAATTTGTAGTGGGACTTGGTGCCAGGGGGAAAGAATCTGCCCCACGACACCGCAGGTGCTAGCTTTTCAGCACATGCACGCGTCCCTAGACCAAGCCACTTTCAGTGAGCACTGACACCTAGTTCATTGAAGCAGCACAACGCCGCTGCAAGTCCTGCACGGACATCAACACCATTCATTAATGGGCCACATCTTTATATGGGAAGACCACATTAAAATCCATTGACATTTTTTGCGACTATGAAATATGCATTAACCAACAATTTTTGAGCTGTTCACAATATTTGATGATTCTAGCTTTTCTAGTTTCTGAAAAAACATGCTGTGACAAGTTAACGGACATGCGGATAGATAGGTACCAATTTTGATAGAGCATATAAATTTGTTTAACCCTAAAAGGAATCCTTTTCCTAGTGGAACGGGAAAGAAGGGAAGGGACTCCCAACTTCGAATCCTCTGGGCGCTCAAGTCGTCCATTTTTAAATATCAGGATCCCCTGAACATAATGTGCTAGACATTCTCTCTATTCAGTTTCAGTGTCTTTAGTAACTAAAAAATGTGTAGCAGGAGGCATCTGCCTCTTCTGCACAAGCCTACTCTCTGGAAACCGTGACGTACCAAGTTTGTGCAAGTAAAACTAAAAATATCCATGTTTGTTCACGAGCTGGGTAAAGTAAACCTAGTCTCACCCTGCCAAGATCTCAGAGCAGTGATAAGGCATACTGTGCACCTTCACTTCGTGTAGTAGTCCCAGGACTCTTGCCAATCAAAGAAAAAGTGTTGTGTCTTCTCTTTAGTAACAGAGAAATACAAACTATCAAACTTTCTTAGGAAATACAAACTGCATTCAATACTAAGAACAACATTGAAAAAAACTGAAACCGAAACTGAATGACACATAAATACACAAGAACAGCGGCATATACAAACTGACATGCAAGGACTGCGACATAGTATATATAGGAAGGACACCACGGAAACTAGCGACAAGATACAAAGAGCACTTACGATATTTCTTACACAACAAGACAGACTCCAATTATGCCACGCACCTACAAAACCACACACACAAACCTGATGCTATGAAAAACTATATGATATTGCTACACAAATAAAACAAAGGAAAGGCTTGAAATATGTATATAAACATAGGAAAACAGACGGTAACACTATCAACGAACAACTTATTACAAATTCCGACGCTATTTTCTCAGTACTAGACCAAACTCTCCGGCGAAAGTGGAAACGAGATGAAACAGAACAAACGGACATCCAACAATCCAAAAAAAAAACTTAATATCTCTCTACCTGACATTATTTAGTACTTACCTGCTTAATCCATCCTAAACCTATATAAAGTCATTTACCTCTAAACAACCTTTAGACACTGAAGATGACTCAAAGGAGTCGATATGTGTCTACTCACACAACAAAGCAAGGCCCGACGGCTTTCAAAGAAAAAAAAAATAAAAAAAAATTGCACAAGTCGTTGAAGCAAAAGTTTCCGACTTCAAATCAAGCCTAAGCGGCTAATCCTTAAATTTATTGAAGCATTGACCTCTGACTTCATACAGGATTTGTCTGTTTGATTATTTTGTTAGCTATGAGGACTTATGTTATGTCTCATATTTGACAAAATAAACTACAAGAAAGCAAATGATTTGATGGTATCCCTAATATGAAATTACAACATTCGCCAGAGGTTGCTATTAGAAATTATTGCATATTGTTCAACAATGTGTTAAACACTTCATATTTCCCAACCCAGTGGAAAAAGGCGAAAGTCATCCCTATCATAAAGAAACGAAAGGACTCTTAGTGCCCAGAAAGCTATCGCCCAGGAGCGTGCCGCTTATCATCAGCAAGGCCAAGCGCTGAAGGCTCATATCGAGAAATAATTTGATGTCGTACTGCCAATTCGGGTTCTGAATCAGGCAGTCAACTAGACATGCTATAACGAAAGCAACCTTAGTTATTTGTTGGAAAGTAAATAAAAGAGAATGTGTTGAAGCTTGCCTCATTGATATGGAGAAAGCCTTCGATACGGTATGGTTGGTGGACTGAATTTTAATTATGAAGATTTAGCACTTTGATCATTGTTTTTCCAATCCGTCTCACGCTTTCTGCACAAACGAGTAAATGCACGAAGACAATTCTTTTCGAAACGTAATCTTTTCATTGTACTAGCACTCTAGTTATACCAGATCTGACATCCATAAATCAAGACTGGTCTAACAAGGGTCTTGCTCACTTCGGCCTTTTGGTTAATGTATCTGAAATGAAAGAGTCGTTACATAACCACTTTTGTGCTTTACCGAGAATGATTTGGACATGGTTATTATTCGTAACAAACGTTTTGGCCCTGTGCGGCATGGGGCAGGGCTAGCGCCGCCATCTTGGCGTCAGAGTGTTCCTACACTCAATACGCAACCAGCCGTGGTAGCTTGCGCATCGTGCCTAGCATACTTTGTATACAGTGGAGTGTTAAAATGAGTGCTGCAATTGAAAATCCCGACAGTAGTGAAGTGCGAGCTGTGATAAGGTTTCTGATGGCGAAAAATTAAGACGCGGGATATAAAACAAGCGTCGGAGAAAAATCAACAAGAAAGTTTTGTTTTTCCAGGACAACGCTCGTCTACACACGGTCATCGTACCCAAGAGCTTTTGGATGGTAAGTTTTCAATCATTCACCGTACAGCCCAGATTTGGCGCCGAACAACTAACACCTGTTCCCAGCGATGAAGACGTGGCTCGCTACTCAATGCTTTGACGCTGAGCTACATACCGGTGTAAACCAGTGGTTGAACTCGCAGGCGGTAGATTTCTACAGAAGGCGGATTTGAAAAGCTTGTACCACATTATGATAAATTCCTTTATTTAAATGGCGATAATGTAGAAAAAGAGCCTAAGAGGTTACCCCACAAACGCATGTAATGAAAATTGATTTTAGGGTTTGGTACTAAAATAGAAAACCCTATTGCAATCACAACCTGTGTCCGTCTGTCCGTCCGTCTGTATGTCACAGCACTTTTTCTCCGAAACTCCAGAAGTTACAACCATGAAACTTTGTGGAAAGGTCAGAAGTGGCGACTTCTTGAAAGTTTTGGGATGGAAAAATTTTTCAAAGGGGTTTAAGGGGGTCTCTCTGTCGTTGTTAAGGTCTCAATGAGATCTTTTCAAAACAAGTCTTGAAATTGCCGTTTCAGTACCGTGGCGGGCAGGGGAACGGGAAATGCACGAGCTTTTCGCGTACCCCCCCTCGCGATTGGACACCTTTCATCCGAAAAATCTGAAAAACATCATGAATGTAGGTCTTTATGAGTACAAGAACAATAAATACGTGAGAAGTCGAAATTCACTCAACTTTGTTAGCAATAGTATGATTTATCGATTTTACATTTTCTTTGATAAAATCTTAACGGTACCCTTAAATTCAACCAAATTTGGTATGCAAATGAAAATTCACAAGATTCAACTGTCCTGCAAGTTTTATAAAGATCGAATGGTATTTAACAAAGTTATAGTGGTTTGGATTTTCCTGTATAACTATGGAGGAATATGCGCTGTATTACTATGGAAACATATGGCTATGGAACAATATGCGCTTTTTATCGACTCTGACACTACAGGCTTGCTAGGCATGAAAGTTTCAGGAATGATAGGTATCATGAATATCTTTGAGAATTGGTTCAGCTAGTGGTATCAGTAATTGTAAAACAAAATAGTGGCTGCTTTAAATGCGAGGATTGAATAATTTTGAGTTATTTTTCCCCATCTTCAACGTTTAGGGTGCATGCTTTTAACACTTGGTTCATATTAATGAATGAACGAAGATGAGTACCTACAATTAACACTCATAGGTGAAACAAGTTAAGGAGGCAGGAAAGAGCTCCTAGCAAAAGGGCTTTGTAACCACTCTAGGGTTCGAAATAAATTCTGATGCCATGAGTCGATGATTACAGCACAGGAGAGTGGTCAACATTACACAATGTCCTAATACTTTGTAAGTTTGATGAAATTCCTATCATATTCACGGAAGTTATATCTACTTCTCCAATTCCAACAACAATAAAACACTATTTTAGTATTTTATGGACTTTCCATCGAACCAGACACTGCAGTTTTGATTTGATCTTCTTAAAATTTTCAGATAAGATCAATGACATAAATGCTTTTGGGATTTCATGATTTGAGTGATTTTTGTTTGTTGAAAATGGAGAAACAATGGATTTTCTTTCAAACGAGCAAATCTCTTTGACATGTTTCTTGATATTATTCGTTGCTGGGGGTTTTTTTTTGTAAGTTGAGTACAAAACTCTTCTGACATGAGCGTAGGACTGTCTACCCAACTTGTTTCATTTTATGTTTTATTTCAAAACGTCTGTTACTTTCTGAACCGCCCTCGTATTACATATACTGATCGAGATAAACGCCAAAGTTTTGAAAACAGGATTTATTTGGGACTACTTCTGAACTACCGTCACTGCAATAATGACGAAATCCTTCCAATTACGTTCTAGGCGTTTGCTGGTCAACTGCAGCGTTGTCCGAAACAAAATGATTTCGAACTTCTGTACATTGACTTTCATTCATCAATTGTCCGTATAGAGCTGCACATTTTTGAAGATTGCTTTGAACAACTGAAGCCTTTCGGTCTGCCGTATAAATTATCTAATCAACACCAAACGCTACTAATTATTCCATAAGCGACATGTTAAAATCAAAGCCGTTCAATAGTTTGCGAATGAATATGGAGAAGAGCAGAGGCGCTGTAACTATTCCTTGCTGTAAACCATTTAAGACTTTAGACAGCGGGCATTGTCGTCAGATTTCAATCAGTTACAAAGAACGATTTCCCGTACAACATATTGCACATCATGGAGATAAAGTGTCTGGGACACATGGTTTTGTTAATATATGTAAACAAAAATAACATTAAATATAGCAATAATGAGCTGAAAATCAAAAAGGAAAAAACGAAAAACACAAACCATGAATAATTTAGCCATTATCATTCACGCACTAATACCGAGTGTGCTTCGTCCCTGCTCGACCAGCCTCAACAAACGCATTGTTGACGTCAGGAGCTTAAATTTGGAGGATATTTTATCTTCTTATCGGTAGCCCGTCTATGTACATTATATATAACTGGAACACCGTCAGAATCAAAAACATACCGATTTCAAATACAAAAATGCTTCTGGAGGAATGAAGCCAGTGGTGAAACAAGTCTCAATGTACCTATCTATAGGGTGGAACGGCTGTGAAATCTAGGGATTTCCGCTCACAGTTACATACTTTGCGATATGATTTCGAAGTAGTTTCAATATGAAGATGTCGACTCTCGTCACGTTAGCAGTTTGATAATTTCTTCGATCCATTAAATAGTTTTTCCAATCATGCATATGGTTTTGTTAATATATATAGTACGCTGATTGGATAGCCATAAAATGTTCGTATGCTCAACGAGAATAGATTTCCTATTATCTGCACCCTTCCTAAATTGTTGAAACTAATACATATACGGAGCAATTACGGGGTAAAATCGACGCAAAAGATGCGAAAATGCACTTTTTTAACGGTATTTGTCTCTCGCTAATGTTCAATTGGTACATCATTTTACATCCTTTGCACGGAACTTAACTTAAATTAAAGACAACAGATTCATGGGGACAGGATTTAACTCTTTTTCCTCGTTCAAAAGTAACCGGCCGCTCAATGTAAAACATGAGAAAATGCACTTTTCTGGCCATTCGATTGTTAATATTTGCATAGCCCATAATTGACTTACTATCCAAAACATATACAATACATTGTATTTCATATGAAAACTGAACTTTATTCAATTGGATGTCCATCAGATGAGACCTAATGACAAGCAAGATCAAGAGTTAGGCGCACACAGAATCTTTCTACCTGTTATGCGTGGACATAAACTTGGTAAAAGAAACCAAAAAATTTACGTATGAAACTGATAACCTTCTTTCCGATGGAAGTCAGTTAATGCTAATAAAGATCAGTATCATATAGTGAGATCGTTTTCCGGTTTAAACCATCACAGCTGAGAGGGTACACGCTCGGTCTAAAGAATTATTGGAAACATATCTTACAGCGTGCATAAATTGAACTAGTGAAGATCGGCTTAAATGGCTACTACTCCAGTTATTATAATACAGGGTTATCCATTTCGTGGTAGGAAAGTATAACCCTGCCATTTGACATCTGTCAGATTTAAATGTCATCCAAAGCGTGTTTTTTTTAGTTGAAGGTTTCCCATTTAGAAATATAGATCGTTTAACAGTCAAAGAACGTGTTAAAATTATTAAATTTTATTATAAAAATGGTGATTCTGCTGTATCGACATTTAGGGCTTTACGAGCCGATTACGGTCGACATAATCGACCTACACAGCAAAAAATTTCGAACACAGTGAGAAAATTTTAAGAGACTGGATCGGTTATTGATATTGCAAGGCCTGTGCATCATCGCAACATTCGTTCTGCTGAAAATATCGCTGTCGTTGCTCAAAGTGTGGAGGAAGACCCGAATTTGTCGATTCCTCGACGTGCTCAACATTTGGGCTTGTCTTACGGCTCATTGTGGCGGGTTTTGCATTTGGATTTGCATCTCCATCCGTACAAAATCCAACTCACTCGAGAACTTAAGCCTCAAGACCATACACAACGCAGAATGTATGCGAATTGGGTGATTGAACAACAAGCCATTGATAACGATTTTTCGAACAAAATTTTCTTTAGTGATGAGGCTCATTTTTCGCTCAGTGGTTACGTAAATAAACAGAATTGCCGCATATGGGGCTCTCAAAATGCTCAGGTGATTGCAGAAAGGCCTTTGCATCCGGAAAAAGTGACCGTTTGGTGTGCATTATGGTCTGGTGGTGTTATTGGCCCGTATTTTTTGAAAACGATCAAGGAAGAGCCATCACAGTCAATTCTGACCGCTATGAGCGGATGTTCACCGATTATTTTTGGAGAGAAATTGAAGATTATGATCTGGAGAACATGTGGTTCCAACAGGACGGAGCCATAAGCCACATAACACAGGGTAATCGAGCACTTTTGTAAGAGAAATTTCCAAGGACACGTAATTTCGAGATTGAGTGATGTCAATCGGCCCGCAAGATTCGCGACCTAACACCTTTGGATTTCTTTTTATGGGGCTATGCAAAAGATCGTGTTTACTCGAACAATCCTCAAAATCTTGAGCAATTTAAAACCAATATTCGTGAAGTTATGGCCGAGATATTGCCGGAAATGTGCCGAAAAGTCATTGAAAATTACCTCAAAAGGATTGAGGCCTGTAAGAGGTCCCATGGAGGACATTTGAATGATATTGTATATCACGTATAATGGCAAAGTTCAATCTTTATATTGAATAAAAAATTTTGTTTCCATGTGAATATTTTATGTGTTTTCTTTAGCTTTACTTTCCTAAGCGTAAAATGGATAACCCTTTAATTGGACTACCTACAAAAGTTGATGTTTTTCCATGTTTCCTCACTCACAAAACTATAATGCAATGCAATAAGATATAGGAATTCAATTCAGATGCAGGTTGAAACATAAAGGCATAGTTCTTATGAAAACATATATCTGTATTTACATATTTCTATGTGACACCAATACTTTAGATATTCATACATATTATCTTAAAGTTTCAACAAATCCAATTGACTGTAATTGGTCATTTCTTAAATACTTTTCTGGTCTCTATGAGCGGCACGAGCCCTTCTTTTATGTTATCGAGATAAATCTTGATACATTCTATTTTTCATTTGACTTTTGCTCTTTCTAATAAGGACGTATTTATTAGGCTTTCCAAGTTCTCTTAATATGCATTATTGGGAAGATAAGAAAACAATTGCTCGTATTTATTAACACATTAAAATAACAATGAAACACTTTCATGAATACTAGAAGAATGGATGGACTTTTTAAAAAATCCATAAATGCTGTAAAATCCAAAACAGAAAAACTAATAAAAATCCGGTGAAAATTGGAAAGCCTAATTTGTATTTGATTAAAAATTGTGAAAACCACACATGAGTCCAATTAATTAGAAACGCTACCGCTTTACTTTCTATATAAAGATTGGAAAATAAATTCGTTTAAATCAAATAAGTCATATAATTATCAGTTATCACCACGACATAGAGTTGCATCGATTTTTTTCAACCAACTTACAGCTAACCGTAATTTCTTTCGATATTGAACATCCTTTGCAATGGGGTTTGCTTCAAGATAAATGGTGGAGAGTTTTGTGTTTGCGCGTAGAACATCGATGTTGTTCCAGTCACTTATTTCATTATCATTAAGCTGTAACAAATAACATGGTTTAATAATGAAGTTGGATCACTTTTGTAAATTGTTTACCCAAAGATCCTCTAGGTCAGCGAGTTTTTCGATATTTTCAATCCTTTTGATTCTGTTCTTGGCTAAGTCTAATGTCTCGATTTGTGTGTTGTTATCAAGGTTTTCAATTTTCTCTATACCATTTTCTGATATATACAACTCTATGAGATTTGTTAAGTTTTCCACATTTTCAATTTTGGTAATTCGATTTGCTTGTAAGCTCAGACATTCTAAGTTGACTAGTTTATCCAAATTTTCAATTTTTGTGATTTTGTTTTTACCCAAATATAGTTGCCGTAAGTTTACGAGAGAGTCCAGGTGTTCAATTTTCTGAAATAAAAATTATTAATGCATAATTATTGAAGCTTTCAGTTATGTTAAAGTTTTATTTCTTTTTGAAAAGCCGTAGGGCCATGTCTTTTTAAGTAAGCAGACGCGTTTCGACACCTTTGAGTCATCTTCCAGTGTATATTATAGTCTTAAAAATTAAAATTATTGAACGCATATTTATATTTCTGATTGATATTCATTGAATATCTGGTTTAAATTGAGTTTGTAGACATATGTTTCACTGATCTTGAGAAAAAACTGCAGCGAAAATCTTTTTTAGAGTTTTGTATTAAAATATAAATCCCCTTTTGAAATCACGACCTGTGTCCGTCTGTCCGTCCATCTGTTCGTCTGTGTGTCACAGCAGTTTTTCTCCGAAATTATAGAAGCTATCGCTATGAAACGTTATGGAAAGGTCAGAAATGTGGACTTCTTAAAGTTTTTAGAGAGTTTTAAGGAAAGTCTTCTCATACAGGGACAATTTTTTCATCAAATTTTTTCACAGTGGATAGATTAGCAAGGTTGGGCGAGTTTGATGCGTTTTCGGCTTTATTCATCACATGCTATAAATTTATTTTGTAGTGTTTTAAATATAATAATTTTGGGTGACTTTCAGCTTTTCATTTGGATATTTTGCGTATTGCTTACATATAAGAGCTTGTAATAAACCGCAGGTTATATAAAATTTCGGACGAGTGGGATGGGCTTCCATATCCACGTTTGTTTTTTTTGTGTGTGGTAGGGAGGTGAATGCCATTTATGCACAGAGTGTAGGACTCCCAGGCGCGAAAGAAGGCGACTGGACTTCCCACGAAACACCTCCCCTGTCAACCTGAGAACCCAGCCTGGAACCGTTTGACATATTACTTCGGGTCAGGTCTCGTTTTGTTACGCCGTGAGGCGCCTTCAAGCTAGGGGGTCCCTTTCCTAGCGGGAGGGGAGAGGGGAAGAGGAAGTGCCAGACAAGCGATCCCCCAGCTCCAACGCTCCCGGCTGCTGTGAGTCCCTTTTATCTTTTAGGACTGCCCGAACATAATGTGCCACCTGGTTATATTTGTCAACCGATTCGAGCATCACCGCGACAATATTATCCGGGGTGAGCTCTCCCGTCTCCCTGTAGAGATCCCTTCGCAGCCTGACCCATTTTTTGCGCGCAAAAAGTGTGTGGCAGGCATTGTCCTCCTCTCCTGGGCAATACCTACAATCGGGGGACCGTGGCTTACCAATCTTGTACAGGTAAGACTGAAAACACCCATGCCTGCTCAAAAACCGGGCCAGATAGAAGTCAGTCTCACCATGCTTTCGGTTTTGCCACGGTCTCACATCTGGGATGAGGCGCGCAGCCCACCTTCCTTTCGTGCAACTCACCCAAGTGAGCGCTGTCTCTCTTCACGGACAACCATCTCCCTCGCATTCTCGTTTCGACGCAGATAAATAGGGCGGCGCTGTCTAGCAAGGAGGGCGACAGGTATCACGCCTGCAATAACTCTCACCACCGAATCAGAGACTGTCGGATACGAAGATGCAATCCTCAGTGTTCCTCTTCTCTGTACCTGTGCCAAACGTTTTCAGTATACCTCCTTACTGAGAGCGTCACCCCATACCTCTGCTCCGTACAGTAGCACTGACCCTACAGCACTCATCAAGAGGCGTCTTCTTGATGGGCTGGGTCTCCCTACGTTGGCCGTAAGTCGACTCAGAGCCGATACTCCCAAAGCAGCCTTCTCAGCCGTTGCCCTGATTTGTTCAGAGGAACTCTTCTTCGAGTCGATCAGTAGCCCAAGGTACTTCACCGATGGCTTCGATTCGATTCGCAAGTCTCCAATACTGATCATCCTTACTCTAGGGATTCTCCTTTTTTGTCAAGATGACCACTTCGCTTTTCTCCAATTCTAAACTGAACCCGGGAGCAGTCATCCAGACCCTCACTCGGCGCATAAGCATACTTAGCCTAAGTTTCGCCTGTTCAACGGTGCGTTCAGCGACCAGAGCCGCAACATCATCCGCATAGCCGACCAAGCGTGACTCATCTGGCATCTTGAGTCTCAGTAGCCCGTCGTAAGAAACGTTCCACAGGTCCAGACTAAGGACAGATCCATGGGCAAAACCCGATGTAATTTCCATCCTTCGTTGGCCCTGTATCGTAGAGCCGGTTTTGGTCCTTTAGGTAGTTCCTCAAAAGCCGCATTAGATAGTCTGGAACTTGACAAAACATCTAGCGGAGTTGAAGACGTTCCTGACGTCGAGTGTCACCAACAGGACGATCCGTCGCATGGTGGGACTATATGCCTCTGCCTTCCGGACCCGCTGACTACCTCTGCAACCGCATCAATGGTAGAACGTCCTGCTCTAAAGCCGTACTGCCGAGGAGATGGATCCCTAGCAGCACGAATAGCGTCAGTGAGCCTTCCCTTGATGAGTTTCTCTAGCACTTTCCCAGCCGTGTCTAGCATGCATAATGGGCGGTATGCAGATGGCGATTCGGGATTTCCCTTCCCCTTGCTGATCAGCACGAGCCTCGCCACCTTCCATTCTAACGGGAAAACCCCGTCCCGTAGGCAAGCGTTGAATGTGCTGAGCAGCAAGTCAGCAATGGTGATAGACAAGCCGCAACACCTCAGCTGGAACACCATCTGGACCTGGAGCCTTCTTCGCTTTCAACGAAAGGAGTGCCTCTTCCAGTTCCGGCTGTGTCAAGAGTGGACAATCGACTGCTGTTTCACCATGGACAGCGTCAACACGGACGGGATGGGCGGGGAAGGGTGCCCGTACTATCTCGTCCATCTTTTCCGCATCATGTATACATGGTTTTCGTAGGGCAGCAAGCTTCCGCATAACTAGCTTGTAGCCAAGGCCCCACGGATCCTTGTTCACATTGTCCACTAGATCTTGCCAGCAGCGAGCCTTGCTGTTGTTGATCAATTTGCGAATGCATTTCCTGGCCGAGTTATATGCTGCTGCCCGGTTGCTTGCCTCGTCACGGTTCTGTGCCCGTTGAGCCTCACGCCGAAGCGTGTGGCACTCCCTTCGTTTTTCAGCGATTTCAGTTGACCACCAGTACACTGGGGGCTTGCCGTGCCGGGGTTTTCGACGGGGCATAGACGCTTTGCAAGCAGTCGTGATGATGCTCATAGTTGAGTTCACCACTTCTTGAGCTGCCAGTTCTTCCGTCCTCTCCAGATCTCCCTGCAGCGATGCACCTGCTGTGAGAACCTCGACGAACCTCTCGACGTCCATCCTTCCGATGTTCCATCCAATTGTCGAAAGCCGAGAGCACGGACGTCGGGAGACAACATCGCTTATCTCAAGCAGAATGCACTGATGATCACTGGCTGAATAGTCCTCTAATACTCTCCAATTGGGTATCTTCCGTACTAAGGGCTCCGAGGCGAATGTCACGTCCGGTATGGTTCCTTCACAGCCAATACGGCGGAAAGTCGGCGTATTGCCGGTGTTTAGTACGACGAGCACTGTCCTGGCCGCCATTTCTAGGATTTGTTTTCCCCGCGAATCTGTTTGAGGCATGCCCCATTGGATTGCTTTCGCGTTGAAGTCTCCCCCAATGAGCACGTTCCCGTCTGCGTTCGAGACAGCGCCCTCCAAACCGTGAAGCTTGGCTTGGAAAGATGATATCGATTCGTTTGGCGTTAGGCACACACCAAAGAAGGTGGTTCTGAGCACCGAACCCACACAAAAACATCCCCACGTCTACAGCTCTCCGCCTGGAAATCACTATTTCGAACCCAGATGGCGGCAGTACCAGTTTCATCAGGATACCATGATGCTGAACTTTTATCATGATGTTGCTCACTCAGCAGCAAAAAGTCGGCTTTTATATCCCTCGCAAACTGCTCATGCAGATTTTGGGCGGTTGAACTGCGGGGTAGGTTTAGCTGCAGGATGCGGGTAATCGAAGTTTTGATTTCGCCTTGGCAAGGGCTTCCTGGAAAATCCAATATTTGCCTGATCCAAGACGTGCCCAAGATCTGATCTTGGATCAGCATTCATGCAAAGAATACAGTATGCCTCCTTCGTACACTCTTTTCTTTAATGTCCCATTTCACCGCATTTGTAACATAGAGAATTCCTATCGGGTCCTTTGCATACTAGTGCGGTGTGACCATAGCCAAGGGATCTGAAACATTGAAAAGACGTTGCTCTTCGCCGTATCCTACAGACAACCCACCCTATTCGTACTTTGCCCTTATTCAGAAATTGTTCGGCGTCCTTTTCGGTCGTCAATTATGGCCATGCGTTGTCGCCTATGGCTTTCTGGTGTCAGCCTTGCCTTGATCCCGCCCACGCAAGGGAACTCTCTTTTGATGGTCTCTTCTACCTCAGCCAGGTCTGTGACGCAGTCAATGTCTCTTATTTCGATCGTTACTATCGGTTCGAGCGATGCTATAGCTGCGCTTTTGCCGAGGACTTTCTATACTGCGTCGCAGAATGCTTCCCTATTCTCGGCTTCCGCTCCAAATTTGACCAGTGTGTGGCCCGACCGCGTTGGTCGTACTGCTTTGATGGCAGTGTAAGTGTCTTCGGGCCTTACGTTTCCCTTGATGTCCCGCAGCACCTCCGCGTAGGATCGATCATCTTTGGGTTTTGCGAGCAGTGCCTGCTGCCGGGGTCTTCTTTCTCCCCTGTTTTGCATCGGGTCATTTTTCTTCTTGGGTGTCCGTGCAAACTTTACTTTCTGGAACTTTTTGAAGGAGTTTCTTAGCGGCTTTCTTCGCTCCTTTTGTAAGCACTGTCTGGAACCCGTGATCTGGTGTTCCACGCCCATCAAGTGCCTCTTCTTTCCTTCTTTTATCCCGATCTTCTTCGATTGGGCTAGTCGCCATTCTTTTATTAATTTTTAATTGTGGAGCTGTCTGCAGGTGCCCTCTAGATTTCGTCCCCAGCGCTTCTTTAGCCTTTTGCTCTTCTTCAGCCTTCTGGTCCTCTTCGGCCTTTACCCAGCTCCTCCGATAATGCCCTATGCGGTCTAGGAGCTCCTTTAGTTCAAGGAGCCCAAACCTTACTGCTTTGGTGATTTTTGGCGAGTCGCCTGCAGATTGTATTCTTTTTAGAACAACTCCTGCTTTTGGGAATAGCCTTTCTTCTTCATATCGCTAGGCGGCAATTGTACTTTGCGGCCCTCGTTCTTGGCAGAGGTTATCAGCTTCTGTTTCCGAATACAGTACTTCCGCCACCTTCTTCCAAGTTGGCGATGAAATCACACATCGTCGCTTTATTTGCCTGGTCACTCGTTTCTTTTCCTGCCGTAATCTACTCGTTGACTTCAGGATGGTTTTTTACTAATTCGGGATTTACGACTTTTGCTTCAATCGCTTCGGTAGCGATCACAGCAGTGACCATCGAATTCTCGATGTTCTTTATATTTTCCTCCACCGCTCGAACATGTGTTCCCGCTTTTCCTTCATAAGACGCTCTGGCGTTCGCATCATTTTTTTGCTGCGCCCGAACGCCGCACGAATCTCAGTCTGGACCAGACTGTCTGTTAATCTCCGTTGTTAGTCCGTCTTCACTGTCATTGTATTAATCGTCGTTTTTGTCGTTAGTACCGCTCCCGATGTACTGTTAACATCGTGGCTGCAGCCGCTGGTTGCATCGTCGTTATTGTTATTTTTCCATTCTTTTTTTGAGTTTTTTTTATCTTTTTTAAGGTTATTGGTTGCTCCAGTTTTATTGGGTCCCCCTCGTAGCCGCTATCTCTGTTCGTGTGTGTAGTCGCCTTTTTGGTCCCATGGTTATCTTTGAAGAGCTGAGAGGCCATGCGAGGGTTGGCACAAGCCCTTATGGGGACAAGTGCTCACAGCCAGACCAGCGCTAATCGGCACGTTTAACACTTGCCAATCGGTTCGATTTTTTTTTACTTTGGTCACCTTTTTAACTTGTGAATGCGAAAAAAATTTGTAGTGAGCTTTCGCGCTGTGGGAAAAGAGCCCGCCCCACGACACTGCAACCCAAGCTTGCCAGCGCATTCATGCGTCCCCGGCGAGGCCAAGTCAGCTGAGTACTGATTCCACTCGCTGAGCCAGCAGAACACCGCTGCAGTCCTGAACGGACAATTTACATCTCAAAATTCACTACACTGGAGCGAATTTTGAGAATCGTACTGATTAGCAAGGTGAAAGGAACAGTCTGCATATCGCTCGGCTGGGAAAGTGTTCGAGAAATTCATTAGGGGAAGACTCACTGACATTATTCATGCTGCTGGGGACCTATCTTATCAGCAGTGTATGGCTTCAATTTAGGGCGCGTTGCCATTGATGTGAGCTCGGTCTAACGGACGGAAGTACACAACCTACGTGACGGACAGTTCTGTTGATGACACTTGCTTTTAGGAACCCCTTCAACTCAGGTAGGTAGGTGGACATCCCATACACGTTGAAAACCCCTTTTCAAATTCCAGAATATCTTATGCGGTTTTTGAGGGACTACCTGAAGGACTATAACACTCTAGAACACAAAGTAAGGCCGGTGAAGGATGAAGTCAGATTGAGTGTTGCACAAGGATTCATCTTTGGTCTAGACCTTTGGAACATATAGTAAGACGGGCTACTGAGACTTGTGTTGCCAGATGAGTCTCGCCAGATCTACTATGCGGATGTTTTTGCGGCGCTAGTCGCTGTACATCGCCTGCACAGTCGACCATGCGCAACTTAGATTAGGAATACTAATGCGCTGACTGAGGGATTGGATTATTGTTCGCGGGCTCAGTCCATCACTGAAGAAAACTGAAGTGGCCATCCTGACAAAGTAGAGAATCCCTAGAGTAAGGACAATCAGTATTGGGGAAGTGCTGGTCGAATTGAAACCAGCAGTATAGCTCTGGGATTGCTAATCGAATCGAAGATCAGTTTCTCTGAGCAAATTAACACAACAATTAATAAGGCTGCAGCGGGTGTATCAGTACTCGGTCGACTCATGGTCAACATAGGGGGACCCAACCCATCAGGAAAGTAACTTTTGGTGGACATTGAATAGTTTGTGCTATTGCACGAAACAGAAACATGCAGCGCCGCTCTTAGGAAGGAAAGGAGTGAGGAGCACTGAGGAAATAAAATCTACCTACATCGATGTTAAGGTGACAGTTGTTTTCGAGGAGAGATACCGCGCCTCCTCTCTAATTTAGAGACCGTGGTTCAATCTAAGGCATGGTGAGACAAACTTCTACCTGATTCAGCTCTTGACTGGATATGGATGTTTTCAGTCTTACCTGCACCGTAATCACGGTCTCCCGACTATAGGTTTTGCGCATGAGAGGAACACGATATCTGTCCCACATTTTTTGTACATAAAAGATTGGACAGGTGATTCGGGGATTTCTATAAGGAAACAAAAGACTTGTCTCCGGATAATCTAATTAGAAATCTGCTTTGAACGGTTGATAAATGGAAGCATCTGTCACATTTTTTTCAGGCTGCACTTAGAGCTAAAAAGAGTTTACTTGAGTAGCCGGGGGCGCGGTTGGGGTCATTTTTTTAGGAGTCTGTCCTTCTAACTCTCCTACGAAAGGAATGATTCCTCTAACTTACGGTGTAGCAAAACAAAGCCAGCTCGAAGTAATGTGCCAAACGGTTCCAGGTTAGGTTCTTAGGTTGACAGGGGAGCTGATTAGTGGCTAGTTTGGATACCGTTCGCGTCTGGGAGTCCTGCATTCAGGGCGTAAACACCCTTCACTTCCCTATCAAAAACAACTATAATACGTCCGATATAATTACGTTGACTCATTTAAGTGACTCTTCTGAAAGTCAAATAATGATTTTTCAACCTAGAACGTTAACTCATATACCTTTTGAAGCATTTCCCGTTTCTTTATTTGAATTCTCTGTATTTTTGCGCAGTTAAAAGCTGAAAATCTGTTCTATTTTTTTTATCTCCCCCAGATTTATTTTCAAATATCAGTTCACCACATACGTTTCGTTAACCGCCGATTTTATTATAAATCAGCATAGAGGTATACACTGGAGACGGCGAGCTTTCATTTCCCATATAAAATATTGAAGTCTCTTAATACATGCTCAATACGAACAAACATTTCATGTCCGTATACTCCAAATTTCGAAAGCTTTTGGACTTTCACGAATGAGCTTACGTATGATTGTCCAAATTCTATCATTGTTCGAAATTAATTTCGAAATAGCTAAAAAAGTTCATTATTTTTAATTTTCTCTTTAATGATCATACAGCATTTACAATTGTAAACAATGCCTCCAAATATTGTTCAACAAACTTCTTTCCTTTCCATAAAATATACCAACAAACTACGAAGTGCGCCACATTCAAATCGTTTTCGATCGAAATCAACAATTGTGACACCCCTGATTTCGGAAATGATGTTTCAGCTGATAGAAAACAGGAAGTTGACAATTCCCGCGAAAACTCCATCAAATATCGTAATTTTTAAAAATTTTCAATGAAAACGCTTGTTTCGGGTGGATTCTATAAGTGGTTTCGAAAATAAAGTGTTCAATGTGTAAACGTGAGCAAAAATGTGAGCGCGTTATCGAGTATTTTTCATTATTTAGGTAAGTAAAGTGCAGTCAAGGAAACAATTATGTGTCCGGGTATAATTTACGTGATGTTTTCTGTGTCCGTCCAGGTTTTCGGTGCGATTCGTGAATGAGAACATAATTTCAAATGTTGTGTGAATCGTGCCTGCTAGAAACGGTATATGGGAGACGCGAGTTTAAAGATTTTCTCGGTTGAAACAGATTTGACGCCGGTCATAGAATTCCGATAACATGCAACCGAAACTCGCTTGCATTTTAAGAATTTACGCGCTTTTTTTCTGATTTTTATTCCTACGGATTTAAATGGGCCTAAGTTATCCTTAAAGCTTCGTGTTGAAGTAATTAATTGTGTTTTTAAGTAAAAGTTCGTAATTATCAAAGAGCAAATTGCATGTGAAATAGATGTTGCGCACAAATGTTGAAGTTTTGTTGGCTCTGTCCATAATGGTGTTAAGGTTAAATTGTTGAAAATAATTCGTTTTGTTATTGCGAAGGTGCTTGTAAAAGTTTCATGTATCGGAGTAAACATTTTAATTGAAAAACTTTGAATGTTTTCTAAAATACGTGATCTCGTACCAGTGCAGTGCACCTACAAGATGGGAGCTGTTTTATTAATTTCGAAAACTGGTCGGTTGAATTTAAAAATGTTTTTCTAGGTTTCTGGAGTTGTGGTGATGGGACTGAAATTGTTGTTGAAAATCGAGCCAATTAATGCCGAAATGCATGCATGGTGGTTTAATTTGAAAATATTTGTTTCTTTACCGGAAAACGAAGAAAACCGACTTCAAAGTGCCCTACAAAGGATGAAATAAGTTTTATGAAAGTGATATTAAAGCACCATGCAATATAGCACCGCTTTTAAAAAATTTTATTCATCTTTCTTACTTTGGAGTCGGTTTTTTTTTTTAAGCCGAATTTCTCAAGAGATATTTACCCATTGCGTATATATATATATATATATATATATATATATATATATATATATATATATATATATATATATATATATATATATTTATATACATATATATATACATATGATTTATATATAATATAACGAAAATCGTGACTATGCTCGAGGTCACAATTTCGCTCCGATTTTCACAAAATTTTTAGGAAAGGCGTATTGGGTGAATATCTCAGTTAAGTTGTTTAACCAGCCAAATTGGTCGAGGGAAAACAAAATGGCGGCCATTTTAGACAAACATTCGTGATTTCATTTCTGACCAAACCGTGGCTCCTATTTGGATGAAAATTGGTACAGAGGTTTATTGAGGTGTGCGATGAATTTCACAATAAAAAATCCAAAGTCGAACCGTTTGAAACAAAATGGTGGCCGCTCAGACGTCGAAAAGCGTGTAAGCATTGGATGTTGTAGTTGTGACCAAACTTTTCAACCGATGTTAATGAAATTCGGTTCTTTGGTAATTACTGTAAATGCCTAAAGAATCATGTTAAAAAACTAGAGATCAGGTCTCCAAAAACAAAATGGCGGCTAGTTGAAGCTAGAAATTTCAAAGGCTTCTGAAAGACCCAACTTTGATTCGATGTGAATGAAATTTATTTTCAGGATAGGAAACAATTAGATCTAAACATTTTGCTATTTCGGTGTACAAACATGCTCAAGTTTCAAAATGGCGGCGATTCAAATATGCGATTTTTTCAGATTTTTGTGGCCCTCTAGTGGCCGAATTTTCGAATGGATTTTAATGAAACTTGAGACTATGGATGATTGTACAAAGTCCTTGTACTAAACAAAAAATCATCAAAAGCGGATGAAAAATAAAGAAGTCGAAAATATAAAACCTAATATTTTTCGCTGCCATTTTCATTAAAAATTTAATACTTTTGCCATGTCTAGAGGGAAACTGATTTGACTGAGATTGGACAAATTGACTGATGAGATTCTAAGATTGAAATATTTTTAAAAATCATAAATCAAATGCATGCATTCAAAATGGCGGCCCACAAAGGTCAGAAGGTATGCGCAATTCGCTATTTTAGTAGTAGTAATGAATGTTTATCATGGAAACATTTTTAATGACGTAACTTGCAAGTATTTATGAAACAGACCATTTTAGGGGATTTTAAAATATTTTTACAATCCCCTATTAAAATCGCGATCTGTCTTTTCGTCCGCCTGTCCATCCGTCCGTGCGTCACAGCAAGTTTTCTCGCAAACCACATACTTGAATGATGAAATATTCTTCGTAGGACAAAAGTGGTACCCTCTCAAGCGTTTGCAAGAAAATTCCACCAGAATAATAATATCAGCACAAATGATAATTTTTTGGCTTTCTTTTTGTAGTAAACAATTAATTTTCAACCGCTGCATTCTCATAAAGTTTATCGTCAAGAGTATGATACACGTTATCATATGATGAACGAATTTTCGACCCCAATTTCGAAATTAGCTTCGAGCCTATGCGAGTTATCACAATAGCAAAGGCAAAAGCTCGTGGCTTCATGAATTTGATCTTTCGCCGTCTCCTGTATATACCTCTATGTAAATCAGCTATATTGATATTAAACGTAAATACGAAAGATTGATTTCACACTAATATTCTCAAAACAAAGAATAAATTATTGCACGATAAACGCCACATTAAAATTCAAATCCCTCGTAGTCATATTTGTTTATAATTCAATTAAACATTCACTTTTCCATCGTTCGTATGTTTACTTTAAATGAAAGCATCGGATTTATGCGACCTAATACAATTACTGTATATGTTAAGCTTGTTCTTATCATTCGCACACCTAGCGAACACACGATATGAGCAAGCGACTAATAAATAGTCTTTGGTTTGTGCATCCACCGTTTCTGCAAGTGCTTCAGATAAAGAACAGTTCGTGAGCGTGCAATTGAATCAATTTTTCCTCGGCGTAAGTTTATCTTCATTATTGATGGCAACTTGCTCTTGTGCACTCTGTTTGTGTATCGAGTTTATCGTTTATGTAATAATCCAGAGCTAAATCTAACACGTAATATAAACAAATGAATACGCACCCGTATCTTATTATCTCCCAACTCGAGCATCGTCAGGTTTGTTAGTGCACTGAGGTTTTCAATTTGTGATATTTTATTGGCACACAGAAACAGACGCTCCAAACTCACCAGAGGCTCGAGGTTCTCGATTTTTGTCACCCGGTTGAAACTCAAATCCAAGATTCTAGTCAGGAAGAAAAGACAGAAAGAAGATAATGTTAATGAGAACAATAAACATGTTTCCAATTAGGTATCGGAGCTAATGACATGGAACGTGACTCACTCAAGGTTGACCAATTGATCCAAATTTTCGATTTTTGTGATTTGATTATCGTAAAATTCCAGTTCGCGTAGAGTTGTAAGAGTGTCTAAGTTTTCGATTTTTTTGATAAGATTCCAGCGAAGGAACAACCTTAAAGATTTAAAAGATAGACTTAGCCGTTTGAATTTAAAATTGTTGGTGCGAACCACCTTTCTATGTTGACGAGTGGCTCTAGGTTGTCAATTTTGCCGACTCTGTGATGGTTGAGATCCAACTCGTAGCATTCTGGATCGATTGTAACGACATCGCTGATTTTTTCAACTGTAGGTCCATCCTGCGATTCATTTGCTTGCTGTTGGCCGTTGGAGTCATTGAGTGCTTCGGCTGGCGCCGGACTTTTTGCTTTTTCGTCACCGGGGGGTGTCACGATATCTACAATTTTTATGCGAACTATTATTGCGGTATAAAACAAAGTGCTTTGAATTACAACATACCATTTTTGTCACCCATTTTGGATTAAGTGTGAAGATTATGGATAAAACAAGCCCTGTACAATCCGCGAAAGAACAAAACTTGTCGCAAGACTTGAAGAACTGATTCGTTTTGACAGATGTCAGGCTGAAGTCGATAGTCGCTGTAAGAGATAAAGTTGGAAATGTGAAATGCAGGTGTCAGCTGTGTTGATATGAAACGGAAGTCAATGTTACTTTTTGAAATTAGTTAAATATACATTCTACTAAATTAATACGTTAATGAAACATTCAAATGAAATTTCAAGGGATGAATATGATAACCTTGGCGAACTTTGATTCGGTATGGGGCTATTTTTCGTGAAAATTAAGGACAAAAAAAATTTTTGATTTTTTAAATTACATTCCAAATCTGGATCTTTGTGTCACCACATGATTTCAAGGATACAGGATGCAGTAAGTTTACATGCATGCCTTCAGATGAGATTGAATGCTTGGAAATGTAATTTGAAGAAAGATGGAACAAAGTGAATAAGTAGAAAAATGAGTGTGGTTTGAACAAAAAATAGAAAAGATAAATGAATCTAAACTAATCTTTACTTTTTTTGTCCTGGGCTATTTTAATTGCATTGCATTAATGTTTTATCATTTGAAAAATTGTCAAAGAAAAAGAATGTTACTTGAATGTGGTTTCGGCGTGTGTACTACAATTTTCTTCAGGGCATCATGCTACAATATAGACATACACAGATGATGCCGACCACGCTTAGAGGTGAGAGAATCATATATGTACATTAGTTTAATTAAAAGAGGGTCGAGCGACTAATAAAAACCTATGCATATACAAGTGACTTATAGGAGGAAACAAAAAACATGTTGAGTTTGCATAAGAAGAATAAATTGGAATGATTTTCTCACATTTAAGCGTGGACGGCATCATCGGTGTGTGTGTATAGTATGACGTCCTGTAGAGAATTGTAGTGCATATGTCGAAACCACATTTAATTAAAATTTTTCCTCTTTGACAAGTTTTGAAATAAAATGTTCATAAAGTAATTTACGCTATAAGAGCTATCCAAAACATGATCCGTACTACCCGTGCGTTACAATTAAAGTTAATTGTAGTCCAAATAAATGTATAGATTTACAATAAGGTGATGTAAATAGGCTGAAGCCCTCAATAAAGTAGTTCATACAAGCAATCTTTAAACTTGTTAATTAAGAGAAAAACATTGGAAGTCCACTTTCATCCAATCTTTCAGGCTCAAATCTGTAATCGGTTATTAGTGTTCTTTTTTCCCCCTACCACCCTCTCCATCACTCTTTCATCATCTCCACGCTCGTGCGATATGTACTTCACACCACGTCGATTCATACGTGAGACAATGTTAAAATATCGATATAAGGGGGCACAGAAAATGCTCTGAAGTAGTTCTTTCTTGCTTGTCTAGTTAAATTTATTAACAGCCCTCAAAGATAAAGAAAATACTACAATATGACGCAGTAAATAAACTCTGAGTTTATAAAAACAGCTGTCTTTAAGTATTTTGACGATATGGTCTAAATGCCCTAAGATACTGCATTGTCAATCTTCAGGACTTATCATTAATTTGAATTCCTTAGGTGTTCCTTAAGTCTTTTCTTAAAAACCAATAGTTTGTTCGCTTTTTTCACTATCTCTGGAAGATTGTTATGTATACGCAGAGCATCATTCTTTGCAGCGTTCTTTAGTTGATCAGTTCTGGTGAAAGATTTCAATATGCATGTAAACTCACTAACGGCTGTTTAACATTTGCAGATTATGTACCTGCCATTCATCAATCAATAATTAAGAGAGGGTGTTCTGTATACAATTTAATATCTATATAAGTCTCTTGAAATTTTCTATTCTCGCTTTGCTTTTAAGCTAGTGTAGTAATCAAGCAGTCACAAAAGCCAACTGCCCAAAAACCGCATACAACTGTTCTGAAATTTCAACTACAGATTTAAAAAATTCAGTTACTCAAATTTAACTTTTTGTAAATTATAAAATTTGGCAAGAACAAATTTTAACTTTTTTATTATAAATATAAATTTATATTGTTTCTTTCTTTATTAGATTAAACGTAAATTTTTTCTTCGCATTGATATTCGTTACAATATTTACCTTTTATTATGATTTAAATTTTCAATCTATTATTAATTTTATTAACTAAATTACATAAATCTGCAAATTAAAATTTCGGGCATGGTTACACTGATTTAGTGCATCACATCCATGTATTGCATTGATGAATGCAATCTAACTCAGCTGAGCTAGCAGCGGTTTTGGATTTACAGGTGCGGCAAAGAAAATCATGCGGAGATTTGGACGGACCGAGAGGAGTCTGTGCGAGATTGCGCACAGTGTGGACGCCGCGGCGGTTTGTGTGATGATTAGTCCTCCTATTAAAGGAGTCGCTCGCTCATCACTCGGTCGAGAAAATCAAATTCCAGAAGTTGTGGAAAAGTCGTTCATTTGTGAAATCTCATTGGAAAGTGTCTGTAGACTGCAGAGAGTACGTTAATTCGCGAAAATTGATGTTTTCGGTGAAAATTTTGCATTCAAAAAAGTTTCCATCGTGCGTTGCCACCAGCGTTCACGACGAGAAAAATTGAAAGAAAACTCATTCGCGAAGTGTTTGAGTGATTCGCAAAATTTGTAATGAAGTTGTGTGTGCGAGTCCCGTGCCATGAACAATAAAGCGTTGCTTTGAAAACGCTGTCGTGATCGGATCAACGTCAGCGAATTTTCAATTTTTGGAAAATCTTGGCAATTTCACATTACTGCGAAGGAATATCCAGTTTCGTATCGCAGCCGCGCAATTGGTAATTTATATATTTAAGTGGATGATCGTAAGTTTTCACAAACGGTGAGTGTGGAAAGAAAAGGCGGCGGAATTTGTGCGTCGGGCTGTTGCTTTCGAGAAAAAATCCGAAATGTCTGAATGGGAAATAACGCGAAGAAGGTGAAGTTATGATAAGATGGTGAAGATCTTGTGCCCCATGTGAGCATCCGTGATACAACTTCAAAGTAAAAGTTAAGATAGTTAATTTTTTTGCGTTAAGCGTACTTTCGAAAAATGAATTGTGAGAACAATATTTCTGGTTATTCATATGCTCATAGCGGAAGGTTTGAAAACCAACCGGCTAAATCTAACCGGATTTGTGGTTGAGTAGAACATGTCACTAAAAAACATGCAAGGTTAAGGATGTAAATGAAAGAAGAACAATTTCTAATAGTGTTATCGTTCAACGCAAAACTAAATAAATTGTTATATTTTAGATATTCTAATTTCAGAGCGGGAAGATATTCAAATTTCCTAAAAAGAGTCGGTTATTGATGAAACGATGTATCCCTTACACCTATGACTACTTGTTATTTCTGGAACGGACTTTAAACAACCCTGTGCTGCGTGAAAGATTTAATATAACATTCGATGAGTTTATATCCATGTCCTATCAATGACTTTATCACTTTCGTCAGTTTGGAATATCATAGTTTCTTCAGTTCATTCCATATGGAGTATTACACAAGGCTAAACTTTATTCAATATTTTTAGTGCCTGAATGTTGGATTTCCAGAGAATTTTCGTAATAGATCACTTTCAAGTACCACCCACATCACCAGCGGGCGCCCGGCGAGGATGTTGGGTAAGTACTCTTTTGTGATTATTATTTTTTTCTCTTTTGTTATTAATTTTCTCAACGTTTTTCAAAATTTTTTGGATATTAAAATTTATTATTTGCATGATTTTAAATATTATTTCCAACGTTTGGTTTTTATAAAAAAATTTTTAATTTCTAAAGGTATATAATTTTTTTTATATAATTTTTTCTTTATTAGAATGTATGCAGTACAGAGGCCTTATAATATAGTAGGTGTTCTAACAAGATCATTTCACCATCGTTTGAACATTACTTTAAACTATACATATTATCGTATTTCTATGTGATTATTACAATTAGCTAGAGGAAATTTTAGGCAAAAACCTCTACTGAACTTATACTAGCTTAACATAACTTAACTATCTACTTATAACTAGCTAAAATCTATGATGCTAGGTTATGGCCAAAAGGTAGGTGGTAGTAACAGCTGATTTTCAATTCGCCAGGGCATGAACTAGCAGATTGGATGAGTCATTTGCTTTCGCGATTAATTTGTCACGGCGCGATGCAGCGAGCTTACGAATTGGACTAACGTCAGCAAAGCTGTGTACCTTTTCAGAAGAGAAGTAAAACGGTTTATTAAGTACCATTTTCAGGTATCTATTTTGGGTGATCTGAAGTTTTGTTACTAGATACTTAGCACATTGGATCCAGGTACGTGAGCCGTATAGGATGATCGGTTGGATTATCATTTTGACGATGAGAACTTTGTTTCTGGTGTTGAGACGTGAATTACGATTAAGAAGGGGGTAAAGCGAAAGCACGGCCTTAAACGCTGTAGCAACCACGGAAGTCACCGCAGTTGCAGACATTAAGTATTAGCAGAGGGGTGCTTAGCCCGGGGTGGCATACTGAGGCCGGCTAGCGCTCAGACGTGTCGTGGGTCTTCCGGGACACCCTCTGCTCGTGCTGAGCCACCTTACATATAAACTATCACAAAGGGAAAAGGATGGGAAAGGAGAGGTCACATTGAGAAATGAAAAATAATTATTTTAACACTTCATGTTTTATATTTTTTCTTCAACTAGTTTACAAGGCCTCAATTTATCAAACAAAAAAAAATTCAATTCTATAGGCCCGCTTTCTTCCTTTTTACAAATTTTAATTTGTTTCAACGATAAAAATAAATGAAAATTTACTCTCAATTAATACTACTACTAAAATTTACACCAAGAAAACAATCAATTAATGAATTCACTTGTAATATCATAAGAGAAACCGAGAAAGAAAAAAACAGAATTAAAAACTACTCACCCTTTTTTTACGGCTACGGAGCGCTCTGCAACAGAAGGGGAACGGAGCAACTACCAAAAATATTGAAAAACATTAATAAATTAATTTAAGTCGGTTACTAATATTGTTTACTGCTAAGCGCCGTTCGATAACGAGTTGTTTTAGTTCTTAAATGTTCCAAGTATTTCCGATTTATTTTCACTTCACGAAGAGACACAACTAGCTTTATCCACATTAAACAAAAGAATTTTCTCGTTACTGTATCTAAACACCTTCCACTTTTTTGTAATTTTAAATGGATTAATTCATTATCTACGAGACCCGCTCGAATCGCCAAATCTGCACTTCTGATGCAATAAACTGCACGTCGTTTCTAAGTATTCTATGCACTTTCACGACCGCTAATCACTTTGGGTCATTAATCCAAACTAAACCACTGACACCATTGACACACTTCTTCGAATTGTTACTTCACAAAATTCTCTTTTTCTTCAAAAACAGCATGTCAAACAATCCATTTTGTAAATCACAAAAAAAATGCGATAACTCCCTATTTCTTTTAAGATTAAATCACCACAAAAAAATCTTTCCTCCCCGAATTAGAATTTAATCCACCGCCAACCGCAATCCCTATTGTTCTTTCCAAATTCAAAAATCGAAATCTTTTCTCGAATTAACTATCTCGCACCGCACTGCTTTTCCATCTCCCAGTCAAATCCTAACTCCTCAATCCTAACCACTTAATTCCACATTTCACTTTTATCCAATCCGATCCCGCAATCCTTTTCATTTTCAAATTACCGCTACCGCATCTGGGTAACGTAATCGAAGCTCATTACACTTCGATTCCGCTACCCACACATCTTTTGTTCCATATCGACAAACTCAATAGTATTCATTGTTTTACATATGACAATTTGAACAATCCAAGAAGCGCTTGGTTGAATTCAAAGTGTCACATATACACATTTCGGAAGCTATTGGTTTTGCCGATACCCCAAAAGGAGTGCTTCCGTGCGCCCGGGGGAACTTGAACTCAGGGTTCCAGGAGACCCTCGATCGAGAACTCACGACGCAGCTAATGGTGCCATGGATTGTCGATCTCCCATTTATCTCATAAGCAACTTCAACGATGCATTTGGGCATGAGATTGAATTTTGTTAGTAGGGAAACGTGAATTAAAATCCGTTAGTAAGAAAAAATAAAATTTGTTAATGGGAACTAGTGAATAGAACTTGTTAGTATGAAGGAAGGAATTAGGTTTTGTTAGGGAAAAGGTATTGAATATAATTTCGTTAGTGGGAGTTAATGAATGAAATGTTGTTAGTGGGAAAATTGAAATTGTTAGTATGTGTTATTTTTTTTTTGTAGTTGGAAATAAGGGAAAAGGGTAGGATTGTGATGATGGGGAAATAAAAATTAAAGGGAAAATGGAAAAATGTTAATAAAATAAATAAATTTACAGAGAAAAAGGTAGGAGTGCCCAAAGGAAGGTGGAAATATCACGGCGGCAATTTGAAGTTGCGAATGGGAGAAAGTCGGTACGCCGGAATTCGCAACAACGCTTTGGAGCTAATATGCTCAATATGTCTTCTGAACGTTAGTTTTTCATCGAATATAAGTCCAAGATATTTAAGATCCTCACTCCAAGGAATAGTTTGCCCTAAAAAATTTATTGGTCGCTTGGGTAGGTAAGCAGGCTTACGCTTCCTGGTGAAGTACTACCAGGATTAGGTAAGCTCTTTGAAAGAATAGTCCTGAAAAGATTAAATAATTTAATGGCTAACAATAATATCTTACCTGATTTCCAATTCAGCTTCAGGAACCGACATTCGAAAGAGCATCAGCTCCTCCGTGTTACGAAGGAGGTCAAAGCAGCGATGTACAATAAATTGTCTGTAGGTTTGGTGACACTGGACATCGAAAAAGCCTTTGATACAGTCTGGCATGATGCTCATACTTGTTGAACATTTTACAAGCATTTTTAACTTATAGGAAGTTCCAGGTCAAAGTAGGGGAAAGCATTTCCCCAGTGAAAAGTATATCTGCCGGTGTTCCGTAAGGCTCCTGCCTAAGCCCATCTCTATATAACATCTATACGTCCGACTTCCCTTCTTTACCAAACTGCCAAGTTGCAGCTTTCGCAGACGACATTTGCATATACAGCATAGGCGCAGATCCAACTTCCATTATTTCCAGCCTTGAAACGGCGTTAGAACTTACTTATCAATACTACCATAGATGGAAAATTAAAATAATTTATAAAGGAAAGTAAAAACAGGAAAACAAAATAGTATGATTTTTTGATTTGTTACGTTTTCATCCTACTACTTATATAGTACATAATATTTTTTCAAACCAAGCAAGGCGATCATGTATTTATCTCAAAACAGAATCTACATCATACATTTAAAATCATATCAAAATAGAATTCAACGGGGCTAGCACGTACATAGTTTCAGTTAAAGTCTTTCAAAATAGAAGAAGAAGACAACCAACTTATCTAAAAAATATTTTTTTTATATACTTAAGTAGTTAATTCAAACGTAACGTCAACAATATTCCATATGAAAAACTAAACATACATTCTATAATCTTAAATAAATTGAATGAACTACATACAAGTCTATAGTAAACCTGTTAATGAAAATTTACATGGGATAATAATGTTTGTTTAATGGTAAAATTAAATTCGGTGTTTCCTTTCTTCCAACCTGACTGGGTATGGGACCCACAACGATGGCCGACCCCTCCACTAAAATGAGCTAGCCATCGGGCGTGCTACTCTTTTTCTTATTGCGTTATAGGGGCTCTTGTCGGGTAGAGTGGCCTTCCGCTCTCGTGTTCTTTTATGGTATAGTGTTATCTGATACAAATTATATTTGTAGGAGTTTTTCACTTAAATGGGAAATATATTGGGTGTACAACTTCATAACCGGAATTTTTTAGCAAGATTTGATGCTTTACTGTGGGGAAATCTTACAATGTATTTTGTTCATAGTATTGTACATCGGAAGCTACAAAATTTCCCCATCTTTCAGGCAATTTATGAATTCCATCCCAAAAAAATTGCGCCGGCTTGGCGGTTAAAACGAATCTATCCAATTTCGGATGCCTTGCTCTGATGTGAAGCGTATTCCGGTGAGGGCGTTTCACATCGAGCGAAATAAATGAAATCCGACGGAGCAAGGTCCGGACTATAAGGCGGGTGGGCCAAAACTTCCCATCTACTATTTTCCACATAGTTTTTCATGGGTCTTTGAACATGCGGCCGAGCGTTGTCATGATGAAAAATTAAAGCCTTGTGTCAGGTCGCATATTCCGGGTGTTTTTCGATGATGGCACGCTTCAAACGTATTAATTGTATTCGGTACAGGTCACCTGTCATTGTTTGATCCGATTTCAATAACTTGTAATATAACGGCCCCTTCCGATCCCACCAAATACACAGCATAACCTTGGCGCCATAGATATTTGGCTTCGCCGTTGATTTGGCTGGTTGGCTGGGCTTCACGTATGACTTTTTCGCTTGGGATTGTCATCATGGATCCTTTTTCATTCCCAGTCACGATCCAATGCAAAAATGATTTCTTTTTATGGCGCTCAAGCAGCATTTCAGACATACAGAAGCGCCGTTCAACGTATCTCGGCTTAACTCATAGGGGACCCAATTACCTTGCTTCTGAATGTATCCGGTGGCTTTCAAGTGTTTTAAAATAGCTTACTGAGTCACTCTCAATGATTTGGCAAGTTTGTCTTGCGTTTGAAATGAATCCTCATCGAGTAGCGTCTCCAATTCTTCGTCTTCAAACTTTTTGGCTGTCCTGGGCGTTCTTTGTCTTTGATGTCAAAATCGGCACTTTTAAAGCGTTGAAACCATTCAAAATACTATGTTTTCATTGAAAAATCATCCTTATAAATTTCTACAAGCATACGATGACTTTCGGCAGCAGTTTTCTTTGCGAAAAAATGACCCAACAGAACCTCCTGCAAATGCTGTCTTTTTCTCCAATTTTTGAAGTTATTTATCGTGAAAAATAATAATGATGCACAAGATAAAATTGTTTTGTTAACTGATTTTGATAGCTGTCAAATGTACCTTCAAAATGATATATATAAAGCTCGAGCTTTCACGATATTTGTTAGTATGGACATCTAGCGTCAAATTCCGGTTATTAAGTTGTACACCCAATATGTCCACATCTAAATTTGGATTTTGATCCGAATGGGAGGGTGTGAGGGGGCACTCCTTCCACCTGGATGCCCACCTCTTATTTGTGGGCCATAAATATCGTCAGTAACGACGAAGCCTGCGCTCAAATCCATCTGTTTTCTCCCGGCCTAGTTTGTTACTGACTATAAATAAGTTCAAACCTTAATAGGTTACCTCGACTTCGACACCAGTCGTTCGACATTAGATCGCTCGAATTCCTGAATGTAAATTTTTTTTTGTAGTGGGTCTTGTGCTGGAGACAAGAACCTGCCCCACCATACCACAACGCAAGCCTGCCAGCGCATTCACGCGTCCCTAGACAAGGGCAAATATCTGCGGATACTACAATCCTTTTTTACCAAGGCAGCAGACCATCACTGCAGTCCTCTACGGATAGTTTATCTAACCATTTTCACTACACTAGCTATTAAATCACGATAGATGCTGACATTTTTGGAGTAATTTATCGGTCTATTCATTACTTACTACTTAATTTATTATATTTTTATACCTGATGAGGGCCACGGGTTACATGTTTCTTTCAAATCACTGATCCCCTAGTTTAAATATTAAACTTAGATCTCTAATTTCTTTTTCTTCTTTTCGTAGCACTAAAGCCCCTCTCGGGCCTTAACTTCCTACAAATAGCGCCTCCAACTGTCTCGGTTTCCCCACTGGTCTCCGTCCTTCAGTTCTCCCAACGAATACCTTTTTAGGTATCCATTGTTCATCTATCCAATTCATGTGGCCAGCCTATTGTAGTTTCCATACTCTTACAATTGTTGAGACAGGCGACTCGTCAAAAATTTCATACAGTTCATGGTTGTATCGAATTCACGATCAGTCCCTACCTAGCTTCGCTCCAATTATTCGCCTCAGGACCCGCTACTCAAAGGAGTTCAATAAATTTGCGGATGTTTGGGTTAGGGTCATATCTCACACCCATAGCATAACACAGGTCTTATAACCGATTTGTATACTTGGAACTTTGTTTCCCTGTGTATGCAGCTTCTCTTCAAGATCGTCAAAATTGAAAAAAATATTTTATTTACGAGCTGTATTCTTCGGCATATTTCGTCTCTTTCATTATCGGTTCTCATTATTTTAGCGCCTAAATACATAAATTTGCCCATATTTTCGATGCTGTATTCGCCAAGTGTGATATTTTTCCTCGACTATATCATGAGATTTATTTTATTCTTATTAATTTGTAGCCCTACTAGTTTTGCTTCGCTGTTGAGTTTCAGGAAGAGTTCGTTGGCTGTTGCTAATGACCGTGGCAAAATTTGGGAGGTCATCGACGTCATTGTCGTTTTGGTAAGACGGAATTTTTTGGCTGGGATGCCAAAGCGGAGCATTATTTGGTATGGTACGTTACGATCAATACCGTATGCTAAGTTAAAGTCAACAAAAATTTGGTGTACATCTATGTTGAACTCCCAGCATTTTTTAACTACCTGTTTAACAGTGAAAATTGCTCTATTGTCGATCTACCTGATTTAAAATCATGTTGATACTCCTCAAAAATACTGTTGGCGTATAATCCGTTTTTATTATCTAATTGATTGGCTCCATTCTTTTGGCATATGTTCTTGTTGCCAAATGTGTTTGATAATTTTGTGAATAGCTTTATGAACACTGCTGCCACCATATTTGATGAGCTCCATCGGGAACAATCTTTATCCAGAGTTGATGGGGCCAATGGAAGTTCTCCGGAAACATCTATAGGCTCCGATGTCCTTTAGCTGTGCGGGGGGGATTAAGAAGGTTCTTGAAATATGATGCACATCTTTCCTTAATCTTGGTTTCATCAGTGATGATATCACCGATATGATCATAATAAAGCGTTGGGGTTTTAGGCTAATAACTACATTTTAGGCTTTTAACTACTTTGTATGCTTGCCTTATATTGTTGCTCGCTAGAATTACATCGATGCTTCTCAATTAGTCGTCATAGTATTTTGTTTTCTTAGTACTAATTCTCTTATTCGTTACTCCTCTGAGATTTTCATAGTGTTCTCTCTTCGTTTTGGTTTTCCTACCTACGTATTTTTTGCACGCCTAAATCTTTTTATCTAACGCATTCCGGCACTCATCATCGAACCAATCATTTCTCTTACGCCATGCTTGATGTCCGATTGTGTGTTCTGCCACGGTCTTAATACCCGCTGTCACTTTCATTAAGAGCTCGTTGTTGGTTTTCAGCGATGCGTCTGATAGATGGGAGCCAGCTGGCTGTCGAGGGCATCCGTGAAATTTTTGCTCACCTACGCGGTTTGGAGCCCTTAGATAGCGGGCTTTGGTGATTATGTGAAATATGACAGGATAGGTTAATTTAATCAGGTAATGATCTAAGTTACAATTGGCTCCTCTGATGGCAAGCATGCTTGAGATCCAACGTTGCTGGATTAGAACATGGTCGACCTGGTTTTGTGTGTTGCCATCCGGTGATACCCAAGTCATTTTATAAATGCGTTGATGGGGAAGGAAGTCGAACGTATGACTAGATTTTTGCTGCATTCAAAGTAAATCAGGCGATGGCCTTTGTCATTTGTTTCGTCGAGGATACGATATCCTTCAGTCATTCTCCGATGAGATAGCTCATTGCCAACATTAGTGTTGAAATCACCCAGAATTATTTTTGCGTCGTTTGTAGGCAATGATTCGATTAGTCTTTCCAGGTGATTGTAGAACATTTCCTTAATTTCTTCGTCCTTTCCATCGGTCGGGGAGTGTACGTTAATCAGCCAGATTTTGAAAAATTTCACTTTTATATGGATCACACACAACCGTTCATTGATTTAAAATCAATAACGTGTGATTTAAACTCCCTAGCCACAATAAAGCCCACTCCGAAATTCTAGTAGGCTTCCCACTATTGAATGTTGTGTGCGATCTCATGTCTTGAATATCACTTCCAGTCCAGTTCGTTTCCTGGATTGCCAGTATTTCTAATTTATATTGACTGGCCTGTTGTAAAAGGTCCTTAACAGCACCAGAGTTATTGAGTGATTTGACAATTCAGGATCCAATGCCATAGTGCGTTTTTCATTTGCGAGGTCGTTGCCGTGAGTCCAATCCATTCCGAGGATTTTTTGCACGTTTCGAAACATTCTAGGGTTTTCCAGGGAGGGGAGTTAGCGCGTGGCCCAACGTCCTTTCCGTTGGCATAGTTATTACTTCTATTCCATGATCAGGTGCGGAAGACTCTCCTTCACCCTCTTACGTCCTCACAAAGGGGTTGTAAGGAGGATTCAGTAGAAGAGCTGCAGGTGTATTTGCAGTAATTAGCATTTCTCAGCATTTGGTGTCCCATTAATGGGGAACCAGTAAACTCAATGTACGACTCCAAGAATATTTACAATCATTTAATTGGGGGGGCTAGGATAAGGAGGTTCCTTCTACCTTTCTCAAATGGGCTTGGAACCGTCTACAGCCGAATTAATTAAGCTACTCTACAGTAGTTTAAAATTTTTGTCTCATTAAATTTAGCGGACACGGAGGCTTGAGTTGAATGCAAACATTGTTCAAAAAGTAACCATTACTCTCCTTGAAGAAGGTTGTTGCATTACAACGGGAATGACAAACCTAAAGACGTGACATTTATAAAGTCACAAGTCAATTGTATATGTATGAATATTTTTTCTGTAAAGCATATATAAGTCTATAAATAAATTATTTTTGAACGCATATTTAACCGAGGAATCCATTGTCAAGTGAACATATAAATCAAAAAGAAGGAATAATGAATGCGTAAACAGCAAACGGTTTCACGTAGAGTATGAGACTTCCCATGATAGCAGGGCTCTCGTCTCTTGAATCAGTTATCGGGCTGTTGTTCTCTCTCTTTACCTATTGCAAGAGTTCTTGCTGATACAAGAAGTCATTGATGATGACTTGCTTCATCGGGACTTGAGGTGTGGCTGGGATGGGAGCAAGGGGCCACCAGTTCGATTGGAGTACCTCATCTTTTCTGTGAGCTAGAGCTGCGTTGTGCGTGATGATATTGGTCCGTGCTATGCACGGCTTATTCATGGGGATAGTAAAAAGTTTATGTAAATTGTTTCTTCTTCTTTTCTAGCCTTGCAGATTGTTTGATACTGGCGGATTTTAGTTGCAATGGACCTTGCACTGGAAAAAAGGAGCCACCATATGACACCACAGATAGCTCGTTGTCAGCACAAATACGCGTCATTAGGCGTGTTCATTTCCAGTGAGCTTAGTTGTTATTGCTCGCTGTGACAGCATTCTATCGGTGCTTGTTGTTCATGGACTTCTTTTCGATACCAAAAACACTATAAATGTTGTCCAACGTGGAGACAAAAAGCCTACAAACTACCACCACTTATGAACCCTAAGCTCCCTCTGTGCTGCCAAAATTGCCCAGAAATTTATACCGTATTAAACCTTCACAAATCCCCAGCATAGTGCAAGACTGGAATCTACACTCCAGAAGAGAGTTAGGCTTCATTGCTCCTGGATTCAATTTACGCTGGCGGGTGATTCCTCAGTGCTGGTGGAAAGAAGCCTATTGGTATATACTTACCACCCCACCATCACAATGTTTGTCTTGCCTTAAGGAGGCTCTGCGCTAGAAATTCACGGCCATAAGCATAAGATCCAGGCTCACTGGCAACGTCCCGGTTAATTACTCGGCATATATATGGTAGAAGTTCTACGTCTCAATGACCAACTAACCGCTCCATTGCCAAATAGTCAGCTTTTACAGGTCCTAAAGTGGAGCTTTGCAGACTCATATCCTTGATAGACATTTCCACCATAGATGCCCTGATGCAGGTTGTGAGTCAAAATGAGAGAGTGACAGGAGATCTAACTTCATTGCTTTGAAACCTGCAAGAGAGCCTTGGAATGGATTGGACCTAAGGCAACGGGTCCAGAACCAAACGAGGACTATGGCATTGGATCCAGGAATGTCAGACCACTTAACAATCCTTGCATTGTTTAGAATCTTTTCCAAAATGCTAGTGAACATAAATGAAACATACTAGCTATACAGGAAACGAACTGGATTGGAAATGATATTAAAGACATGAGATCGCACACAATATTCCAAACTGGGAAGTCTACTGGAAACCGAAAACTTATTGTTGATAGGGTGTTCAAATCGCACGTTATTGATTTCAAGGCAGTCAATCAAAGATTGTTTGCGATCCATATTCTAGAAAATTCTTCAAAATTTGGCTGATAAGCGTACATGCCACGACAGAAGGAAAGGACGAAGAAAGGCAATGTTCTACCTTCACCTAGAAATCCTTAAGTTGGCAATAAGCTATCTCATCGGGGAGGATGTAGCTTCCACAACGAAATAAATAACAATGGTTAATGCATGATTGACTTATCATGTAGGAAAAATCTAGTCATACGTTCAACTTGCGCTCCATACACAAAATTCCTCAGGCATCATTGGACGGCAATATACAAAACCAGAACGACCATGTTCTGGTCCAACTACGATCGGCCTCGCGCATACTTGACGTCCGTTCATATCCAGGAGCCAACTGTAACTGGGATTATTACTTGATCAAATTAACTAGTCCATGTCGTATGTCAAAGGCGTATTCAGCGAAGATCTGTCCTCTACAGGAATAAAACATCAACGTGCTCCAAACGGCGTCTGTGGCAAAAATTTCACGGAGATCCTCGAGTACCACCTGGCTCCCACCCGATCAGACATATCGCTGATAACAGCCACCGAACTGTGGGTGAAAGTGAAAGGGGCAATTAAGATGCTGATAGAAAAGAGGATTGGACATCAAGCCCGGTGAAAAAGAAATGATTGGTTTGATGATGAGTGCTAGAATGTGTTGGATGGAAAGAATCAAGCGTACAAACAATATTCAGGTAGGAAAAACAGGAAGAAGGGAGAACATTATGAAAACTTCAGAAAAGTAGCGAATAAGATAATCAGGTGTAAGAAAACAAAATACTATGATGACCAATAGAGAAGCATCGATGTAAGTTTAGTGAACAACAACATACAGGTAAAATAAATATACAAAGTAGTGAAAAGCCTGAAACGAAGTTATCATCCCAAGACCACGCTCTGCCGTGACGACATCGGAAACATCATCGCCAATGAAAACAGTATTAAATAAAAATCGGTATCATATTTTATGAACCTTCTTAATCCTCCGCACAGCTCCAGAATATCAGAGTCTTTAGATATTCTTGGAGAGCTTCCATTTCATCAAGGACTAAAAGAATAAAAAAGCGCTGAGCATCGATCAGATTCCAATGGAGCTCATTAAATACGGGTGTTCCAAAGGAATAATAATGAATGTGTAAGCAGTAAACTGTTTTGGTCTTTCCACTTCCTACGAGCGCCGGGTATGAGATCCACCATTATGGTGGGCTTCTTCTCTCTTGACCCATCCATAGGGCTGTAGATATCTCTTTTTACTCATTGGAGGGGCTCTTGCGGGGTTAAGGAGTCTTCGTAGGTTTATTTGCTTCATTGGGACTTGAAGTCCAGCTGAGAGTGGTCCAAGGGGCCCTAATAATAAGTTGTTCTATTCCCTTCAGTTCCTGCCTTCCATTTTGTTTGATAGTTTCGAATAAGTACGAGAGAACAAAATTTATTATAATGGACCTTGCGCTGGGGAAAAGAGCTCACACCACAGAAAGCCAGCGAAGTTTTATAACACCTCACTTTTACACTTTATTGTATTAAACTGTTCGGTCATACATTCATTTTACACTTTATTGTATTAAACTTTTCGTTAATGCATTTACAAATTTTAGTAAACACATCTTATTGCCGTGGGAACTAATTAAAGACTCATTGAGTCAGGTATACTTCAAAACAACAACGAAGATTCTAGATTTTGCAATCAAGCATATCACTTTGAATTTCAATTTAAACTGCTGACTGCATGTCTACGACGTATTCCCAAAACTATGTGAAAATAAAAGTTTCGCGTTACTAATTCGCCTGCAGGTGTCGTTTTGCATACTGCATTGATTTATGAAATTGCTGATTTAGGGTATACGTAGCTAGCTAGCTGCTAGTACGCGTCTTCGGGCATGGTTATTTTGAACGAGTTTGGTTGCTATAGTTCGCTGAAGCCATATTTCATCGCTACTGATCTGCACAGCCTTCTTTTTGATATCACAAACACTAAAACCGATGATTTCAGTGTATTGGCCGAAAAACGACATCTTATCTAAATTCACTTTATAAAGGGTGGTCCAACCATAATGCACGATATTAATTGTGAGTCACACCTTAACGTCAAGTTTTTCGCCCAACTCAATTCAACATTTCTTTGTTTCAGTGTTTGATAAATTCAACCATGGAAAGGTACACAATTGGGCAGCGCGTTAAGGTTGTTGAAGCCTTTTACGAAAATGGGCGCTCAAATTAAAATGCATTTCGTGCACTTTGTGATTTTTTTGATCGGCATAATCGACAAAATGTGTCCACGATCGGGGGATTTGTGCACAAATTCGTTCCGCGGAAAACATTGCTGTTGTTCGCGATAGTGTGGCAGAAGAGCGTCAACCTCGATTCGTCGTCGTGCCCAATAATTGAACATCTCACGAACATCACTGATGCGAATATTGAATAAAGATTTGAATTTACACGTATACAAGGTTCAATTGACTCAAGAGCTGAAGCCTGTTGACCATTTCAAGCGTACGCCAAATGGTTGGTTGAACAGACAGAAGGGATGATGACTTTACAAAGAAAATCATCTTCAGCGACGAGGCACGCTTTCACCTCAGTGGATTCGTTAACAAGCAGAATTGCCGCATTTGGGCAAATGAGAATCCACGAGTGATTGTTGAAAAGCCGATGCATCCGTAAAGAGTGACTGTTTGGTGCGGTTTATGGGCTGGCGGCGTCATCGGGTCGTACTTCTTCGAAAATGAGGATGGCCAAGCAGTTACAGTGAATGGTATTCGCTATTGCGAGATGATAACGGAGATTGAGTTTATGGACCTGGACGATATACGGTTCCAACAGGATGGTGCCGCTTGCCATACAGCCAACGAAACAATGGCTCTTTGGCGCGAGAAATTCAATGGCCGTGTTATCTCACATTGTGGCGATGTTAATTCGCCGCCACGATCATGTGATTTGACACCGTTGGACTTCTTTCTCTGGGGATATAAAAAAAAAGTGTTCGTCAATAAGCCAAGAAAAATTCAAGAGCTAAAGGATGAGATAATACAGCACATTAATGACATTGAACCTCAATTATGTCTCAGAGTCATTGAAAATATGGACCTTCGGATATAAGCATGCCACCGTAGTCGTGGCAAGCATTTTGGCGATATTTTGTTTTACGCATAATTGTCATAGATCCTTCTACTATGATAAAAAATATTAAAATAATTCTCTGATAACTTTTTGTTTTATTTACAATTAACATCGTGCGTTTTGGTTGGACCACCCTTTATTTCCTGATAAGCTGCATCGCCAAAATTTAGCAAATCTGGTTATGTCTAATATAATGAAAGCCTTCAGTGTGGTTTCGCAGGTAAAACTCATGTTTAAACTGAATTAAATCCATATTCTCCAAGTATAAATAAAAGTTTCTAGAATCTTAGCTTCTACTCTCAAATGGAAGATAATTACTCGTAATGTAAATTCATTTTGTATAACAAAAGCATTTTTAATTGAGTAGAGACAGACCCGAAATAAGAATGGAGCGTAAATTGGACTAGCAGTTAAACTTTTATGGTGTTCTATTAAAAATGCAGATATTGCTGGCATCATATTAAGGTGCTGCTTTATTTTTGCTCGTTTTATAAATAAAATAATCACACATTAAATATTGATACATTATAAGAAAATATTATTGTTGGGCGGGTTGTTTATTTTCATCGGTGGGTTTGTCAGCCGGTTTTTGTTCTAATGGTGCTTGTTCTTTTTGTTCTGATTGTTCTGGGGTCTTTTTGTCTTCGCTGGCCGCTTCTGCTGCTGATGCGGGGGATGCCTGGGATTCTTCTGGGAACCTCTTCTTCCGTGATGCAATTGGCGCAGCGATTTCTGGTGCTGGCTTGTCGGCGTCTTTTGATTCCGTTTTCTTATCATCTTCCGGAGTTGCGGCTTTGGCTGCATCGGCAGCTGGGGCTGCTGCTTCTTCGGATGTCTCGCGCTTAGTCTTGGGAGCGTCAGCCTTCGCCTCTTCTGGCTTTTCTTCGGTAGGCTTCGTTTCTGCAGGCTTTTCATCGGCAGCAGACTGTGGCTGTAAGGATATATTAATTAAAATTCAACATTTAGTTATTTCGATGGAGTTGTTACACCTCTTCAGCTTTAGCTTCTCTTGTTTGAATGCTGCTCGTTTCACGGAATGCTTCAGCTAATTCGGGATTAATATCAACCAAAGGTGTGTCGCCATTGCGGATGTAAACAGGGATATAACCTTCACGTTCAGGTAGGATTTGAAGAGCGGTTGGTGCTGTTTCTATAAGAAATAGAAAAGTGTGTTTTTGAATTTCTAGGTTATTTTGAAAATGTTTGTACAGTATGAGGTATATTCGTCAAGTGAAAGAGGTTACGTTAAATTTCTTATTTCTTATTTCCTAATATACAAGTTAGATAAGTGAATTTATATTGTCTGAAGCTGCGTGGTAGATTTGAGTGAAATGTGAGGCTTACGTTCTGGTTGTATCTATTCTGTTATCATTACTAGATTGGTACAAAAGGCTTTTATATACGAGCAAAATAAACTTAACCCTTAGTTTTGAATGAAATAAATATTAATCCTGTTATAAACCAATTGAACCCAATATACGAGTAGTATTGATTTAAACGAACTACACGCATTTAACCATTTGGAATCACAATATCCTCGTACAATACAAGACACTATTAAAGACAATGAAAATTGATAACTCTTACGGTGAAGCTTCACACTTCTCATTGAAACCCTACAGATGTTCTATTCAAGTTTTGCTGGCATGAAATAACAATAGAAAGTTTCTTTAGATTGATTTCACATTAGAGTTTATGTTTCGTAGATGCAATTGAACTCTAAGCCCATTGAGGTGTACATTCAATTAGTGTAAGACTTTGTTTCAATTCATGAAAAACATCCTATTGATAATACGCCATCTTCTTGAAAGAACTTTTCAAATAGCTTAGTTTACTTAAAATTCATTATACGAGGGCGGTTCAAATATGATCGAGGCAAATGCTCTGACACGTTTATTTACCATCAAAAAAATTCACGATAATTAACAGTTCTTCTGGGTTCTCAATCTTACAAATTAGGCATTTTGTCCATCGAAGAATTCCTTTGGCAAATTGGACAGCCATGTGAGCACGAATTCCTCTACCTTGTCGTCGATGTTGAATTTTTGACCTCCGAGGGCTTCTTTCAGTGGTCCAAACATGTGGTAGTCGCAGGGTGATAACTCCGAACTGTAGGGGGGTGTTCCAGTACCTCCCATGCCAATTCCGATATTGTATGGAGCGTATATCCTGGAGAAGTTCAACAGTTTAGGAACCCATTGCGCCGTTATTTTGCGATATTGTAGGTGTTCGTGGACGATAGACTCTACACTACCAATACTGATGCCGAGTTCAGCCGAAATGTCTCGATTATTCATCCTACGGTCATTCAAAAATGAGTTGTTCTACGGGGTAAATGTTGTCTGGTGTAATTATCGCGGTCGACGATCATGCGGCTCATTCTCGACGGGATCGTGACTATCCTTGAATGCTTTGGCCCATTTAAATACAGCAGTCCTACTCAGGCACTCACTAATGAACTGATTTCGTAAATGCAGAAGAATTTCCGTGTTTTTAACGCCTTCCTACACTAAAAACTGAATGACAATACGTTGCGCAACGGCACTTGACGTTCACTCATGGTCGTAGCACGCGTGTGAAACATGCACTCGCAACAAAAACTATGCCACACGGTTTGTAAAGGACTAAGTTATCACATACTCAAGCCACGACCATCAAAACACAGATTACCATGGCGGTTAAATCCAATATTAAAAACTAGTCCAAACTAATTGATACTCTCAGTTCCGATGGGGCTATTCTGCGCAAATTGGGAGAATTAATAAAAGTTGGCTACCAATTTACGGCTTAAATTGTATGATGCAATCAGTGAAGGGAGAGAAGGCTGTAGTGAAAGTCAGACATAATGTAGTGAATACAGTACTTCTATCAATGGTGCTACCGGCTGATATCGTGATTGCTTCTTCTTCGTAGCCCTACAGCCCCTTTCAGGCCTTCGCTTAGAGATAGTTAGAGTATCTCATTGTCATGATCTAATGTATCGGCACTCCACAAGGTGATATGACCATTATCACGCTTTGGGCGTGTGTCCGCCCACCCAGCTGCGATACTTTCTGATTTTAAACCAGCACGTATCATAATCGAACAGGCTTATAGTCCGTCCGAAGAACCACTCGAACTAAATCTCGTTGACGCCAACGAAACTTGAACCAGAGACCTTTGGTTTACGGGCTTAGTGCTCTAACCACTAAGCCACATGGACTACGATATCCTCATTGCAGTACAGTCGTTTGTGAACAACTAGTGGACAAGGCCGCGGAGTCGTGGATGGTTTGGGGAGAGTAATCCTGGAAGCCAAGGCCCGGATTATGTTTTCTGTGTGGTGGGATTACAAGGGTATAGTATACTTTGAGCTGCTTCTAGGGAACCAAACTATTGATTTAAATGTCTATTGTTTTCAAACATCAAGATTGAATGAAGAAATCAAGAAAAAGCGCCATGAGCTGGCCAAGCGCAAAGGTGTTATGTTCCATCATGATAACGCCAGACCCCACAACTCTTTGATAGCCCGTCAAAAATTAATGGAGCTCAATTGGGAACTGATGCCACATCTATCCTATAGCCCTGACTTAGCAACACCAGAATATCATTTGTTTCGCTCCCTTCCAAACCATTTGAATGGTAAAACATTCAATTCCGATCAGGCTGTTAAAAATGAGTTGGACCAGTTCTTCGCTTCTAAAAACCAAGGCTTCTTCGGTCGAGGAATTTTCAACTTACCGCAAGATGGCAAAAAGTCATCCAACAAAATGATCAATATATTATTGATTAGTATTTGTTGTTAATATAAATAAATTTACTTTGAAAAACATGAAAAAGAAAAACGATATTAATTATCGAACAACCCAATAATTTTTCAACGAATTCTTTTTTGGTACCCCTAGTTCTTTCATGCATTTTACGTGACCAGCCCTTTGTAGCTCCCGAAATCTTAATATTTTTTAGATTTCTGGCTTATACAATAGTTCATATACAATAGCTGGGTTATACCTCATTTATTATCCGTCTTCTACTCAACGCACTCTAAAACTTTGGCTGAGGTTCCCACAATGTAGTAAGCAAGACGAATGTAGGTGGATCTCAGAAAAAGTGGTGGTGATGACCCAATTTAGGGAAGACTTCAATAAGAACTGTAAAGTATGCTACATCATCTGAAGATATGTTTGATAGAAGCTTATTTGAAGAGGACTCTCTGCGCTCGATGTTCTTTCGTTTACTTCATATGAAAGTGGAAATAAGGAGCAGCAAAAATATGGAAAGGAAGAGTAAAGGCACCTACCTCTGCCTAGCCTTCAATTCTATTAAAGAAACCCAAAAAACCAGGAACTTTGCTAAAATACGAGCAACAAGTCGTGATTACCCTGAAGCTTAAATTGTCATGGAAAGGAGCAATTGAACCAAGATTGCTTTTAAAAACGAAAGAGTTTTATGAAAGGTGATGGCTAATTTTAGAAAAACTTGGATGCATCGGTTCTCTGGCATATCAAAAAAACCATGTTTAGAGCGGACTCTCAAGTGGCTAGTGACTTTCTGCCTTTCGAGGTGGTTTGATTCTGAAATGTTTGTATGTGTTGATATCATTACCTATTTACTCCAGTATCCCTTATTCGTAGGGATTATCTAGTGATGGGCGTTTCTGAGAAAACTTATTTACTCTTTAGAAATACGTGCCATAAAAAGCTTGCAACAGTCAATTACCTTAGTATATATCAAATGGTGACGAGGTTTTTTCTTTCTTTGCATAAGCACTATAGCTCCTTTTTGACCTTTGCTTAGAGATAGTTAGAGTATCATATTATCTTGATCAAATGTATCAGCACTAAAGAAGGCATTTTCTGATATTAATTTGTAGTGTTTAATGTTTGCTACCAATTTTAGTCTTAATCCACATAGCAAATTGTAGAAAGGACATGTGATATATGTCTTTGTGAATGTTGCTTCATTAAAGATGTATTGTATACAAGGACTGGGATACATACCAAATGATTACATTTACTATGATTACATTTACTACAAATCGAACATGCCGAAAAGCTATGCCAATGATGTGGACATAGTTCTTTCGATGTGATTTTTCAGTTCTAATGTAGTTTCAGCTAAGACCTTTTATCTATCAAATTTCTACAGTATCCATTTCATACGTACTGGTTGCACCATCTTTTATGTCGATGCGTAAGCATTGAATAGTTTTGGCATTTGTCAATCGATTGACTTGATTAGACATGTTTTTGAAAGGTCAATTCAGTACATTTTAACCATGCATCGTTTAACACCAAAACATAGAGCCGAAATAGTGACGGTGTAAATTGAAAATAACCATTGTTGTGTTAACTCAACATGTACGAGTATATCGTCAAAAATATCACCAGGCACCGTCTGACAACACTATTCGTCGTTTGATATAAAATTTTGGTGAGCATGGGATAGTGAAATATCATCATAATGCAATTCATCGACGCCAAGATGTTCCGATGAACTGGGTAAAGCAGTCAGACAGAACGTTGCCCAGAACTCAAAAGTGCCATATCGTCGCCCCACTCAGCATTTTGGCGTTAGTAGAACTACTTTGTGGTGCATTTAGATGAATGATTTTCATTTGTTTCCATATAAAATGCAATTGATATAAAGAATAATGCCTACAGACTATCCAAGTCGCTTAGAATATGGCCAAATAGTCGCTCGAATGGTTGACACTGAACCTGATTTTTGGAAGCAAATTTTGATGATCGACGAGGCTCACTTCGCACTTTTTGGCGGTATTAATAAGCTAAATTGCTACATTTGGGGAACGGAAAATCAACACAATCTATAAAATACCATTGTATGAACAAAAAGTGACTGGGCTGGCGTTTGCACCAAAATAATCGTTGGGGCCTTTTTTCAAAGAAAACGAAGTAGTTGATGGTAAACGATTTACGACTTATTATGTCTGCCCGTAAATGCAAATGCATTTACTAGTGGTACATATTTATACATACATATATATATATATATATATATATATATAATATATATATATATATATATATATATATATATATATATATATATATACATCGATATACATATCGATGTATATATATCTATGTATATATATATATATGTATATATATATATATATATATACGAGTATATATATATATATATATATATATATATATATATATATATATATATATATATATATATAACACTCATTAAGCCTGTGTTGTTGTGCGGCGGTGAAGCATATGGACGTTAACAAATGATTCCGAAAAGACCCCTAACGAGAAAAGTGCTTAGGAGAATTTTGTGCCTTGTGAAGCATTTAACGGAATGGAGACTTCGTTACAACGAAGAGTTGTATGAACTGTTTCATGATCTACACATGCGTAAAAAGACGCAAACTGCAATGGAAGGGCTATGTAGAATATATGAATGAACAACTACCGAAAAGAAACTACCAGGCAGAGCATATGAGTAGCATCCAGTTGGAAAGCGGAGGAAGTGATGGGAAGACAACATGGAAGCTGACAGCAGACCCCTGCTATGAATAACAAATTAGTAAACAAGGTTGAGGAACTACAACGATTGGAGGCAGTTCCTTCAGGAGGCTTAGGCTGTCAAGTCATAGATGATGATGATGATGAAGCCCCTGACGCACTGGTTAAGATTTTTAAGATAATCGTCACCTTTGCAATTCCAAAAACGTGGTTATTTGCCAGCTCCACTTTGATGCTAAAAGTGGAAGGAGATAACTGTCTCAACTCCATGAACTTCAGACCATTTAAAAAATGTAGGAAGAAGTTCATACCAGTTCATACCACTAGTAATGTTTAGACAAACTATCCAATTAATGCAAGAAGACACAAGTTCCAAAGGCTCCCTCAGACTGAGTTTTTTTTGTGGCTGGAGGGTTAATGATATTTACGCACTCAGTGGGGAACTTCCAAGCTCATAATGTATCTGGACGAACCAGTAAACACTTCCCTTATCATCCGAGAATTTAGTTTGAAACCGTTTGACATATAACTTTGGGCTAGGCGCCGTTTACTTACGGCTAGAGGCATCTTTGAGTTGCAAAAATCTCTTCTCTAGATACAAGGCAGGAAGGGGGAAGAATTACCAAAATAGTGAACCTTCTACTTTTGATGCCTCTTGACAGTTCAGTTCCCCTTTTTGAGCAATTAGCACTCCCCGAGCATAATTTGCCAAGCAGTTCCATTTGTTAACTGATGTAAGCATCTTTCTAACAGTCCCAGGAGCAAGTTCCCCAAGCTCACGGCAGAGATTATGTGGAGCCTTTGCAAAACATGAGGCAGGCATCATCCCCCACTATTTCTAAAACAATGATTAGTCAATCTTGTGCAGGTAAGACCAGAAACGTCCATGCCGGCTCAAGTGCTGGGCTATAAAATCAGAAGAAATCAGCCTCTCCCTGCACTCTATAGAGCCATAAACTCAGATCAGGGATCAGGTGAGCAGTTCTTCCCCCCGGTATCCATCTCCCAGGACTGTTGCCAATCACCGAGGCAGCATTGTCTCTCCATCCTAGCAACCGCCTCTCTGTCACCCTTTTCTCTGTGCAGATGGGTACTCTTTCGCTCCTTAACAAGAAGCGGAATGGGCATCGCATCTGCAATGATCAATATCATCGGCTTGCAAACTGTTTGGTATTGTGCAATTCACAGCACTCCTTGTCTCTGCGTCTGTGCCAACCATTTTTGGTGCAACTTTTTGTTTAAAGCATTGCCCTGTAGTTCTGACCTATAGAGTAGAGTGGATTGTACAGCACTCATTAGGTGTCATCTTCTTCATGAAATAGGCCCCCCTTTGTCGGCTATCAGTATATAAGCTACACGGATCGCCACCTTTTTGGCTATTGCTCCGATTTGTGAGGAGACACTTGCCTTTGAGTCTGTCAGTACTCCCAGGTATTTTGATGCTCGTTGTGACTCAACCAGAGTTTAGTTAGTATGACTACTTCTGTCTCTTCCAGCACCGTGAGCAGTCATCCAGTCTCGCACTCAGCGTATCTAGTCTAAATTACGGATGTTTGATAGTGCGTCCCGCGAATAATGTCACTACATCGTACCAAGTGCGATTTGTCTTAAGTCTCAGTAGCCCATCATACGATATATTCCATAAACAGGGACCAAGGATTGAGCCCTAAGCGGCACCCGATATAACAACCACACTGCGACTACCTTATTTCATATCGTAGAGCAAACCACGGTGCATCAAGTAGTCCCTCAAGATTCACATAAGGTATTGTGACATTTGGAAACAACTTTACAGCACTTCTATGACATTCACCAATCTAGTTGAATTAAAAGCGTTTCTAACGTCAAGAGTAACTAGCAAGACGACCCTTCAAGCGGAATTTCTGTGCTCATCGGTGCATCGGACCACCTTTATGAGTTTTTTGATCGCGTCAATAGTAGAGCAACTTGCTCTGAAGCCATACTGCCTTGGAAATAAACCTCAAGTGGCGCAGATTGCGTTAGCAAGTCTTCCCTTGATAAAATCTTCGAGCACTTTTCCGGTTGTGCCTAGCTTACCCCTACAAAGTGATCGGTATGAAGAATTTGACTCAAGATTCTCCTTACCTTTGCTGATCAGTACGACTCTCGCTACATTCCACCACTCTAGGAATATTCTTTCAAGCAAACACGCATTGAACGTACTGAACATCTAGTCAGGGCAGAATTGGTAAACCATTGCAGTACCTTAGCTGCAATTCTGAATGGTCCTGTAGCGTTTTTTTTCTTCAAAGACAACACTGCTTCTTCCACTTCCGTCTTTGTGAAAAGTGGGCATATCATTAGTGTTTCATCGTGGATAGCCTTAATACAGACTGGGTGAATAGGGAAGACAGCCCACACAATCTTGTCCATCTTTCCTGCAATGTATGAGCAGGGTAATCTTTGGACACGGAGACTAGCTTATAACCTAAGCTCCACAGGTCCTATTTCATATCATCTACTCTTAGCAGCGGTTGACCTTAATGCTGTTGATGAGTTTGCAGAGGTATTTTCTAGCTGACCTATAACCTGTTAATTTGGTGCGTGCATCTCTTTGAGACCGTACATGCTGGGCCTCTCGTCGGAGCTTGTAACACTTTCTTCACTTTTTGGTGATTTTAGACGACCACCAGTCCACTGGAGACTTGTCATGTTGGAGTTTTCGGTGGGGCATGGAAGACTTGCAGGCAGATGTAAAGATTCTCATAGTTGAGTTCCTTGCTTCCCGACGATACTTCCGGTAATGACGATAGTCCCGTTAGCACTTCTGCAAACCTTTCGACGTCCACCTTTTTAGTGTTTCATTGAGATTGAGTTCAAGAAAAATTTCAAAACACTACCAAATTCTATTAGTGGTTCTGAAATTAATGGAATTCGTCTGACTTTAAATTGCGATTAATCCACTTGAACCCAGAATACTTTTGCGATTTTCTTTCCGATATTGCAATCTTAATGTTTACGATGAGTTTCTGACAGCAGCTAGGAAAATGTGTAAGTTGTCGGTCATTGTTCTCTGAACGGATATTTTTACGGTTTTGTACTCTAAAATCTAAAACACCGTTGAAATCATGACCCATGTCCGTTTTTTCGTTCATCCACCTGTATGTCACAGATCTTTTTCCCGAAGCCACAACTATCAATCTTTTTGAAAAGGGTATCAATAATGATCAATTTCATGTTTTGGGGGTGGACGATGTTTCGAAGGGTTTTAAGGGGTCTATATATATATATATATATATATATATATATATATATATATATAAATGTATATATATATATATATATATATATATATATATATATATATATATATACATCATATATATATATATATATATATATATATATATATATATATATATATATAAATGTATATATATATATATATATATATATATATATATATATATATATATATATATATATATATATATATGAATATATATACATTCTGTCCAAAAAATAAGGTGACATTTGAATTTAAAGTGCGCGCGTCGAAGGATTTGGAGGATTATTTTTTTTTTTTAGGTTGGTAGTACTGTCAGTGACATCTATGTCAAATTTACATGTCAAAATATTCATTAGTGTTTGAGATACGCGTCGTTTTGTGAGTTTTTCGTTTTTTGCGATGTCGAAATTTGTTGAATTTGCATTAAATTTTGTTTGCGGGATCAATTTTCTACTGCGGATACGTTGAGGATGGTGCAAAAAGCCTTTGGTGATGAGGCTGTGTTTAAAAAAAATATTTACAAGTGGTATAGTGAGTTCCAAGCCGACCATCAACCTCTTCTCTTCTTCGATAATCGTGGTGTTGTGCATTATGAATTCCTTCCGCTGGGCCAAACAGTCAACAAGGAATATTATTTGAACGTTATGCGTCGTTTGCGTAACGCTATCCGCCTAAAAAGGCCAGAATTGTGGAAAGACAATTCTTGGTTTTTGCACCACGATTATGCACCATCCCATACTGAACTCGTAATTCGTGATCATTTCGCCAAAAACTCAACCCATATAATTCCGCAACCACCGTATTCACCTGATGTAGCGCCATGCATTTATTGAAAAGAAAGTTAATGAGCCCGAAAAATTCATCTATGGTGACTGAAGATATGTGGTGTTGGTTAGTATATGCACAAGTATATTTCAAATCGACTTTGGCACTTCAATTTCCATCGGACTTTCATGAACATTTCAAGAATAGTATTCTGTTTGAATATTTTTAACTCGTCAAGTATTCAGAAAATTTTTTAAGATGGAAAAACATTGCGGCCATTTTGTGTTTATGAAATAAATCTTTGAGCTTTCGCATTAAATTGAATGATCTATGTATGTTCAATGGATAATTCATGTCATCAGAAAAGTTGTTTTGAACCCTACGATGGTTACAAAGCCCTTCTGGTAGAAGCGCTCTCCTGTTTACTCAACTAATTTTTCATTAATACTGGGACGTAGCTTTGATCAACATGGCTGACGTATCTGAGCCAAACACGTTTCTAAAGAAAATTAAAGATTGATTCTTACTTCCACGTAATTTTATGATCAAATTATTATTTGTTTTTTCAACAGCTCATGCTTTATTATTTATAACTAATAGTATCGTCGATGACTCACTCGAATAATATAAAAATGAATATACTATACATTTACATGTATGTCTTCCTATCCACAAAATTATAGTGAATCTTTTAATATTTGGATCTAAGCACTTTGCAGAACTTGTTTCTTAACTTGCTTTAGGAATCATCTTGACAGCATCAGTCGCACGCAAGCTACAGGTTTTTCTGATTAAAATCAGCATGGGGCTTTTTATGCAATCAATGACTCTAAACACCTTTTTATTGCTTTTCAAACACATCTTGAAAGTTTGAGCCTATGATCAGATATGAGTGTTTGCAAATTTATCATCACGTCAAAATAAATTAGCCATCACTTAAATTATCATTATCTTTTTGCTTCTTAGGGTATTTAGGTCTATTAAATTCTAAACTGAATATAAAGGCAATCAATTTCAATAATTCATGACAGCATACGAACTTCTGGAAGATTTTTCCATTGAGCTTGATATTGTGGAGTTTATTGTTTATTTTTAGAGAATTTGTAATTCTGTCTGGATGAAGGATGCATTTTTAAGATTTGTAAGCTGTAGGTTTGTATAATTTTCATTATGTTAGAAGCAAATAAGATTTTAGGCTTTAGGTTTTTGTGAATTTCAAAAAAAAAAAACAAAAAAAGTTGAATTAATGTCAACCGCATCCCAAATTTTCAGTGCTATTGTATTACTGCAACACAGTAAATCATGAGTCTAAACAATTTCACGGTAATTTAATTAATTTCAATCGAACATTTTAAAACTAAGTGCGCTTATGATTAAATTTAAAGTATCAAGAAATTAAATGAACGTATTTAGTATTTTCGAGTAGGAATATCTTGCATTTTCTTCATGCAACGTAAAATTTTACTTTGTTGGAATAAATAACTATGAAGGCAATGAGAATCAATAAGTTGAAAAAATTTCTTTGAAACCCTTTTAATAACGAGCAATTTAACAGTAGCTGAATAATTGCCAGGAGCAATAAGTCTACTAATCGTCCTATCTACGACCAAACTTTTTGTCAAACTAACTAGTCTACAAGCAGCTACCAAATAGTACGTGCTTAGCCTACAAGAGAAAAATGAAATTTTGAAAATTGCAATTTAATTCTCAACATAATCTTCTCTTAACTCGATACACTCGACCCGTCTGACAGCTACGTTTTCTCGAGGTTGGCAAAATAGGCCTCCCATGCGGCGATGACCTCCTCATTCGACTCAAATTTCAAGTTTGAAAACAAAAAGAAGTCGTACGGTGCCAAATGTGGAGAAAACGGTGGTTAGGGTAGCAGTTCGTAGCCCAACTTGGCTGCGGCAGTTGGTTGTGAGGGTGTAAGAGCACTTGTTTGTTCGCCGAACGGGACCTTTTTTCCGGCATCAATTCGGCCCACTGATTCGGCATAGTAGAGCCCTGTGACCGTTTTCCTTTTTCCAGGCAGTCGATGCCAATCACACCTTGTGAGTCCCAGAAAACGGTGGCCATCACCTTTCCAGCCGACAGGAGAGTCGTCACTTTTTTCGGAGCGTGTTTGCCGGGTGAGTCTACACTGTTTCGACTGCTCCTTGGTCTGTGGTGTGTACCGCAATCTTTTGGATTGCGCTTAAATAGCATCAAACACAGCTCTGAAATAGTCTCGCGGTTGCGTTTGTTGGCCGGAGTGAGCAAACGCGGCACCCATCGTGCTGACAGCTTTTTCATGCTCAAAATTTCATGCAGGATATAACCCACACGGTCTTTTCAGATGCCTATTGTCTCAACTATCACGCGCACTTTCAATTGGTGCTCTGTTAATACGGTGGCGTGGATTTTTGTCACGAAATTGTGATAACGTCGATCCCGCGGATCGATATTCCGCAGAAAGCTGTCACCCCTACATATAAATATCCCAACCAGCTGATAAGGTTGGTTGACAGGTTTCTGCGACCAAACGCCACTGGCGTCGACGGGCAGGGAAAGAATTAAACAAAAACCGAGCGGCCACGTGTGAAAAACAAACATTGACTGTGAATAATAATTTGAGCCCGATATTGCTGTAATAGTTTTCGTAGTAAAATCTCAGAAAACAGATTCCGGCCAATCTGATCGGAGGCAGACTGCTATCAAGTCAAAGAGTATAATTAATTAAGAGTTCAAACAAACTGTATCGAGTGATTTAGTGTAGCAACCAGCTTAGCAGGAAACAACTACCGGTTTCTGTGCACCAGTGAAGCCTTCACTCATTCGGCCAACTGAACTAGCTCATTTCAAAGCATAAAACCCACTGCAGCAGTTAGTGGAGGTAAGTCTTCTAGAGCTGCTGATTAAATTGCAAAAACAAAACTTTCTGCATAAAACTCCCCAGCTTAATTTGTCGTCATCAACTCACAATTCAAGCATTTTTCGCGCACTGGTAACTTTTTTACAATTGCGGCGCATAGATTCGAGGTGTAGCCACTCAATATCGACATTACTCAGTGCCTGGAACTCCCATCTTAGATTACACTATTCGTCTTCCACACGGTCTTCAGGGGGCCGGTTTTTCCACGACAACCAATCACAGATACTGCATGTTGGACAGTAGTTCATTTAAATCGTGATCTTCAACTACTCGACGACGTCTTGCATACGGTGCCAATCGATAGACCCAGAATGGTTGAGTGAATCATCGTAAGGCAGAAACCATTTCAACATAACGCAAGGGTGGACAGGTGATCAAAAGATATTACAGTAGTAGTCTATAAGCATAACGATTCGATTGAATTTCGTTTACTTCTAATGTAGCCCCAAAGAAAAATAACGGTGAGAATATAAAAGCAAAATATAAAATACCAAGGTTTATGTGTGTCTGACATTGATCTTATACGTTGTTCATGTAGGCTAAATTCTATATGACATTGTAATATATATTTCCAGATGATAGGGAATCGAACCGAAGTGCCAAAATAACAAGGGAAGAATGCAAAGTATTGGAACATTTGTTTGATTATATAATCCGTATGTAATTTAATAACTTTTGTGCAGTGAATGGGAACTGTAATTGCTCCTCTAAGATGTTATACAAAAATTTCTTTGCTTCTGATAATTATACATGCAGATTTTGAGAGCTAGGAATTTCCACTCATTCCGTCAGTCTTCCCCGAATGTGTGTCTTCACTTGAAAAGCTTATTTCTCAATCAGGAAGCAATAATGATGCGCAAAAGATTACATAGGGATTACTAAAAAAAGAAGAAAGAAAAGTGATGTTTTGACACAATGCCTTTTAGCTTGTTTTTATTCAACTTACAAAGCTTGGGTTCAATCGTTCGTTACTCAGTCGGTAAATGAAAAACGGACAACTTATTGTAATATTCATGTGCTTCAAAAGAATAAAAAAAATCGGCTATTGCTTCTTCCAATATTTCTTAAACTAATGACAGTTATATAAAATAATCGAATTTCCAACTTAGAAAAATATTTATAGTGTTGGCCCATCAATGTGACTCAAAAAAGAAACTATTCAACTTGAAATCCGTTTAAATTTTTGAAAATCGACTTCTTGGCTCACTTTCATCCCTCTACTATTGATTACCGTGTTTCATTCCCGTAGCTTGAAGAGAATCTGTAACGCTTTTCATTTTCAACCAATGGTAGAATAGAAAGCAAACAAACCCAAGAGCAGAATAAAAGCACCTTCAAAAATGACAGGGAAATAATACAACACAAGTTGGGTAGACAGAACTACGCTCGTGTCAGGAGGGTTTTGTACTTAACATACGATATCCAGACATACGTATATCGAATGATTTAATTCACGAAAAACTTTAATGACATGCGCAACAAATATATTTTTGCTTTAAAAAAAAAAACCAGTACTACAAAGAGCTAAAAAGAGGCGACAGGAGCTTTGTTCCTTCTCCGGCCTGATACATCGTTTCGCGCGATCCAAAAGCTTTTTGAAAGAGTGTTTTAGGTCACTGACCGCAATGTCCTTCAAGATGTCGGTACAAGCCTTTTGGATACCCTCTACGGACGAAAAGCGTTTTCTTTTCATGGCCAAATGCAATTTTCCGAATAGGTAGAAGATACAGGGGGCCATATCAGTGAGTGACAGGGGGCCATATCAGTGAGTGAGTAATTGATGGTTAAAATGCGATTTCTAGTCAAAAAATCAAAAAAAAAATTTACGACAAAAGTCTCGTCTGTTTTGGAACGCACCTTGACTTGTGCGGAACAAAACGTGTACAGGCCTTTTGTAAGCCGAATTGATCGGTTAAAATGCAATAAATCGATGTCTTGGAGATATTCAACTCCGATTCCATGAATTTCAACGATAATTTCGGCTCATTTTTGATAAATTCATGCACAATTTCGATTGAGTTTTCGGCGATCACTGATTTTGGGCGGCCCGTATGTTCATCGTTATTTATGTCCTCACGACCATCTCTGAAACATGTAAACCACTCATGAACTCTGGCACGAGATAGACAATCATTGCTATAAACTTTTTTCATCAAATCAAATGTTTCGGTAAACGTTTTATCGATTTATAATAAAACTCATTTTTGTACCGATGACCCAAACATACTGTCACTTTAGACACAATAACCGCTTCCACTGAACCGAATGTCACCAATCTTTCATTTGAAGTCAGGGAGAGATGTAACTTTCCAACGCACTATCTCATTCACAGATGGCGCCACCAAAAAAATTTTATGACAAAAGTCTCGTTTATTTTGGAACACACTTGGATTCAATTTTAACAGGTCAACATTTTGTTGCAATATTGCTAAAATCATTGACTAATACTAAGCCGAATTGGAAATGTATTTTTGTTCTGTTATATATATTTTGAGAAAATACAATCAAAAGTGTAGTGTCTGGTTTGATGTAAAGTCCATGTAGTAGAAAACCCGTGTTTGATTGTTGTAGTCGAATTGAAATTCAAACAGCAATAACTTCTGTACGTTCTATTGAAACTCATAGAGTATAAGGACCTTTTTAAGGACACTTAAATATCTACTTTCATCCAATTCAACCATACTAATAAAGTTTTACTGGCGAAAATATTTAATTTACAGATCCTACTAGTATTAGCAAAATTGAAAGAATTTCAGCTATAAAGTTATTTGTTATTGGATCTACCAGCATAATTTTTTCATATTCATATTTTCAGCTGCTCATCTTCAGCTATTCATTAATAGATTCAATCAAATGTTAATAGCATGTACCTTAAATGTGAAATGTCGCGAAAAATAACCCAATTTTATGCAACATTCCCATTTAAAACGGCCGCCATTTTGTTTTACGGTAACGGATGTCACCCGTTGAAATTTTCAGTAATGATTAAACTTGTAAATTGACATTTATCTGTTGAATGTTATTGAATTTAAGGGTGCCGTTTCGATTTTATGCAAGAAAACGTAAAATTGTTAATCATACTATTACTAACAAAGTTGAGCGAATTTTAATTTCTAACGTATTTGTTGCGCCTAAATCTCATGCATCACCCCTTCTGCTGCCTTCCTCGATACACGTGAAGTAATTTTAAGATGCTTTGAAAAGATCTCATTAAACATTTCATACGACACCCCACTTGACCACCTTTGATGAACAAAAATTTTTTGAAGGTCACTCCTCCACCCCTTAAAACTCTAAATTTTTTCACCCCAAAACTTTCTATAAGGCATACCTTCCAACCTTTCTACAAAGTTTCATGGCTGTAGCTTCTGTAGTTTCGGAGAAAAACTGCTGTGACATACAGACGGACGGATGGAGGAACACCGTCACCGATTTAGTAGGGTTTTGTATTTTAGTACAAAGGTCTAAAAAGGCCGTTTTAGCTTAACATTCAAGTAAAACCACATCTTACATTTACGATTGGGTTAAGTGAAAATAAGCAATGACTCATTTGTATATTATGAAGTAAATTATTTAAATGCAATAAGTTTTATAAATTAATAGTGATGGTGAATTGTCTTAGAATTAGTAGATACGTTAGATTGAAAGTAACGCACATTAATATTTGGCATTCTAAATTAGTAAATATTTTCGCTTTTAAATAAATCATTTTAATAGAGCAGGTGGCTTGAATTTTAGAGGCTTAATTTTATTGGCTTTACCAAGCGAAAAATGTTCGAGACCAGTTAGGAAGATAGAATTGTAGTTTTTTTTTATATTTTTATACAAATCCAAAATACACACGGGATCGAACATTAAGAGTAGGAAACCTTCCTGATTTGTGTATTCCAATATAATAAAAATTTTAAAGGGTTTTCCAATAAGACGTGTTATTTTGAATAGCCCGCTAATTCGTTAGATGTCACTTTTGAAGCTGTCATTTTTTGATATTTGACAAGTAAGAACTACCTCATTAATAAAATTGGAACAATACATGCTTCAACAATGCACTGAAATTATTAAAATTCACTATGAAAATGGTGAAAATTTGGCTGAAACGGTTCGTAAAACTCGAACATTTTGGGGTCGTCGTGAAGGACCTTTTCAGACCGCAATACAGAAATTGGTGGAAAAATTCGAGCTGTTGGGACAACTTAGTGATGTGAAGAATAAAACCCGTGCACGTCATTCAAGAACAGCCGAGAATATTGCTGCTGTAGCCGAAAGTGTTGAAGAAAACCCAGGTTTGGCGTTCTTTGGAATTAGGCATTCCACAAATGTCATTACACCGCCTTCTGCATAAAGATTTGGGTCTTAAGGCTTACACAGTTCAGTTAACACAATAACTCAAGCTGGTCAATCATCAACAACGTCGCTGATTGCTGATTGGGTACTTGAAATGCATGAAAATCATCTTGAGTGATGAGGCCCATTTCAACCTCGATGGCTTTGTTAACAAGCAAAATTGTCGCACCTGGGGCTCTGAAAATCCAAGAGTTATTATTGAAAAGCCTCTCTATCCTCAACGTATGACTGTTTGGTGCAGTTTATGGTCCGGCGGAGTCATTGGACCTTACTTTTTCGAAAATGAGGCTGGAGCAACAGTTACGGTGAATGGATTGCGCTATCGACAGATGATTAATGGTTTTTTATGAGCGGAATTGGATGGTATTGATCTGGACAACGTTTACTTTCAACAAGACGGCGGTACGTGTCACACAAGCAATGAAACCATTGATCTTTTACGGGAAAATTTCCAGACCGTGTTATCTTTCGAAGAGGTGATCACAATTGGCCACCGAGACCTTGTGACTTAACACCTTGCGACTTCTTTCCTTGGAGCCACGTGAAAGAAAAGGTCTACGCCAATAGCTTAGCGTCAATTCAAGACCTCAAAGATGGAATTTGTGAGGCTATCGAGAACATGGGGCAGCGACTATGCGATTTGGTTATGGAAAATTTCATGAAAAGGATATGGTCCTGTAAGCGTGTTCGTGGTTGTCATTTGCCCGATGTTATTTTCCACTATTAACGCCATACCTTCCTCTTTATAATGAAATAAACATTTGATCATTTATGTTAAAAAATGGCATTTTTCTTTTAATATCAAAACAACACCGCTGTAGTTAATTTCTATTTTACCGTAGTTAGGAATTTATGTTTATATTTTTTGTATACAATCCAATTGTATCCCAAGTGTATTATATTGAGATTTTTGTATGCTTATTACTCGTATTATACTGGATTATAGCAACGCCTTCGATTAATCAGCATAATGAACACAGATGAGAGGTGAATTATATAAAATTGTATCAATTAAATTAACGATTTATACATTAGTAAAAGAAGTCAAAACGATTATAATGAATTGCTAACTAGACAAGAGTCTTTTGTTTCCAGCAGACCCATTGTCTTTCAGGAGAATAATGCAGACAAAAGGTGAGTATGCCGTCTAGAGGGTAGGGTTCCAGTAATCTGCGAATGGTTTGTTTCGCGTGGCGGTCGGTACGCGGTGCCATATATTGCGTTTTTTTTGGTTTGAACTCTAGTAGGTTATTTTGGGCGCCATGTCGGTAATATTCAGGAGCGCACATTATTTTAGCGGTTGTGTTTGTTCCTTTTCTACGGAACGAAGTTACGAATTCCAAACTTAGTCTGCTCGCGTAAGATCTGCGACCCAAACTCTTCCCTGAACTAGTTAGCTAGCCAGCAGCCACCTAGGAGTAGACTAAGAGTGTCCGGACTTGTCTAGCTGAGGGGTACAGTCCGTTGTCACGTTCCAATACTTCACGTCTAGAGCCAATCAGAGGTTGGTTTAGATTTCTTTCGGGGAATTTCTCTCACATTAACGAAAAGATTAAAATCATTAAATTACTCTTCGTGGTGGCCGTTTACAGGGCGCCTGGGCGTGGCTCATCACAAACTGACGTGCGACGACGTTGAAACTCGTTAAAGCAATTTTTTACGGTTGCTATCACAGAAATACAGTTGCCGTACACAACACCCATGTGCTCACTGATTTCGCTGCGTGATTTCCCTTCCAAAGAAAATCGAATCACTGACCGATATTGTTATTTCATACGTGGTCAAAACGAAACTACAGGTCCGATTCGGCGCCATTGTGTAGTGAGACTAAGTACTTATTGGACCACCTTGTAGACTATCGAGAGGTCGAACTGTTGATTTTTGAGTCACAATTCGTTGTTGCGTCTACAGGCTCTATGTCTCTAAGTCGATTGCGAGATCGACTTCCATTTCATCGCAATTCGTGAAATTATTGCAGAGTTTAAGAAAATAATTACTAAGCTTCAAATTAGATTTGCTCGATGATTTAAACCTCGATAAAGTAAAATCCTCTATTAATTGAAAAAAATTGGTGTACCCTTGCCCACACAGCCCAAAGCCTCTTTCACTTAAAATACAAAACCTCCATAACTGATAATTTTCAGATTTTTCGGCTCAAAGGTGTTAAATCGCGAGGGATGGGGGGACACAAATTTTTGGTACATTTTGCCTTTCCCTAGACTCTCTAATTCATAAAATGATCTTTTATTTCAGATTCTAAATGTTCTGATAAGACCTTTCATTTGATACCCCACTCGACCACCTTTGATTAAAAAAATTTTTTCGGGTTTAATTCGTTATAAGGGGAGACCCCCTTTAAAAAATTTTAAAATTTTTGGTAGTGCCTTAACTTTTGAGAGACCATAACTTTTGACCTGATCACAAAGTTTGAGCATTCTAGCTTCTATAGTTTCTGAGGAAACTAGCTGTGATGCACGGACAGACGGACGGACAGACTGGTCGCGAAACTAGTAGATCTTTGTAAAAAAAAATTTTACATTGACCTAATAAGAATCGGGAGCCACTCTTTTATGTAAAAGACAAAGAATTCCTGAATTCCCAAAATTAGAAGAGTGTTTGCTTACATGGTTTAAACAGTACCGAAATAAAAACATTAGTGTTAGTGGCCCGATATTGAAAGAAAACGCTGAAGAGTACGCTAGGTCACTGCAGATCAATAATTTAAATGCTAGCTACGGCTGGTTGGAAAACTTTCAGAAAAGGCATGACTTGGCCTTCAAGAACATTTGCGGTGAAAGTGTGAGTGAGAATAAAGAACATTGCCAAGAATAGAAGAGTGAATTGCGAGGCTTAGTGAATGGATACGACCTCAATGGTGTATTTAACGCTGACGAAACCGAACTCTTTTTCAAATGTCTTCCCGACAAAACATTAACACTTAAGGATGAAAAATGCCTTGTGGGAAAACAAAGTAAGGAAAGGCTTACGATTCTTCTTTGTGCAAATTCTACCGGTACAGAAAAACTGAAGCCATTAATCATTGGCAAAAGAAAACTCGTTACTTCGTGGGCTGCAAATCACTACCTCTGGATTATGAAGCCAACCAATGAACATGGATGACGACAGAAAATTTTAAAAAAAATGGTTTATGAAAACAGACAGACAAATGGCTACTGCAAAAAGGAAAATTCTTCTTTTCGTTGACAACTGCACAGCACATGGTGACATACCTCCATTGAAGGCAATTAAAATTCAATTTCTTCCCCCGAACACATCACAACTTCAACCGCTTTATATGGGAATAATAAACAAGTTGGGTTAACAGACCTACGGTCATATCAGAAGGGTTTTGTACTCAACCTCTCCGAAATACGGTCACCAGCAACAAATAAAGTCAAGAAACATGTCAAAGAGATGTGGACATTTAAAAGAAAACTTATTGTTTCTCCATTTTCAACGGTCGCCATTTTGTTCCAAACTAACAAAAATCACTTAAATCATGAATTCCAAAAATATGTATTGTTATAAATCTTATCTGGAAATTTCAATAAGATCAAATCAAAATTGCAGTGTCTGAACCGATGGGAAATCCATAACAGACCAAAACCGTGTGTTATCGTTGTTGAAATTGCAGAAATTTCAAATGGCTATAACGTCCGCGAATATGATTCGATTTTCATCAAACTTGCAGGGTATTAGGTCCTTATACGTAACTACTCAAATGTTGTTGTTGTTGTTGTTTAGTTTAAGGGTACCTGTACGATTTTATTGGGGAAAATGTGAAATTCGAAAATCATACTATTATTTACAAAGTTGAGTGAATTTCGACTTCTAAGGTATTTGTTGCTGTACTCATAAATATCTACCTCTATGATTTTTTTCAGATTTTTCGGATCACAGGTGTCCAACCGCGAGGGGGGAGGGGACACAATTTTTTCGTGTATTTCCCCTTCGTGTGCGCCCCCTGAAAAAGTCAGTTTAAGATCTGTTTTGAAAAGTTCTCGTTTAGACCTTTCATATGATACCCATATTGACTACTTTTGATGAAATTTTTTTTCGGGGGCCACTCCCCTATGTGGGGAGACCCCCCTTAAATACCTCGTAAATTTTTTTGTAGCTGAACTTTCAAGAGAGCACCACTTTACATCGGTGTGTAAAATTTGGTGTTTCTAACTGAAGTACTTTGCGAGAAAAACTGCTGTGACACACGGACGGACAGACAGGTCGCGATTTTAGTAGGGTTTTGTGAAATTATTTTACAAAACCCTAAAAATTTCGAAACATTTTACCGAAAAGAAGTTGTTAAAAAAAATAGCAACTGATATGAAGCAAAATATAGTTTCTTCAATCAATGTTTTAGAAGCAATGAGAATGGTAGATAAAGCTTGGCGATGTGTTTCATCCCATACAGTGAAAAACTGTTTTAAAGCTTGTGGTTTACCGTCAGAGTTTCAAGAAAATATTGAAGACGAGCTCGATACAACGCCTGACGAATGGACTAAATGCATGTCCAACTTAGAAATTACTTTCGAAGAGTTTGTCTCACGCGATGTTGAAGTAGTCACACTGGGAACGCTCACAGAGGAAGAAATAATGGACGCAGTGATTCACGATGTTGAAAATAATGATATAGCTGAAGAGTCGAACGATAAGTTACAGGATCTCCCGGCGCGTATATCAGTAAATGAAGCAAAGAAAGCAGCAAATACTTTACAATATTTTTTAGAGCAATGCAGTAATGCAGATGATGATATTTCATCTTCATGGTTTAAAATTGAAAACCGAATTGATTTAGAAGCTTTAACCGCTTAAAGCAAAAGAAAATTAAAGAAATTTTTGTATAGATAAGATAACTATACCTACTTTCTTATATGTACTAAATTGTTTAAAATTTTATCCTGGCCCTTTGTGTGAAACATAATTCTTAAATAAAAAGATAATAAAAATCAGTAGTTAGCAACATGAAACATCCAAAAAATTCTTGGTTTGAGCCCTTAATAAGTTAAACACTCGATAACTCAAACTTTTTGACATTTCCTTGGGTTTTATCTTATCAAGGTTCTACTGTATATCAAATGTACTTCCGCCATACTTCCTCTCAAATATATGTATGTACGTTATCAGCTTTAGAATGAATTCAGAAATAAATAAATGCATACAGTTTTGTTGAACATAAACTTAATATTCCTCCAAGCTATCCTCATTAACCGTTTCTCCTAGAATATCATCACATGAACAGGGGATATCAACGTTGGTATGGAATCCATTACACATTGAAATGAATTTGCATCATCGTGATAGGATCATCCAACATTTATGAACCATATTTAGTTCTGTTGGATTCTTGTTCAATAATGCCTCAATACTATCAATTGTGCATCTTTATGGTTTAATCTGTATCTTAAGCAGGTTTGGTTTCTACCGGCAAAGATAATAGGAACTTGCAATCTTATTGCAACATCAATGGACTATCTGAAGTAAAAGTTAGAGACTGCAGAAATTATTAATCACCATTATTGGATGTTAACCCTGCTAGCGCCAAGTACTTTAAATTGATTTATCGGTCAGTTATAAACTGACTTACTTTACCTTAATCTGATTAATGATCTGAAGTTTAAATTTGACTCAGTTCTATCTATTTTCGACTTTTTCTTTAGTCAACATACGCGAACAGCATGCAAAACGTGTTCCATATAAGCTTTGAACTATTTATTATTTTAATGAGTACGAATGCCCCGAGCGCCTCATTCTAGTCCCATTTGAATGCTTCACAATGCAAATGGGTTAAAACGGCGGATAAACCGCAATGTCTGTGCGCTGAAATAAAGTACAAGATTCAGGTCTTACGATGTACTTAGAGAACTTCTATACCAACAAATACTTTTGCATGGTGGGTTGCTCTATGCATTCCGATAAAAAACAAAACAACAGTTGAATGTTGTGCAGCAACCTGTATATTAATGTAGGGACAGACAGACAGACATTACTTATGTTGGCTGGTCATCTTCGAGAAATTCTTAACTGTTCTTTGAGATACTTTTGAGAAATGCTGCACAAGAAAAGTATGGAGGCGATAAGAAAAATTGCTTTAAAGCTAACGATAGTCGTGAATACAAAGCACGATCGGAAACAAGTTTGATTCCGGGCAATGTGATTACTTATAATCTAGTGAAGCAAGGAGTCGAGAAGGAACAAATGAAATAACAGCAAAACAACACAAGACAGCAAACCTAGGTGATGATGTTAACCGAAGACCTTCACTGCAAGATTGTCTTTCCGATATGATGATGATGACCAATCGCAACATCATCATCGCATGAGATTAACTTATCGAGATGATTAATTTGCTATTTATGAACTGAGTGGTTTTTTGTGTGAAACAGAATGATAGGAAGCGAAATGACGGATTTTGATTTCTGCTGAACAATTTGGCGGCTGATTCAATGTGTAATTAAATTAATCTATTGTTGAAACTGCCGAGCGCAAATTATAGTTGAAGAATTTTTAGTTTTTTACTTCTTTTCGCCTTTTTACAGGGATAGGATAGAATTTATCCTGAAAATCAAGTTCTTAGCTATATGACTTTAAGATGTTATAAACTTAGCAATAGTGGAAACGAATTTCACCGGTAATTCTTGAATAAATAAGTTCTGTGGTCATTGCGCTCTTCATGTAAGAGGTGTTAATATTTCAAAACTTTTGTATCGTTCTTATCCGATATGTGCAAATTCAGAATATTATCTGAGTAAATAAAAATGCATGGTTTTATTTAGTGAATATCATTGGAAACTACCAAAACGACCAGGTGGACATTTCAAATTAAACATAAAACTGATTAGCACTCTTGCATCTAAACGACACGTGGTACATATTTTATAATTCGATGTTTACGCGAGAAAACTATGAAATGATACAATCAATACAATACAATACAATCTTTTGCATTTATCTAGCAAAAAAGCCTTGCAAAAGTTTTATAAAAGAACGGTAAATATATATTCAGATTTAAATTAAGAATTAAATTATGTTATCTTCGGCGGAAAAAATTATTTTGTAAAATTAACGCAGAGTTGAGCTCACAGCAGAAAGTCCATAAAATATATTTTATCCACACAGAAGGATTAAATTAAAAATAAACGTGAAATTTTATTCAAGATACTTTCTTCACCCTAATGATTCCTCTATTTGCGTTGGTATCAGATCATTTGATTAAATATGCTGTGATTTTCGAATGCTATTCTTGGTAAGTAGTTGCTCTCAAATAATAACTACCTAACAATATTTAGGATAATAATAAATCGATTGCAGAATCGGCATATGCCTCTATTAAATAACTAAGAGACGGCTTCAATCCATAAACAAGTCTTTTCAAAATAGAACAAGGAGCAATCATAGGCAAACTAGTCGAAATTAAAAACAGATGATTGCAATATTTCCAGAAGTTAATCACAGCGTTCCCAATAACAACTGAAGCTGTAAACATTCCAGAAGCAGAGAAACAGGTTCCAGGTTCACCACCAACTAGGAATGAAGTACAGGCAGTAGTACAGGACTTCAGAAAAAATAAGGCTCCAGGAATACGAGGTGTGTTTTTTTTCAAAAATTATTTATTTATTCATGAATATCTATTTTGTCCCCTTCAAAGTAATCCCCATGAGATATTATACACTTGTGCCAACGGTTTTTCCAATCTTCGAAGCACTTCAAAAAATCATTTTTTTTAATCTTGTTCAGCTCCTCCTTCGATGCCGTCTTTATCTCGTCAAGCGTAGCGCAACGTCGTCCTTTCATGGGCCTCTTCAGTTTAGGAAACAAGAAAAAGTCACAGGGGCCAGATCTGGGCAATACGGTGGCTGCGGCATCATCAGTGTGTTGTTTTTGGCCAAAAAGTCGCGCACAAGCAACGATGTGTGAGCAGGGGCGTTATCGTGGTGCAAAAGCCAATTTTTGTTCTCCCACAAATCCGGGCGTTTCTGGCGGATTGCTTCGCGCAAATTGCGCATAACTTGCAGGTAATATTCCTTATTGACCGTTCTTTCCTGTGGCAAGAACTCATGATGCGCCACGCCCTTGCAATCGAAGAAAACTGTCAGCAAAACTTTCACATTTGACCGAACTTAGCGCGCTTTTTTCGGTCTTGGTTCATGCGGCTGCTTCCATTGAGATGATTGAGCTTTGGTTTCCACGTCATAACCATAAACCCACGATTCGTCACCAGTTATGACCCTCTGGAGCAAATTTGGTTCGTCGCGGACAGAGTTTAACATCTCATTAGCAATGTTCATGCGTTGCTGTTTTTGGTCGCAATTGAGCAATTTTGGTACGAATTTCGCGGCGACTCGTCTCATGCCCAAATCGTTGATAAAAATCGAATGGCACGAGCCAATCGATATGTTTAGGTCCTCAGCAACTTCTCTAACGGTGATTCGACGATTGGTCAATACCATTTTCTCCACTTCATTAATTTTTTCGTCTGTTGTTGAAGTGCTCGGGCGTCCGGCACGCTCTTCGTCGTTCACATCTTCTCGGCCTTCTAAAAACATTTTGTACCACCGATAAACGTTGCTTCGGTCCAAGGTAGCTTCTCCGTATGCCACAGTCACAGTTCTTTGATCCATTTTTTTGAATAAGTAAAAATCGAAGACGATTGAAAACACGTGCAAGTAAAGCAGCTATCACCAATTAAGTGAACATTCAAAATGGCCGAGCTTGTCGGTATAAGTGACAGACATGAGTACCAACATAACGCCACAAAAAAATCGAAATTCGAATATACGTAACCCGCGAAAATTCAAAATTCGCGATACTTTTTGAACACACTTCGTAGATGGAGTGCCAGCAGAACTGCTCCAGAGCCGAAGTCCCATTTAAATAACCTTCTGCATCCACAAATATGCAGAATATGGTCAAAGGAGCAGTTACCAGAGGACTGGCCAAAAAGTTTAATATGTCCTGTGCACAAAAAGTGGGACAAACTAAAGTGTAAAAATTATAGAGGCATCGCTATACCCGTGCTATGAAAGTATTAAAGGAGAGTACCAGGGAGGCTTTCTAAGTTGATGGTATACAATAGACCAAATAATCTCAGTAAGTGCAAAAAGTGCTGAGAATAAGGAGTGGTCCATGCAGAATGCACGATGTTAATTGTGAGTCACACCTTAACGGCAAGTTTTTCGCGCAACTTAATTTGACATTTCTTTGTTTCAGTGTTTGACACAGACAACCATAGAGAGGTACACAGTTGAGCAGCGTGTTGAGGTTGTTGAAGCCTTTGGCGAAAATGGGCATTCAAATCAAGATGCATTTCGTGCACTTCGTGATTTTTTTGGTCAGCATAATCGACCAAATGTGTCCAGAATCGGGAGAATTGTGCGCAAATTTCACAAACCAGGAATGTAGGAAATGTGAAATCACCTGTGCATGCCGCCTAGTTCATTCTGCGGAAAACATTGCTGTTGTTCGCGATAGTGTAGCAAAAGAGCCGTCAAGCTCGACTCGTTGTCGTGTGCAACAATTGAACATCTCACGAACATCACTGATGCGAATTTTGAATAAAGATTTGAATTTACACGCTTATAAGGTTCAATTGACTCAAGAGCTGAAGCATACTGACCATTTCTAGCGTCAGAAATACGCCGAATGGTTGTTCAACAGACAGAAGGGAATTGTGACTTTACAAAGAAAATCATCTTCAGGCACACTTTCACCCCAGTGGATTCATTAACAAGCAGAATCGCCGCATTCAGGCAAATGAGAATCCACGAGTGATTGTTGAAAAGTCCATGAATCCACAAAGAGTGGCTGTTTAGTGTGCTTTATGAGCTGGCGACGTCATCGGGTTGTACTTCTTCAAAAATGAGGACGGCCAAGCAGTTACCGTGAATGGTGTTCCCTATTGTGAGACGATAAGGGACTTCTTGTGGCCAGAAATTGAGGTTATGGATCTGGACGAAATGTGGTTTTAACAGGATGGTGCCACTTGTCATACAGCCAACGAAACAATGGCTCTTTGGGGCGGGAAATTAATGGTCGTGTTATCTCACGTTGTGTCGATGTTAATTTGGCCGCCAAGATCATGTGATTTGACACCGTTGGACTTCTTTCTCTGGGGATATTTAAAAGAAAAAGTGTACGTCAATAAGCCAAGAACAATTCAAGAGCTAAAGGATGAGATAATTCAGCATATTAACGACATTGAACCTCAATTATGTCTCAGAGTCATTGAAAATATGGACCATCGGATAGAAATATGCCACCGTAGCCGTGTTGAGTATTTGGGTAATATTTTATTGTACACCTAATTGTCAAAGATTCTGGTATTATAATAAAAAATATTCACATAATTCTCTGAAAACTTTTTGTGTTATTTACAATTAACATCGTGCGTTATGGTTGGACTACCCTTAATAACATCGATGTGCACTAACTTTTTGTAGACTTCAAGCAAGCATACGACAGAAGAGGCGCTTAAAAGGAAAGGAATTGAGCGCCGCAGAATTGCCGCAAATAAAACCTATTACTCCATACTTCCCATTCTAAGGTATACTAGTCAAACCTGTGTTGTTATACGGAAATGAAACATGGATCCTGACGAGCGAATCCGAAAAGGCAGTGGACGTACTGAAACGCAAAGCACTCCAGAAAACCTATGGTCCAATGAAACAAGGAACAGAGTGGAGACTACGTTACAATGATGAGTTGTATGCACTATTTGACGATCCATCTGTCTCCTCTTGTGTAAAGTTACGTAAATTGCAATGGGTGGGCTATGTAGAAAGAATGGAGGAAAACTGGCTACCCAAAAGAACATTGACAGGTAGAGTACAAGGTAGACGTTCAGCAGGAAGACCGAGGACTCAATGAGAAGATACGATAGTAGCTGACAGCGGATCCTTGTTGTGAGTAAACAAATGGCAGAGAAGGCCATACAACCGTGATAAATGGAGGAAATTGATTCTGTCGGCCAAATTCCGCTTGTGCTGTCACGCTAGAGAAGTTAATGATGACCGCTGAACAATTTCCAAATCAAGTTATCGATCATAATTCTCTAGAAGGTTATATATCAACAATAATGCCTGAGAATATACTCGAAATTCACGCACATTAAATATGTGTATCTCATGCTCTTCTAATCACTATTTGCTGTTAATACGGTAGAGAAAGTTGCCTGAACTGCATAAATCCTGAAACGACCACTTAATTCTAATTTGCAAAAGAAGTCATCACTACAAGCAGATCGGTTGACGTAGTTGACTATCGTTACAATAATAGACAACTCGATGTTTAATTGTGGTGGTGATTTTCGACTGCGTGGTGATATTCTGACAAGTATATTGGATCTTAAGCCAACAGTATTATTGGGAGTATTAAGGTTGTTTTAAGAGCAGGTAGATCAATAATAGACCAATTGTTCACAGTCAAGCAGTTATTTGAGAAATGCTGGGAGTTCAACATAGATGTACACCAAATTTTCGTTGATTCAAGCAAGCATACGACAGTACTAATTGTAACGTACTGTACCAAATAATGCTTTGCTTTGGCATCCCAGCCAAATCGGTCCATCTTACCAAAACGACAATGATGTCAATGACCTCCCAGGTTCATATCAATAACCAACTCACCGATGGCTTTGGCGCAAATATCGGACTAAAACAGGGAGATGGGCTGGCCCCATTGCTATTCAATTTTGCTCTGAAGTACGTCATAAGGAAGCCACCTGTCGATACACGAGGTCCATTACTATACAAGTTGAGCTTAATTAATTAATTAATTTTAAAAATTAATTAATTTTACACAAAAGTCAGTTGATATCAATTTTTTGATTGAAAACCATCACCGTCGAATTATTCGAACATTTATCGAATACCTGAAATTTCTTTCCTGAAGAAATATCAAAAAACGGAAATACATTCAAGGGAAGGCCCGGTTTATGAACATTATTCCCTCTGATCTCGCTGCAAAAGCAACGAGATGGAGGGGCCCGATGGCTTCACCTATCAACTATCAACCAGAACAATCGTGTCCATCGCCAACGATGACGGCGGAAAAAAGCAGAAACGAAGATTCGATCGCAATGAAGAAAAGCCGAAAATTTTATGAGTCATCGAAACCGAGCAATTAATCAAAGCTAACGAGAAAGCTGAGAAGGTTGAGAGGGAAAATGAAGAACTCAGACTTCGGATATAATCGCTAAAAGAACTAGTTGGAAAATTGGCGTTCAACAAAGCAAAAGAAACCAGCAAGAAAGAAAAAGAAGTAAAGTCAAAAGCGACCAAAGACAAGAAATCTAAGAAACCGCAACAAGAACCTCAACAAGAGGATTCCCCCAGCGCGGGCGGAGCAAACGTCAGCACAAACTATTATGCAGCGCAAGCTGGACGAGACGATTCCATGAGCGTTGAGGAGGATAAAGGTAGCGAAAAGTCTGGACATTGTATTACTAAACCTGATAATGGATTTCTCGAATATTTGAAAATTAAAAATTGGGAGGAAAAAGTTTTGTCTGCTGGCTCGTCTGTCAACGTTAATCAAAAGAAAGAAAAAATCCTAGCAATCAATGTATTTGGGCAAACAAGCAAAGATATGGTTTGGCTTTGGGCAGCTGAAAAAATTAAATGATTTTGAGATCAAGAGAGTCAATGCCGATAAACTGATGATTAGAACTAAGTCATTGGTTGATTTTCAGGCAGAAAAAAGTGCGTTGAACTCTGGAGATATTCCGCATTTTACAAACACTCCCAAAAGCGAAAAAAACCAGACGTTTTTATTGAAGGGTCTGGACTGCGGAGAGGATACAGTCAATCTCCTTCAGGTGCTTCAAGAAGTTGCACCAGACATAGAATTTATTACAGTTAAAGGCTTTGCAACAAGGATATCGTTTATCGAGCGAAAAAACTTGCCTTATTACTTAGTCCAGATTTCCAGCAAAAGCAGTTCAATTGCCCTACAAAAAATAAGGTACTTGAACTTCCATATGGTGAGGTAGGAACGCTTCCAGAAAAATGAGGTCAACCAGTGCTAAAGGTGCCAAAGTTTCGGGCATTCGGCTGCCAATTGCGCCATAAAATATAGTGCTCCCGGCATGTGCAAATTGGTTCGGGTGGAGCCAAAAGAAAAAATATATTATGTGAACTGCGGTGTCTTTGGTCATCCAGCATCATATCGAAGATGCGCCCGGTATCAAGATGCAAAGATGAAATTTACTCCAAAACAAAGTCAAGTGCACCGTAGTGTGATACCTTCCAACTTCGTCAAGCCCGGGGTGTCATTTGCACTTGCTGCGAGAGGACCAGCAGACAATGTAAATAAAATAAATAATGTAAGTGGCAATAATGAGCTACTTCTTAAAATTTATCTGCAATTAAATTCCTAATCGGAGAGAATCGATAAACAAGATTCTAAAATTAACATTGTTTTTCAACGTTTAGGGCTTTCAAATGCCTCAAAATAAGTTGTCATCTAGTCACATTCGCATGGATAGGATTCATTTCATCTCGATCAACGTCAACTCCATTATGAGTTCACATCAACGTGACTGTCTCTTGGAGTTCCTTGTCAAGGAAAAGCCTGACATCATGCTTCTTACTGACACCCACCTCAATTCATGGCACTCCATGACATTCAAAGATTTTGAATTCGCAAGAAATGATAGGGTAATAGGTGATGGGGGAGGTGGCACCGGGATATTGGTGAGAAGGCCCTATTATTTCCAAAATATTGGAAAAGTCTAATTCAAAAGCTTTGAATCTCTTGAAGGGTTTTTTATCAAAATTTCACTGTCAGGTGGGGATAACTTCTTCGTTATCTCTGCCTATGCAACTGGTCAAAATGTTCTCAAGTTCCAGGAGGAAATACACGAATTGAACAGGCTGCATAGTTATTATACTCTTGCTGATGACCTGACCGCAAAGCATACATCTTGGCTGAATGCCACCAATAATCCCAGAGGTATATTCCTGAAATCGTGGGTAACGGAGAACCAAATTGAATACAGGTGCAATCTACATACCCAACATACCCTAAGAAAAATTCATATTTGGAACTCTGCATTGCTGACACAAGACTTAAATTCAGCTTCAATAGTCCCCAACGAAAACTGCAGGTGCTTCTTCCGATAGAAACTATTACGTAATCGTAATGGAAATCAATCATCAAAGGGATAATCTCTTCCTCATTCCAATTCAACAAGAAAATCATCGGTTCCATTAAAAAAAAAAAGACTGGGGAAAGTACCAAAAGAAGTTTGATCGGGAGTACCAGAAGCAATGTCCTTCTTCTGATGATGGCAACTCTTGCTCAAGGGTTCCTAATGACAGGAATCTAACTAACGATGAAATAGATCTCTATGTGTCGAAAATAGAGAAGCTGACGTTAGAAACGACTGAGAAGGAAGTTGCAAAGATTAAACATCGAAACAATATGGAAGGATATGAAACATCAACCAGCGCAAGGTTGAAAAGATTGAAAAACCTTCTCACACGCGTCAACAATATTTATCGGCGGTTTTTGGACTACGAACCATCCGTCATTGGCTTTGACGAAATTACATCTGAAGAATGCCCGGAAAATAATGCGTTCATACTTCAGGAGTGAGGTCAAAATCAATGGGCAGGGAAACTGAGGGGTATTAGCCCACAAGACCTAGATGGCATTTTGATGAAAGTGAATAGCTGATTCGGTAAGAAGTCTTGAGTGAAGATATCGAAGCTTGGAGTCACTAGTAATAAGATCAATCTTCTTGTTAGGGCTGGTATCGATATTGATAGTACGATTCCGAGTAGAAATGGAAACAGGATTATATGTGGTGGATTGCAGAAACTGGCTTTGATTGGAACACATTTTACATCAGTCAGGGATTCAAAATTTTCAGAAGTCAATCGAGCAAAAGTTTGTGACTTCAAATCAAGCCTTCTTCATTTCAATGAAACATTAACATCTGACCTCATACCGAGCATGAATATTATCGATTACTTTGTCAGCTATAAAGACTTTTGTTTCATATTTGGCAGGATAAACAACAAGAAATCATGTGGTATTGACGGTGTTCCAACTATAGTTCTCGGACATTTGCCTTAGGTAGCTTGTAGAAATCATTGCACATGTAGAACAATTCATATTTCTCAAATTAGTGGAAATAGGCCGACCTTGAAGATAGGAAATAATCTTCAAGTATTAAAAGCTATCGCCCAAATAGCTTGCTATCTGATATCAGCAAGGTGTTTGAAGTGATTCTTAATAAAGTATAAAATGGCCACATCGAGAGATATGAGTTGATGCCATATAGCTAATTTAGTTTACGTGCCATACATTCAACTATACATGCGATAGCGAAAGTAATCTCAGACATCTGTTTGAAACTAAACAACAGAGAGTATGTTGGAGCATGTCTCATTGATATGGAGAAAGACTTCAATACGATGTGGTTACATTAAGTAATTTTGAAACTTCTTCAAGGCAGGCTTCCCAGGCAATTTGTCGCCCTGATGCGCAATATGTTATACAGGAAATCATTCGTTAGAATTGATGGAAATCTGACAACAATGTTGAACTTCGCGGTCTCGAATGGTCAACAGCAGGGTACAGTTAATGCGCCTCTCATTTTCTCAATATGCAAGCTAATGAACGGCTTTGGTTTTAACGTCTCACGAACGGATCATTGGTAACGTTTGCTGATGATCTGATCATCTAACATATACGGCCGACAAAAAAGCTACAATATTTCAGAGCAATCTTCAAAAAATGTTTCATGACACCAACAATCGGCGAATGAGAATCAATACACAGAAGTGCGAAACAGTTTTGTTTCGCACAATGCTGCAGTGGATCAGTCAAGACCTGAAACGTAATAGGAAGGATTTTCACATTATAGCTGTTGGAGGTAGTTCAGAATGGGTTGCATATAAATCCTGTGTTCGATGCCTCGCTGTTCATCTTGGTCAGTATCTGTACTTTACTGAGCATGTTAAAATCATTCTCAGAAATTCACAAAAAGTGTTCAGATACATTGATCAAAAGGGCAAAGTTATCTGTTACAACGTCCTGTTTAGACCAGTTTTGAGATATGGATGTCAGATCTGGTACAACCGGAGCGCTAGTACTATGGAAACACTAAGAGTTCTCAGTAGGAAATATCTTCCTGCATGTAGTCGTTTATACAGAAAGCCTGGGAAAGATTGAAAGCACTATACATTGAATAGAAGAATTTATCAAACTGATAAAGTGATTTATAACTATGAGCGATAACTCCTGGATTTCACAGTCGTTCTACCCTACAGTCTTAATATACGACTTGTCACACTTCTAGCTTCGTTCATGTGTTACGACAGGATTCGGTATGTTCTCATACTCATACTTCGGTATGTCATCATACTCATATGTCACATATATAGATGGGGCACCAATAAGAAGATAAAATACCCTTCGAATTTGAGTTCATGAGACCAAAAATTCCAATGGAGATACTCATTTTCTAGATTTGTTGAGGCTGGTCGAGCTGGGATGGAGCAGTCTAGACATTGGTGGCTGAATGACAATGGCTAAACTATTTGTGTTTATTTTTTTCGTTTTTGTGTTTTTTGTTAATAAGTTTTGAGTTTCAACCCATTATTGTTGCATTTAGTGTTGTTGTTGGTATATTTATTCTATTAGGCTTAGAAATAAGGTTTAACGTTTAGGCTAGGAATATTTATCTTATTAGTATAAGATAAAGTTTTTGATTGAATTTGATTAGAATTAGGTTATAGCATATTAGATGTAGGATAAATGTTCACTTTTCTGTTGTGTTAATATTATAATTAGTTTTTGAATAGTGTTGGTTGATTTTTTCTCCTTTTTCTAATTGAATCATAAAATATGTAATAATTTCGATTAAACTGAATTTGATGTTGTTAATTTTGTTTAAAAATTTTTAATTAATAATTATTGTATTCTATTTGCTTAGTATTCTTTGAAAATTTATAACGATTAGTATTGAATAAAGCGCATTTGACTTTGACCTCTGAAACAAATTTTCCACTAAATGGAAAAATTTTTCCATCAAACGGTAGGTCTTGACGATATCTTTCAGTATATGCTATTTGAATTGCAATAAAGGTGATGGCGTCGGTAGGGGAAGCAGAAGGACATGAAAATTGTGCCCCCCTCCCCCCTGGCAATTGGATACCTGCGGACCGAAAAATCTGGAAAAAGTCACGGAGGTAGTTCCCTCATAAGCACAGCAACGACAAATACCTCAGAAGTAGAAATTTTCAAAACTTTGTTAGTAATAGTATGATCTATCAATTTTACATAATAGAATAAAATCGTGATAAAATAAAATACCAATGATATCTGGATAACAAATCTGCTATGCAAATTTCAGAAGAATCGGATAGCATTCAACGAAGTTATGGTGGTTTGAATTTCCGGTGTTATAAAAACAACAATGCATGGCTGCGGAGCAATAAGCCCTTCCAATTGACTGAGACACAATACTGATTTGTTTGGATTTGCATGAAAAGTTCATGGAGGATATATATCATGCAGATCTTTGAGAATCCGGCCAACAAGTGATAGCAGTAATCGTAAAACAAAATGGTCGCCGTTTTAAATGAACATATTGAGTAAATTTGTGTTATTTTTCCCCAACTTCAGCATTGAAAGTATAAGCTATGAAGTCTTGATGAAAACGTACATTTTGAAGGTGGCACAATCATGGTGGTAGGTTCTTATGAGTATTTTAGAGGTTGAAGAATATGTAAATATAACATTTTTCCCAGTAAATTCATATTGGCAATTTAAATTTAAGTAGTCCAAGGAAATATTCTTATACTTTAGAAGTTTCAATAAAGTCAAATTGTATTTGCGCAACTAATAGCCATTTGAAAGATCTTCGATCACAACAAAAACAATGTACTGTTTTTCACCATTCGAGCTTTCTGTCGAACTTTTAATTGAATCTTCACGGAATTTCAGATAAAATTAATAACGAAAACATCTTGAAGAATTCATTCAGTCAATGGTCATATTTCAACAAAATAGTGGCAGGTTAAAATGGAGGAACAATGGGTTTTCTTTTAAAGCGAGTATATATTTGTTATGGATGTCGTTAAAGTTTTTTTTATTTATTCAGTATTGGTGTCTATCATAATTTGAGTGCAAAACCCTGTTGACATCTACCGAACTTGTTCTGTAATTATTTTTTACTTTTGAATTCGACATTTACTAGCAAATTAAATTTTTTTTTAATCCAGTATTCAATCACCCCTTATAATCAACTCTATTAAGCTTCCTTTGAATGTAAAATACAAATTTTGAGTACTTAGCCCTGGTTCTAAGAATTGAAACCAGTACTACCCCATGGAAGACCACAAATAACATTAGTGCAACATGATGGCATAGAATGCATTTCGACCGTTTATATTTCTTTACTCTTGTAACCAGTAAATATGCATACATTATAGCTTTCACAGCACAAGACCATCTTTGAAGACATATAATTACTACATGTCTGTGAGATCTGGTTCTGAAATTCGTCTAATTGGTAGAAATTCACAAAAATTGATAGATTGAAAATGTATTACTCAATGTACGTGGGGAGAGTAGTGGCAAAACTCCTTTGGTAAATAATTTTGTTCAAATATATATTAGTTCCTTAAAAATGCTCAAGTTGTATTGTTTTTTCGACAGACTATGTCTTAATTTTTGAAATTTTACAAACAATTGAGACAAGTGTAAGACTATCCCTTATTCAGGGCTGAACTGAATGAAGTCTCTTCATGTATGGTGTTATCAAAACTGGTTTGTTTATTTTTTTTAATTTACTAGATATATTATGTTGCTTTATGAACCTCAACTTTAAGCACAATTCACAGCGTTCAATAAGTAGCCCCCCTAATTCTCATAAGGACGTAAAATTTCACTCTGTGGAGTTTCAATATTTTAAATCTACCCATTTTTAAAGTTTTTTCATTGTTTTCATGAAGATTTGTATTTATTGATGCTCAAACTTCAATCAAGTTTAAATATCCTTTTGTGCAAAATACAGGTTTTTAAATTTTATTTTAATTAATCCAAATCAAATTATTCTAAATTAATTTTAAACGAACTTACCTCCATTTCGGACAAACAGTACACAAGCGAAGATGGCAATTGCGATTATTTTAAACATATTGTGAACAGAACAATCAACTTTAGTTCCGGTAGCGACACGAACGAGATCTGCGACTATGCGACAATTGAAATAAATCAATGCTCGAATTGACTCGTATGTTGTCTATCGTTCTAATTGTGTTTGAATTGAACAATGAAATTACCTAATCGAAAATTATTTAATTTCCTGCTTGGCGATGAAATAAAAATTCGCGATTCCTGAATGAAGTACAAATAAGGATTTGAAAACAATTAAGATTGGTACGTAATTAGTTTAGAATACAGTATAACTAGCAGTTCTAACCGAAACGACACCACAAAACCAACTGAATATTGTTGCAGAAAGATCGTCCAATATATAATGGGTCTCATCACAGATTCACAGGTGAATTAAAAAGATGTTTATTGTAGTACATATGTTGTGTCTCCGCTGAGTCGTTAGTCTGTTGTCGTTTAACCGTTTTTCATTGGTAACGAGCCTGTTTCTACCTTAAACTTGAACCGATCCCGTCTTCTTGGCTTATTCTTAACTTGGAACTTCTTCAGCTGATTTTTGCTTCTTATTTTCAACTACACCAGACACGGGCAATATCAACTTGTTTTAAATTAATAAGAAAATGTTTGGTTGAATTTGTGTTTCATTGGAACGTAATGAATTTTGCACCTTTGATGTTATGCTTTACGACAGATACTCATATGTGGACAGTGGAACAAGATTAAATAAGAACATATTATTGGAAGTGGACTGGTTGGTTTGACTATGACCAATGAGTATGGTGATGTATGTATCGTTGATTAACTTTTCAATTGCTCGTGGCATGAATGTTTGCATATATTCGCATGTTCCGTATATTTACATTTATCTCTATGAAGATAATCAGTCTATATTTAGCAAGAATAGTACAAAAGCTATTTTCTTGGGTTTTGCAAATGTGCTATCTAACTTCGTTAAAATATGAAGTATGTTGAATATGTGGGCACTAAATGCACCTTTGAACTAATACCCTAAAAAAGGGGTAAACAACTTTTTATAAATTGGGTACCAAATCAGTTTTTTCCTCATTTTTGTGAGTCAGTCAACTATTTTTGCTTTGAGCGAAAAGTTTTGTTCTTGAAAACAAAAATTTAATTTAATTTGACTTTTGAAATCTCATTTCAAATACTTCATATCGAGTCCAGAGTTAAGTATAGTGCTGAAAATCGACAAAATAATAGCCACTTTGCAACAAGTCAAACGAATAGAATGAACAAGAGAATCTATTCCCGATTCGATATGAAAAACATCAAATTTCAGTTTGGAGTTTGACTAATATGAGGGATGAATGAATGAAAATAAATAAATAAACAATCGTTAACAGTTTAGAAACATAAAGCAAATATGACACCTAAAATTTATTATAAAACTTAATGGCAGCGAGGGTAGTAGATTTATACATATCTATTGGAAAATTAAATTGTACATTATTGTTAGAGCAAATTTTAAAAACATTAATTTTAATAAAATTAATATAAAAATCTAATCAATATTGCAAAAATTACAACAATATAATGCAAAAAAATTTAATTTTGATCATTAAGTGAATTGTCTACGCTAAATCTATAAATTTATATAAAAAACGATTTTACAAATTCCACCATAAATAAATTGTATCTTTAAGCTATTATAATTTTGAAAAAATATTCTTAATCTATATAGCGTTAAAACAAGTATCTTATAATCTAGAAATTGAAAAACGCATTTCAACGGGGAAAATCCAGTGAAATAGCTCTTCATTCCCCAACGGAGGAAATTGAGGAGGTGATGGACAGGATAGGATATCCGCCAGAGGTGTTTATTGATATTGAGGGAGTCTTCGACCGTGCATCACACAACTCCCTGTGTGAAGCAGTTAGAGCTAATGAGGTTGAACCAGAGATTGTGAACAGGATCAGTAATCTGTTCAAGCACAGGCCGCTCTACGCAATGGTAGAGGGTGGATAATGTGTTGTAGCCATGGTGGAGGAGAGGTGTCTTCCACGTGGAGTCCTTTCACCATTGCTATGGAGCATATTGGTCAACACTCTTCTTATTTGGGCTGCAAGAGCTGTTATGGCATCATTTATTCACTCCGGAAATTTCTCACCATGAGCACTTGAATTCCGACGAAGAAGCAAATACGCGTAAATGCTCATTACGAGTACATCAAACATCTCCACCAATTGAGCCAGGAAATATTGAAGTAAAAGTAATTTGTAATTAAAATTTAGTTGATTGGTAAACTTGTAATATGTGGAAAGTAGTCTTAAGTAAATTTTTGCCTCATGTTACGAAGAGCTAGGGACCGCCAGTAGCAGTAAAATAAGTACCTGACAATAACGGCTCAATGACGTGCAGATAATCAAGAAGGAAGACTAAGTCAACCCAGCCACTTTTTCGCCAGAAAAGGATTATGTAATTCAAGGCTTAAGATATTGGCAAGATTTTTACAATTCGAGGTATCATGACCCGCTCTACTAAAGTGAAGCTTATTGTAAAATAGTAAGAGGCTTTTGCTATACGGAGGTTGTGGAGAGCATAGCCACATGCTTTATCCCAATGTGGGTTGTGGCTACAGGTGGCAACTTGAAGACAGTTTGCGGTAAAATCTTTTTGGCAGGGAGCAAACTTCCATTGTGGCGACGAAATTTCGATAATTCACACAGAAAAGTTTCAATTTCTTTACATGTACTTTAAATTTTTAGAAGAAGAATGACGACATCCATCCACATTACACATCTAGGTAGTAAATTGGCGGAAAACCTGAGGATGGATCGTAGTAGTCTTTGCGTATAGACGTCTTTTAAATCGCTCCTGTCAAAAGTTTTCAAAAATTAAATTAATTTTTTAAAAACGTTAGTCCGAAGTTAATTTTTATCGGAAAAAATCTTATATTGTCGAAGTAATCGACTCAGGAAATTTCTATCGAATATTTTTACTTCGATTGGTAACGAAAAACAAATTCACAAAGAAAATTTCGCCACTGGTATGGAGGAGCCCGACGGCTTCCCACCGTTGGGGCAACCTGGGGAAACGACGAATACGAAACTGGCGATAATCGCCAAAAGAAAACATAACGAAGAAAACTCCACAGATGGAGGGTGCAAACTGCAAATAATAGCGGACAATCAACAAATGGCCAAATTGCAGAAAGAAAATGATGAACTAAGGCAAGAGATACAGTCTCTCAAGGATCTTTTCAAGAAAGGGATGAAGCCTCAAAAGACGCAGCCACAAAATCAATGGCAATAGGTAACAAAGCCGAAGAAAAGTAGAAAGCAAGCAATTCCAGAGGAAGTTCTAAGTGCTGGTGGCACCAACGAGAGCCAAAATTATTTTGCAGCGCTGGAGGGATTAACCAAAGATATGGAAATCGAAGAAAACATCGGAGGTAATTTTAACCAAGATAACGACGTTAATTTTATTCAATATTTAAAGAACAAAAATAAGGAGAAAAAACCAGCCCGCAGTTCTGCTGGTTCCTCTGAAAAAGCTTCCAACAAGACAGAAAAAGTTCCGCCAATCAACGTGTTCGGACAAACCGGGAAAGATATGGTTCGGCTATTGGCAGCCGAAAATAAACTGGTCAATTTCGAAATCAAAAGAGTTAATGCCGAAAAATTAGCTTTAAGGACGAAATCACTGGTTGATTTTAAATCAGCCAAAGATGCGCTGATTTCTGGGGAGTTTCCACACTTCACCTTTACCCCAAAAAGTGAAAAGAATCAGACCTTCTTGTTGAAGGGTTTGGACAGCGGAGAGGATACGGTCGACCTTCTTCAGGTGCTCAAGGAGGCTGCACCAGATATTGATTTTGTTTCAGTCAAAGCCTTTGCGACAAGAAGGTCGACCATAGAACGGAAGAATTTACCACTTTACCTGGTACAAATTGCAAATAAGAGCAGTCCAAGTGCCCTTCAACAAATAAGGTACTTGAATTTCAGAGTGGTGAGGTGGGAACGCCTCCAGAAAAGAGAAGTCAACCAGTGTTACCGGTGTTAAAGATTTGGACATTCGGCTGCCAATTGTGCCATGCACTATCGTTGCGTTAAATGCAAAGACGGTTACGCTCCCGGTGAGTGCAAATTGGCTCAGACGGAGCCTAAAGAAAAATTATACTGCGTTAACTGCGTTGTTTTTGGTCACCCAGCATCATATCGAGGATGCTCCCGATATCAAGATGCAAAAGTTAAATTTGCTTCAAAGCAAACACAAGTACACCGTAATATCATACCTTCCAACTTCGTCAAGCCCGGAGTATCATTTGCACTCGCCGCTAGAGGACCAGCAGAAAATGCTGGAAATAATGTAAATAATGTGAGTGGCAATAATAAGCTGCTTCTCAAAATTTAACAGCCACTTAATTCTTTATCGGAGAGAATAGACAAACAAGATTCAAAAATTAACTTTGCTTTTCAGCGTTTAGGTCTTTCAAATGCCTAATAATAACTTGTCATCCAGTCATATTCCCATGGATAGGCTTCGCCTCATATCGATCAACGTCCACTCTATCGTTGCTATACATCGACGTGATTATCTCCTTAAATTTGTTGTTAAGCAAAAGCCTGACATCATACTTCTCACTGAAACCCACCTCAAATCATGGCATTCCATGGAATTCAAAGATTTTCCATTCGTAAGAAACGATAGGGTAATAGGTGATGCGGGAGGTGGCACCGGGATATTGGTTAGAAGGCCCTATTGTTTCCAAAATAAGGAAAAAGTCGAATTCAAAAACTTTGAATTTTTTGAAGTGTCCGTCATCAAAATTTCACTGCCAGGTGGGGATAACCTCTTCGTTATCTCTGCCTATGCAACTGGTCAAAATGTTCTCAAGTTCAAGGAGGAACTCAATTCCTTGTTTGAAATACTCGAATTGAACAGGCTGCATAGTTATTATATTTTTGCCGGTGACCTGAATGCCAAGCATACATCATGGCTAAACGCCAACAATAATCCAAGAGGTGTATTCCTGAAATCATGGATAACAGAAAACCAAATTGAATACAGGTGCAACCTATATGGGTCGGAGTTCCCAACATACCCTAGGACAAATTCATATTTGGACCTCTGCATTGCTGACGCAAGACTTGAATTCAGCTTTAATAGTCCTCAACGGAAACTGCAGGTGCTTCCTTACGATAGTGACCATAACGCAATCGTAATGGAAATCAATCATCAAAGGGATGATTTCTTCCTCATTCCAGTTCAACATGAAAACCATCGGTTGAATTTCAAAAAAACAGACTGGGGAAAGTTTCAAAAGAAGTTTAATCGGGAGTACCAGAAGCAATGTCCCTCTTCTGATGATGGCAACGCTTGCTCAATGGTTCCTAATAACAGAAATCTAACTAACGATGAAATAGATCTCTATATGTTGAAGTTAGAGAAGCTGACGTTGGAAACGATTGAGAAAGTTGTTCCCAAGATTAAACATCGAAACAATATGGAAGGATATGAAACACCAACCATTGCAAGGTTGAAAAGATTGAAAAGCCTTCTTGGACTACAACCATCCCTCGTTGGCTTTGTTGAAATTACACCAGAAGAATGTCCGGAACTTAATCCGTTCATACTTCAGGAGTGAGGTCAGCAATCAATGGGCGGAAAAACTGAGGGGTATTAGCCCACAGGACCCAGATGCCGTTTTCGTGAAAGTGAATAGCATATTCCGCAGGAAGTCTCGAGTGAAGGTATCGAATCTTGAAGTCACTAGTGATGAGATAAATCTTCTCGATAGAGCTGGTATCGAAATTGCTTGTACGACTCCGGATAGAAATGGAAACAGGATTATATGTGATGGATTGCAAAAACTTGCCCTGATTGGAACACATTTTAAATTGGTTCATCTGCCAAACCCAGAGAGAAGGAATGAAATTTTTACGGAGATCGTTGAAGCAAAAGTTTCCGACTTCAAATCAAGCCTGAACGGCCAATCAATTCTTCATTTCGATGAAACATTAACATCTGACCTGATACCGACCTTGAATCTTATTGATTATTTTGTCAGCTATGAAGACTTGTGTTTCATATTTCGCAGAATAAACAACAAAAAATCATGTGGTACTGACGGTATTCCAAATATAGTTCTCCAACATTTGCCTGAGGTTGCTATTAGGAATTATTGCATATTGTTCAACAACATGTTGAACAATTCATATTTCCCAAATGAGTGGAAAAAGGCTAAGGTATTTCCGATCTTGAAGAAAGGAAAAGAATCTTCATGCCCTAAAAGCTATCGCCCAATCGGCTTGCTGCCTAACATCAGCAAGGTGTTTGAAGTGATACTCAACAGAGCACTAAACGCTCACATTGAGAAATATGAGTTGATGCCGAATTGCCAATTTGGTTTTCGTGCCAGGCATTCGACCATACATGCAATAACGAAAGTAACCTTAGACATCTGTCGGAAACTAAACAACAAAGAATGTGTTGGAGCATGTCTCATTGATATGGAGAAAGCCTTCGATACGGTGTGGTTAGATGGACTAGTTTTCAAACTTCTTCAGGACAGGTTCCCCAGAAACCTTGTCGCCATGATGTGTAATATGTTAAACGGGAAATCGTTTGTTGTAACTGATGGAAATCTGACAACAATGCGCGAATTCAAGGTCTTGAATGGTCTACAGCAGGGAACAGTTACTGCGCCCCTGCTTTTCTCAATCTTCATTCGCAAGCTATTGAACAGCTTTGACTTTAACGTCTCGCCAACGCGATCATTGGAAGCGTTTGCTGATGATCTGATCATCTATACGGCAGACCGAAAAGCTACAATAGTTCAGAGAAATCTCCAAAAAATGTTTAATGATGTGCAGCTCTACACCGACAATTGGCGAATGAAAATCAATGCGCAGAAGTGCGAAACAGTTTTGTTTCGGACAACGCTGCAGGGGGCCAGTCAAGACCTGAAACGTAATTGGAAGGATTTCCACATTATGGCTGGTGAGGGTAGTTCAGAACGGGTGCCACATAAATCCTGTGTTCGATACCTCGGTGTTCATCTCGATCAGTATCTGTACTATACTGAACATGTCAAAATCATGCTCAGTAAAGCACTAAAAGTAGTCATGGCCCTTCGGCAACTCTTTCATTCCAGATACATTGATCAAAAAGTCAAAGTTATTTGTTACAAGACCCTGGTTAGGCCAGTTTTGACATACGGATGCCAGATCTAGTACAACCAGAGTGCTAGTACAATGGAAAGATTAAGAGTTTTCGAAAGGAAATGTCTTCGTGCATGAACTGGTTTGTACAGAAAGCCTGAGACGGATTGGAAGCACTATATATCGAATAGAAAAATTTATCAAACCGCTCAAGTGACAAGAGTCGATATCTTCATATTGAAACTTCTTCGGAATCATATCGCAAGATCTGTAACTGTGAGTGAAAGCCCTTGGATTTCACAGCCGTTCCACCCTACAGACGGGTATATTGTAACTTGCCTCACTACTGGCTTCGTTCCTCCAGAAGCATTCGTGTATTTGGACATGAATCGATATGTTTTTGATTCTGACGGCGTTCCAATCATATATCACATATATCGACGGGCCACCGATAAGAAGATAAAATATCCTCCGAATTTGAGTTCACGAGACCAACAATTCCAATGGAGATACTCATTTGCTAGATTCGTTGAGGCTGGTCGAGCTGAGATGGAACAATCTAGGTATTGGTGGCTGAATGACAATGTCTAAATTATGCGTGTTTATTTTCTGTTTTTGTGCTTTTTCTCGTTACTTAGTTTTTTAGATTCATCTCATTATTGCTACATCTAGTATTTTCGTTTATTTGTATTATAAATTAGGTATAGGTTTCAATATAAGGTAACGTTTTTTTTTTTGATTGAACTTATTTAGAATTAGGGTGTAACATAGTAGGTATATAAGTTCATTGTTGTGTTAGTAGTATAAGTAATTTTTGAATAATGCTGGTTGGTTTTTTCTCCTTTTTCCAATTGAACCAAAAAATATCTAATAATCTTAATTAATTTAAATTTGCAAGTGTATTTTTTCATTAAATGTGTTTAACTGATAACGTATAAATTTAGAGAGCCATTCGGGCCATTAAGTTTTTTATAGTTTTATTGTTTGGAATTTGCTTTATGTTCTTTTGAAAATTTATAACGATTGGTATTAAATAAAGCGCTTTTGACTTTGACTTTGGCGGAAAACCTTATCAGGCACAGGTAATTTAAATATGAAAAAGTCTGACGATTGGTCGAGCAAGGGGCGGTTTATTGTCTTCAATTATATCGTGAGTCGCGGGGAGGCCACAGAAGCCTAAAATCAAGTCATTCACCAGCCAAACTTATTTAAATATTAAATTTAATTTAGGAAGTAGTAAAGTTCCGCAATTTCCGACGGATGGTCATTTAGTATATCTATATTGCAATGCAATTGATTAAAGTTCCGCAATTTCCGACGGATGGTCATTTAGTATATCTATATTGCAATGCAATTGATTAAGGTATTGTACGCGTACCATGGTGTCGAATTCCCAGTTAATTTTGTTCTGTGAAAGTTTTAGGTATTTACTTGCTAATGCTGTTAATTTGGTTGTTGATGTAAGCTTGATATGTTATCAAGTCGTTCTATCATAAGGTGATTTAAATATTTCGCTTGTTAATTTCATTTTCAAAGTTGGATTCCCGCAGGGCGAATGCTGGCCAACAGGAGTACTCTTAGAGGGTAGCATTATTTGGGGAGTTCCGCCCGCACGTACCCGAGGAAACTCCGCAGGGGGAATGCTGACCGACAGGAGTGCTCTGGGAAGCTAGCATTCTTTGGGGAGTTCCGCCCCCACGTACCCGAGGAAACCTCCGCAGGGGGAATGCCGGTCGACAAGAGCACTCTTGGAGTCTAGCGTTCTTTGAGGAGTGCCGCCCCCACGGAACCGAAGATATGGGAGGCGCCGTGAAGTGCTCTCCTGGGATGACAGGTAACTACCCTGACTGGATCTGGATTACGCCTTGGACAACGAACTGGAATTTATGCTTTGGGCTGGCGAATATGATGGTTTGGACCTAGTTGCGTTGCACGGTAGTGGCGAGGTGACACTCGTGCGTGAAAGGATTCAATTCATCTATCATACCGTCTCCGATCCGAAAAAATCTTGGCAAGCCTCGGAGTACGTTCGAAGCTCGCACCATTGGGTTGGTGGTCTAGGTTCGGTTGAGACGGACTCCCGATTAGCGCTGTTCTGGCTCTGAGCACTTGCCCCCCCATAAAGGCTTGTTCCAACCCTCGCATGACCTCCCGGCACTGCAAAGATAATCATGGAACCAAAAAGGTGACTACACACATGAGCAACCGAAAACTATTAGAAAAGATTAAAAAACCCAAAAAAGAAAGAAAAAATGACAAAACTGACGATGCAACCAGAGGCTACAGCCACGATGTTAACAGCACATCGGGAGCGGTACTTAAGATGACGATTAATACTGACAGGGAAGACGGACGAAAAACGAAGATTAACAGACAGTCTTGACCATACTGAGATTCCTGCGGCATTCGGGCGCAGCAAAAAAAATGATGCAAATGCCAGAGCGTCCTAAAAAGGAAAAGTGGAAAACTCTGCAAGATGCGTCAGATGTTCAAGCGGCCAAGGAAAATATAAAAAACATTGAGAATTCAATGGTCACTGCTGCGATCGCTACCAAAGCAACTGAAGCAAGGGTCGTAGATCGAAGAAGCAATGCTGCTCCGAAAAGCGGGGGAGATGTTCTGAAAAGAATACAATCTGCATGCAACTCGCAGAAAATCAACAAAGCGGTAAAGATTAGGCTCCTTGAACTAGAGGAGCGGGTTGAAGGCCGAAGAAGACCAGGAAGCCGAAGAAGAGCAGAAGGCTAAAGAAGCGCTGAGACTAAATGTAAAGGGTATGTGCAGACAGTTCCGTCATCAAAAACCAATAAAGGAATGGTGAATAGCCCAATCGAAGGGGTCAGGATAAAAGAAGGAAAGAAGAGGCACTTGATAGGCGCAGGTTGCCAGATCGTGGGTCCTAGATAGTGGCGACAAAAGGAGCGAAGAGAGCCGCAAACGAACTCCTTCAAAAAGTGCCAGAAAACAAAGTTCACACAGACGCCCAACAAGAAAAAAAAAACATTATGTGAAACAGAGGAGAAAGAAGCCCTGACGAAGACTTTGGCAGTATGCACTGCTCGTAAAACCACAAGATGGTCGATCTTACGCGGAGGTGCTGTGGGATATCAGGGGAAACGTAAGGCCCGAAGACCCCAACACTACCATTAAAGCAGTACGAGGTAGAAGAGGCCATTAAAGGGATTTCCCCAGCATGGGCACGATCAAAGCAAGGCTGACACCAGAAAACCAAAAGGGACAATGCATGGCCATCATTGACTTGACCGAAAATTAGAGCAACGCAAGAATAGGGTGGGTTGTCTGTTGAATATGGTAAAGAGCAATGCCTCTTCAATGTTTCAAACACCTTGGCTATAGTTATTCAACACAAGTATGCAAAGAACCCGATAGGAGCTCCTTATGCTACAAATGCGGTGAAATGGGACATAAAAGAAAAGAGTGCTTGAAGGAGGTATACAGTATTCTTTGCAACGATGCTGATCCAAGACCTGATTTTGGACACGTCTTGGGATCAGGAAATTGCCGGGTTTTCCAGGAAGCCAAGGCAAAATCAGATCTTCGATGACCCGCATCCTGCAAATAAACCTACATCGCAGATCAGCTGCCCAAAATCTACTTGAGCGGTTTGTGAGGGACATGAATGCCGACTTTGTGCTGCTGATTGAGCAATACCATGACAAAAGTTCTACATCATGGTATCCTGATGAAACTGGTACAGCTGCCATCTGGGTTAAAAGGGTGATTTCCAGATAGAGAGCTGTAGACGGGGGGATGGTTTTGGGTGGGTTCGGTGCTCAGGGACCACCTTCTTTAGTGTGTACATAATGCCGAACGAATCAATATATCATTCTAAGCCAGTCTTAATGCTTTAGAAGGCACTGTCTTAAACGCAGACGGGAACGTGCTCGTTGGGGGAACTTCAACGCTAAAGCAATCGAACGGGGGTACCTCAAACAGATCTGCGGGGTGCGGCCAGGACGATGCACGTCATACTAAATACCGGGACTACACCGACTTTCCGCCATATCGGCCGTGAAGGAACCATATCGGACGTGACATTTGCCTTGGAGTTTTAGTACGGAGGGTACACAATTGGAGAGTATTAGAGGACTACTCAGCCAGTGACCATCAGTGCATTCTGCTTGAGGTAAGTGATATTGTCTCCCGACGTCTGTACTCTCGGCTTTCTACAATTGGCTGGAATATCGGAAGGATGGGCGTCCCGAAGCTTGTCGAGGTGCTCACACCAAGTGCCCCGCTGCAGGGAAATTTGCAGGGGATGGAAGAACTGGCAGCTCAAGACGTAGTGAACTCAACTACGAGCATCATTGCGATTACGTGCAACGCTTCTATGCCCCGTCGGAAACCCCGACATGACAAGCCCCCAGCATACTGGTGGTCAACTGAAATCGCTGAAAATTGAAGGGAGCATCCCAAGCTTCGGCGTGAGGCTCCACAGGCAGGGAACCGTGACGAGGAATGTAACTGAGTGGCAGCATATAAGTCGGCCAGAAAATGCCTTCTCAAATTAATTAACAACAGCAAGGCTCACTGCTGGAAAGTTCTGGTGAACAATGTGAACAAGGATCCATGGGGCCTTGGCTACAAGCTAGTTATGCAGAACCTTGTTGCCCTACGGATGCCTTGCATACATGATGCGGAAAAGATTGACGAGATCGTACAGGGACTCTTCCCCGCCCATCCCGTCCGTGTTGACGCTGTCCATGGTGAAACAGCAGTCGATTGTGAACTCTTCACACAGCCGGAACTGTAAGAGGCAGCTGAGGTGTTGCAGCTTGTATATCACCATTGTCCTGACTTACTGGTCAGCACATTCAACGCTTGGCCACGGAACGGGATTTATCCGGTACGATGGAAGCTGCCGAGGCTTATGCTGATCAGCAAGGGGAAGGGAAATCTCGGGTTAGGATTCGCGCTACTGGGGACCTATCTCCTCGCCAGTATGGAATGAGAGCAGGACGCTCCATCATTGATGTGATTGCAAAGGTGGTGAGCGCGGTCCAAAAAGCAGAGGCATATAGTCGCGCCAAGCGACGGATCGTCCTGTTGGTGATACGGGACGTCAGGAACGCCTTCAACTTCACTGGATGGGTGGATATTCTGGATACGCTGGAAACCCTGTTCAAGTTCCAGAATATCTAATGTGGCTTTTGAGGGACAAACTGAAGTACCGAAGCCTGCTATATGACACGACACAGGTTGTTGCTCAGGGATTTATCCTTGGTCCGGTCCTATGGAATGTGTCTTACGATGGGCTACTGAGACTGGAGACGCCAGATGAGGCGTGCTTGATCGGCTATGTGGATGATGTTACGGCTCTGGTTGCTGGCCGCACCGTTGAATAAGTGCATCTTAGGCTAGGTATGTGAATATACTGAGTGAGAGACTGGATGACTGCTCGAGGGTTCAATTTGGCACTGGAGAAAACCGGAGTGGTCATCTTGACAAAAAAGAGAATCCCTAGAGTAAGGATTATCAGTATTGGAGACATTTTAACCAAATTGAAGCCAGCGCTGAAGTACCTGGTGCAAATGATCGACTCGAAGGTGAGTTTCTCAGAGCAAATCAGGGCAACGGCTGAGAAAGCTGCTTCGGGAGTGTTGGCTCCGAGTCGACTTATGGCGAACGTATGGGGGACCTAACCCATCAAGAAGACGCTTCTTGATGGGGGCTGTACGCTCAATGCTATTGTATGGAGCAGAAATATTGGGCGATGCTCTCAGTAAGGAGGTATACTGAAAGCGGTTGGCACAGGCACAGAGAAGAGGAGCACTGAGGATTGCACCTTCGTATCTGACAGTCCCTGATGTGGCATTGATAGTTATTGTAGTCCTGATATCTGTTGCCCTCCTTGCTAGAGAGCGGCACGCTATTTACCTGCGTCGAAGCGAAAATACGAGGGAAATAGCTGTTCGCGAGGAGAGATAGTGCTCACTCAACAATTGGTAGCAGTCTTTGGTGAATCACACGAAGGCAAGGTGGTTTGCGTGGCTCAACTCCGACGTGAGAACGCAGCTAAATCAAAGCCATGGTGGAATGACTTCTATTCAATCCAAGTTTTGAGCGGGCATGGGTGTTTACAGTCTTACCTGCACAAGATTGGTAAGTTGCGATCCCCCGATTGTCGGTTATGTCCAGGAGATGAAGACAATGCCTGCCACATATTTTTGGTCTTCATGAAATGGGACAGGCTGTGAAAAGACCCCTACAGGGACATGGAAGAGCTCACCGCGGATAATATAGTCACGGTGATGCTCGAATCGGTTGACAAATGGAACCAGGTGGCACACTATGTTTGGGCAGTCCTAAAAGATAAAAGGGATTCAGAGCAGCCGACAGCGTTGGGGCTGGGGGATCGCTTGTCTGGCACTTCTTCTTCTCCATCTTCCCTGCCACTAGAAGAGGGATCCCCCAGCTTGGAGGCTCCTCGTGGCATAAAAAAACGAGACCTGGCCCGAAGTAATGTGTCAAATGGTCCCAGGCTATGTTCTCATGTTGACAGGGAAGGTGTTTAGTGGCTAGTCCAGTCGCCTTTTTGTGAGCATGTGAGTCCCACACTCTGTGCGAAAATGTTATTCACCTCCTAACCACAAAAAAAGTTGGATTGATTCGTTAATAATGCTTGAACCTCCTTTTTTATGCGTAAAGCACCATTTGTATCCATATTACCCATAATACCCTTGATAATTGTCCCGAGACCATTAATCGGGCCCCCTTTTTGGCGCATAGTCAAGGTCTGAGAGTTTGTAATTAACGGGTAAGCTACTTGAATTTCAGCTTTGTAACTTGGTTGGTATTTGTCGGGTCGTAAATTTTGTCGAATTGTGAAAGCGAGTCTTTTATTTTTCTACAGCGTCTATGTATGTGTCTAAATTCATAAAATGCACTATGTTTTCAAAGGCTCATACCATTCTGCTCATTTTTAGTTGTAATAACTAATAGTAGGCTAGTATTTTCAGTTGTGTCCTGAATCACTATCGTCTGTCCTTGCGTTTTGATGACCAACCTGAAATTTACGCCTTTTCTTAATTTTTGCCTTTGTAACTCTTTAGTTTTTTTTTGTGGTAATATCAGTCAGTTTATTGTTCTTTTGTAGTTTATGTTTACCAAATCTAGGGGTAGTTCGGTTTTGATTCAACTTTTTATATTTTTCTTTACTATGTAGTCTACTCTACTTTTAATGCTCGGGTATTATTTAGTCCTAAGTTCATTGAGTTCCTGAAGATATTCGGAGTTTTCACTGTTATTAACGTTTTTACTAAAAACGTAGATTAACCCTCAAAATAGTTTGTAGGGCGTGAGTTTCATTGTTTCTTACCCACTTATCCGAAAATTGTAAGAATATAGATTGAAAATTATGATTTGATTTGAATAATCGTTCATCACAAATTTATAGACAAGCAATCAATCTACAACCTAGGACGCGACGTGCAATTATCCACTCCTTGTCTGCTACTACTCCAAATCATAGTATACTCAACTAGTACCCACACCTTTCATTTACCTTGTGTTGCACACATTTGAATTTTCCGAGGGGCACGTCAGCTGATCCAGGGCATTACAGCTGATCCCATCTTTGGCGCGCTCAAGAAACAAAGCAAAATGCAAATAAAATTTCCGACGCACGTGTTCTTTTAAGCATTTCAGAACATAGGAGTGCTGCCAGATCCTAATAAAAAAACTAAACGATTGCATGGAACGAATTTGTTTTTCTGCAAAGTTATTGATTTTTTGAGATATGGTAATACTGAAATCTCTCATCGAAGCATATGTTTATATTCGCACCAATCCTTGCATCAGCATTTACCTACCTACCTGCTACCGAAGGTTTATGGCTCGCTGTTCGGATTTTTCCGGAGAGTTAATGGAGTGTGGTTACTAGTTGAGTATACTATGCTCCAAATTATCACTCTGTAGAGTCTTAATCTTCCAAATGTGCCGGTGCTGTATTATGGGAACATGATGCGTTCCCACCGTCGGCTGATGCAACGTCAGCACAATGCATGCCTGCGATTGTAAGCAAATCATCGTCATCTTTCGCGCAGTCCCGTGCACACACGATACGCCCTTCCACTGACAAAAACAATCCGCGCATTGTGCTAACATTGCGTTGTCGATAACGCGACACATCATGAAAATGATATACGCAAAAGATGGCGATGATGATACGGAAACACATATCGTTGAGCTTATTGTAGCGTCGGCAAAATTGGGGTTGGGATGATTCCGAGTTGAATTTCAGCATATATTGTGGATTGTCACAGAGCTTGCGTTAGTGACTTCTGTTTTGCGAATGAATACAATAACGAATTGCTAATTGTTCGAACTTCTTTGTTCGCCAATTTCCAAATAAAACTTAAAGGTCTTTTTCAACCGTTTTAGTTTTTCTTAGTTTCCACTTCCTCCAAGACACAGCTTACCTCACCACTGGACGAGTTTGAATGGATCGTTCAAGGGGTGGATGTTAAGACTCATGCAATCAGCAATCCACCGTTGCACTCATTCGCAACAACAGAAGATGCAAACGCAAGCTCAACAACAACAATTGCAATAGTATCCACAATGTATGTGAAAATTAAACTCGCAATCATCCCAATCCCAATTTTTCAAAATCTACAATCAGCGTAACAATATACAATTGGTTATGCTCATACTTGATCGGTTTAAATACTTAGGCTGCAATATGATAACATCGATCACTTCTTACATACCCTTGGAGACTTGAGCGAAGAAAAAAACGATGAAAAACAGTTACCCAGGGAGATGGGACGTTCATATGTTCACTATGCCATTTATGACACATTATTTTGGGCTAGGTATCGTTTGCTACGCTATGAGGTATCTTCAATTTGGGGGATCCCTCCTCTAGCGGGAGGAGAGGGGAGAAGAGAACTTGCCAGACATGCAATCCCCCGGTCCTAACGTTCCTCGCTGATATGAGTCCCTTTTATCTTTTAGGACTGCCAAAACATAATGTGCCGTATGGTTCCATTTTTCAACCGACCCAATAACTCCGACTGTGCTCTCCCTGTGTAGTTCACACCACAGCCTGCCCCAGGCATTGCATTCCTCTTCTGGGCAAAATTGACCGTCGGGAAACCGTGACTTACCAATCTTGTGCAGGTAAGACTGGAAACACCCATGCCCACTCAAAAGATGGTTCAGATTGAAGTCTATCTCACCATGCCATCAATTTAGTCATGGTCTCAGATCCGGGATGGACCGCACAGTCTACCTTTCCTTCATGCTGCAAGATAATTATCAATCGTTGAGTGAGCGCAGCCTCACCTCGCATGCAACCGTCTCCCTTATGTCCTCGCTTCGACGAAGATTGATAGCACAGCGCTATCTAGCAAGGACAGGGGAGGTATTTAGTGGGTAGTCCAGTTGCGCATGGGAGTCCCACACTCTGTGCATAAGTAGCATTCACTTCCCTACCACAAAAAAAAGGAGGGCAACAGGTTCCATGCCTGCAAAAAGTCTTAACGCCAAATCAGAGACTCTTGGATATGAAGATTCAGTACTCAATGCTTCTTTTCTCTGTACTTATGCCAAGAGTTTTCAGTACACCTTCCTACTAAGAGCGTCGCCTCTTATTTCTGCTCCATGCAGTAGCACTGACCTTACAGCACTCATCAAGGGGGGTCTTCTTGATGGGCTGGGACCCCCACGTTGCTCATAAGTCGACTCAAAGCCGACACTTTCGAAGCAGCCTTCTCAGCCTTTGTCCTGATTTGCTCAGAGAAACTCATTTTTTTGTTGATCAGTAGCCCGAAGCACTTCACTGTGCTCCAGTACTGATCATCTTTACTCAAGGCGCATTAGATTACTTAACCTAAGTAGTGCTTGTTCAACGATGCGTCCAATGACTAGAGCCTCAAAATCATCCGTATAGCTGATTAAGCGTGACACATCTGGCATCTCCAGTCCCAGTAGCCCATTGTAAGATACGTTCCACAGGTCTGGACCATGGACAGATCCCTGGGCAAAACCCGATGTAACTTCCATCATTCGTTGGTCCTGTGTTGTGTCGTAAAGTAGGCTACGGCCCTTTAGGTAGTCGTATTAGATATTATGGAACTAGCCGCATTAGATATTATGGAACTTGAAAATGGTTTCCCAGCGTATCCAAAATATCCACCCATCTAGCGGAGTCAAAGGCGTTCCTAACGTCGTTTTCAACAACGGGATGATCCGTCGCGTGGTACAGCTATATACCTATACCGTTGAAACCACTTTCACTATCTCTGCAATTGCATCAATGGTGGAATGTCCTGTTCTAAAGCCATACAGCCGAGGAGATAGGTCCCTAGCACTACGAATCGCGTCAGTGAGTCTTTCCTTGATGAGTTTCTCCTGGGTTTTCCCAGTCGTGTCAAGCATACGTAAGGGGCAGCATGCAGACGTGGAATCAGAATTTTCCTTCGCTAACTTCCATTGTATTGGATAACTTCCGTTTTATTGGTAATCGTTGAATGTGGTGAGTAACAAATCAGGACAATGGCGATCGACAAGTTGCAACATTTCAGCTGCAACACCACCTGGGACTGGAGCCTCCTTTGTTTTCAATGAAAGGACTGCCTCCTCTAGCTTCCGCTGTGTGAAGAGTGGGCATGCGATTGTTGTTTCATCTCTGAGAGTTTCCACATGGACGAAATGGGCCACCAAGCTTGCACATAACTAGCTTGTAGCCAAGATCCCCCGGATCTTTCTGCACATTGTCCACTAGATCTTGCCAACAGCGAGCCTTGCTGTTGTTAAACAATTCGCATTCCTGGCTGACTTACATGCTACAACCCGGTCGCATGTCTCATCACGGTTCCGTCCTCTTGACGTCCATCCTTCTGATGTTCCACCCAATTGTAGGAGGTCGAGAGCACGGACGTCGGGAGACAACATCGCGGATCTCAAAAAGAATGTCCTGATTATCACTGGCTGAGTAGTCCTCTAATACCCTCCAATGTTGTATACTTCATACTAAGGGCTGAAAGGTGAATGTCGCGTTTGGTGTGGTTCCTTCACAGCCAATACGGCTATGAGCCCCGCGGATCTGTTAAAGGCATGCCGAGTTCAATTGCTTTAGCGTCAACCAGCAGTTTGTCATCTGCATTCAAGACAGCATCCTTCAAAGCATTAAGCTCGGCTTGGAAATATGATATCGGCTATTGGTAGACTCTTAAGAATGTGGTTTTTGGTCGCCAAACTCATACAAAATCATCCCCACTCCTATTCACAACCCATCGTCCTGAAATCACTGCTGCAAACCCAGCTGGTATCCAGTACGAGTTTCATCAAAATACCATGATGCAGAGCTTTCGTTGCGGTGCTGCTCACTCAGTAGCAAAAAATCTGCTTTTATGTTTCTCGCAAACTGCTCAAGTAGGTTTCAGGCAGTTGAACTGCAGTGTAAATTTACCTGCAAGATACAGGTCATCGCAGATCTGACTTTGGCTTGGCTCGGGCTTCCTAGGAAATTCAACATTTTCGTGATCCCAAGACATGCCCAAGATCCTCCGGTCTTAGATCAGCATCCTTGCAAAGGATACAGTGTACCTCATTTGTCCTTTCTTTTCTTTTATGTAACATTCCACCGCATTTGTAACATAGGGATTCCTATTGTGTTCTTTGCATACTTGTGTGGTATGACTATAGCGAAGGCGTTTGAAAGATTGAAAAGGCACTGCTCTTCGCCATATCCTGCAGATGACCCACCCTATTCTTACTTTACCCTTATTCAGAAATTGCTCGGCGTCCTTTTTGGTCAAGTCAATTATGGCCATGCGTTGTCCCCTTCGGTTTTCTGGTGTGAGTCTCGCTTTGATCCTGCCCACGCTAGAGGACTCCCTTTTGATGGCCTCTTCTACCTCGGCTAAGTCCGTGCCACAGTCAATGTCTCTAATTTCGATCGTTGCCATCGGCTCAATTCGAGGCTATAGTTGCGCTTATGCCGGAGGACTTTCATTACTGCGTCGCAGTATGCTTCTGCTGGTTTTAATGTTTTAATGTCTTTTTAAATGCCTAACTTGGAATTTGTTTTTTAAATCTCCGGGATTAATTTTGTGTGTTGAGCATTGTTATTCTTTAATTTTTTCTTTTATAAAAACATAAAATTGAAATAAAAAATTAAAAGTATTCTTCTGTATTTTGTACTCCTGAATTTCGTACGCGTGAAATGGAGTCCTTTCGAAGTCACTAGTTCTTACAATAATGAAACAAGAAAAAAAGTGGTTTTACTATAGCTCAACGAATAAACAATTAATTTTCTTCATTAGATCCTTCATGATATCTACCGCTTCTTTTCATAAAACCTCTATGCTAATACTACAGGATTTTCATTTATTAGCTGTGCTTTACTTTATTGGCCGATATTTCCGTGCCTTTAAATGCTGTAGAGTACTCTATCAACATGAGTATATTCCTAGTTGTCGACGTTCATTTTATGAGACATTTACTATCACAGAAGTTGCGTTAAGTAATGCCAATAGCATTAACTAAGCTCCGTAAATTAGCAATGAAAATGGTATAAATTGCTCCAGTCTGCCACTACGCCTGAGAAAAGGCATAGCTCAAAGTTGAACAGAGCAGAAAGGATATGTTGCGTACGTATATTTTGGTATAATAAACATTATTTAGAACTACTGTCACATAGGGGTTGCTGGTACTTACGATGTTGCTAACCATTCCGGAACTACAACAAAAAGGAAATAGCAGCGTACGTAAACGCTTCCCGCAATTTCAGCATAAAATGAATACTGGTGGGATTGTGTAAGTATAAATGTTGTATCCTGTCAACTTAATGAAGTGGTAAAAGCATGTGTATGTGAATTTAGAATGAGATTTGAACTTTAAGAAAATTGATTTTTATCGAGACACTTTCTAATGGTTTTACCTTTAAATGTGTCTTGAAACCTTTATAGGCTAATGACACTAAACAATTGAGATTACTTTTTTTAACGCTTAAACGTCTCTTTTGCTACCTCTAATATTAAATGAATTAAGGATGATATCCTGTTGTTCTTATCATTGAAAGTTACACTTGAATGATGAGCTACTATATGTCAATATCATTTCCAACACTTCTTACCTGGTGTTTGATTATAACAAGAAGAATCCACTGTATTGAAACTTTTTGAACATGTTTTGAATCAATATTTTGCATGAAATTTTGTCCCCCTTTCACATATTCAATATAACATATACTAGGGTTAATTAACTTCGCTGATCAAAATTTATTATCCAGAATAGATGAAAAATTTAGAGCTTTTGTTATCTGGTTTTGATGCGACTAGCTCTTATGCAGTCGTAATGCAAGTTTATATACAGAAAGAGGAGCTTGAAAGCTACTATTTGCGCAATGGCTGATGATAAAAGGCTGACAAGTTTTGATAAGGTAAAATTATTTTCAGCAGTAGTTTTTAGCCTGATCATCTCGCTTTACATTTTTATTGATTTTACCATACGCTACTCACCAGTGCCAGCCAGTTTAAATATATTCATATGCAACAATTTTGCTTAAAACCTAGAAAGGCATGTGTGTTTTGGATAATTGTCTTGTTGGAAAGTCCATCTCTCTCCAGGACCCAATTTCTCCGCTGATGGCTTCAATTGTTGTTCTAACAGGTTCTTGTAAACATAATAGTCCATCTTAGTTTCAACAAAAGCCAATCCGCCATACCCAGATGCAGCGATAGCTGCCCAAACCATCACATTACCTCCACAGTACTTGACAGTAGGAATCAAACTGTTGGTCTGTAAACCCGTGCTCTTCTTCTTCCATACTTTACTGCGACCATCACTTCAGAAAATGTTGAATTTGGACTCATCGGTGAAAAAGACGCGATTCCAAAAGTCATTGTCCGCATCAATATGGGCTTTGGCAAACTGTAGACGCAGACGTCGGCTTTTGGCGGATATTAATGGCTTTTTACGCGGAGTTCTGCAGTGAAACCCATTAATATTTAATGCTCTCGTGATGGTTCTTGTATGAAAATGCTTTTTCTTTTCTGTAGCCACTTGTTTCACCAAATCTGGAGCACTTTTTTTAGGATTACTGTTCACTTCTTTTAGAATGAAACTAATGTCTCTGCTCGACCATTTTTTCGGTCGGCCAGTTCGTGGCTTTTTATCAATGGAACCACTGTTTTCAAAGTTTTTGATGATTGTATACACAGAAGTTCGTTTAAGTTTCGGCAATTTTACGATTTCCGAGCACGATTTATTGTCTTTTTTTATACTGTACGACCAAATTTCGGATATCACTAGAAATTTCTTTTTGCGATGACATTTTGCGGTCCTTACAGTTAGAAAATAGCGATAAAACTAAAACAGAATTGCACCAGCACATATGAGGAATGACAATAGGAACAAATAAACAAATATTGATGGCATTCCAATACGTTTAGTTGGAAATTTTTTGTGTATAACTGAGTCAGCACGTAGACTTTTGTCCATTCAATTTTTTATGTTTTTATGAATTTCTCCTTAACTCTGGTATGAACAATTTTTGTCGTTATTTTTTTATAAAAATATTTACGTTACTGAAAAATGTGCATCAATGGATTTTCGGTTAAGGCTTCCAATTAACCGGTATCTCAATATAAGGCTTTTTCGTAGACTTTTGTCCGTCATGGTATTGTGACAAAAAAGTACCCGGAAATTGAAATTAAAACGCAAAATATTTGATTATTCATTAAAATCACACGGAGCCAAACCTGGTGAATACGGTGGTTGATCAATGGCATTTATTACGTTTTTGGCTTTAAAGTCGGTCGCAATAAAAAAAATGACAAAAATCGCAACGCACTACTGAGGTGTACCGGCTTAAGCAGCTGCTGTATACAAACCGGTTGACAGATCACACTTATATTTGGATAGTAATATATCTACCAACTTAACAAAATATTTTTTTTTTAAATATCATTTAACCCGGGAAATTTAAATTACGATTTTTGGGTACTTCGTTGTTCAATGTATATGCAATGTAGTATAAAGTATGCACTCTCAAGTGAACTCAAACTTCAGAACGAAACGACCATAAATGACGAATTTTTCTGATTTACTATTTCTATATTTATCAAACATCTTTATACAAAATCGGTGCCATTGTATTCAATAATTTATAAACTTACATAGAAATGAATGAGTACTGTCCAAAAATCAATTTAATTTATTTGATATTTTTTAATGTTAAATTAATTTGTCCCCACCATTTTACAGAGATGTTTCATTTACACTGGGAATTTTATCTAGGTTTGTACTCGAGTTCTAGATCACTCTTGCCACTAGTTTTCTAAAATTTATAATCGCTCCTTTTTTTAAAACACTTTACAAACTTGCGGACAAATAAAAAACCCCGTCTAGTAAGCTCAGTGGTTGTATTTCGCATTCTCCTGTCAGTTTTTCTTCGTCTCTTCTTTCTATTACCTATCTCTGTGCAATTCAATTCGGATTACAGCAGTAGAATGGTTCATGCACTGACTAATAGTTCTTATACAAGCTGTGGCGATGAACGTTTTAGGCGTTGTTGGGAGAACGACGCCAACCACACATATCGAAGCACATCTTGTGGCAGCCAGGCCGTTAATGTAAAATGCAACGCAGCACACACACACGGAAACTTTATGTGGAAGTCTACTTGAGAAACGAGTCAGTCGACCATTAGAGCATCAACAAATACGACGCGAATCTTTTGTTACTTTTATATAACTTAGGAAACAAACGATAGTAAACGCTCATCCGGTCGTACTTGCATTATTTCCTAAATTGCTGACCCGACTGTGCCGGACACATTACGCAACGTAAATGGAAGTGGAATTTGACGCGCAAACTAGTGCATTTACATTCAAGTTGCCACCCTTTTAGTAAAGCAAACCACACCTTTGGTGCGCACGCATTGAAGCCCAATTTCACCTACATAAAGTAATTACCAACGCGGCCCAGTTCGACAGGGTAACTGAAAAATTGGAAATGCAGACATTATTGCATGTTGCCGATATTATTGAATCGCCGCCTGAATCCACCAAGTATGACGCGTTAAAGAAAAGGCTTTTGGCTACCGTCGGGGTTTCGGACGAAGAGAGAACGCGCCAGGTGTTGTTTGACATTGAGATGGAAGACTTCCGGCCCTCCCAGTTCCTGCGCCGATTACAGTGCGCAGCAGGCAAGTCTTTTGCAGATCAATTGTTAAAAACACTGTGGCTACACCGACTGCCACTCAATGTGCGAACCATTCTGGCGGCTAATGATAGCAGTAATTTAGAAGAACTGTAAGCAGCTACAGGTGAAGTAACTCGTGTCGCCACCTCAGACGTAGCATGCATTCAAAATAGTTCAACGTCACACTTAACGCCAGAGTATGAGCAGTTAGCGAAAAATATTGCGGAGATAGGAGCAGAGCTTAGCCGAATTCAAGCACGTTCAAGACAAAGTGTCGCTTCCACCTGCAGTTCGTTCCAATCATCATACCGGCCGGCTACTCCGTCCAAGGTGAGTCAAATTTGTTTCTACCACCAGTGATTCGGCACCAGAGCAAAGCGTTGCAGAGCGCTATGTGTATTCTTTAAGCGGCAGGCGGGAAAAAATCGAGCCGCTAGCTCAACAGGCGACAGCTGGTGGCACATCCAAAAGTCACCTCGAAATTTTTGACAGTAGAACAAAGCTGAGATTCCTTATCAATGCGGGAGCAGACATATCTGTCGTTTCAGTATCCCAGGAGCACCCTACTTATTCATCGCCTTCAAGTTATTTGCAGCGAAGGGAACCACCATCGACACATATGGTGACCGAGCTCTAACCCTCTCCTTGGGTCTACCGCGAATTTTCCAGTGGCAATTCACCGTGACCAAAATATCGGCATTTCGGGCTGGTGGTAGATCTGAAAAATGGAGAATTATCAGATCCCAGCAAAAACGCCTCTGCTAAAGAAAAAGTCAAGGAGTACAACCAAAAAGAGATTTCGAACGTGAATGCAACTTTAACGTATGCCTCACTCCTCATTGCCAGGACTCACTAACCCTGCAATAGCTACACATGCTCTGATTCATGGCACGAAGCATTATATTACAACGACAGGCCTCCCAGTGGCAGACTGACCTCGGCGGTTAAACAGGAAAAGCTACAAGTGGCACGGCAATAGTTTCAATCCCTGCTTGACAATGGATTTTGTCGACCTTCCAAAAGTCCCTGGGCAAGCCCTTTGCGCCTCGTTCCGAAGAAAAATGGTAGCTGGCGCCCATGCAAGGACTACCGCCAACTGAACGCCGTGACTTTGCCTGAAAAGCACCCGATGAAACACATTGAGGAAATCTCAATGAATTTAGGCGGCGCACGGTTTTTTTCAAACATCGATTCGTTCGGAGCATTTCACTAGATTCCGATAGCTGAAGAGGATATTCCAAAAACCACAATCACTACGCCATTTGGCCTATATGAATTCATAGTAACGACATTTGGTTTTCGAAATGCTGCACAGACGTTCCACCAATTTATGGACGAGGTGCTTCGTGGACTAGATTTTTGTGTGTGCTATGTTGATGACTTATTAATTGCCTCAAAAACGAAGGGAGAGCATGTGCAGCACCTACGACTTGTATTTCAGCGTCTATTGAATTACGAAATTGTTATCAATTTAGCCAAATGTGAGCTGGGAGTCAGCCGGTTAGAGTATTTGGGGCACGTTGTATAATTCCCCCAAAGTCACGTCTGGACACCATTCGAACTTTGAAAAACCGACTACGGTTAAGGAAATTCGACGGTTTTTAGGAGCAATAAATTTCTACAGGCGCTTTGTTCCCAATGCTGCGGTACTACAGGCTCCGCTCAAAGACTTGTATGCTGGACGTAAAAAGAATGACAAAACTGTCATCGAATGGACCCCAGAAACTAGCGATGTATTTATAAACTGTAAAAATAGTCTCACTAATGCTGTTCTATTAGTTGACTTTCAAGCCAATGAACCTCTCAGACTCACAACTGATGCATCTGACGTTGCAGTAGGTGCCGTTTTAGAGCAGATATAGAATAATAATTGGCTACCATTGGCATTTTTCCATAAGAAGTTGTGCGCTCCTGAGAGTAAATATAGTGTATACGATCGCGAACCTCTAGCTATATATGGGTTTCGTTGTAGGTGATAGACACTCCTCAGAAAACCGCTGTATGCTGGCACCAGCCCTATGCTGGAAACGCTGGTCTCCATCGGGCCAAGGAAATGTGCTATCATGTTGATAGTCAATGATGGCCCGGTTGAAAGAATAAGTGGTTCTTTCAGTTAGGAGACTGGCACCATTATTCTTAACACTTTGTTTTCTCTAGCTATATATTCCAGTGTCAAACATTTTCAGCACTATTTAGAAGATTCTAGTTTCTACATCCTCACGAATCGCAAACCGCTAACGTATGCATTCGCTCAATCTGCAAGCAAAGCGTCGCCGCGCCAGATCAGACATCTCGCAGTTTTCAATAGATATCCGCTTTATCGCGGGCGCAAGTAATGATGTCGCCGATGCGCTCTTGCCGCTGGAAGAAATTACGATGCCCCCAGTAATCGACTGATGAACTGATGAAACAGCAAGAACGAGATGAACTGCAAGGACTACTTCATTCTGACACTACATCCCTAAAACTTGTCCATGAGCCTATAGGTTCAAGTGATGGAATAATGTACGAAAAGTCACTGCAACGATTAAGGCCTTTCGTTCCACTGCTCGTTTTGACACGCCTAAAAAAATCACCACCGATAAAGGTACTCAGTTTGAATCGGCACTGCCCAAAGCCCTGACTTCGTTTATTGGAATTACGAAAAACAGCACTTCACCGTATCATCCGGCGTCTAATGGATTAGTTGAGCGCTGGCATCGGATACTAAAAGCTGCGTATATGTGTCACTCTGACAATTCTTCCAGGCCCGATATCCTTCCCACCTTGTAACTGGGATTGCGCACCACCTTTAAGGAAGAGTTACAGCCCTCGTGTGCAGAGTTGCTATACGGAACTACACTGTCCATTCCGGGAGGACTCGTTAGTCCTAGCAGTTCCTTCATCGGCCAGTATGATTTTATTGTTCACCTTCAGGATGTCATGTCATCAATTATAAATATAATAAATCGCCTTTTGTGTCGTGCTTTGGATTCTGTGGCCTACCTTTTCACGCCAAATGTGCTAATTTGTCAGGTCCAAGCGCCGATCTCATCATGCGCAGTGGAAATGGGATATATTGGTACTGCTCTGATTGCCGAAAATACTCGATCTCAGCCTACGTATCACGATTACGAACTGCCGAGAACACTATTGAACGGATTTCTAAATCATTCAGTAGTTTGAAGGAAATGCTCGATGGTGCCCACGTAGAAATTAAGGATTTAGTGAATATTGCACACCGTTCTCAAGCTTCTACTTCACCAAAATCATCAGGAATGTCGAATATTTTACATTCTGGGAATGAACAGCCTATGAACTGTGACGTCGCGAACTCCATCAATTTTCCATCTAACTTGACTGAAGGTGCTTTAAGTCCGCCGAGGCAGCATCCAATCACGAGAAGCAAGAAAACTGGTATTCGTCGACAGCAAGATTTATCTCCGCCAAGATCTCATTCAGTAGCGAACTCCCCGGTTACGCCTGCGGTGACTCCGGCAATCACATCAATACATCCGGATCAAGCTACAGTTTCAGCTGCCTCTAATGTCCTCACAACGATTCCTGACTTGCCGGAACTTTCCATTATGGCGCCGCCGGTTCAGGTGTTTGTATCTCGGTTGGCTTATCATACCACGGCTGAAACTATTAGAACTTATGTGATTGCAAAACTGGGTTATAAACTGTCTCTGCTTATCTGCAAAAAACTTACTCCCGATAATCTGTCTACTCAGACAATCTCGTCATTCAGGATAACAATCAGCTCAGGTATTATGAATCTACTGAACAAGGACTTCTGGCCAAAGGGTGTCTTCTTTAAGGGGTTCATCAATAGACCACGGAATTTTCGATCAATAGTCCTCCAAAAAGGTCTAAAATAGTTAACTCGATTAATGTGTATTACCAGAATGTTCGGGGGCTTAGGACCAAGACCAACGAATTTCGACTGGCTTCCTGTATCGCATCGGATGATATTGTTTGTCTCACGGAAACTTGGCTTACTGAAGATATACTTGACAATGAAATTCTTCCCTATTACATCGTGTTCAGACGGGACCGTAACCGCTCACTCTCTGGTAAATTGGACGGAGGTGGTGTTCTTGTGGGAGTCAGGAGATCTTTTAGTTCGAGTCTCTGCTCAAATTTTGATCCTTCTCAACCTGTAGAATGTATTGCGGCTACCGTTGCCTTATCTCCGGCCATAAAACTAGTTATTTTTTCTGTTTATATTCCGTGTAACAGTTCTGTTTTTGTCTATGAAAGATTTTTCGCTGAGTTGTCCTCGTTTATTAACGATTTTAGTTCTAAAACTTTCGTCTTGATTTGTGGAGACTTCAACCTTCCTAATATCTCATGGAATGAGTCATATACCGACATACTTTCCAATGACAGTTTTTCGATTTCTCTTGCTTCTTTCATCTCATTTTGCTCCCTTTCACAATTTAATTCCACAGCAAACATTAACAATAAAATTCTCGACTTAGTTTTTACTAATTTTCCGAAATCCTCCCTCTTTTTGGACTCAGCCTTCGAGTCTTACGTTGCCTCCGACCCCCATCACCCTCCTCTTCATGTGGTGATATCTGTGGACTTAGAATCCGTTAGAAAGAGTATCACTCCTATTCGATACAACTTCAACAAAACAAATTACTCAGCTATAGAAAGAGAGATTTGCTCTGTCAATTGGTTTTCTTTTTTATGTAATCTAAATATTGAGGATGCTGTACGTAAATTCTATAACTTTCTTGACTCTCTAATAGCAGTACATACTCCTACAGTCCGTCCCAAAAAAAAGTAAAGATGCGCCGTGGTTCAATATGAAAATTGCGGCAGCTTTAAAAGCCAAGGATACGGCTCGTAAAGCGTTTCTAGTAAATGGTTTGTGTTCGGATTTGCAGCTATTCAGAAGGCTTAGATTGGTAGCTAAAAGACTTATAACTGAGACCCAACTAGATTATCTTAAGTATGTAGAAGGCTCAATATGTAATAACCAATCGAAACCATTTTGGGCTTACATTAAGTCTCTAAGAAATGGCAATAACTTTCCTGGCTCTATGATTCACGAAGGCATTGAAACTTCAAATAATGAAGAGATTTGTGAGCTGTTTGCTCAATATTTTTCATCATTTTATGCTAAGCAGACATCTTCTTCCAATGTCGAGTTTTTCCAACAATTCTCGCCAACATATTCTTTTTCTTATATTAGCCCACTTGATATAGAATTGCTTCTTAATAAGTTAGATACATATGGCAGTAGCGGTCCAGATGGCATTCCGAACATCTTCGCCAAAACTCTCTCTTCATCTTTATGCGTACCGCTATCAATTCTGTTCAACAATAGCCTAGCCTGCGGCACTTTTCCAACTTTCTGGAAGAGATCAGTTGTCCTTCCTATTCACAAAGCTGGGAATAAAGCTGCGATCTCAAATTACCGTCCCATAACCCTTCTGTCTTCTTTTAGCAAGATTTTCGAACGCATAGTTTATAACGACTTATATTCCCTTCTACTTCCTAATTTAGCTATGCAGCAACACGGTTTTATCAAAGGCAGATCCACTCTTTCTAATCTTCTCTCCTTCTCTCATACGGTGGCTTCTGCTATAGATCAAAGAAATCAAGTAGATGTTATTTATACTGACTTCTCAAAAGCTTTTGACTCTGTCAACCATGGTCTTCTACTGAACAAGCTCAAGGCATTAAATATTAACTCGACCCTTCTCCACTGGCTATACTCCTACCTCTCTAATCGTGAGTGTGTGGTAACGTATAAATCTTGTAAGTCTTCCTCCTATTGTCCTCAGTCTGGTGTTCCTCAAGGCTCAATACTTGGTCCCTTATTATTCTTAGCTTTCATAAATGATCTGCCATCCTTATTTAACTCTTCGTCGCTTATGTATGCTGACGATTTGAAAATTTTCAAAATTATTCATTCTCTAGATGACTGCTTTCGACTGCAAGCAGACCTAGATAATCTTGTTTCCTGGACCAGCTCTAACTACCTTCCTTTAAATATTAGCAAGTGTCTCCTTATGTCTTACTCACGTAAAAAATCTCCATTTTCTTTTGTTTATTCGATCAGTGGCACTGCGCTTGGGGTAGTGACCACTCATAAAGATCTTGGTGTAATTTTTGATGATAAACTCCGCTTTGATCGCCACATTTCTTATATTGTTTCGAAGGCATCTAAAATGTCTGGTTTTATTTTAAGGACCTCTAAAGGCTTCAATAATATACGGTCTTGTACCTATCTATTTCTATCGCTGGCTCGTAGTCTATTAGAGTATTGTGCTCAAGTATGGTGTCCTCATCAATGTTATTTAATTGATGCGCTTGAAACAGTGCAGCGTAGATTCACAAGATCTCTTATTTTCAAATTTCAGATTGCATACGTTTCCTATAGCGAGCGTCTCGTTATGTTACAGCTCCCCTCTTTATTATCTCGCAGGATCTTCCTGGATGAATGCCTCCTGTACAAACTTTATTACCATCTTTTGCCACCAGCTTTGTGCGACAATATATCGGCCTTTACTCCTGAACGTATGAGTAGATCTTCAGTAATCTTTAATATCCCGTTCGCCCGAACCGAGATTTTTTTTAACTCGCCTTTTGCTCGGATACCCCGCAATCACAACATTCGTGGTCTTGGTCCTATACCTCCTTCTTTTTACGAATACAAATCTCGTTTAAAACGGGATGTTCTTGAATTCGTTTTTATTAATTAAGTTTTCATTTTTACTGTTTAGCGGATTATAAATTTCTTTATGCTTTTATATGTTTTAATATAAATTCTTTTGCTTTTTTATTATTAATAATTTTTGCCTTTTTTCATTGTTTTTCTTACTTGTCTATATTATAATTGGAGTTTACTCTGTACATATAGATATTACAATAAATAAATAAATAAATTTCTAATGGTAAGTACATTTGCGTTTCTCCGGATTGATTTCTTCTAAAGACAAGACCATCCAATAACTGGTAACTTGAGGCTGGACATAAGCTTAGCTGTTCGCGAAGTTTTTGGATGTATTCGTCCCGGTTTTGCCTGACTTGGATCAAAAAGTCTAAGTCGTCACTGTCAACAGTGGCTAATACCTAATTAGTTACATCAGTTGTGCTTCCGGGTGGTGCATCTGCGGAGAAACTAGCATTCTCCTTAGAATCTTGTACGCAATTATTGATTCTAACAGCAGGATACATGAAAGGGTCGTCAGTGTTGGCATTAGGGATAGTGGACCTTAGGACAAGACAGAGAGGGGCATTAGTACTGGCTTCGATTGATTCGGGGTAACGGTCTAAGGATAAGTCAAGTTGAGCGCGGTTACGCACGCAAATGACGCACCAAGAATCCGTCATCTGTTTTGTATCGGATAAAGTCGCTGTAGAATCAGTATCAGTTGTTGATTCTCAATTTGAAGAAGCGCAAGAAGTGTAGCACCGGCTCAATGCGTCTACATGACCCATGGATACTCCGCTTTGTTGCTGTATTGTGTAATTATAATTCTCAGGCTTGAGGGCCCATCTGGCGATCCTTGGATATAACATACATATCTTTTGTTAATAGTGAGCGTAAGAGAGTTCAATCTGTTATAATCTTAAAAGCTCTGCCTTCTAAATAAACTCGGAAGCGCCTCAGTGCATAGATAATAGCCAACGTCTCCAGTTCAAAACTGTGATAGCGAGATTAAGCGGGTGTGGTAGCTTTCGAAAAAAATAGTACAGGGTGAAACTTATTATCAACTTGCCTTTGTAACTATATTGCTCCATAGCCAGAGGAGCTAGCATCGCAATGAAGTTCAGTTTCTTTTTTTTGGATCATAAATTGCTAATAATGCGGCAGCGGCTAACGAAGTGCGCAGTCCGATGAAAGTTACGGTACATTCGTCCGTGAATTTGAAGGTTACACCCTCGTGGGTGAGGTATTGCAGCGGTTGGGCTATTTTTGAGAATGATGGGATGAACTTGCGAAAATAGGAGAACAATCCTAAGCAGGTTTTAAGTTCCTTCTGGTTCATCTATATAGGATACTGCTTGATGACTTTTATATGGGCTTCACTTGGGCACACTCCAGAGGCACTGACAGAGTACCCTAAATACTCAATCCTTTTAAGTGCAAATCTACATTTTCCCAATTTTAACTCAAGATTCTTTTCGGTAATACGTTTCAAGACTCGACCTAGCAGCGCAATATTGTCTTCAAGGGATGCGGTTGCGATCAGTATATTGTCCATGTAGACTATAATGGATTCAGGTGCCATTCTTACTTGATGGAATCCATTGCGCAGATCTAAAATTGAAAAGAACTTCTTTCCTGCCAAATAATCGATGCAGTCTTCTATAAGTGTCAGCGGAAAATTATCTCGTATGGTCAGTTTGTTTAGGGCGCTGTAGTCCACACACATTCTCAATTCACCGCTTTCCCTCCTAACTAAGACGACGGCAAAAGCAACGATTTTGAGGTGAGGTTAGATCAAGAAAGTATAGAAATTTTGTGAGGATAAATCCGGTTGGAATAAGAAATTTATGAAATTATTAAAAAGTTAAAGATAATATTATTGATAATTATTTCAGGGGAAAGTGAATGTAATTTTAAATTAGAAGAAACAAATATTTGATAGGTTTAAAGGGAAACGTGTATATTTATGATAAGAGATAAATCGTAATAATTATGATTAAAAATGATGATTTGAGCATTTAAGGCAAAATTGAAAGTAGACTTTACGGTTGATGAACGTCATAAACGTAACTTGTCTATATGACTGACGTGACATGGTTTAACTATTTGTTAATTTTAATTAATTTATTCACTAGGTTACTGTTTTCACTTTTTCTTACTTATTCACACAAGCTTTTTTATGAATTTAAAATACTCTAAAATACATATTCAAGCCAATATTAAGTTAGAAAGAATTAGGCTTTACGCTCCAATATCTTTTAGTTACGCGAATAAGTTATCAAAAGTCCTGCTGAATTATTTAACCAATTAGCATAAATATTTAAATATAATCCTTGATTTTAGCTATGATCGAGGTATAACAAGCATTAAGCTCTTGACACAAAAACATATTTAATTGACAATTTTCTTTTATTATCAAATACAAGTTATTCAATTTGAATATTATTTAGGATTGAGACGAGATTAAATTAAGAACAAGTACTTGTTGATAAAAGAAGATTGTAGAACTTAATTTTTTACCAATAAGGGTAAAAAAAAAGACATGATAAATTACCATATTTTGATTTGATGCAACAAATGTTTTTTTTTGTACAATAATTATTCTTAAGAGGAGCAAGTGAAAAAGAAGAAATATAAGCATAAGTCAAGAAATGTCAAGAAAAGACAGAAAATATTTGATCAAATACTCCAAAAATTTAATGAAATGACACATATTTGCATCCCTGTTACGTACTACTAGTATTGGATAGGATTTTTAAAGAATTTCTTATCTTTTCAATTTTCAGTTAATATTACTTACGATCAGAGTACAAACAAAACCAGCAATTTTTGAAACGGACTAGCTATTGTAATATGACCGAAAAATTAGGATTTAAAGGGAATAAATTCATGAATTTGCAAATAAAATCGATTATGAATTGTTAATCTAACACCCATTTTCCTTTCCAGCCTGACCTCTTTCAGCAGCAGTGAGAGTGCATGGTAAGTATGGCGTGAAGAGGGTAGGGTTTTAAAAATCCACAGATGGTCGGTTTCGCGTCGCGTGCGGTATGCGGTACCTTCGTTCCTATCCGGACTAGCTGGCCGATAAACAGCCACCGCAAAATGGATTACGGGTGCGCGGACTTGTTGACCGGTGGGTACCCTTCGTTGGCACGACTCAGACTTCACATCTAGAACCGATGAGAGGTCGGTTCCAATTTCGTTCGAAAGATTTCAGACGGAAAATCATTACAATTCTTTCTTTCTTTCTTTAAAATGCAAAAAATGTAATTATGTCAAAAGTGTGGTTTTGTAAGCAGTCACATACTTAAAACTGCTATCCATTCCAGGGAAAATATTTTTGAACTACTCTATGCTTACCTAAAGTCTATCAATGAAACTATCACTTTTCATGAGCTTAAAATGATTTTTCACCAGAATGTGCAACAAAAATCGAATTGGTAATTTCAAAACGAAACCAGCTTCTTAGAACAAAAAGGTTTTTTTAATCCATAATATTCACTTAAGCTCTACCGTAGACGGTTCCAAGGCTGATTCAGGAAGGAGGAGGGATCCCCTTCTTTCCCTAACCCACACCTTCCGTGATTTCCCATCCTAAACCCCACACATTGGGTTTACTAGTTTCCCAATGATGGGACATTAATGCCAAACAATGCCAATAGCTGCAAACACACTAGCAGCTCTGCTACTAAATCCTACTTACAGCTCCTTTATGGTGACTTAAGAGGGCGAAGGTGAGTCATCCACGGCTGATAACGGTAATGAAAGTAGTAATCATGCCACTGGAATGGATGTTGGGCGATGAGCTAACACTCCGTCCTTGGAAACTCCTGCATTGCCTCGAAACGTAAAAAGTAGTTAATAGGATCTACGGCAATGATCTCGCCAACGGAAAAAGGACTATGGCATTGGGTCCTAGAATGTCAGATCACTGAACAACCCTGGCGCAATTATAGATGTTTTAAAACAATCAATCCAGGAAACGAACTGGACGGGAAATTATATTCAAGATATAAGCGAAATTCTTCAAAATTTGGCTAATAAATATAAACGACCCAACCAAAAAAAAAAAAATACGGAAATACGAAGAAAATATTCTACAATCACCTGGAAAGACTAGTCAAATCAATGCCTAAAAACGACTCAAAAATAATTCTGGGTGATTTCAACACTAATGTTGGTAATGAGCTACCTCATCGGGGAATGACTGGAGGATAAAGCCTCCTTAATGAAACAAATGACAATGGTCAGCGCCTGATTGACTTTGCAAGTAGCAGAAATCTATTCAGTTGCTTCCCATATCGACGCATAAATGAAATGACCTGGATATCACTGGATGGCAGTACACAAAAGCAAAACGATCCTGTTCTGATCCAACAACGTGGGAATCGGGCATATTGAGGTCTGTACATATCGAGGAGCCAATCGTAACTCAGATCATTACTTGATCAAATTAATCTATTGATGTCGTATGTCGAAGCCGTATTCGGTACAAAATTTCACGGTGACCTTCAACAACCAGCTGGCTCCCATACTATTAGACACATCGCTGAAAACAATCAACGAGCTTTGGATGGAAGTGAAAGCGCAATGAGGACTGTGACGGAACATAAGATCTGACATCAAGCTCGGCACAAGAGAAATGATTGGTTCGATGATGAGTGCCAGAATGCGTTAGACAAAAAGAATCAGGTGTACAAACAATATTTAGGTAAGAAAATCAGGATAAAGAGAGAACATTATGAAAATCTCAAAGAGTAATGAATAAGATAATTAGAATTAAGAAAGGAAAATACTATGACGACCAATTGAGAAGCATCGATGTAAGTCAAGCGAGCAACAACACATGGCAAGTGTACCAAAAGTGAAAAGGTTATCAGCCCAAGATCACGTGCAGCTATGATCACATCGGCAACATTATCACTGATGAAAACAGGATTAAAGAAAGATGAGCAACATAAATCTATTCCGTGCCCTGCATCGTAACGGGCATTCAAAGTCAAAGTCGTCAATTACTGAGTGAAAGTAAGCTTGATAAATTAAGTTAAAATGACCGGTCGTGGAAAGGGTGGCAAAGATTTGGGTAAAGAAGGTACTAAACGTCACTGTAAAGTTCTTCGTAATAATATCCAAGGTATTACAAAATCAGCTATTCGTCGTTTGGCGTGGGGTAGTGGAGTGAAACGTATTTCCAGTTTAATCTATGAAGAAACGCGTGGTATGCTTAAAGTGTTTTTGGAAAACGATATTCGTGATGCAGTGACATACACCGTATACACACACGCAGAAGGAAGACAGTTATCGCGATGGGCGTGTTCTATGTTTTGAAACGTCAAGGGCGTACATTGTGTGATTTGGTGGTTAAATTTATAATCACATCCGATCGTTTTACATCATCGATGAATATTGATCATTGAACGGGGCACTTAAGTGCTCTGCGTTTTTATTTTTATTTTCTTGAAAATTTTTCGATTTAAATCAAAATTTACTTTGATAAGTTCTATCTGTAAGTAATTACATCGCGGGTGTAAATCTCTGTGTGTATTTTGATCTACAATTAAAACATCAACTTTTTTGCGAAATCCTTTGTTTAAAAAAAGTCGTTTAATTCTACTTAATTCAATTTAGCCGTTCGACTCGAGTGTTGTGTGTCAGGTGAGTTTTTTCGCGCCCATAGTTATGGAATTTAAATTATAAAATTAAAACAAACATAATTTTTTAGGTGCTCTGTGGCTCCTGAAAATCGGCAATTCTTTCTCCTCTTTTGTAAAACTGTTATCTAATTTTTATAGTTTAGACACATACTACTTCCTATAAGCTAATCGTGCTTTATTTATTTTATACTCTGGATACAAGAGTGTACTTTTTTCCAGATAATTATTCTAATCAGAATAATAAAACCAAAGTAAATATTAAAAAATAAATAACTAAAATAAAAAAAATAATGATGATAATTATAAAAGATAATAATAAAAATAAACAATATTCAACCACTGATCATAATGTCTTGTAATTCTTCGAAATGTGTCGTTGATAGTGGCGAGTCCCCCATGATTGAGTGTTTTAGGTTCTGTAAACTTCCTTTTTACTTGGCCTGCGTCAACCTGATAGGTATTGCTGCAACAAAGTGGACAATGGAGTTCATTGGCACTGTGCAACATATAGGCACTACTCAGTATCTGCGTATGTTTCTCGAGGCAAAACTGCATGGAAGATGATCACTTCTTTAACCAACGATCCTCTGCTTGTTCTGTAGTTGACTCCTTGTTACAGTTTGCGGATTCCTCATCTTCCAATGCATCATGATCTAGTTTGATCAAAAAGGCTGTGCGTTCAGTATCAGATCCAGCTTTATCAATACCGACAAAAAGTAAACCGCAGGTAACATTTTTCCAATGGGTCCTCTCAAGGAGAACTGTCCGCCTTGTCCTTCAGCAACATCTTATACGTGAATGTTAAACATGACATGCAGCATCAACCAGCGTTCGTATTACAGCTGGATTGCCATAATTCTGAAGAAATAATTGAGCCTAGTCTCTCAATGGATACTAGAAGTAAGTCATTGTTGAAGCCGCTATCTATCAACCAACAAACTGCGGTTTCGGAAGTTCACAATTTAGATGTACTTGATACCTCACTATCTGCTCAATAAGATATGCAGCTATAGCTAGCGTTCGTACTACAGCCGGATTGCTGCAATTATGTACTTGGTCAATCAATTGCCACTAGGAGCAACTCGCTGTTGAGGCCGCTTTATATTGATCAACAATCTGATTTACTTATCACCAGCCCACCTAGTTTTTCGTACAATAGTTGGGGAGTGATTTCAAAGAAAATGTCACCTCCAATTCAACATCAGAAATCGAGTGACCACGTTTCTTCAACAGATCTCGATTCTCCTGTCATTCGTGCACTTATACCTTTGAAGAATATCTTCATCTCTCTTTCAAAACTTAATACAGTTCAACATAACTTCTCTTCTCCCAATAAAATGTGTACCAAAATGTACAAGGATTAAGGACCAAGCTTGAGGAATTCTTAATCCTCTACCAATTTAGTAATGATTCTATTATTTGCTTCTCCGAGATTTGGCTAAATGTAAACATTTTGTGAAGTAGAACGTTTCCTAATCATATTGCATATAGATGTAACCGCGACCTTATTGCTACTAATAAGGCTGATGGTAGTGGGGTTTTGGCTGTAATTAGCAAAACTCTACCTAGTTCCCTTTGTTTTGATTTCTGTTTTTCTCATACTTCAGAAGGTTTGCTTGTCAAAATTTCTCTCCATTATAATATAGAGTTCTTAATTGCATCTATTTGTATCCCCCGTAGTTCACGGTCGATGGTTGATGAGATGTTTTTTGATAATCCATTCTCTTCTCTAGTTTTGCGACACGCTTACGCAAAATATTGGTTTGCAGGGATTTTAGCGTACAATACATAGAGTGGAAGAATGGTCCTACTCCTTCTATCTCATCAGTTGATCCTTTTTCTATAACCCTGTCATCGTTCCTATCTCATTACTCCTTTTCTCAATTTAATGTATCTGCAATCCTAATGGTCGTCTCCTTACCCTTGTTCTATTAAATGTTCCAGTTAGCTGCTTATCTGTATCTCAAGCCGTACATCCCTATGTTCCTCCTGATCGGCATCATTCATCTTTATCTATAGATCTAATAGTCGATGAAATTAAATCTAACAAACCTCATGCTACTCCAAAATTTAACTTTTTTAAAGCTAACTATGAAGCTTTTAGTACAGAAATACTTTTAGCCAACCGGCTACATTTCTTTAGAAGCCTAAATTGTGAGGCTGCTTTAGACAAATTTTGCATTTATATTTATAACCTTATTTGCTCTTTTACAAAGTAAATCGAAAATCTTGGTTTACAAGTTAAGCGCTTAGTGCCCTACGAGCAAAAGATACACTATTGAAGCTAGATCTATGTAATTTTAGTACGCTGCATGCTATTGCCAAGAAAGACATCAAATATGCTCTGAAGACTTATTCCAGTAGTCTGTATTGTTCTCTTGTGGCTGATAATACAAAGCCTTCTTGGTATTATATTATATCACTGAAATCCTCTTCTTCCAGTCCTAGTAAGGTCCGTTGGAATAGTGCAAAAGTTTCATCGTCTCAAGAAGTTACTGACTCGTTCTCCCAATTTTTCTCTTCGACTTTTTCTCCTCCCGTTGCAACTGTACATCTAGTTGCCTTACCTAATCGTCTCCCCTTCCCAATTTCCTACATTTGTACAGATGTATCTGAAGTCGAATCTTTGATCAATGCTCTTGATCCTAATATCAGTCCGGGATGGTTGCCAAACGTATTTATGTAGTCGTTATCCTAATCGCTAAGTTTTCCTTTATCTCTCCTTATCCATCTAAGTTTGAGTACTGGTACTTTACTGACCGTTGGAAAACAGCAAATATTATGCCTATTTTTAAAAGTGGTGATCCTATATTAGTTTCCAATTATCGCCCTATTTCCTTAATTTCCTGCTTTACAAAGTTACTTGAATGACTGGATCACAAAGGATTCTGTAACTCATTAGCTACTATGATTGCTCCAGAGCGGCATGTATTGCTCAAAGGATAGTCCACTACCTCTAATTTCATGGAGTTCACAAATAGTATTGCAAGAGCTTTGGATAATCAACTATAAGTTGATGTGGTCTTCACAGATTTCTCCAAGGTCTTTGACACTGTGAATCATTTTCTTATTTGTCGTAAGCTTGAAGCTCTTGGCATCTCGGGTGCTCTTCTATCGTGGATATCATCTTATCCATCATGTCGTCCCTGTAGAGTAAGTCTTTGTGGTACTACGTCTGGTCCTTTTTATTCTTCATCTGGTATTTCACAAGATTCAATTCTTGAGCCTCTTCCCTTTCTGTTGGTCATAAATGATCCCCCTTTGTAATTAATTCCTCTTGCCTCTTGTATGCTCATGACTTCAAAGTATTTCAACAGTCAAATTTAATTTAGACTGTCAGCTCTTCCAAACTGATCTGAATGCTCTAAATAAATGTTGTGCTTCAAACGATTTATGTCTTAACATTTCAAAATTTCATAAAATGACTTTTTCTCTCAAGAACTCTTCTATTAGTTTCAATTATATATTAATTGATACTTTGCTTTCTGAAGTGTTCAGTCATAAAGGCCTTGGAGTATTTTTTGAACCAAAACTCAAATTTGAAGCAAATATTTTCAATGTAACTACTAAGGTGTCTAGAGTGTCTGGGTTTATTCTTAGGCATATACAAAAATTTAATAGCATCTCTTCTTCTATCCGCCTATTTGTTTATTTTGTTCGCCCTTTGCTAGAAAACTGTCTTCTGTAAAAACTGTCCAAAGAATCAGCCCTATGAAAGTCGTTTATCCTTCCTATGTCTTCCATCTCTAATACCCCGACGAATTTATTTAGACCAATGTTTTTTGTATAAACTCTGCCACCATTATGTCCCGTTCAATATTTTTTCAGAGCTGCGTTTCCGACAAACATCTCGTTCATCCCGAATGAGCTGTTATTTCGTTATCCCATATGCTAGAACTGATTTTTATTTTCATTCACCAATTTTAAGAACCATATGAAATCACAATAATATTGAGCTTGGTCCTTTCCTCTCTTCTTAAAACCAATTAAAAAAGAACTATGGAATTTACTACTAATTTAACCTAAAATTATCGTCACTTTATCATTTTTTCATTGAGTTTTGCTGTATTTATTCTTTGCGTTCCATTTTGTTATTTGATTGTATTCAGTTTGTTCGATGGAATAAATCAATAAATAAATCTCTGCACAGTTTGAGAACATCGGAGCCTATAGATATTCCCAGAGCACCTTCTTTAGCCCCATCAACCTTGGATGAAGTTTGTTCCACTATTAATGCCCAAAGAATCATAAAGCGCCAGGCATCGATGAGATTCTAGTGGAGTATGATGGCATCAGTGTTCAGAAAGCCATCGATAAAGGCATCCAGCACATTTTGCAACAAGAACATATCCCGAACGAGTTGAGCCAATCAATTATATTTCCTATCCATAAAAAAGGTGACAAGATACAGTGCGAAAACTATAGAGGCATATCACTCATATTTTTCAAAGATCTTAGAAAATAAAATCAGATCATATGCCTACAGTATTATTGGGGAGTATCAAGGTGATTTTAGAGCAGGTAGATCGACAATAGACCAGTTGTTAAGCAAGTAATCAAGAAATGCAAGAAGTTCAACATAGACGTACACCAAATCTTCGTTGACTTGAAGCAAGCATATGGCGGTGCTGATCGTAACGAACTGTACCATATAATGCTTTGCTTTCGTATCCCAGCAAAATTAGTCCATCTTATCAAAATGACAATTATGTCGACGACCTCCCAAGTCCGCATCAATAACTTACTCACCGATGTCTTTGACACAAATATCGGACTAGAGCAGAGAGATGGGCTGGCCTCAGTGCTTTTCAATTTGGCTCTTTAATATGCCATCAGAAACCTACTTGTCGAGACAAAAGGTACATTATTATACTAGTAGTAATCTATGCGGATGACATCAACATTTTGTCACTATTATTAAGAACGACCAAAGAACTCTTCCTGAAACTGTACAGCGAAGCAAAACTAGTAGGGCTACAATTTGATGCGAATAAAACAATGCTCATGACGCAGTCGAGAGAAACTACCTCAAATACACAAAATATCACACTTGCTGAATACAATATCAAAAATGTGTACGAATAATAACAAGAACCAGTACTAATAGGAATGGAGTACGCCGAAGAATACAGCTCGCAAATAAATTTTTTTATTCAGTTTTGACGATCTTGAAGACCAGTTGCAAACACAGGAAAACAGAACATCAAGTATACAAATCCGTGATAAGGACTGTGTTATATTAAGAGGTATATCATCAACCCTGACCCAAGCATCCGCAAATATATTGAACCCCTTCGAAAGGCGGGTCCTGAAGCAAATAATAGGGGTGACGCTAGACAGGGACCAATGGCAAATTTGATGCAACCATTGGCTGTATGAAATTTTTGACGAGGTGGACGTCTCAACGATTATAAGACTGCGGAAGCTGCAATGGGCTGGCCACGTGGACTGTACGGACAAACAACGGATACGTAGGGAGAACTGAAAGCCGGAAACCAGTGGCGAAATCGAGGAAACCCTGGAAACTGGAAGAAATGGCCAATGGACCGAGATAGTTGAAGGCGCTTGTTGCAGGAAACGAAGGCTCGAGAGGGGTCGTAGTGCTAAGAAGAAGAAAAAGAGGAATATGTTTAACAAAAATGTAAACAAAAAAGATCCTCACAGCTGATTTTTGCCAAATGATCTTCAGTTTCAACTTTTTTCTTCACACAAAATAACTAGCCTGCCTATCGCCACGAAACAAACTAATAGAGCTGCTGATACCACGAGAGTATGAACGAAGCCTTTGATATTTTGCCATGTGCGTTTAGAGGATCGACATGGGCATGTTTGAGACTTAAACTGCTGACTGTTTTCTCATACTGTGGTTTTAAAAGCGGTAAAAATTTGGAGCGCGATCAATTCCACTCTGACGCACAAATTTAATGATGTCAATAAAAATGTGCCAATAAGACACCGTAAAAATGGAGTGAAACTCGGTTGAGCTCTAAAACGGAATGAAAATACTGCGGTTGGAATAGCTTTGACAGCACTGGCTAAGACCATGCCATCCCATATATAAATAGAAGTACTTAAAGAGCTGTTAATCGACTTACTTTTGTGATAAACATAAGCAGTCGAGCAGACCGTAGTGATATCTGATCTTACATATTGTATTTGATACTCTTAAAAAGTATTGATCCTTTTTTTGTCATTTGTCGATTGAATATTTCTTTCATTTAAAATGTATTTTATTCAAGTACATACTATCCATTATTATTTATGACATTTTACCATTTTTTGGGTAGAGCCATTATTCCATCGGTGTAGAACTTCTGTGGTTTATCGGCGAATAAGTTGGTCAAGTGATTTTCACAGTCCTTTTTTGAAGTGAATTTCTTTTCAATAAGGAAGTTTTGCAGAGACCGAAACATACTATGGTGCTAGGTCTGGAATATACGGTGGATGCATCAAAACTTCCCAGCCAAGCTCTGTCAATTTTTGCCGGGTTATCAAAGATGTGTGTGGTCTGGCATTGTCATGATGGAAGACAAAGCCCTTTCTATGATCAATTTTGGCCGGTTTTTTGAATTGCTGTTGCAACCTGGTTGATTGCTGACAGTACAGAGCCAAATTGAGTGTTTGGCCAGGTTCTAGCACCTCATGATAAACAATTCCCTTCCAATCCCACCATACACACAGCATAACCTTATTTGGTGTCAATCCTGGCTTTGAAGTCTTTTGTAATGATTCACCTTTTTTTGACCAGGATCTGTTTTGAACTCATTCTCGTACCTTACCCATTTTTCATCGACCGTAATGATTTGCTTCAAAAATGGTTCGATTTCGTAGCATTCGGTCGATCAAATTTTTTTGTGTTAATTCGTCGGCACCCAAACGTCGAACTTCTTTGTGTATCCAGCCTTACGTAAATCGTTCAAAACGATTTGGCGGTGAATACTCAGTTCCTTAGCAATGTCAAAGTCAAAGTCAAAAGCGCTTTATTTAATACTAATCGTTATAAATTTTAAAAGAATATAAAGCAAATTCCAAACAATAACAATCAAAAAACTTAATGGCCCAAATGGTTCTCTAAATTTGTATGTTATCATTAACTCATTTCATCAAAAAAAAAAACTATAGCAAATTCAATTAATTACGATTATTACATATTTTTAAAATTTAATTGGAAAAAGTTGAAAGAACCAACCAACACTATCCTAACCTTAGCAATGTCATGGCTGCTTATGTGTCGGTCTTCTTCAATTTTTTGTAAGATTTCATCGACTTTTTCAGTGACCTGAGCGAGGTACATCTTCGACATCAAAATTCCCAGCGAACCATTTCTTGGCTGTGGCTTTTGATAAAGTATCTTTACCGTAGGCACCACAAATTATTTCACGAGTCTGCGATGCATTCTCATCGAATTTTTTCAGAAATTTCATTCATTTTTAAATGAATACAACTTTTGACACGAATAACGAAATATCCAACTGCCCATATGAAAATTGTAGACTGGAATGTCACCTTTCAAACGCAGTTTGCCTCAAACCGTTGCCTTCTTACTCAGGCCCATAAGTAAATCAATTAACGTATCTGACGTCACTTCCCGTACCGGAAACAGCTGATCATTAGCTCTAAATTTCGATAAACAGCTACTTTTGAGATTGTCAAATATGACATTTCTCAGATGAAATTTAGCCGAAATGATACAAACGGGATCGAAATACATATACTTGCGTGAGTTAAGGTTCTTATTAATTAATTACTTAAAAAAAAGCAAGTTTACGAATTAAACAACTGCTTTATTTAGCGGTTCAGATACAACTGACAGATTTTACATTTTTAAGTTTAAAAGCCAAAAGTACAAAATGTGTATTTTTACAGTTTTATGAAATCTAGTGCTTCGCCGGATGTCGTGTGGATTCATGTTCGTCTGCATTCTTGTCTGTCTGCATTCTTGTTTGTTGACCTTCCCACGTTCCGAGTTTGTACCTGGCCACGTGAGAGGTGTCTCACGTTGGTTGGGTAGAATAGTCAGGTGGATGTAACTCCTCCCCCCTTAGATTGCGACGGCCAGATGAACTTGGGTTCCTGGATAGGAGCAATTATTGTTGGTGGATTCGGGTTGATGACGAATCGATTCCGAAGCCTACTGCAGATCCAAAGGTAAGTGGCCATCATGATACTGATTACTTTGGATGCTTCAATAACGGTACTGATAATATCTCTACTGATAGGATACGGCTTGAAATGAAATGGGTTAATGGTCTGTGGATGAGATATTAATTTTGTTAAACAGCTTTGGATGAACAATTGTTTGTTCGACGAATGATTCTTCCTAGGATGTATTGTAGCAACCACGGAAGTCACCGCAGTTGCAGACATTAAGAATTAGCAGAGGGGTGTGTAGCCCGGGGTGGCATACTGAGGCCGGCTAGCGCTCAGTCGTGTCGTGGATCTTCCGGGACACCCTCTGCTCGTGCTGAGCCACTTTACATATAAATACTAGCACATAGGGAAAAGGACGGGAAAGGGAAGGTCATATTGAGAAATGAAAATTGGTTGTCTTAACGAGACATGGCCGTTTTATTTAATTAAAAAAAGTAATCTACACAGCAAATTCAACAATTAAGAGATACAAATCAAAAACAAACAGACCCCTAAATATTTATATTATGCAAATATATTAAATAAGATATTAATAAAAGAATAGCAAATTACAATAAACTGGAAAAATAGGTAATAGATAAAAGAATGTCCAAAAAAAAACAAGGAAAAATATTAATCATTGTATTTACTTACTCTCTTCTTTTTCTGTGGATCCTCGAGCGCTCGACGAAGGACACTGAAAACGAGAGGTGGGGTCACTGCAAATTTAATTGATTTTAACCTAAAACTCATTAGTTACAGATAAGCTTCATTCTAATATTTAATCCGTCCATGTATTTCCGTTAATTACCGCCTTAGTTTATATCGATAATTTCATTTACTTTTTCTTCCCCGTAAGTTATTCAATATTTCCGTTGGTTGTTAAATTTAAATCCACTAAAGGATTCTCACTTATTGCAAAGACAATCTTTTCTTGATACCAACTTTTGATTCCACACGTGAAAATTCACAATTCCTATCTTCACTGTAAGATCAGAAGGTGATCAACTCAATCACTTGGTACAATTCACACGATTTAATGATTGTTTTTAGTTTTTTTTTCCTCCACTTTTCGTACCCACTAATTAATTTTTCTTCTGTACAACATACACTCGGCCAAAACCGTTCTGCTACAAAAATCTTTCATTCACTCTTCATCTTGTATCCAACGCAACTATTTTTTTTTCCACTCTCAAAATTCAATTTTAGTTTAATATGTTTAATTACTTCACTAAACTCCAAACAACTTTTATTCGCCGAATTTTCACAAAAAAAACTTTCTCCGAACCTGCCAAAGAATTCCACTCCCCTTCACAAGCCAAATATCCACTTCAATCCCCTTTCTATCCAAGTCCAATCTCTACTCCCCCATTCCTCACAACTTAATCCCGCATTTCACCTTTCCAAATCAGATTCCGCAATCCCTTTTTCTCAATTACCGCTGCCACATCTGGGTAACGTAATCGAAGTTCATTACACTTCGATTCCGCTACCCACGCATTTTTTGTTCCCGTATCGACAATCACAATAGTATCCATTGACTTGCATATATGGCAATTTACATCCCCAAGAATCGCTTGATTGAATGTAAAGTGTCACATATACATTACGAAAACTATTGATTTTGCCGATACCCCAAAAATAATACTTCCGTGCGCCCGGGAGTACTTGAACTCAGGGTTCCAGCAGACCCAAGATCGAGGACTCACGACGCAGCCAATGGTGCCGTGGATGGTCGATCTCCCATCCATCAGATTAGCAACTTCAACGATGTATCTGGGCATGAGATTGAATTTTGTTAGTAGGGAAACGTGAATTAATTTTCGTTAGTAAGAAAAATAAAATTTGTTAATGGGAACTAGTGAATAGAATTTGTTAGTATGAAGGAAGGAATTAGGTTTTGTTAGGAAGAATGAATAGAATGAAATTTTGTTAGTGGGAATTAATGTAGGGAGTGTTGTTAGTGGGAAGAGTAAACTACTTATTTTATTACTAGGGTGTCCTAATTGGAAATCAGGGAAAGGAAAGGATTGTGATGATGTGGACATAAAAATTAAAGGGAAATAGGAAAAATGTTAATAAAAATAAATACATACACAGAGGAAAAGGTAGGAGTGCCCAAAGGAAAGGGACAATGTTACGGCGGCAATTTGAAGTTGCGAATGGGAGGAAGTTGGTACGCCGGAATTCGCAACAGTATATACTATCTCGTTGATCATGATCTCGCAGCCTTCGAAGTATATAAGGATTGTTCCCTTTACGGATACTTCGTTGGGTTGTCACGTGGTGTTTACTTTGGTTTCAGCTACGTTTATCAGGATTAGATAATGGTGTTCGGGTTGGAAGATTTCTGTTTTGATGCTCCGATCGTAAAATGTACAGGACGCAGGTTTATTGTTTAAAATATTTCCAATACATGTCGAAGCGTCCGTTTTTTCCTTGTGGATCGATTCTCGACAATAGAAGATTTGCTCGATTTGTGGGCATTTTTCGTCTAGGTACTGGGTCTCGTTGGGGTTCATTATTAGGTAGAGTTTGGAGTGGATAAAATTACCTTCATTTGTAGGAAGCGGTATGATATGGTGGATGGAATATATTTGGGTGGAGATCAAGGGAATCTGGATGTTAAAAATGATATTGGTGTTATTATAGTAGGCTTGGAGATCTAGTAACTTGTAAAGGTTTTCTATTGATGTTATGTTAACATGATTTTCTGCAAAGGTATCGTCTACTTTTGAAATTTCGGAGTTGATTTTTAATTTTGCCAGAGTGATCGCTTCGGATATACTGCTTAGGTGATTGTCAAGAAGTTCGTGATTGTAGTTAATTTGATTCAAGTATTGCAAATAGCGGACAGAAAAATCTTTGGGATTAATTTAATTTTTTATGGTTTTCTCCAAGTTTTCTAGGTAGGATGTTATGCTTTTCTGTTGCTGGTTAACATGTTTGGTGATATTGTTAAAACGTTCAATCATTTGATTATTTATTTTAGATTGGCCATTGACTTCTTGTTCGAACTCGTTTTCCTTATTAAGAATCTTCTCGATTTCGGTATTTATGCGAATCACATCGTCTGCGTCAAGGTTACCGGTTATTGCTTTCATGACACTTCCTAGTCCGTTTATTAGTCCTCGTCGCGTTCTGTATCTCGGTGTTAGAGCTGTCAGTTTATCTTTAGTTTCTCTAAATTTGGACTTTGTTATTTCCAGGGAGTCAGTCAGAATGTTAAGTTTTTCAAAAGCTTCCAATGAGTTTAAGATCTGAAGGAGTGTTTGTTGTTATGGTTCGAGTCGTATTATATGCAGAAGGTTTTTGTATGAGTGTATTGTCCTTGCCGTCCCAATTTGTATAGGTAGAAGTCCTTTACTGTTGGTCAGGTCCTGAATTAACATCCGTTGTCCTTGCGCTGCTAGTGTTAGCCTGAAATTTGCGTCTTCTTCTAATTTTGGCCTTATGCAATTTTTGATTTCGTGTAGTTATAAGTGTAATTTTATTGTCTTTTTGAACGATATGTTTGCTAAACCAGGGGGTCATTTTATTGTGCCTACATTCTTTCTGAAACACGATTTCATTTTCTTCGAGCTGTAAGGGGTCAGTGCGATTTGTGTTGATCTTGTCGAGATTTCGATTTACCAATTTGTCTACTTTACCTTTGATAATGGGATATATAGTTGATCTAAACTTGTTGAGTGCTTCTAGGTATTCATGCTCTTGATTGAATTGCATTGATTGATTTTGTTGAATGTATGGGTTTTTCCAGTGAACAGTTCGTAAGGGGCTAGTTTGGTAGTTGAATGGATGGCGTTATTATATGTGATCATGACTTCGTTGAGGATATCGTCATGATCAATATCAATGTTATCATCCTTACGCTTTTCTAGTGTGATACGGTATATTTCGGTCATTGTGGAGTGTAGCCTCTCTACATATGCATTACTGCTGGTCTGTTGAAATGATGTTATGTGTAATTCAATGGAGTATTGCTGACAGAAGTCTTTGGAAAGAATTGACGTCATTTCCGTACCCTGATCTGCAATAGTTTTCTTGGGAATACCATGGATGTTGATAAAACCTCTAAGACATTTAGTAATATTAAGACTGTTTTTAGACTTAAGTGAGTAAGCTGCGGCGAATATGGAGAAACTATCTTTTATTGTTAAAACTGGTCGTTTGTTGATGGTGTATACATCGATATTTATTTGTTCTAAAGGTTTACAAGGGTATTCGGGAGTTTGGTATTTAATTTTCTGACGGTGACGATCATATTTAAGGGTTTGACAACGTTCACAATTATTAATAATTTTGGTAACTTTTGTCTTGAGGTGAGGAAAGTAATAATGTCTTTTAAGATGTACGACTGTTTCGTTGATTCTTCTATGGTTGTTATTTGTACAGGGTGCGCCAGAGAAACTTACTGATTTGAAAGGTCAATAAAAACAAAAGTACTTCAGTTATTGTTTTAAATTTTTTTTATTTGAGAATACAATATCCCAATTTTTTTTCATGCAGTCTTGAAAATGACATCGGATAAATGGCGACCCCCGTTGCGCATACACTGATGAAGTCGATTTTTGAAATTCGTATCCACTCTTTGCAGCATATCAATCGGTATGTTGGCAATGGCGTCGCGAATGCTGTTCTTGAGGTGTGCTATGGTCCGTGGTCGATCGACATAAACCAGGGATTTCAAATAACCCCATAAAAAGAAATCGCATGGAGTTAAATCTGGAGAGCCTCTGAGAGAGATGAGGCGTTCGGGGAAATGTTGTCGCAACAAATTCATTGAGTCTCGTGCTGTGTGTGCTGTGGCTCCATCTTCCTGAAACCACACGTTCCTAATGCTCATTTCTTCGAGTCTTGGAAGAAAAAATTCCTCGATCATGTTCCTGTAACGAGCTTCATTCACGGTAACTGCGCGTTCGTTTTCTTCAAAAAAATAAGGACCAATTATTTCCATTACCGACATTACACACCAGACAGTAACTCGCTCACAATTAAGTGGCTTCTGGTGAAGCTCACGCGGATTTACACCACACTAATAACGCATGTTTTGCTTGTTGACGCAGCCGGAAATGTGGAAGTGAGCCTCGTCACTGAAAAAAACGACCGCGTCTTCAGGCAGGTTGTCAATCAGCATTTCACATGCATTTTGACGGGCAACAAAATTGCGTTCAGTTAATTTTGCACAACAGCCAATTTATAGGGATGAAAGTGAAGGTCTTCATGGAGAATTCAATGAACAGCGGTATCAGAAATTCCAATAGCAGCTGCGTGTCTGCGAGCCGAATGCCGGGGAGAACGCACAACTGACTGTCTCACTCTTTCGATATTTTCCGGAGTTCTGATGGTCCGTTGAAGTCCAATTCTGGGTTTAGCGACATTTCCACACTCCCGAAATGAGTTAACCTACGACAGAATCGAATTACGGCCAGGAACGAGTCTGTGAGGAGGAATTACAAAGCGAGCGCGGAAGGCACGTTGCGTAGCAACAAGTGAGCGACCGTTAGAAAAGAAGCTCTCGACTGCGAAGGCCCGTTGCTCTCTAGACCAGAGCATGATGGCAACTGACTGGACGGAGAAACAAACTTGGGAACTTCCCCCTCCAGATGCACCCCCTCTCGCCCCTCTACCCGCCTAACTCACCGCGCGGGAATTTTTTCAAATAAATAAGTTTCTCTGGCACACCCTGTATGATAATTTTGGATGACCCTGTCTTGTTCGTTATTGTCTGTTATGTCTTGCAAAATTTCCACACAGCGTATAATTTTAAATGTTTTACTCCTGGAAAAATATTTAGAGTAGACGTTTTGAACAAGTTTGAACGTTTCGTCGTCAGTTAGAATTGCGTTCGTTTTATTGGGGGCTAGAAATCGTTTGAAAGTTTCTAAAAGATTTTCTTCGGTGAATTCGGGGAGACAGACTTTTCTTCGTTGTTTATTTCGAAATATGATGTGCAGTGTTGTCGGGGATACTCTATCAGATTTTCCCAGGATCATTTGGATGTTGAATTCATTTAGAGGTTTCTTTGAGATCGGGATTCCATCAAAATTATTCTCATCGGCGGAATGTATGCTATTATCAGTTTTGTCTGGTCTCATTGCAGCTGCTATGGATGATGAGGTCTCGTTTGCATTTAACTCGTAATTTGCGCCACCTGGGATGGACTTTATACGACTTAATGCATCTGCATTTGAATTTTGTGTACCTTTTTTATACACATACTTGAGGCGCCATCGTATGAGTTTAGAGTTGGGGTCCTTTAAACTCATTAACCACATTAGTGCTTTATGGTCTGTTAGGATCTTAAATTTTCTGCCAAACAAATAAGGTCGAAAATACTTTGTGGCTCAATCGATCGCAAGAAGCTCTTTTTCGATCGTTGAATAATTTATTTCGGAAGAAGTCAGAGTGCTACTCGCATAGCAAATTGGCTTGTCGCTTCCAATAGGGCCTTGCGACAGAACAGCCCCAATCGCAAAATTACTTGCATCGGTGGTGAGGACGAAGGGTTAAGTGAAATCAGGATATTGCAATATGGGGTCGTTTGTTAAGAGATGTTTACAATGGTTGAATGTCTGAATGTAATTTGGATTGAGATCGATTTTACTACCCTTTTTCAAACATTCGGTGAGCGGTTTCGTCAGTTTAGCAAAATATGGGATGAATTTGCGATAATAACCCAACAATCCTGGGAAGGATTTCATTTCTTTTTGTGTCTGAGGAAGGGGAAAATTTTTAATGGCTTTAATTTGGTCGGGGTTGGGTTTGACTCCTTCGGTGGTAACAAGGTCCCCTAAAAAAGCGATCTCGTTATGCAGAAATTCTGGTTTATCCAGTTGAATTTTAAGATTTACCTTCCGAAGCCGGGCGAATACATTCCGTAGATTCTCAACATGTTCCTGCAATGATTTTGAGGAGATAATTATATCATCCAGATATACTAAGCACACAACGCCTTGTAATTCACCAAGTACATTGTCCATTACACACTGAAAGGTTGAGGGAGCATTCTTTAATCCGAAAGGCATGCGAATATATTCGAAATGACCACCTTCCACAGTAAAAGCTGTTTTTGCAACATCCGTTGGGCTCATTTCAATTTGGTGGAAGCCGCTGGCCAAGTCTATTGTACTGAAGTACATACATTTGCCCAGCTTGTCAAGGATATCGGCAATGTTAGGGAGTGGGTATTTATCACAAATGGTTTTTTCGTTGACCTTGCGATAGTCAACCACAAGTCGCCATTTCTGTTTGCCGCTGGCATCCTTTTTCTTAGGGACAGTCCATACGGGGCTGCTTTATGCGGAATAACTTGGTCTTATTATTCCTTGATTGAGCATTTCATTGATTTGACGACGAACCTCTTCTTTATGTATGTACGTAGGGATAACGGTACGATTTCGTGTAAATGGGAATATCATCATGTGTTCGAATCTGGTGTTTGATTTGATTTATGAAGGTGAGTTTTTGTCCCTCTTTAAGGAAAATATCCTCAAACTCTCGACAAACCTTGAACAGAAATTTCCGTTCTTCCATATTCAGATGTGAAGCCCTAATAAGTTGTTCGCTGTCCTCCTTTGAGGCTTGTTCTGTGTGGTCGGGGTCATAGCCACTTATGTTGAAGTTGTTCAATTCTGAGTACAAATTTGAGAGTTTATTGACTTTGAGGCGATGATCAAGGAAAAAGATTTTGGATTCGTTTGAACAGTTCATTACTTCTTCCAAAATATGCCAATTATTTGCGCGACAAATCCCTTCTGGGATCACAATACTTTTGTTAATTTCCGTTGTTTGCACATGTACTTCACCATCTTTAGCATCAACCGGGAGTTTGATTACGACTTTTGACTTTGGGGGTATGGAATATTTTGGAGAAGTGATATAAGGTTTGAAATTTAATTGTATCGTAGAGTTCCATGTGATTAGTGCATTGTCCGCTAAATCGACCTTTGCACCTAAATCGGTTAATTGTATATCGAGCCCAATCAGCCCATCGAAATATCCGTGAAACTTAAACACTAGAAATCTAATTTGGCCCGATTGATTAAATTCAATAAAAAGGTGAATTTTCGCTTATTTGTTTAACTCGTATTTATTCAAAACAGTCGTTATCGTGATGGGTTTAATTTTTGAAATTTGAGTTGGATTTATGAAGCGCCAGTGTCTATTAAGAATCGAAGAGGGCACCCAAATGGTGAGGAAATATTGATGTATAGAAGTGTCGTCCCGTGTTTATTTATTTCTAAATATCCTGTGCAGGGTTCGAGGCATTTGAATGAAAATTTTCGTCTTGTAACTCAATTTAATTGGACGAGAGATTTACTTCCGGATTTGCTGTTTTATCCCAGGCATGTGTTACTTGTTCTTGATCGTACTCACATTGGTATGCCTCATCATTATAACGATTAAAATTTTGATAGTGGTTCAAATTGGATTGTAGATCTGAATAATGTGTGAAATTTCCATCGTCGTAATAGTATTCTGGGTTCACTTCAGATAAATTAAACAAGTTGGGTAGACAGACCTATGCTCATGTCAGAAGGGTTTTGTACTCAACTTACAAAATGCAGTAACCAGCAACGAATAAAATCAAGAAACATGTCAAAGACGATTTTATTGGAGAAAATGTGAAACTCGAGGATCATACTATTTTTAACAAAGTTGAAAGAATTGTGACGTCTGAGGTATTTGTTTTACTTATACCCATAGATATCTCCCTTGATAATTTTTCCAGATTTTTTAGAAACACATTTTTCATGTATTTCCCCCCCTCTGTGCACCCACTGAAGCAAAAAATGTCAGTTTAAGAACTGTTTTGAAAAGCTTGCAAAGAGAACTTTCATTTGATACTCATATCGGCTACCTTTCATGAAATTTTTTTCAGGGGCCACTCCTCTGTACTGCAAGCATCGATTCATGGCCTATTTTTTCGAATCCTAGAATGGCTACAAAGCCCTTTTGCTAGGAGCTCTCTCCTGCCTCTTCGACTTGTTTCAACTGTATGTAGTCATCCTCATGATATCTTTCATTCCTGAAATTTTCATGCAAATACTAGCAAAGCTGTAGTGTCTAAGTCGATAAAAAGCGCATATGGCTCCATAGCCATATGTTTCCATAGTAATATAGGGCATATTGTTCCATAGTAATACAGGAAAATTCAAATCGCTATAACTTTATTAAATACCATTCGATCTTTATGAAACTTACAGAAAAGATCAATCTTATAAAAAGTCATCCGTTTGCTAAATTTTATTGAATTTAAGGGTACCGTTTGGATTTTATTCAAGAAAATATAAAATCGATAAATCATACTATTACTAACAAAGTTGAGTGAATTTCGACTTCTCATGTATTTGTTGTTGTTATACTCATTAAGGCCTACATTCATGATTTTTTTCAGATTTTTCGGATGGAAGGTTTCCAATCGCGAGGGGGGGGTACGCGAAAAGTTCGTACATTTCCCCTTCCCCTGCCCCCCTCGGTACTCGGAAGGCAATTTTAAGACTTTTTTTGAAAAGATCTCATTGAGACCTTTTCAATGACACCCTACTCGACTACCAATGTTGAAAATTTTTTTTTGAGGGGTCACCTCCCTATACGGGGAGACCCCCCTTAAACCCCTTTGAAAAATTTTTCCACCGCTGAACTTTCAAGAGGTCACCACTTCTGACCTTTCTACAAAGTTTCATGGCTGTAGCCTCTATAGTTTCGGAGAAAAAGTGCTGTGACATACAGACGGACGGACGGACGGACGGACGGACGGACGGACGGACGGACAGACGGACAGACGGACACAGGTCGTGATTGCAATAGGGTTTTGTATTTTAGTACAAAACCCTAAAAATTCTTTACTTGTAAATTTTTGGAAGTTTGTCGGTCTTGTTCGATTTTGTGGGTAAAATTTGTTAGTATTTTGGGTGTTTTGTCTAACATTTACGGAAGAAATGTCCATCGGTTCAGGTTTTGGCAAGAAATTGGTCGTTAGTCGGGACATGAAGTGTGAATTATTTTGCGCCGGTGTTGCAGATTGGTTGAATTTGAATGGTCTTTAAAAATTATGAAACTGATTGTGTCTGTGCAGCATCGGGAATGGTTGTCTTTGCATAGGTTGGAATAGATTTGGCCTTGAAAATGTTGGGTATGGAGTTGCTATTCTAAGTCGAGGTGTGTTATTCATCACTTGTGGTGTTAATGGTTGAGGTATATTTTTCAGAATTAAATTTTGAGTAGGTGTTTTGAGGTGGGTGTGATCTAATGGTCTGAAAATTGATTTATTTTGTTCATTGCGTGAATAAAAAATGTTTTGTTCCTCCATGCAATATGCAAAGGCAAGTGCCAGTGATTTTGGCTTCATAGCTCTAATTATGGATCCTAACGGTTCCTTAAGTCCCGAAAGAAATGTATTCAAACACATTTCAGAATAAAGCGCTTTCTTCGCGTTTATGACGTTTTTATCTTCTTCGTGGATATTTATGTGGTTATTTGGACTAGAAAGGATTTCAATTACCTCACTATAAAATTTTTCCACTGTATTGTTATTTTGGCGAAGACCGTGCAAGTCTTTTATAAGCGACGTTTCATTTTGCTTATCGGAAAAGTGAAGGATGAGGTTCTCCTTGATATTATCCCAAACAAGTGGAGTTCCGTAAATGTTTAATATCTCATTTGCGGGACCTACTATTTTGTTTCTTATTGCTCTCAATAAGAGTTGGCCATATCGGGATCCACTTGTAATAGCTATTAGCTCGAGAATTTCATCTACATTCCCAAGAAAATCATTCCCGTCGAATTTTGGTAAATCTTTTATCGCGTCGGGAATGCGAATTGATTTAAATAAATCGATGGATCCTATGGTAACCGAATTCGAACCTTCGTTTGCCATTTTAATACCGGTTTTTAGATTAGTAATATCACTGTGATTTTCACTTTCAACTTGATTTGCACTTCGATTTTCACTTGTGATTAAATTAATTCCGTCGAATGATTCGGTGTCGTTAAATTCCTGAATACCTTCTCAACTTGGATTACTAATTCTATGCCTACTTTTAATAAGGGGATAAGGGCGATGAAATTTGCGTGATTTTAAAAAGAAAATGAAAAAGGATAGAAAGGACTTACATGTATACAATGGATACTATGAGCCCAATCATAGTGCTTGATCCAACGATGATCCTTCTTGTAGTCGTTGACCGCATTCTTCTGCCCGACACAGCACTAAAATCCTTTTTCGCACAATCGTTCCTCACTACAAAGCCCCATAAACCGTCGTGTTACTGTTTTGAGGTAATCGATACCGTCGATAATTTTCACTTTTCGCAATAAAACTTTTCGCCTTCCCGAAAACACTATATACCGTCGAATTTCAGGTTGTACGATAATCGATAATCCATCGATTTGTTTTATTGATTGCCAAAACTTCCTAAATCACTTTCACCGCCTATCCTACCGACTGCGCCAGTTAAGGTTCTTATTAATTAATTACTTAAAAAAAACGCAAGTTAACAAAGTAAACAACTGCTTTATTTAGCGGTTCAGATACAACTGACTGATTTTACATTTTTAAGTTCAAAAGCCAAAAGTACAAAGTGTGCAATTTTACAGTTTTATGAAATATAGTACTTCGCCGGATGTCGTGTGGATTCATGTTCGTCTGCATTCTTGTCTGTCTGCATTCTTCTTTGTTGACCTTCCCACGTTCCGAGTTTGTACCTGGCCACGTGAGAGGTGTCTCACGTTGGTTGGGTAGAATAGTCAGGTGGATGTAACTCATGCTAATGTCTTCGACGTCTCATATTTAAAATAAATCTATGACATAGTACTGATAAAATTTCAAACTACAGTCATATGTACTGTCAAAAACCTTTAAAAAATTTGTTTGATGTAGAGAGCACTAGATGGCGCTGATTAGGCTACTCGAAGAGGTTAGTTCGCGACGTGACGCGGTGTTTCCGTTTTCGGGCCTGAGTAAGAAAGCAACACTCAAACGCAGTTTCATCACACCATCTACTGACAAAAAAGTCTCAATACTTTTTAGAGTATCCAATATAATTGCTTCGAAAATTTTTTGGATCGAATCAAATTCACCATGTAATTGAGCAAAATCAAAGCCATCAATTGCACATTTGTTGAGCCAGGATGATAGCAGAGATGGGCTAAATGCATTATCAATTGACTGAACTTATCCTTTTCCTTAGTGCAAATGGAATATCTCATAACATCATAAATTACTAATTGAAAACTTTTAATGTAAAAACGGAAATGAGATAAAGGCTTTTGAGGTTTCACTACTATTCAATGATGTTCCTTTGAGCTTTTTAATTTAATCAGTTACATTTTTTGTGAAGTATAAATAATACTACAACGATAAATTGCGAAAGGAAGTTTTGCCTATGCGGTCATCCTTGAGTAATCACTGTTTACCACAAGTTCCACAAAATTATATCTCAGTTAGCTTTCGAGAAAATTACAAGCCTGCTACAATTTACCATTCCGATTTTACTCTTGGGAATACTGCAGGTGAGCCTTGCTCTTATGGTGGCAAAAACATTACCAACAGATATCAATCCATCCTGGGCAATGTTGTAAATTTGGAGTTTCGAACTGTTTGAACTTTGAATCCCTGTATGAAGTTGATGTATTACTAACTGCTACATAAACTTTGTTTTCTGTAGTAAGGGTTATACAAGTAGGAATATTTTGAATGAGTGTTTGGCATTAATACGTATATACATTATTAAGCTGTCATTTCTTTGATCAAATGAATTTTGAGTTGAAAGTAGATGAAAGTTTCATAAAATCTAACAATGTTTCTTCAGAATATTTAGATCTAGAAGGTAAGGTTGATTAACATACGTACTGAAAGTGGGCAGGAAATTAAAATTAACCGGGTTTTCATAGGAACTTATTGACTTTTCTTTTAATCAATTTATTTTCCTTTGATTCGTACAATTTAAATTAATTTTGCAAATATATACTAGTATTTTGCCAACGACTTTCCGGATGATCCACCGGATGCTTACTATTCCTATAAGCCTGGATGGGAAGGAAAATCAACAGCAAACGATTGAGGACGCATTGGCTTATAGTCTGAACTTTGAGGCAGCGAAAAATGTGACTCGTACCACTGCCCGGGTTTGCGAGGCAGTGACAGACAAGTGCAAGTGTGAGCGCATGGAAATTGAACGAGAGTCGCAGGTAAATTGTGTGCCTAGATGCTGGAACTGCGGAGAGAAGGAGCATCTGCAAAGAGACTGCAAGAAGCATAGAAAGCCGAGCTATTGTAAAGGATGTGCAGTTAAAGAGAGATCCAGACTGAGTCAGGAGCTCAGAATGGAAGCCCTCCAAACTGAGGAGCCCAACATAATGAGGCAGAGGTTGCCTAGGAGGTCAGACGTCCCCAGCACCACCATAACCGTGTCAAGACTAAATTGGGGAGAAGCAGACTTACGCCTTCCGGGTCAAGTTGACGGAGAACATTGCACCATAACAATCGACACTGGTGCAACCAGATCGATTTTCCGACCAGACTTAGTGAGGCTACAACTACTTCACAAGGGCAGGATTTTCTCACTACGGACAGCTACGGGAGAAACTGCACGTGTCCATAGGGAGGTCAACCTCCAGATACAGTTGGGAGAACTTGCGTTCCGACATAATTTTCTGGTCGCGAACGCTATGGATGACGGCATTCTCGGAATGGATTTTCTGCAGAGGATCCCAACGTCCAAGTCCTTACGATGAATGTGGTAGTATGTGCCGACACTGATTAACCGAAATCTTCCGAGAGCATTGTATGGGCCAAACTTGATGGTGATTCTGGAGACCACCGATCTTATCTGATAGAGCCAATGAAGACGTCGGCATTGTGCAGTTTAATTGTAGGACGAAGCCTTGTACGATATTCAAGGAACGGATACGTGCCGGTTAGAGTCCTTATCACCACAGACTCAACCACAAGCATAAAAGCGGGAGAAGTCGTTGGCAGTTACCAGCTCATTTCTGTGGAAGCTACTTACGACAATCATTGAAAAAGAGGTAATACACTGACAAAGCCCGGGAATTCACGTCTGCTTTATTGAAGCAGACCAAACTGCAAGTGTAAATATTCGAGCAAGCCTCTGATCTGGTCACCAAGTCCAGTGGCATCTTTTCAACAAGTTCGGATGACCAAGGCCGAACGAGTATGGCAGTTCACGTCATAGGTACACAGGGAGCCAAGTCGATTCGACAAGCACCGAGACGTGTTCCTATAGCCAAACAAGGAGAAGTGAGCGCACTGATCTCGGATATGGAAAAACAAAGTATTATCGAGTCTTCTCTCACTCAATGAATGGTAGCATTCATTTTTGTGTCGACTATAGGCAGCTTAACGACATCACTAACGAAGATAGTTATCCGCTTTCACGCATCGACGACATCATGGACACTTCATCCGACGCAAAATGGTTTTCTACACTGAATCTCAAGAGTGGCTACTGGCAGGTAGAAGTCGACAAAAAAGACGGAGAGAAGACCGCATTTACAGGTGGGACCGGATTGTGGTAATTGGTGGTGATGCCATTTGGGCTTTTCAATGCTCCAGCCACCTTCGAACGCCTGATGGGATACGTGCTACGAGGCCTAACCTGGAAAAGCTGCTTGGTGTACCTAGAACGTTCGAAGAGCATGTGCGGAACTTAGAAGAGGTTTTCTCCCGATTGCGACTGGCGAATTTGAAACTTAGTCCCGACAAGTGTACCCTCTCCATAGCTGAACTGAAATACCTGGGACATATTTTATCAGCAGAAGGGGTCAAAACAGATCCTGAGAAAATTGAAGCCGTGAAAAGCTGGCCAACACCAAACAACAAGAGGCAACTACGAAATTTTCTGGGTCTGGCGGCCTGCTATCGAAGATTCGTCAAAGACTTTGGCCAAAATAGCTAAGTGTCTTCATCAGCTAACTCAGAAAAATCGTCCGTATGTCTGGAACGAACAATGTCAGGCGGCCTTTGAGACCTTGAAGGAGAAACTCTGTGAATCACCCGTGCTGGCATATCCAAAACCCAGAAAAATGCTTATAGTTGAGACCAATGTGAACAACGACAGGATTGGAGCTTTATTCTCCCAACAGGTCCTCTCGTACTACAGTCGAGTTCTCTCAAAAAGTGAGAAGAACTGCTTCGTGACCAAGAAGGAGCTATTGGCTATAATAGAGGCCACCAAGCAATTCCACAAGTACCTGTATGGCCAGAACTTTGTTTTACGAACAGACAATGCGGCGCTGAGATGGCTGCATAACTTCAAAACCCCGAGGGACAAGTTGGGAGATGGATCGAAAGATTGCAGTCATACGACTACGAATTCGTTCATCGGAAGGGTAGAGTTCATGGTAATGCTGACGCCCTATCTCGTCGTCCATGTCCACCGAGCTGCAAGCATTGCCGATGGATTGAGGAAAAGGAGCCGACTGTTGATCTGTGAGTGATAATGGCCGCATTCGATGATGATTGGTTATTGGAGGAGACTCAAAACGCCCAGCAAGCAAATGAAGACATCGAACCATTACTTGTATGGAAGGAGACAACTGGGCAACCTGAGTGGAAAGACGTTTCGATGCACGGCGCAACCCTGAAAAGCTATTGGGCACAATGGAACTCCCTGCAGGCGGAGAGCAGCTCCCAAAAGCCGAATCGGATGGCAGCTCCCAAAAGCCGAATCCACGATGTGGTTAAGGAAATGCACGAAGGATCCTCGGGAGGATTGGTGTTAAGAAGACCTTAGCGAAATTGCAGGAAAGGTTCTACTGGCTCCACGCTCGAGAAGACGTAGAGGACTGGTGTCGCAGATGCACAATTTGCGCTTCCGTCAAAGGTCCAAAGTGCCAACTGAGAGGAGAAATGCAAACCTACAACGTGGGTGTACCGTTTGAAAGGATTGTTGTTGACATCGCAGGACCTTTTCCTGAATCCAAATGGGGAACCGATACACGCTGGTTGTGGCCGATTATTTCAGCATGTGGTCCGAGGTCTACGTAATTGTCAACCAGGAAGCAACTACCGTAGCTGAACAGCTAGTGTTGAATTGGGTCAGTATGTACGGCGTGCTTTCTGAACTACGTTCGGATCAAGGCCGAAACTTTGAGTCACTAGTTTTTAGCGAAATGTGCGAGCTTCTGGAAATACAGAAAATGAAGACAACACCGCTGCATCCCCAATCCGAATCCGAATGGTCGAATGTTTCAACGGCACACGCAATAAACACCTCGCCAAGATGGTTGACGAGAGCCAATGGGACTGAGACTGGCACATCCCACTATTCTTGATGGCGTATAGATCTGCCGAACATGCGTCGACGGGCGAAGCCCCAGCCAAAGTCATTTTTGGAAAGACTATTTGTCTGCTGGCTGACACAAAGTTCGGAACGCCCCCGGAGAAACCCCAAACGATCTCATCGTCTGTAAAGTATTACATTGAATCTTATGGCAATTTCGGGTATAAAGACTTCTTCCGAAAATTGTAAGAATATTTTTGACATTATTGGGTGTCCCATACCCAGACTGTTCGAGGCATTGTGTGTATTGTTATTGAACTTAAAATAGTTCTGCTTTATTATGGTCTTTATGAGATTGAGTAATTGATCTGTGAATCGTCGGCTGTTATGGAATGAAAGTTTTTCCTTTAGCGCAGTCAGTGTTTCATTGACGGGTATAGATGTATAGAGGTTCGTGATGTCTAGTGATAAAAGTCGACAAGTGTCGATCAATGTTACAGCGATGGTAGAGTTCGCTAGATCACGACTGTTCATTTATGTGTATTTGTCATCAAGTTGCAGGATATCAGCCATTATCATTGCCAAGTACCGTGCTAATTGGTATACTGGACCTGGGCGGTAATTGACGGCCTAGGGATATTGGGTTTGTGCAGCTTAGTTTGTGCTTTAAAGGGTGGTGTGGATAGATTTGAGTTGATATAGCGGTGTTTAGTATTAGGAGAAATGATGATACAATCCTCAGTATAAAGCAGTGTGTAAGTCTGCTTGGAACTTATTAGTGGTGTCTTTGTTTATCAGTTAATGAAGTCTACTGCTTTTTTGTACGTGTTCCGTTGTTTTTAAGGATCATCATTGTATATCCTTTGTCAGCCTTTATCACTGTTAGTAGATTATCCATAAGTTCTGCTGAATCTGTCTTAATACCTTATGGTCTTCATGGAAACTCGTTTTGCATATGCAAGCGCGTACTTTCTGTAGTATATCTACTGCAGTATGCCTTGCATGTGTCTGTTGTTCCTGCAGCAATTTGTTAATGGCAAGTTCAGTTTCGATTACTAATTGCTCTAGTTTTTTGTCACAGTTTGTGCTATATAAGTTGTCTTTCAGTCCCTTATCTAACTGCGTAAAAGGCGTATCTGATAGATTTACAGTCAGTGAAAAGAAGGCTCTGTTGGCTGATATGGTCGTTGTGTTTTGTTTTTTCATCAATTTGTTTCTTTGTCATGGTCTCAAATTTAATTTTGGGTTGAGTATCAATGTTTTGTCTCACGTCATTGTAGGATTGTAGGAATTTTTGCAGTAGGTATGATGTTAGTTAATTGTAGATGTAAATGTAGTAGTTGTCGATTGATTTTGTCATTTTTTATGTAAAGTGTTCTTATTTCATTTTTGATACGGAGTGTTTGTGCACTACGTTGTGTTTCGTGCAGCGATTGTGTTTTGCTTCATTATGATTTTTGCAAATGATGGTGCAATGTTGCTTTTAAAACACTGTTTGTTGAACTATATGTTTGCTTTGGTACAATGAAGTCTTAGGGTAAGGTAGTGAAATGATCGCAACAGTTTTGCTTGGCTGGCAGTGTTGAATTCAATGATTTTGTTTATTTGGTATTTGCAAGCCAATTCTCTTTTTTCTTAAAAAGCCGTCGGGCTTTGCTTTTAAGACACTGAAGATGACTTAAAGGAGGTGAAACTCACATGATCACAAAACAAAACAAGGCCCCACGGCTTTTAGAGAAAGTTAGTTCTCTTTTGGTGGACAGGATGTCGACGAACGGTAGCATCGTTACCGGACATGACATATCCGACAAAGATAAATAAATTGCTTTGGTGGTTGTCCTGCTTGGCAATATAACGCTGAAGTTAGGTCAAGTGCTTGTAACGCTGTTGCTATTGCGAAAACTGATACCGAGCAGGCCGACCAGCGAAACAAAAACGAATTGCTAGCAGCAAAAAATGCAGAACTAATTCAATTGTTGAAAAAAAAGGTCCAGATAAACAAGAAATCTCAGAAAGACAGCTTTTAGATGAAAAAACGAAAGGTGACGACATCTTCACCTCCAAAGTCTTGTTCCTATTCTGAGATGGAAGTTGGTTGCATGCGTAGCAGTAAAGATAAAGAAGATGAGATTTTCCCTGCCCTTCCACCACCAAAACCAGCGACGACATTTACAGACATGGCCATTATACCAAAGCAAATATTAACACTGCCGAACACTACAAGCACACAACCCGCATCACAAACACAAGAACCTAAAACAGTACCAATCATTCTTCGAGAGCCCTCCAAATAGTCCCAAACACTTAGTATTATTAAAACAGAAAACAGCTCACACAGATCCGCAAAATTATACCAACAACACCCACAGATCACAGACGACTAACAAAAGCTCTAACTGACAATGAAATACTATAACACACCTACATACTTTCGGAAGATAGACAACTGAATGTTGTCATCAGGGGGCTGTATGGACTTTCAGTCGAATAGATTAAGGATGAGTTACAGTCACAGGGCTTCAACGCAATAGAAGTTTACTATATCAAAATGAAGGAAGGTCTTTCTAGGGCAGTAAAGGTTCTCCTCAAAAATCTGAGACAAGCATTCTGTTTGCCACTATGTGTATCGTGCAAGCATAGTGTCCTCGCACGGGCCAGGGTATGTGCCACAATTTGCCAACAATTTGAATATTCTTTGAGAGGTCTCGATGCGTTAAATGCGATTTGTTTAACCATTTCTTGGGCGGTCAAAAGAAAATTGAGGAGAAGCCAAAACGATTCAACTGTGTCGGAGAACATCCAGCAAGCTACGGGAGTTGTCACAGGAATCCAAAAAAAGTGAGAAGTTAGTTTGCGCAGGTTGCTGCGGCTCAACCCACACAACCAGCACAAAAGCAAACAACCACGACACAGGCACCTCCTTGCACACAAAATCAAACTCACAATATGGACCAAATGTTTGCCAAAATACAGCCACAATTCCAAAACATGATGCAAGAGATGATGGCAAACACGATTCAAATCATGTTTGCTGCATTTGTAAATGCCTTCAATGCTAAACACTGATGAATTTTATGAACCGGGTTTCAATTCTGACGTGGAATACAAGTTTCTACCTTCAGCATACTGGTAAACCACAACAATTTATATTTAATCATAAATTTAGATAAATTTGTAAAAAATTTTATATTAAATCATAAGTTCGACGTCATTATGATCCAAGAAACCTTTCTGAACCCTGGGAGACGATTCCACATCCCTAATTACATTATGTACAGAAATGACAGAATGACGGGTAGAGGAGGTGGAACGGCCATTCTCGAAAGGCAAAACGTGAGTCATTATATCATTAACACACCTACACTTTAAAAATTAGAGGCCGCAGCAATTAAGGTGCGAACTGATTTTCTAGAGTTCATTACAATTTCTGCCTACAATCCTCTAGGAAATAGAAATTTCTTAAATCACCTTAGAGCTTTTTCTGCATTTGAAGGCCCTATCTTTATTGCAGGAGATTTAAATGCCACGCACTGCCTTTAAGGAGCTGTGAGAAGCAATAAAGCTGGGACCGAGCTCAACACATTCATCACAGCCAACCACGCTGACGCAAACAGCGGTTGCAGCCACGATGTTAACAGTACATCGAGAGCGGTACTAATGATGACAAAAACGACGAATAATACAATGACAGTGAAGACAGACAAAAAACGGAGATTAACAGACAGTTTGGTCCAGACTGAGATTCCTGCGGCGTTCGGGCGCAGCAAAAAAATTGTGCAAACGCCAAAGCGTCCTATTAAAGAAAAGCGGGAAATTGTGCAGGACGCTTCAGTGTTGGAGCGGTAGAAGAAAACATAAAGAACTTCGAGAATTCGATGGTCACTGCTGCTGATTCAAGGGTCGTATATCCCAACATAATAAAGAACCATCCTGAAGTCAACGAGGAGATTACGGAAGGAAAAGTATCGAGTGACCAGACAAATAAAGCGACGTTGTGTGATTGCATTGCCAACGTCGAAAATGTGGCGGAAGACCTGTATTCGGAAACGGAAAGCGATAACCTCTCCCAAGGATGGCCGCAAAGTACAATTGCCACCCAGAGATACGAAGAAGAAAGGCAATTCCAAAAAGCGGGAGATGTTCTGAAAAGAATACAATTTGCATGCGACTTCCTAAAAATCAGCAAAGCAGTAAAGATAGGGCTCCTTGAACTAGAGGAGCTGCTAGACCACATAGGGCATTACCGGAGAAGCTGATTAAAGACCGAAGACGAGCAGAAGGCTAAAACAGCGCTGGGGGCGAAATTTAAAGGCCAAATGCAGATAGCTCCAACATTAAAAAATCAATAAAAGAATGGCGTCTAGCCCAATCGAAGTAAAAGAAGGAAAGAAGAGGCACTTGATAGGTGTGGAGAACCAGATCACGAGTTCCCGAAAGTGCTTACAAAAGGAGTGAAGAAAGCCGCAAAGAAACTCCTTCAAAAGTGCCAGAAAATAAAGTTCGCACGGACGCCCAACAAAAAAAAGACCTGATGTAAGAAAGGAGAGATAGAAACCCTGACGAAGACCCCGGCAGCAGGCACTCCTCGTAAGGCCCCAAGATGGTCGATCCTACGAGGAGGTACTGCGGATATCAGGGGAAACGTAAGGCCCGAAGACACCAACACTACCATTAAAGTAGTACGACCAACGCGGTTGGGCCACATACTGGTTAAATTCGGAGCAAAGGCTGGCATTAAGGAAGCATTCTGGGACGCAATAAAAAAAGTCCTCGGCAAAAGCGTAACTAAATGATGGTAATGATCGAAATAAGAGACATTGGCTGCGTTACGGATCTGGCCGAGGTAGAAGAGGCCATCAAAAGGGAGTTCCTTAGCATCGGAGGGATCAACGTGAGACTGACACCAGAAAACAACAGGAGGCAACGCATAGCCATAGTTGACATGACCGAAAAGGACGCCGAACAATTCCTGAACAAATGCAAAGGAAGAATAGGGTGAGTCATCTGTAGAATACGGCAAAGAGCAAAGCCTCTTCAATGTTTCAAATGCCTTGGCTATGGTCACACCACACAAGTATGCAAAGGACCCGATAGGGGTTCCCTATGGTACAAATGCGGTGAAATGGGACATAAAAGAAAAGAGTGTACAAAGGAGGCACACTGTATTCTTTGCAAGGATGCTGATCCAAAACCTGATTTTGGACACGCCTTGGGATCAGGAAAATGCCGGGTTTTCCCTTGTCCTAGCCAAGGGAAAATCAGAACTTAAATGACCCGCATCCTGCAGCTAAACTTACACTGCAGTTCAACTGCCCGAAATCTGCTTCAGCAGTTTGTGAGGGACATGAAAGTCGACCCCTTGCTGCTGAGTGAGCAACATCATTATGAAAGTCCTGCATTATAGTATCCGGACGAAACTGGTACTGCCGCCATCTGGGCTTGGCACAGTGATTTCCTAGCGAAGAGTTGTGGACGGGGGGATGGTTTCGTGTGAGTTCGGTGCTCAGGGATCACCTTCTTCAGTGTGTACCTAACGCCGAACGATTCGATATCAGCCTAGGTTACTGCTCTGGAGGGCGCTGTCGCAAACGCAGAGGGCAAAGTGCTCGTTGAGGGAGACTTCACGGTAAAGCAATCGAACGGGGCATGCCTCAAACAGATCCACGGGGAAAACGAACCATGAAAATGGCGGCCGGGACGTAGCTCGTCGTACTGAACACCGGAAATACGCCGACTTTCCGCCGTATTGGCTGTTACGGAGCCATACCGGACGTGACATTCACCTCGGAGTACTAAGTACGGAGGATACACAATTAGAAAGTATTAGAGGATTACTCAGCCAGTGATCATCAGTGCATTCTGCTTGAGATCAGTGATGTTGCCTCCCAACGCCGTGCTGTCGGCTTACTACAACTGGATGGAACATCGGAAAGATGGACGTCGAGACGTTCTTCGAGATGCTCGCAGCCGATGAGCCGCTGTAGTAAGCTTCGGAGGGGACGGAGGAACTGGCAGCTCAAGACGTGGTGAACTCTAATATGAGCATCATTACGGCTGCTTGCTGCGCTTCTATGCCCCGTCGAAAACCCTGGAACGGTAAACCCCCAGTGTACTGGTGGTCAACTGAAATCGCTGAAAAGTGAAGGGAGTGTCACAAGCTTCGACGTAAGGCTCAACGGGCGCGGAACCGGGACGAGGCATGCAACCGGATGACAGCACAGAAGACGGCCAGGAAAGGCCTTCACAAATGAATCATTAATAGCAAGGCTCACTGCTGGCAAGACCTAGTGGACAATGTGAACAAGAATCCGTGGGGTCTTGGCTACAAGCTAGTTATGCGGAAGCTTGGTGCCCTACGGAATACATACATACATGATGCGGAAAAGATGGATTAGATAGTGCGGGAACTCTTCCTCGCCCATCCCATCCGTGTTGGCGCTGTCTATGGTAAAACAGCAGTCAAGTGTCCAGTCTTCTTACAGCCGGAACTGGAGGAGAGTGTCCTTTTATTGAAAGCGAGGAAGGCTCCAGGTTCAGATGGTGTTCCTGCTGAGGTTTGGTGGCTTGTCTATCACCATTGTCCTGACTTGCTGCACAGCACATTCAACACTTGCCTACGGGACGGGGTTTTCCCGGTACGATGGAAGGTGCTGAGGCTCGTGCTGATGAGCAAGGGGAAGGGAAATCACGAATCGCCGTCTGCGTACCGCCCGTTGTGCATGCTAGAACCGGCTGGGAAAGTACTAGAGAAATTCTTCAAGGGAAGACTCACAGACGCGATTCGTGCTGCTGGAGACCTATCTCTTCGGAAGTACGGCTTTAAAGCAAGACGTTCTACTATCGATGCAATCTTAGAGGTGGTGAGTGCGGTCCAAAAGGCAGAGGCATATAGTCACACCAAGCGACGGATCGTCCTGTTGGTGACACTCCACGTCAGGAACACCTTCAACTCCGCTAGACGGGTGGATATTCTAGATAAGCTGAAAAATTCTTTTCAAATTCCAGAATATCTAATGCGGCTTTTGAGGGACTACCTGAAAGACCGAAGCCTGCTCTACGACACGACATAGGGTCTACGAAAGATGGCGGTTACATCGGGTGTTGCCCAGGGACCTATCCTTTGTCCAGACCTTTGGAACGTGTCTTACGATGGGCTACCGAGACTGGGGATGCCAGATGAGTCACGCTTGATCGGCTATGTAGACGATGTTGTGGCTTTGGTCACTGGACGCACCGTTGAACAAGCGCAACTTAGGCTAGGTATGCTAATGCGTCGAGTGAGGGACTGGATGACTGCTCGGGGGCTCAGTTTAGCACTGGAGAAAACCAAAGTGGTCATCTTGACAAAAAAGAGAATCCCTAGAGTAAGGATGATCAGTATTGGAGACATACAAGTCGAATCAAAGCCAGCGGTGAAGTACCTGCGGCTACTTATCAACTCGAAGATGAGTTTCTCTGAGGAAATCAGGGCAACGGCTTCGGGAGTATCGGCTCTGAGTCGACTTATGGCGCACGTAGGGGGACCCAGCCCATCAAGAAGACGCCTCTTGATGAGTGCTGTAGGGTTAGTGCTACTGTACGGAGCGACGGGGTGACGCTCTCAGTAAGGAGGTATACCGAAAACGCTTGGCACAGGTACTGAGAAGAGGAGCGCTGAGGATTGCATCTTCATACCGGATAGTCTCTGATTCGGCGGCGAAAGTCATTGCAGGCGCGATAACTGTCGCCCTCCTTGCTAGAGAGTGCCGTTCTATTTATTTGCGTCGAAACGAGGATGCGAGGGAGATGGTTGTCTGCGAAGAGACACAATGCTCGCTCAACGATTGGCAGCAGTCTTGAGTGATTCGCATGAAGGGAAGGTGGACCTCGCGCCTCATTCCGGATGTGAGACAGTGGCATAATCGAAGGCATGGTGAGACTGATTGAACTTGACCCAGCTATTGAGTGGGCACGGATGTTTTCAGTCTTACCTGAACAAGATTGGTAAGTCACGGTCCCCCGATTGTCGGTATTGCCCAGGAGCAGAAGATAATACCTGCCACTGATTTTTTTGTGCAAAAAATGGGTCAGGCTGCAAAGGGCCCTTTACAACGAGATGGACGAGCTCACCCCGGATGATATAGTAGCAGTGGTGCCCGAATCGGTTGACCAGTGGAACCAGGTGGCTCATTATGTTCGTGCAGTCCTGAAAGATAAAAGGGACTCATAGCAGCCGGGGGCGTTGGGGCTAGGGGATTGCTTTTCTGGCACTTCCTCTTCCCCTCTCCCCTCCCGCTAGAAGAGGGATCCCCCAGCTTGTAGGCACCTCACGGCGTAACAAAACGAGACCTGACCCGAAGTAATATGTCAAACGGTTCCAGGCTAGGTTCTCCGGTTGGCAGGGGAGGTGTTTTGGTGGGTAGTCCAGTCGCCATCTTTCGGACATGGCAGTCCCTATGCGTAAACGGGCATTCACCTCTCTAGCATAAAAAAAAAAACACTTCAGTCTACACATCACCAATGAGCCAACACATTATGGACCAAGAAATGACTTTGCATTGGACATTGGAATTTCACGAGATTTCACACAAAAGGTTCGGTTAAACGTCCTCGACGGGTTGTCTTCCGATCATAAACCAGTCCTTTTCTTCATAGAAAACATCTTCATTGATGTTCCTAAGCAGGGTAAGAAAACTACAAGCTGAAAAACGTTTAAAGTCGCATTGGCCAATGAATCTAATTTTTGATCATCTGAAATGGCCGGTGGCATCAACAACATCATTGAAAACGTAACTCAGAAAATTTTACAGGTAAAAGAGGACCATACGGTCATAGCTCCGAGAAGGGAAACGAGTCCCTTTGAACTCTCTCAGAACATCAGAAAACTGATAAGGAGAAAGAATCAAGTTCGGAGGAGAGCTAGGTTTACAGGTGACCCAACGGTACGCATAAACGCGACTTGGTTGACAAATGAAATCCGTGATAACATAATAGTATTCCGAAACGAGCAATGGGAGAGCCTTTTGCAGAATCTTGAGCCTGGTTGTCGTAGTTTTAGAGAATGTCCAAATACTTTTAGATAAACAGGGAAATTGCGGTACTGCCTATTAATGATCCAAAAGGGATGCAATTCTGCAATGCGGGTAATGCTGAAGCATTTGCAATTTTTGAAATGCAATTTCTCAAAAATTGAAAGAATTGAAGCTTCTGTCAACAGGCTCCTGACAGATGACATTCAACATGAAGACAGGATTGAACCAAACTTCAGCGAAATCAAGAGCATTATACAGACACTTAATACACATAAAGCATCTAGATAGGTTAATATTACAAACAGAATAATTTCTTAGCTACCAGACAATATTTTACAAACAATTACTGACATTATTAATGCAATATTTCGTTCGCAAAAGTATGCCAAAATATGAAAATCAGCGGTTACTATTGTTTTTTTCAAAACCCCAAAAGGACCCACAACTTCCACAAAACTGGAAACCCATCAGTATCCTCTCATCGCTGTCAAAAATTGCAGAAAGGGTGATTCTGCTAAATGAGGTTGTATCTGACAAGGATATTAAACCAGAAGCACAATATGGCTTCAAAGCTGAATACTCTACTAAATTTCAGTTAGTTACAGTAGTTTAATACATCAGAACAGGCTTAAATCGCAGAAATTCGACAGGCCTAGTTATGCTTGCCATATCTAAGTCCTTTAATAAAGTCCGGCATGTAGGACTTATCTTCAAAATGCATCAGTTCAAAATGCAACTGCAGCTCACTCAAATTATTGGCTCCTTTTTGTAAGGCAGAGCATTCCGTTTCAGAATTGACAAACAACTCCCAAGCCAGAGATCAATTGATGCTAGAGTTCCTCAGGGCTCGCCCATCTCACCGATCTTACACAAAATATTTACTGTAGACCTTCCCACTCTGCCTCCAAAAGTAAAACTATCACTGCCCTTAGGGAGCTCACTCTACGCTTATGATACTTGTATATTTAATACAGCACGACAAGCAAGAGTCATCACTTCAAACTTGCAACGATCAATTAATATTTTATTGGAATACTTTCGTAAATGGGAAATTAAGATTAATGCTGACAAAACACAAGCACTATTTATCACGATGAAAGAACGGCAAACTCCACAGAGACTTATCGTTGATAACAAGACAGTTGACGGGACACCAACGGCTAAATACCTTTGACTTACATTCGACAGAAGACTCATATGGAAAAAAATACATACGAAACAAACGGGGACTCTGCATTGCACTTCTGTCCTCTTAACACCCTCTCACTAAAGCCAAAAGACTTAGCCTTAAAAATTGAATGCTCATATACAAACAGATGATATGACCAACAATACCATACGGTAGTTCTGCTTTCTACCAGACGACGAAGACTAACAAAAAAGCACTCCAGTCCTTCTAAAATAGAAAGAAAGAAAGAGCTTAAGAATTCCATGGTACACTAGAAACACTGACATCTACAAGGACCTACGACTTGAGAAGGTTGAAAAATACGTACGCAATAAGGCACTGAAACTTTTTAATACAATTGAAAACCATACTAATAGTACTCTGGAATTCTTTTGAACTTTACGAAACAGGGTGTTACACCCCCGATATCCCACGGGAGTCGCTATTGGCCCCCGGAGAAATCAGGGTGCTCCGGCGGGCTATGGATCCGGTTTAGCTCGTCCGGAGACGGGCGTGGGGCGCCACTCACTTGTCCCTCAAGACCCCAATAAGCCGCCAAGCGAGAATGCGGCTTGCTGGAACAACCAACGACACTTTTCACTTTCTTCACCCGATCCCTAGCTACCGAGCACAAACTAGCTGCCACATTAACTTCACAATTCGACACTATTTACTTCCTTATCATCCTAGCCGTCTGAGCAGCTTTCGATATCACCACACCACCCCCGAACACTTTTATTCACTTCCGATTTCACTTTTTATTTCAATAAACCACAACTTGCCACTCAAGCCGCACCCGTCGCAATCTGAAACAAAAATTTACCTTTTTTTCCTCTTTCCTAAAGGCATAAATTCAATAAATCCATTTCAGTTTAATTATCCAAATTCAAATTCAAAAAAACTTTCGATCTACTTGAGTCTTAAGAAAAACTTAATACTACTCGTACCTAAAAGGGGCCCCTTCTCTGTCCGCATCCGATGGTGTACTTTTGTCTTCCTCAACGCACTTGATTAAATGTCTTGCAATATCTCGCTTGATCACCTGCTTATCGCCTCAACGCACTTGGTGAATCGTCTTGAAATCTTCCGCGTGTTCACCTGCTTATCGCCTCAACGTACTTGATACATCGTCTTGAAATCTTCCGCTTGTTCACTTCTTTACACTCGCCGCTTCGCCAGTACTTCCGCTCCGCCACACCCAAGAAGAAAGAAAGAGGAGGCGCGTCATTCTTCGCACGCTTTTATTATCTCCTTCTAACGGCCAATGTCCCGCTCTTCAACTGAATACCATTGTCCCTGGTCATCCACCTCTTCGGCGTGGTTCTTTCTATTCTCGCGAAGTAGTTTCTCTCTGCTGCAACGTGCTTTCCGTTCCGCTCTGGTGGTGATCACTCTAAGTTCGGCTAAATTGGCTGAATCTGATTCACTGACAATTTGCAACGTCAGTGATGCTTGTTTACATTTAGTTTTAGGTGGAACTTTTATTTCGGGAAAATCGTGTCGATGGTGTAATATACTTCATTCTTTCCAAGATTCGCCCTAAAGCAGCGCACTTCGAGTGTCATGGTGTTTACTCGGTTTTCCTCAATTTTCACGGTGAATTGCTTGTATTCCGAGTTGAAATATATTTCTCAGATGTGTAAACATATGTTTAAGGTGCTGTGAAATGTTTTTCTTTTGCACGAGCTAATCATACTCGTTCGTTTTCTTCACATCCACCGTTACATTCCCCACTTCGATTGTGTTTGTAATTGCCTCTAAAATTCTCCAAGTTGTAGTACTGTACAATTCCACCATATCATTGATGAAGCCCGGAAGCAAGTTGCAATCTCGAACGTTGCTCAGTGGCTGCCATGTATGTTGTGTTTCTGGGTAATATTTCCATTTGATGTGGAAATGCGGCTCCGTATTGATTTCCTCGGCAGAGCGAATGGCTTCCTGTGTGTATTCCTTGCACTTCTTTGCAGCTGGAGAGCCCGAGTAATTCTCAGCTGTGTACATAACATAATCGTTTAAATTGAACACCAAATTCAATGGCACGCTGAACTCCGACGACTGTTTGCACGATTCCGACAGGGAAACATTGCTCACCGTTTCTGAATAGTTGAGATCTCTGGTGATTGTATTCTCGTTCACGACATATTTTGGTGCTTGGTGCGTTGCGGTGCATAGACCCACGAAATCCTCATCATTCGCTGCAATGTCGAGAAATTGGAAGATTTTTGCTTGTTCCACCTTCTCATCGTGTGACCAATTGCTCAAGTAATTGTTGGTTCTGTTTCGGGCTGTGATTTTCTTGTTGTAACGACGTTTTTCGTTCTATTTCGGTATGAATCTACGAAGTTTACTCGGCGAATTTGTCAATTTGGTCAATTCACTATCAGTTAAACGCTCTAATTTGATAGTGATATTCCTTTCGAGTTCGTACCTGAACCGGAGAGTCTGTATGCCCGAAATGGCTTAGACCACAGTTGATTTGCCGTGTGCTACATGCCCGATAGTGCCAATATTGATGGTTGCCTGGCGGGAAATTACCTCGGGTGAAAGTGGCGTCAACTTGGTGATATCTAATTGTGATAGATCCTGCTTTTGCAGATTCGATTACCGGTAGTCTGCCCTTCGCCTGATGACATTTCTGATTGTTTAGTTTGGATAATTGCAAGAAAAATGAGTGAAAACTTGGATCTATCACCCAACCATAAAAACTCGTCGACACACTGCGATTTCAATTGACTTGTGCACCAATTCCGACTAAACTGAGAGTCTTCTTTCCAGTTGTTGCTTCCTCCTTTAGTTTTGCTCTGGAAAGCAGAAACTTTTTGCATTCAGGAGGAAATCTTGCGTGTGGACTAAAACATATACTGCGTTGATTCTATCTTAACATGACACTAGGCCTGAATCATCGAAGGAAATGGGCTCTGTCTGTTGCTGTAGCTTCAATTCTAACTGCTCGTTAAAGTTCATTAATTTAGATCATTTTATTTCAAAACAATATGGATCTTCTTTGCTCTTCCGGTCTTTAAACGGCGTTGAACCGTCTGGTTCATTATCACGCAAAATAACAAGTATTCGTACTTAACCTACTGTTGTGAGTACAATTAGGAGTGTCAAACAAAACCCTAGTCGAGTGCAGCTTAGACTTACTTAGTTTACTGAGTCACGCGAATGCTATTTACTCGAAACCACGAGAACCCACCAAGCATCAACATCTGAAAGTGAGTCACTGCTCCATTCATTCACGCTGCTCGAAAGTTCCCGCTAATTCGCCAATGTACGAGAACTGGGTTGAATGACTACAGACCCTATATAAAGGCAAGCTGAATGAATGGGGGGAATCATTCATTCGACCGCGATGAGAACTGCGATAGTGTGTGGAAAGCGATATTGCTCGAGTAATAGAAGAGTGATTTTGTTGATTGTGAAGTGATCTTAGAAGACAATTGCGATAGAAATTTATGGACAAGTGGAAGTTAGATTTTAATAGTGAAAATTAAAAAAAAATTGTGCAATGGACCAAATAAGTGATTGTGCATTTCTAGGTAATTTAATAAACTCTTTTACATTAAAATTATTGGCCGCGAACCATAACACGCGACAGTGGTGTCGAGAAGTGAGAAAGAAAATATTAAAAGTGAAAAACGTTTAAACATAAAAAAAAAGAAAAATGCACAATAGTGAAATCTAACGTGGAAACTGGTGGAAAAATAAATAAAAGCCGAAATAATAAAATTAAAAAATAACCACGAAGCTAACATTTCAAATTAAATGAATTTACCATGGCGGAGCTTAAGGGAGACGCAGAAACGCCAAAATCAAAGGAACCAGAAGATGCACTGATGCAAATGTTAAAGCTGATGTCATCCAGTTTAACTGCGAAGCTAAGTGAACAGTCATCTAATTTAACTGCGAGGCTAAATGAACAATCAGTGAAGCTGGATCAACAAGCGATCGAAATCAAGGCAGATTTTCAAAAACAGTCCACCGAAATAAAAGCGGAGCTCGGCAGTCTGAGCAAACAAATTAAAGGCGTCGAGGAAAAGGTTGACCATGTCGAGAAAAAGGTTTACCAGGTCGAGGGAAAGGTAAGCCACGCCGAAGAGAGAATGAACCATGAGATGGAAAAAGTGAAAAAGGAATTAGAAGCAGCAAAGGCAGTAGTAACCACCTCACCAGCCCCGCTTGCAACCGCAGCGCAAAGCACATCCAGAAATGTGCAAGCACCAATATTCGATGGGCAAACGTTCTGGAGTATTTACAAAATCAAGTTTGAAGCCGCCGCTAGGATAAATCAGTGGAATGAGCAGGAACGAGCAACTGCATTAATTCTTGCTCTAAGAGGCCCAGCTGCCGAGCTTTTGCAGACTATCCCCGTTGATTTACACTCAAACCCGGCTGCTATATTGAATGCGCTCGACATGCGTTATGGAGGTGCCCATCTGAAGCAAATTTATCGGGCACATCTACGGAATCGGATGCAGAAGTCTGGTGAAACCTTACAGCAGCTAGCCCAAGACATTGAGTGACTGGCACTTTTGGCTTACCCAGCGTACGACCCAGAACATCGAGATGACGCAGCAACGGAAGCATTCATCAGCGCCTTAGAAGACCAGGAATCGCAACAAGCTGTGCGTTTAGCTCAAAAGCAAACAGTCAAGGATGCATTGGCTTATAGCCTGAACTTTGAGGTAGGGAAAAATGTGACTCGTACCACTGCCCGGGTTCGCAAGGTAGTGACAGACGAGTGCAGGTGTTGGCGCGTGGAAAATGAGCGTGAGCCGCAAGTAAATGGTGCGCCTAGATGCTGGGATTGGGTTGAGAAGGGGCACCTGCAAAGAGACTGCAAGAAGTGAAGAAAATGGAGCTATTGTCCAGAATGGTGGAGATCCAGACCGTGTCAGGAGGCTAGAATAGAACCCCATCAAACTGAAAGGGCCAACTTCATGCGACGGACGTCGGCTAGGAGGATCGACATCCCCAGCACCCCCATCACCGTGTCAAGGCAACATCGTGGAGAAGCAGACTTACGCCTTCCTGGTCAAGTTGCTGAAGAACATTGCACAATAACAAACGATGCTGGTGCAACCCGATCGACGATCCGACCAGACCTAGTGAGGCCACAACTACTTCATAAGGACAGAGTTCATGGGAATGCTGACGTCCTATCTCGTCATCCATGTCCAGCTTACTGCAAGCATTGCCGGTGGATTGAGGAAAAGGAGCCGACCGTTGATCTGCGAGTAATAACGGCCGAATTCGATGAAGGTTGGTCAGCGGAGGAGATTCGAAATGCCCAGTTAGCCGATGAAGACATCGGACCATTGCTCGTATGGAAGGAGACAAATGGGCAACCTGAGTGGAAGGACGTTTCAATGCATGGCACAACCCTGAAAAGCTATTGGGCACAATGGAACTCCCTTCAGGTAGAGGGTGGCATACTCAAGCCGAAATGGGAAACGGTGGATGGCAGCTCCTATAGGATGCAAACTATACTTCCCAAAAGCCGAATCCACGACGTGGTTAAGGAGATGCATGAAGGATCCTCGGGAGGCCACCTTGGTGTTAACAAGACCTTAGCGAAACGGCGGGAAAGGTTTTACTGGCTCCATGCTCGAGAAGGCGTAGAGGACTGGTGCCGCAGATGCACAATTTGCGCTTCCGTCAAAGGTCCAAAGCGACGACTCAGAGGACAAATGCAAACCTACGACGTGAGTATACCGTTTGAAAGGATTGCTGTTGACATCGCAGGACCCTTTCCTGAATCTGAATGGGGAAATCAATACACGCTGGTTGTAGCCGATTATTTCAGCAAGTGGCCCGAGGTCTACCCCATTCCCAACCAGGAAGCAAGTACTGTAGCCGAACAGCTAGTGTTAAATTGGATCAGTAGGTACGGCGTACCTTGCGAACTACATTGTGATCAAGGCCGAAACTGTGAGTCAATAGTTTTTGGCGAGATGTGCGAGCTGCTCGGAATACGGAAAACGAGGACAACACCGCTGCATCCCCAATCCGATGGAATGGTCGAATGTTTCAACGGCACGCTCAATAAACACCTGGCCAAAATGGTTGACGAAAACCAAAGGGACTGGGACCGACATATCCCACTATTTTTGATGGCGTACAGAGCTGCCGAACATGCATCGACGGGCCAAGCTCCAGCCAAAGTCATTTTTGGAAAGACTATCCTTCTGCCAGCTGACATAAAGTTCGGGACACCCCCTGAGAAACCCCAAACGATCTCGGAGTACGCAAGTGAGCTAAGACAACGGTTGAACCAGATACATCGGACAGTGCGAAAACACCTCAAATCGGCTACTGACCGCATGAAGACCAGGTATGATCTAAAGGCAAATTCTACTGGCTTCCAGCAAGATGACTTGGTGTGGCTATATAACCCACAGCGACGGAAGGGTAGGTCTCCAAAGTTGCAGCATAATTGGGAGGGTCCATACTGAGTTACAAAGCGAATCAACAACCTCGTATATCGCATACAGGAACACCGTAAACCGAGAGCCAAAATGAAAATCGTGCATCTGGACCGTCTTGCCCCATATTACACCCAGGGAGAATTGACTACAACTGGCGACACATCTTTTCGGGGCGAAAAGAACTGAGGTGGGGGCAGTGTTACATGTACAAATAATTCTGCGAGCTACTGTCGCAATTGTTTTCACAACCATTAAGAACATCAACAAAATGAATTTACTCGAAACCACGAGAACCCACCAAGCATCAACATCTGAAAGTGAGTCACTGCTCCATTCATTCACGCTGCTCGAAAGTTCCCGCGAATTCGCGAATGTACGAGAACTGGGTTGAATGACTACAGACCCTTTATAAAGGCGAGCTGAATGAATGGGGGGAATCATTCATTCGACCGCGATAAGAACTGCGATAGTGTGTGGAAAGCGATATTGTTCGAGCAATAGAAAAGTGATTTTGTTGATTGTGAAAATAGTGAAAATTAAAAAAATTGTGCAATAGACCAAATAAGTGATTGTGCATTTCTAAGTAATTTAATAAACTCTTTTAATTTAATTTAAAAGACATTGCGTTTTCACTTCCCTGGAACATTAAAATTATTGGCCGCGAACCATAACACGCGACACTATGATAGTGTTCGGGATGAGGTAATGCTGATGCCCTTCTATTTTATCCGTCACAAGGGATGAATTAAGGTTCCCAATTATCCGCCAAATAACTCTGTAATAGTTATTTCTTTAAATTATATAATGACTGAAACTAGCTCAGAAAGGTAGATGGGTACTGAAAATACACAGATACGACGGAGTTAAGGTGCCAAATCGCACCAGCGCCAAACCCCATACATTCCACGACGTCGTCACGACGGTGACATTATCGGCAAACAACTGCATTAGAAATTCCGATGCAATTTTCTCAGTACTAGACCACACTCTCCGACGAAAATGGAAACGAGATGAAACAGAACAAATGGGTATCCAACAAACCAAAAAGCAAAAATCAAATATCCCTCTACCGGACATAATTTAGTACCTGGCCTAATTTAGTATCTGACCTAATTCATTGCTACTTGCTTAACCCATCCTATGACTTTATAAAGTCATTCCCTTAAGCACATCCTTTAGACACTGAAGATGACTCGAAGTAGTCGAAACGTGTCTGGTCACACAACAAAGCAAGGCCCGACGTGTGGAAGATCCGTTTTGGCTATCTCGGCTCTGGGGCGCTTTGGAGAAAAACTGATACTTTTAAACAATTTTCCGACCCCCAACACCTGTGGATACCAAATAAACAAAATTATTGATGTCAAGATTTTGTTTGCAGTTATTTCAATATAATTTCTAATCGCGAAATAAAGTCGTGTCATATGTTCAATTCAACTTTTTTAAATGCACAGTAAAAGCTTATTATTGAAAAGCGGAAGTAGGCCTTGAACGTTCAATATGTTTTCCTTTGTATGAATAGGGGTAAAAGTGAAAGTTAAAAGCGCTCCACTAATTGCATTAAATAGAGTTTAACTTTTTTAACTGCGCCAAGGCTGCTTGCAAGTTTCAACAAAGGAAGATATATGCATGGCTGACCTTATTCGAAATGTTTTCCATACAATTGCGAGTATGCATAGAAGTTGGTACAAATAAACGTGAATGAATTTGTCAAACAAATGGCTTTCACAAATGAATCACCCACAAACTGAAAGGACTGCGAAACAACTAAAAATTTCTGCTTAAATGCTTCCGTTTGATGCAAATACGGTTATAAGGAAGGAAAGTAAATAAAATAAATACAAATTAGTTTCTACTCGTATAGCAGACCGCAAGTGTTGCAAACGATTCATTAGAAAACGTTTTAGAAATGTTACCATAAAGGACGCACGAGCTGCAAAATTTATGACCAGCTCATAGCATACTATGCCGGATAATTCGAATTATTGGATCATTTCAAATATACATATCCGTACATTTACTTCGCAACCATTCACTAATGGGATGGAAGAGGAGCTTTGCAAACCCCTGCGGTTTGATAATCAGAGCGAAAATTCATGAGGTTTGCTGAAAATGACATTTCTGGGAAACCCACCGCAGAATTTCGAATACTATTAAAATGGTGTTTGTCGTCGGTGTGACAAACGCTTCAGTTGTGAATTCAATTCGCACGAACCGCTGGTGAGAGAGCATAGAAATATACGTTTTCATTAAATCCTCTAGCAAAATGGATTGATATGTTCCTGACAGTTTTCAAATGCGAGGATGAACATGTTAAGTATTAAATGCTTAAGGAGGTGAAATAAAATTGTGAAGCTTATTGCTTTATTTAGGGTTTTCTGAATGTTTAAAAATATCTCTGATGATTTTCATAGTTATTATGACTAAAAAATATTTTTGTTCAGGATATACATTTTTTTTCAACATAAAATACATTAAAACCGATGACTTTAATTCATCGTTATTTTTTTCCGCATTGCTAATTTGCAAATTCTTAAACTAATATATAAAAATTTAATGAATTTAAAAACTCTGATCCAATACTTAATATTGCTAAAGAAAGCATTCGTTTGCCAAGTGTGATTGATCTTACCATACTCGTATTTTTAAAATGTGTTAATACAGAAGATGATCTTTCTGCTTCACAGTTCGTAATTGATGTCGTTACATATAATCCTTAACAAATAAAGATATTGGTGAAGACTTCGACTGCGTCATTATCTAGTATCTAATTTAAAATTTTCAAAGGACTTGTACGATTTTATTGTCTACCTTCACGAAATTTTTGCCATGATAACCGAATATTTGACGATATAGCCCGCGTCTACTAATGAAACATTTGAAAGCAGCTAGGAATGTTTCAGTGGACAAGTTCATCAAAAGCAAGGGCGTAGGCACGTGGGGGGCAGGGGGACATTGTCTCCCCCAAATTCTGTCGCGTGGGACATAATATCGTACCTCCCCGTGCGCTTAAAAAACCGCTTTGCTGTATTATTTGGTCATGAGTTTGAGAACCTTGAATCCGCACTAAAATTAAAACCATGCACGTGCCTTTTACCATAAAACATGCTGCTTTCCTTAAATCATAACTTAAACACTCTGGCTAATTTTCCCGACACACGGAGCTCACGGAGCGCGGGAAAATTGAATCGCATTGCTAAAGTGGGTGACCTAACTTGAAAATTTGCTGCCCATTCCAGGGGAAATAGTTTACTTTACAAAAACGAAAAGGAAGGTTATGATTTTTCGGTGTTTTCAGATTAGGTCACCCACTTTCGCAACGCGATTCAAATTTTCCGCACTCCGTCAGCTTCGTGTGTCGGGCGAGTAGCCAGAGTGAAACTTAAATCACATTCGATGTTGAATCATCATCACATAGCATGGCACACATAGTGAGTGCTGCGTAGTGCTGCATACTTTTCGATAAATTAAATCAAAGCAAGTTCAACAGGTTGTAAATATTATCATGTCGGACATACGGAATTTTTTTAAACCGAAGCGATTGAAAACAGATTTGCCTGAGATTCCTGGAACACCTCAAATAACGCAGCCAGCAGAATCTGCCGCATCGTCAGGTATGAATTATATATTTTTGCTTGTAAATCTTTCTCTTGACCTTTCTTACAAATTTTATCCAACAAAACCTCACTTCTTTTTCTTGGTTTTTAACAACTTGATGCGATGCATGTTTTATATTCCGAAATATGATTTCTTATTACTGTTTTGTAGAGGTCTACATTGTGTGATGAAATAAAATCAATAATATTAATTAGTACCACATTCAGTAATATTATTTAGTAATTCATTATATATGTATTATATGTTGTATGATTAATATCTATTACTAATTAATTGCAAAAATTTCGTTTTACAGTTCAATCACTAGTTCAATGTGATACTGAAAAAAAATGTACGAAAAAATTATTTCAAACTTATTGCATCACCAAACCAACGAGATGCTAAGAAAGTACCATATATTGTTTCAAATGAGAGGCAAGCATTGTTTCCGACAACGAGAAATATACATGGCTGCATTTCTGAGAAGAAATCGAAGGCTTTTCGTGCTTTACGTGTTCGAAAGCTTTTGAAACTGGGATTGTTTCAAAAAACTCAGCATATAACAAGGTATTGAACAAAGCTTTTTTACTACTTTATGTTTTTTTAGAGAAATACATCAAATATTTCATATTTCTAAATTAACTCAAGAATATAATAATTGGAAGAAGGCACACTGTGAACATACGAATAAATTTTTGTATCGATTAATGCACATTTTATTAGATAAAATAGTATAACAATTATTATTAATAACCATGAACAGTAAATGTAATGATGGTATTTTAATTAAACCTTTTTGTAAACTTATCGAATAAAATGAAATTATTTATTTTATAAGTATTCAATTGAAACAGTTAAATGAAATAGTTGATTGTATTACTATATTATGAAAAGAAGAAAATTATTTGAATGATTGTTGATTCTCACTGGGTTAATTTTATGAAAAATATCACTTTACTTCGATTTTTCCGGTCAACGTTTTAATATAATTATTAACAAAAAATGAAAATGATTTGAATAAGCATAAAAAAAATTTATTGATGTATTGATTTATTCAGTATTATTTATTTAAAAATTCAATTACAACAATACCTAAAAACAATTTAACAAATAATAAAAAAGTGACGTACTTAAAAAATAAAAAAATAAATCAGATTGATGCTTGAGCATTGTAGAAATAAGGTTACTTTATTTTAAAATATTAAAACATCACGTTTTTGTTCTGTTTATTATCAAAACGCTACAACTTTTACACTTCATAGCAATACTTTCGCTGTTACAGGTTTTCGAAGAATCGGACTTACTTAATGGAAACGGTTTTCGAAATTATGAGAAAGCTGACGAAAAATTTGCATCACATGATAAAAGCCCTCTACATCAAGAATTTGTTTTAAAATCATGCAAAGTCAACGAAATCCCAATTTCTACAATTATTTCAAACGCGAATGCAAAATATCAACAAGAAGCAAGAATCGCTCTGAAAGCTTTATTCAAAAGCTTGAGATATCTTGCTCGACAAGGTAAATTGACGAAATTTTGGAAATCTTTTTCGAGTAGGGTATTTTTTTCAAGTCTCTTTAAGAGGCTTCAACTTATACTCAAGATGTATTTTTTCTTTTTTTGATCAATCAAAAGTTTTTTGTTTTATTCATTGTTTGAATTCCTTGCAGGGATGCCGATACGTGGACACGACGAAAATAATGGAAATTTTTTGCAACTTATTACCTTGCGTACAACAGATATTCCTGTCTTGAAGCAGTTTTTGTTGAGAAAAAAAAACTTTTTGCCGCCAGTGATTCAAAACGAAATACTAGAATTGATGGCACATTCTATTCTGCGACAAGTTTTGTGTTCAATTCGAAAAGCTGGGAAGTTCAGCATCATAATGGATGGGACTACCGATTCTTCAACTCATGAGCAAGTATCAATTTGCCTTCGTTCAGTCGAATGCTTGGAACCAGTTGAATATACGCTAGGGTTGTACGAAACCCCGATGAAAACTGGCCAAGCACTTGCAGATACCATTCTAGATTGTTTCGTGTGCTGTAACATATCGATTAAAGACTTCTTGAGCCAATGCTACGATGGTGCCGCCAATATGTCTGTAGACATAAAACGCGTGCACGCCATTATAAAAAAAGAACAACCAAATGCGTTGTATGTTCACTGCACTGCACACAGTTTGAATTTATCCGTTCAGGATACGATCAAGCAATTTACCTATTAAGAGAAGGACTTGACTTCGCTAATGTAATCGGTGTTTTTGTAAAGGGCTCTGCGAAGCGAGTAGCGTTTTTTGAACAAATTCAAAATGAATTAGTTGACGATTCCAATTTGTCTGTGCCGCGACCACTATTTGCGGTAAGATGGACTGTGCGAGATGGAGCAATTAAAACTATTCTACGTCGATATAGTATGCTTCTTGATTTTTTGAAAGCACTTGCTACATCTAAAACTCAAAGTGCTGAAACAACAACTAAAACACAAGGTTTACACAAAATGATGAGCAAGTGGTGAACTTATATTTCCTTGGGGATTTGCGGATTGATATTCGAACGAAGTGAAATTTTGAGCAAAATATTGCAGCAATCGACTGCAACAATTAGTGGAATCAGAAAATCTGTTTCTATTACGCTTGATTATTTGCAAAAAAACGAAATGATCAAGCTTTTGATGATCTTTGGAAACAATTGGAAGTCAAAATTTGTGAGTATGACTTAACGGAGCCAGCTTTGGCTCGTTCCCGCAAAATACCACAACGAATCAGTCACTTCTTGGATTCAACTGAAAGCCAAAAGTATGTTTATTGTATAATAATTGGATACTCATTATTACTGTACGGAAAAAATCTATGAAAACTGTAGTTTTCATCATGTTTTCGATATCATAGTTTACATAGTTTTCCTATACGGAGTATAGGAGTACCGAAAACGGAACAAAAACTATAGTTCTTATATTTCTTTTTAACGAGGGTGGATAATTAAAATAAGTACTATTTACAGCTTTGAATTTTACAATTGTTTTCAGATAGCCGACGCCTCATGAGATGATCAAAGTTGTGTATTTTGAAGCTCTGGATACAGTTTGTCAAGAAGTCAAATCACGCTTCTGTCAGAATTATTTTGAAATTTATAATTCGTTGGAAAATTTAATTTTGGAAGAACCTCTAAAGTGGACTGAACACATGACGGCAGCAGCTGAAAAAAGAGGTATCGACACCGACAGACTGTCTACAGAAATGATTCTGCTCCGAACTGTTAAAACAATCGACAACATGAATGGCGTCCTGGAAAAATTCAAGAAGTTGCACCCTGATACGCAGTCATTGTAAACTTGTTGCTTCTGATACTTGCGTCATCAGCTACTGCGGAAAGGTCTTTTTCAATGCTAAGGCGAATTAAGACTTTTCTTCGAACAACATTAAAAGCAGAAAGACTAAATCATCTCTGTATTTTACATGCTTACAAAGAAGAAACAGATAATTTAAATATTAATGAAATCGTCCATGAATTTGTCAAATTCAACGACTATCAAATTTATGTTTTCGGAAACTAGTCAATTTATGATAATGCTTGCTTCTTTATGAAGATATATTACGTTTGATGTTATATGTGTAATAGATAATAATCTCTTCATTGATTCATGAATAAACGGTTTTTGGTACCTATATTATATCTTCTGATTTTTAGGGTTTTGTACTAAAATACAAAACCCTATTGCAATCACGACCTGTGTCCGTCTGTCCGTCTGTCCGTCCGTCCGTCCGTCCGTCCGTCCGTCTGTAGGTCACAGCACTTTTTCTCCGAAACTATAGAGGCTACAGCCATGAAACTTTGTGGAAAGGTCAGAAGTGGTGACCTCTTGAAAGTTCAAGGGTGGAAAAATTTTTCAAGGGGGTTTAAGGGGGGTCTCCCCGTATAGGGAGGTGACCCCTCAAAAAAAAATTCCACCATTGGTAGTCGACTAGGGTGTCATTGGAAAGGTCTCAATGAGATCTTTTCAAAACAAGTCTTAAAATCGCCTTATCGGTACCGAGGGGGGCAGGGGAAGGGGAAATGTACGAACTTTTCGCGTACCCCCCCCTCGCGATTGGAAACCTTCCATCCGAAAAATCTGAAAAAAATCATGAATGTAGGCCTTTATGAGTACAACAACAACAAATACATGAGAAGTCGAAATTCACTCAACTTTGTTAGTAATAGTATGATTTATCGATTTTAAGTTTTCTTGAATAAAATCTAAACGGTACCCTTTAGTATCATGAAGATGAGTACATACAATTGAAACAAGTCGAAGAGGCAGGAGAGAGCTCCTAGCAAAAGGGCTTTGTAACCATTCTAGGATTCGAAAAAATAGGCCATGAATCGATGATTACAGTACAGAGGAGTGGGCCCTGAAAAAAATTTCATGAAAGGTAGCCGATATGAATATCAACTGAAAGTTCTCTATGAGAGCTTTTCAAAACAGTTCTTAAACTGACAGTTTTTGCTTCAGTGGGGGCACAGGGGGGGGAGGAAATACATGAAAAATGTGTTTCTAAAAAATCTGGGAAAATTATCAAGGGAGGTATCTATGGGTATAACTAAAACAAATACCTCAGAATTCATAATTCTTTCAACTTTGTTAATAATAGTATGATCCTCGAATTTCACATTTTCTCCAATAAAATCGTCTTTGACATGTTTCTTGATTTTATTCGCTGCTGGTTACTGCATTTTGTAAGTTGAGTACAAAACCCTTCTGACATGAGCATAGGTCTGTCTACCCAACTTGTTATTATTCAACAAGTTTTATGTAGGTACGGGAGTGTTAAAACATAAATAATATATACATATATTCGAAAACATATATATATATATAGATATATATATATATATATATATATATATATATATATATATATATATATATATATATAAATATATGTATTTATATATATATATATATATATATATATATATATATATATATATATATATATATATATATATATGTATCTATATATATATAAATATATATATGTATATATATATATATATATATATATATATATATAAATATATGTATCTATATATATATATATATATATATATATATATATATATATATATATATATATATATATATATATATATATAAATATATGTATTTATATATATATATATATATATATATATATATATATATAAATATATGTATCTATATATATATATATAAATATATATATATATATATATATATATATATATATATATATATATGCCTATAAAAATGTACCCCCTCAAAGGAAAACCGTGCCTACGCCCTTGCTCAAAAGCTTCAGATGGATAGCTTCGTCACCATACATCTAAAAAGACAAATATAGCCTTTAGTTGTAGATGTTCCTCTGCCCATGGATGTACGTGTTTTAAGTCGTTCCGCATAATCCATGCCACAATGTAGAAAAGGATAAGTAGGCGTCATTTGCACTGCGGGCAAGATGCCGATTAGCTGTTTAGATTGATTATTCGCATATCGGCAATAAGGGAAGCATTGAAGAATTTTATGGCGAATGATCTTTGATAGTTTTGTACAATAGTAATGATTCCGTGCATAGTATAAGAGTCTGCTTCTCGTATGATTAAAGAAGTTACATTGTGTCGCTGTGATAACAATATAGGGTGTTCACGTTCTTCTGAAATTTTTGTATGTTTAATTTGGCCACCTACACGAAGTATTCCCTGTGCATCAATAAAATGTTTAGGCTTTTAAGTCTGGCTTATTGGCTTTTATTTGCATTATTTCTTTGGCAAATTCAATTTTCAACCGAGCATATTCATATTCTTTAGGGCTTATCACGCCGCTATGCCTATTGAATTTGGTTCTGCAATTATATTCAAAGCAAGTATCAGTGCCGTGATAGTAACCGATTTGTTGAAGTTGGAATATTTCATCATGCCACTGAGGCAGACTATCTCCTGAAGTTTTTTCCCATTTGATAGCTAATCTGCACCAGTCCACCATAAACTGCGCTTCTTAAGTTCCAAGTGTGTAGTGAAAGTAGGTAAATACATGTCCGTGAAGGACTGCAGTGATAGTCTGCTGCCTCAGCGGGAGAGGATGATGAGATCCGCTGAGGTTGGCCTTGTCTGGGGACGCGTAAATGCTGTGGAAGACTAACGTTTCGGTATCGTGGGGCGGGTTCTTTCCCCAAGCACAAGACACACTACAAAAACATTTTTCGGATCCACAAATTTGGAAAAGTTCTTTGATTCTCGACCAGAGTCGAGAAAGGAGGTAACCGGCTAAGGACTTTGAAAACGCTGGTTCGGAGGACAAATAGGGCCTTGCTAAAACGGACGAACTTGAGGAGACTTCATCGATACCGACGATACTTATGGTCCCTAAATAAGAGTGGGGCATCCAGATGGAAGCGATACCCCCTCGCATCCTTCCAACCGGATCAAGATGCAAACGTAAACGTGGCCATGTATTTCCCATTTGAGTGAAAAACTCATACAAACATAATTTGCATAAATTTTTCCATCAAATGAGAAATACAAACGTGGTCAATTTATGTTATAGCGTTATGTGATGAAATCACATAACTCTATACCGTAAAAGGACACGTGAGCGGAAGGTCACTCTACCTGGCAAGAGCATCTATAAAACAAAAGAAGGGAAGGGCGTGCGCGATGGCTAGCCCATTTCAGTGGAGGAGTCTGGCATCGTTGCGGGTCCTATACCCATTCAGGTTGTGAGAAAAGGAAAGACCGAGTGTAATTTTTATTGAGTAAACATCCCTTCTTTATTTTTTCCCCCAATAATAATAATTAAATCACTTAAAAAAACAGTATATAAATTTTAGAAATTTAATAAAATTAATCTTTTTCTAAACGATATTCGCATGACACGGCCAAATGAATTTAATATAAAAAGTTAAAAAAATTACAATATAGAATAACCATTTTTAATATCTATACAATAATTCGAATTCAATGCAAGAAAATGCGGTACTCACTGGCATCCTCACGAGCGCTCGTTGACGGCGTTGGTGGTGCTAGGAAATATGAATTCGTTATTAGCATATCAAAATAAAATGGGTTTCACAAAGATCATCATTTAACCGGGAATAAATTTTAAAATGCAACTCCACTTGTCTCTTTACCAAACGTCATAAGAAAATCTCGTACAGTAGATTCCAATAGAAAGATGAGAAACTTGACAATTCAATAAGCCAATCGGCGAAAAACTGCCAATATGTAAGCGGGAACAAATCATGCGTCATATGTAAATTGTCGCGAGTTTCCTTCACTTATGTCTGGGAAAAGGTGTTCGGTGGCTATTGAAGAGCCTCACACGGCTTCTGATTTTCCGACTGTAGCACTGAACTTTTGTGTAACACTCAAAAATTGGTAAAACGATGTGTCATCCAATTTCACAACTTTGTCGCGAACCTTTTTTTTTGTTTTTTGATTCCACTATCCGTGACTTATCAGCAAAGAATGAATGACTGCACAATTGGAGGCACAATTAAACCTTCACAAACTCCGTTAATAAATTTTCACTTAGAGACTGCTTGTAATTGGTTTTGCTTCTAGCTAGCTGCGTAAGTTCTTACTGTATTCACAATTTTCGTTGCTTCCGATGTTTATAACAAATGCTAATATTGGAACCACAGTATCTCGGCTGCTAAAGCTGCGTAATTCGCCTCGAAAAGTTCCTGATATCGCGACAAAATTCAATTTCTCACCATCTCCGCTTGCCGGCGTGGTTCTTGCGACGTCAGCTCAGTATCGCGATCCGTAACTGACTTTCTATTCATCTAATTGATGCTAAGCACCTAATCAAACTTCAAATCTGTTCGTTGATTTCTTTGGTCTGTTCATCACGCCCATCAAAAGAAAGTTCTCACCATTCCCCATTCTTGGTGCAGATATTCATAATCGCTCAACCGATAAATGCACTGCACATGAACTTTATAGGCATCAACTATAGGCACAAGTTGCTGGCACTTATTTGTTGCTTAAAATACGTTATATAGGAGTACATATTTGTTGTTTTGTGATAAGTTTTTAACCATGAAATAATATCTCGTGTTAAGATATTTTTCGCTTATTAATTGTATTAAAGAGCTATAATGCACTGTTTCCTACATGTGCTTTGAATAATTTGGGAACAAAATTATTCAAAGCACATGTTTCCTACATGTGCTTTGAATAATTTGGGAACAGATTTGAACCGATACACTGCGATTGAACAAAATTTTGAATTGAATCCAAAGAGTTTTTGTTAAGAGTTCCACCTTTGTTGACCTGTTGTTTCCGTTTGATTTCTTTTGCAGCCATTTTGCATATAGTAATTGTACTTTCTGATGGTGCGTACAGGCCGCCTCTATTTTTATAGGACAGACTTGATGTTGACTTGACCTTGAATAGCTGTAATGCATTCACTGCATTTTAGTACATTACAAAATTTAAACATAACAAAACCAGCTATATACTCTACAACGTGCTCTGCATAAAGAGAAAGATTCGTCGTGTCTGCAGCATAGCTATGGTCCAGAAGAAAATTATCATTCGCAGCTTCTTCATCAAAAGTTGTGTTCTCTATCATGGATCCTCGGTCAACACTAATATTAATGATATCTAGTGAAGAAACTTATTTTGTATTCAACAACGGAATATGCTCTAATGGCATTCAATTCCCCACCCCGCCATCTTTGATTTGTGTTCGGAATAGTAGTTTTTTGTACCACGAAATAAACTGTCTCACAGTTGGGTTGTTGTTATTGCCTAAGCCAGCCTTTATTGACCCAAAAAGTAGCTCTAGATGGTCTTGGCTTAGCTTATACATTAGAATGAACTTCAGTTTTCCACTTGCAATGAATCGTTCGTATAAAAGCTTCATATTTCGCATACCAGCGATCAGGCCGACAAATCCAACATATCTTTTCGATTCTATTATTGGCATCCCGGAAGGCAGTCTTAGACCTTTGATGTACTGAATCTGGTGACCACAGGAGTTGTTCAGTATTTGAAAATTCTGTTTGCAGAGAGCTTGTTTCGATGCAGAAAACGAGGATAACTTTCTGGCATTGAGAATGTCAAAAACTTCATTGAAAATTCGAATGAAGTTCGCTGTAGGTTGGCTTCCAGCAAAATTTTGTAACTGAAAGCTTTCCCTGCACAAATCTAAGGCGTCAGTTACGGAATCGCTGAAAGTTTTGTACAGCCAATCGTAGCTTCATTTTTTGCTTGCTGAAGTATAGGTGTCCCTTTCAAAGCTTGTTACCTAAATGCAAGCCTTCTTTTTTTTGCAATTCCTGTATTAAAAGTATATAGTTCCATTTGATGATATTTCCATCATTATCTAAAATTTCCTTCAAATCTGCCAGCGTATTACGACACAGTTTGAACATGTGACAGCTATCGCGATATAAACTATACTTTTCCGGGAATCATTATATGTGAAATATCCTTCTGACTTTATGCAGCGAACATCTGAGCCTTAAAGCTTAATCGTGTATAAAGTAGAAGCCGATCCGCCGAATGTTACACCAATAATTTCAACACCTGTCTCCAGTAGATGGTCAATGCACATTGATATAAGGTTTGCCTTCTGTTCAGCATTTATTGTTTCTATTGGGAAAAATGCGATAGGCATTTTCCAAGGCTTATTTATAACAACGACCATAAAAACAAACATTTGAATAGCTATTTTGTCGATGTTGCCACCATCACCAACGTCGACATATCCAAAAGCCTGATGACCATCCCATTCCACATTTTGTCTGATGTTCACTTCATCGAACACAACATTGACTACTATATCATTCGGTGCGCTCCGCACAACATTTTAAATGGCTTCGAAAGCTTCTTGTGTGAAGCCTGGTATACAACCAACACCTTGATACCACCTCCTTAGTGTTCTTTGATGAGGCAATATGTTTCCACATATAGTGCGTACATACTCATATGCTCTGGGAGAATAAAAATGCAAGTTCAGACCGAAAGATCTAACAATGGGATCAAATTGCTTTGGTGTCTCCACGTTTTTACGTTGAAATAAACGGCATTCCAACCTTTTATTATAAGGAGCACTTACGTTTTCGATAATTTGTTCGCCGTCTTCGCTGATCAATTTTTTTGCTTTTAGACTCCCTAGTAATTGCTTCACATTTGCTGCTTTCTTTCTATCACGGCATGACCGTTTTTTCAGTTTATCAGCTAGTTTATTTTTGGCTGTAAGTTTTTGTTTTATAGTAGCCAATTGTTTTTGCAAACTTCTTATTCTTTCTATATTTTTCTTGCATTTGAGCCGTCTGCATTCTTCAGTTGTTTGCTATATAAATTATGTTTTAAGACACTTGATCTTTATAATGAAGATTTCGACACACATTTTCTACACCACTCTAATCACAGAATGCAGCTAAAAATGATCACAGCTACAAAAAAGATAGCTCAGCAAAAAATATAACGCGTATAGGCATCACGGAGAAAGCTTGAGCTTATCCTTGCTTTTCTATTGGATAAAATTAAAAAGTGAATGTCAGTACTCCTTCTGTCGATGAAATTAAGTAAAAGACTTCATGTTAAGGATTTAAAAAGACTTAAGATATAAATTAACGTTAACATTTAATATTTTTGCTGGGATTATATTCAAAAAAAGACAAACAAATACAGAATTCTCAATTAAATATAATATACTTACATCTGATGACCAACCCATGTCCTGAGGAATTGACTCCTAGTTATTTTGTATATTAAACTGAAAGAAAAATAGGAATAGACAAATATATTACCCGCAATGATACTAACTACAGGAATTCAATCACTATCAGAGTCAATGAACTCCAAACTCGTAGAAAATTGCTTCACTCGGGCATCCTAAAAAATATATGGAAAATGTAATGTTTTCCCTGAAAAGATTCGCATTAGTAGTTACAATGTATCCTATGATTGAGCACTCATCTGCAGCAAGTTGAGCAAGAATACAAAGTACAAAAACTGTTAGCTTCGTTTTCAGTTGCCTATGGAAAGGTATTTTCTAAATGCCGAAAATACATTCTAATGCGAAATCATCATAGATATTGATTAACTAGATCTTTTAGCAACTAAAGATAAGGAGAAATCAGGCAAACTTTACACCTTATCACAATCATCTATAAAAACCATTTACAATCTGTTCGATTTTATATAAAAATATTTACTTACATCAAAAGCACATTTCATTTTCTTTGATGAGGGCCCCTGAACATCACTATAAACATCAATCTATTAGCTGCCATTACGGAGAAAATGCAGTTTCTTCAACATTTAAATTAGCAGACGTTTCCTGCAAAAGATTCGAAAAAGTACGTGAAGGGTATTTTCTGCATATTTCAAAATAACACATACCATCACTTCAGATCACATGATGTCCTCGGGTTTATTTTGAGATGAATATAATTCAGGTGTGCTTCTGTCATAAACCTTGAACATTTGAAATAAGTAAGAATTTAGATAAAAAATTTAAAGAGCATCTCACAACGGTTTCAGATGTTGATTTTGTATTTAGCATAGTTGAGTTACAAGTAGCCTGCTAGATAAATTTAGTTGATAATTACATTATGTGAAAACTTAAATCCTACCAGTACTGGACGTGCACCAATATTCAAATTCCCGTCACACCCGATGTTTGCAATTGACACAAGTTCATTTGAAAGAATCTGCAATTGACTTTTATTAATTTAAAATTATCATTATAATATATGTAAAATTTTACGTGTATACTTGGTAATCACTGAGCGTTACATCAGTAGAACTAGCATCATCCGGAGGAGATTCCTTAAAACATGAAATTTAAAATTAATTTTTTTCTGAAAATCAATGTAAAGAAAACTTACTAAGTGAATCTTTCCAGTCATAATGTCGTTGTTGAACCCAAGGTCATTTTTGCAGCCAAAGCTTATATTTTCAGGCTTATTCTAAAAGAGTAAGATTGTATTCTTTCATTACTTTTAAAAATTAAGCTTACAGCTTTGCCAGAAAACGGAATTGCGGTTGGATGCAGTTTTTTTTCTGCCTTGCAGTCGAAAAGATGCTCTTGGATGAAATGAGCACTACATATTCTAGACGTTTTCGTCAAAGGCCGCATCATATGCCGAATACTGTTGAGCCATATTGCCTTCATATGCTCATCCAGAGGTAATCTGTAAAACGAATTCTTTGCAAATTGTAAAATTTTTTAGCTCGATTCAATGCTTGAAATAAAATAAAACGAGCACTTTCCTTTTTTGAGAAGAAATGTAGAAGAAATATAAAAAAAATGTTGATTTAAAATATGCATTGAAACTTTAATTTTATACATATTTTAAATCAAAATTCTTTTTAGGGTTTTGTACTAAAATACAAAACCCTATTGCAATCACGACCTATGTCCGTCTGTTCGTTCGTCCGTCTGTATGTCACACCACTTTTTCTCCGAAACTATAAAGGCTACAGCCATGAAACTTTGTAGAAAGGACAGAAGTGGTGACTTATTGAAAGCTCAAGGGTCAAATAATTTTTCAAAGGGGTTTAAGGGGGTCTCCCCATATAGGGAGGTGCCCCTCAAAAAAAAAAAAAGTTCACCATTGGTATTCGAGTAGGGTGTCATTGGAAAGGTCTTAATGAGATCTTTCCAAAACAGGTCTTAAAATTGCCTTATCTGTACCGAGGGGGGCAGGGGAAGGGGAAATGTACAAACTTTTCGCGTACCCCCCTCGGGATTGAACATCTTCCATCCGAAAAAGCTGAAAACAATCATGAATGTAGACCTCTATGAGTACAACAACAACAAATACATGAGAAGTCGAAATTCACTAAACTTTCTTAGTAATAGTATGATTTATCGATTTTATGTTTTCTTGAATAAAATCTTAACGGTACCTGTTTAAGTTGAAGACAACGACTGTTTAAGGTGAACGCAACTCGTAAAACTGGAGTGATTTCTTTATTGTCTTACAATCTATATATACAATTTTTAATTTACAAGTAAGCATAATCATGAGGTGATTGATTTAAAGTTTGTTAACATTTGTGTTGTGCAATTTCAATTGGAATTTTGCGTGATTGCAGAAAGATTGAATTGAACTTTGAAAAGTTCAATTGGTTACAAGTTTGGACGGAATTTTGTTTAATAAATGTTTTTAGCGGAATTTGCTTACAGTGAATGAATTTATTGAACTGCAGTTGAATGACTTTAAGTTAATGAAGTAAAGGTAAAATTTATGATGCTTAAGCTATTGTAGTTCACTGACATGAATTTGTGGATTTATGATGCTTAAGCTATAATAGTTCACTGACATGAACATTGCCGGGCCCCTCGAGTTGTTTCCGGTTTATAATTGGTGTTCATCAAACCAGGTTGATTTCGATGACGTGTTTCGTGTCTGGATGTTGGTGCTCGTTGGGATGTTTGTTGCGTTGATGGTTCGTGATGATCGCTTCTGGATTAGATAGATCATCAGAGCGGAGCCTAGAACTAAACAAGTGGTTGTGACAGTGATGCCAGCGGTTATCCCATGGTGTTGTATCGTCTTCCAATGAGAACTTTCGAAGGATGAGAGAAGATTTTCTTGTTCGTTGATAAGTGCAGTAAATTCATTCGCTGTCGGGACGATAGACGAGGTGTTTAGGTGAAATTTAATCGTTGAGTGTTCGGTCACATTGCGGGTTGGGATGAATGGTGTAACATAGACTGGAAACTCGACATCTTTGTATAATTGGGGAGCGAGGATGTACTCTGCTGCTGATATAGTACAATCAGGTGTTGCTCGCAGGATTCCAGTGCCGTTCAGAATAATATTACTTCTCGTGCCGTGACAGACAGTTTGTGCAGGTTCAGGGTGTGGAGTAGCGAAGAGCCAAGAATTAGGACTTGTAAGTTGCTTCCACACAGGTTTATGTAGTTGAAACGTTTTTGTAGGACACCGTGTACCTGCATAAGAATTATAAACTTCTCGAATTATACAATTAGGTCGCATTTTAATATCGATAAGTGTAGTCATCCCAAGCAAGTATTGGTGGGTAATGATTTTTTGTGCGTTGAATACCTCATTTTCATTTGTTTCAAAGTAGAGCTCGTCGTCATAATTGATGCCGAGCAGGGATGAATTGATTTCGAATATAGTGAAAATATTATTATTTTCTTGAATGGGAATCGCAGATGCCTTGACTAGATCGTATCTGCGATTGTCGATTATCGGTAGTTGACCACTAATGTGTAGGTGATCTCCTTCATAAGAGGTTGTGACTCTTGATGTTGTGGCGTGTAAAATTTCAAGATGAGCGGATAACAGAGGTTGAAGGTTATAGATGGCTGACTCCAATTCCGCTAGTTTTATGCATTCCCATAGTCCAGATTTCGTGTAGATGGTTCGCAAGATGCTGTCGTATTTGTGGAATAAGTCATTTATATAGTTTCTGGCGTGTTGATAGAGTGCCAAAAACCGAATGTTCAGCTGGTTATGGTCAATTTTCGAAAACCATTCCTTTGATTTTTGGATCTCACTCAATCCTCGGTGGAGTTGTTCTGAAAAGCGTGTAAGTTGGTTGTTGATTCTTGAAGCAGTTGTATTTAGGGTACTTGTTGCTTTAAGCACAATTTTTCCTTGTCTTAGCACCAGCTGTTTCAGTTTTTCCTGATTTTCACCAAGGTTGTTGACGTCCATAATAACCTCATCGTTCACACCGAATAATGATGTTAGCATTTGCCCAAGAATCCCTCGTGTTTTTCGAGAATGCAAAAAATGTATTGTATTGATGCGCTCTAAGGATTCGTGGCACAGCTCGGAAAGATGTTCATAGAGATCCCAACAATGAATCTGGTCGTTAACTTGCTTGGCGGCTGTACACATCGTTCGTATGCATTCATTGACCTTTCTAATATTTTGCTCGTCAAGCTTCAGATCCTCCAGAGGTAGTTTGAAATGAAGTTGCAAAGCTCCTCGAAGCAGGTTAGCCACTCCAATGTGCTCAATGTATAGTCCACCTTTTAATGGGGAAATGCTGACTGTAGCTGAACTTGGAGATACACACGTTCCTAGCGTTAGTAGGGTTGAAAGTAGTACGGTCGCAAGGGTGCCTGGGTTTGATCTTGCTTTCTTTTGCTTTGGTTCAACTCGACACTCCTCTTGTGAATTTCGCTTATTTGGGGTGTTGGTTGCCTTCCCGTTTGGAGAATTAGTCGATGTGGTAGTGGCTTTTAAATGAGGTTGTGAGGGTGGTTTAGCTGCTACTGGAGTCAATGTTTGGTTATTATCGTGATTAAAGGGAAGACTGCACACCTTGGCTATTGCACGTTTAGTTAAGTACCCATTGAGGTTCAAGGTTACCACTCTCACTAAACCGTCTTCTCCAGGATGAGTTGCAACTACTTTTGCCAGAGGCCATCGCATGGATGGTATGTTAGCAGTTTTTACTAACACAACGTCGCCTTCTTTGATATTTGGTTGTGGAGCGAGCCATTTCGGTCGTTGTTGTAGACGGTTCAAATAGTCGCGTGACCACCTATGCCAAAACGAATGTTTCATGTATTGAACCAGCTTCCATCTTTTGAGCAGCGTAGCATTACTCTCACTGGGATCTCTTTTAATTTCAAAAAGGTTGCTTCCAGTAAGAAAATGTCCTGGTGTTAAGGCGCTCAAATCAGACGGATCAGAACTTACGTCAGTCAGAGGTCTAGAATTCAAGCAGGCTTCTATTTGTGCGAGAAGCGTGTTGAATTCTTCCATTGTTAAAATTTGCTGGCCAATTGTTTTATAGAGGTGTCGTTTCATCGACTTAACACCGGCTTCCCAGAGACCCCCAAAATGTGGGCTGCCAGGAGGGATGAACTTCCATTCGATACCTTCTTGCGCCAGCTCTGCTCCTGCCTTTCGTGTTACGTTGACATATTCATCTTGCAGGTGTTTTTGTGCTCCACGGAAGTTTGTGCCACAGTCGCTGTAGAGTGTACGACATATCCCTCGTCTGGCGATAAATCTCCGGATTGCCGCTAAGCAAGTTGGTGTTGACAAATCCGATGCCAGCTCGAGGTGAAAAGCTTTGGTAGCCATGCAGACGAATACGGCCACATACGCTTTAATGGTCTTCGATCCACGTCCTGAACTCCAACGTAGGTTGAGTGGGCCTGCGTAATCGACACCTGTTTCCATGAAGGGTTTCTCAAACCGTACTCGAGATGGTGGTAAATTACCCATAAGCTGTTCAACTGGTTTGGCCGTCATCTTGAAGCACGGTAAGCAATTCTTAAGAATACCACGTGTCAACGTGTAGCCAGAGAGAATCCAATATTTTAAACGTAGGGTACTTAACGTTAGCTGGACTCCTCCATGAAGTGTTTGCTGATGGGCGTTTTTTATGAGAAGCTCTGCTAAGGTCCCTTTTGGGATTATAGCTGGATGTTTGGCTTCTTCGCCAATAAGTGCATGGTAGATTCGTCCACCTACTCGTAGAACACCGTCTGTGTCGATCCATGGCACCAATGCTCGTAGACTACTTGTAGCTAATACACTGTTCGATCGTTGTAGATGTCCTTTGCCAACTGATGGAGTGTTCTGATGGCTAAGAATGGTGCACTCGATGTTCCATATGTGACAGTCTTTAATTGATAGTGCTGAATAGGATCTTCTGGCTTGAAACGCCAGAGTATGCGCTGGAAGTCCATATCTTCTTCCCTGATCCATACTTGGCGGTACATTTTCTCGATGTCTGCAGCCATGACGTAGCGGTGCTGCCTCCATCGCATGAGTACATGAAGAATGTTTTGTTGAATGGATGGTCCTGTTAGCAATATGTCATTTAAAGACTTCCCTCCTAATCCTCTCTGTGATGCATTAAAAACAACCCTCAGTTTGGTAGTGGAACTACTGCTTTTCATGACTGCATGATGTGGTAAGTAGTAGGAAGGCTTTGAATGAATATTCCCTGGCGGTACGACTTGCATATGACCCAGCTTTAGGTATTCTGCCATAAACTCCTTATATTGACTGTACAAATCAGGATTTCGAATCAGTGCTTGCTCCAATCTTCGAAACTGCGTGTAAGCAATTTTAGTTGTTTCACAGAGAGACAAATCTTCCCGGGCTTTAAACGGAAGACTAACTACGTATCGTCCACAATCTGTACGCTTTGTATGCTCAGCGAAATGTTTCTCGGCTCGTAGCTCATCAGTAGTTACCGATTTTTCCTCTGCTACATCCTCGATCTCCCAGAACTGCTTCAAGTGGTTGTCAAACTCTTCAAATGAAACCAAAGCATTAACAGACTTTGTTGAGGATGAAGAGGCAGTTGGACCAAAAAGAACCCAGCCAAACTTTGTTCTTTGCGCACTTGGGTTTCCTGGACGGAAGTCTGGTAACAAAATGCGACCATACACGTCCGCACCGATTAATACATCGATCTCAGATGGAATGTTAAACGATGGATCTGCCAAATCTGATTGCTGCACCCCGTCTGGCAGTATATGAGCCACTCGAACTGAAGGAATTGACGCTGTGATCTTTTCCAATACAAGTGGCTTGAATTTTATGTTTTCTGGTATCCCATCTTCGTTCTCTACCACTGCAATGACCGATGCCATCCCGTTAGTTGGAATTTTCTGTTTTCCTCCAACGCCAAGAATTGAACCATTTACTTTTTTAGTCTGGATCCCAAGATACCTTACCGCTGAGTCGGTGATGAACGATCGTTGTGCTCCAGTGTCGAGAAGAGCACGTAATGTCACTATCTCACCAGAACGTCTTTGTACGCGAATAATTGCCGTTGATAACAGAACATTCGTATGCTTGTGCGCATGATTGGCTTGCGCACATTGTGCCTTAACTTCGACGGTGTTACTTGCTGTTTTCTTAACCTCTTCGCTGTGGAGCAATGTATGATGGCGCTTTCCACACACCTTGCATTTGTGTTTGGATGTGCAACTAGTGACTTTGTGCTTATCACTAAGACAGTTGAAACACAGTTGTTTCGCTGAAACAAGATTTCGCTTAGCCGAAAGTTCCAGCTTTTTGAAAGATTCGCAACTCAAAAGTCGATGTCCTGCCTTGCATTTTGGGCAGCACTGCCTGACCTCTACTGGTGCCGTATGCAAGGTAACCACTCTTTTGCCTGTTGACTTTGAGCTGCCCGATAGAGCTTCAAGCATTATAAGGCGTTTCTGTATGAAGTCCAAAAACGTTGAAAGAGTTGGCATACTCGTGATTCCACTAATCTCTCTATGCCATTCTTTTCGGGTGTCTTCATCTAACTTCTGATTTAGTATGAAGATCGTAATGATATCAAACGATTCCCCTTCTATTGCTTGTAAACATGCCTCCAGTTGATGCGTTACGTCCAGCACCCGTTTGAAGCCATTGATGTCGTTGGTACCACACCTTTGTATATCCCAGAACCGTTGCAATACCTCCTGTGCAATGGCTCGATGATTATCATAGCGTTCACACAACAACTTCCATGCAACGCTATAATTAGCCTCGGTAACACTAAGATGGCTAATCAGCTTTTCTGCGTCGTCTGTGACTGCGTTCCGGAGATACTGTAGCTTTTGCACTGAAGTTAGTTGAGAATTCTCGTGCACCATAATTTTGTACAGATCCCGGAACCCAAACCATGACGAATACTGCCCGTTGAACGTTGGGATTCGAATCCGTTCCAACTTCACTGAATCTACTGACGTTGATTCTCTCGTTCCCTTGTACTCGTAAATCTTGCTACGAAATAGCGTTATATATTCCAGTACCAAGTTTTCCAACGCTTCGTATTCTTCGACGTACAATGCCAATGTTTCCTTATCCTTCTCCAATGTTTGGTGTACTTCAGCATGCTTCTCTTCACAAATTCCCCATTGTTCCCGCAGCTTCTCCAATCTCGTCTCGAAGTACGCCAAACCATGCCTGCTTTCGCTATCTTTCCTGTAGTTTGAAATTATCCGCTTTGTTGCTGCCAAATTCAAGCTTTGTACTTTATCTGCTTTATTTGCCATCTTGTCTGCTTGTAAATCTGAAAATAATTCTATTAATTTAGGTAATATTTTTGCTCGACGGACCAAATGTTTAAGTTGAAGACAACGACTGTTTAAGGTGAACGCAACTCGTAAAACTGGAGTGATTTCTTTATTGTCTTACAATCTATATATACAATTTTTAATTTACAAGTAAGCATAATCATGAGGTGATTGATTTAAAGTTTGTTAACATTTGTGTTGTGCAATTTCAATTGGAATTTTGCGTGATTGCAGAAAGATTGAATTGAACTTTGAAAAGTTCAATTGGTTACAAGTTTGGACGGAATTTTGTTTAATAAATGTTTTTAGCGGAATTTGCTTACAGTGAATGAATTTATTGAACTGCAGTTGAATGACTTTAAGTTAATGAAGTAAAGGTAAAATTTATGATGCTTAAGCTATTGTAGTTCACTGACATGAATTTGTGGATTTATGATGCTTAAGCTATAATAGTTCACTGACATGAACAGTACCCTTAAATTCAATGAAATTCAGCACATTTAAAGAAGTTATAGCGATTTAAATTTTCCTGTATTACTATGGAACAATATGCGCTGTATTACTATGGAAACATATGGCTATGGAACTATATGCGCATATTACCGACTTAGATACTGCAGTTTTGCTAGGGTTTTCGTGAAAATTTCAGGAATGATAGGTATCATGAATATCTTTGAGAATTGGCTCAGCTAGTGGTATTAGTAATCGTAAAGCAAAATAATGGCTGTTTTAAATGCGAAGATTGAATAATTTTGATGTATTTTTCCCCAACTTCAACGTTTAAGGCGCATGCTTTTAACACTTGATTCAATTTAATGAATGCCTGAAGATGTGTACCTACAATTAATACTCATAGGTGAAATAAGTCAAAGAGGCAGGAGAGAGCTCCTAGCAAAAGGGCTTTGTAACCATTCTAGGATTCGAGAAAATTGGCCATGAATCGATGATAACAGTACAGGGGTGTGGCCCCTCAAAAAAAAATTCACCAAACGTAGCCGTTATGAGTATAAAATGAAAGTTCTTTATGAGAGCTTTTCAAAACAGTTCTTAAACTGACATTTTTTGCTTCAGTGGGGGCACAGGGGGGGGGGAACATGAAAAATGTATTTCTTCCCTCGAGAATGGACACATGTGATCTAAAAATTCTGAAAATACAATCAAGGGAGATATTTATGGGTATAACAATAATAAATACCTCAGAAGTCAAAATTCGTTCAACTTTGTTAATAATAGTATGATCCTCGAATTTCACACTTTCTCCAATAAAATCGTCTTTAAAATTTTTCTTGATTTTATTTGTTGCTGGTTACTGCATTTTGTAAGTTGAGTACAAAACCCTTCTGACATGAGTGTAGGTCTGTCTACCCAACGTGTTTATATTTCTCCTTCACTTTAATTCCTAACAATCTTTAATATATAAGACCGCATTATATTAGGTATTTTGAATCTATGACTGAATTTAATTTGGTCACTCCAAATATGAAAACTGTTAAGGCAGACGATAAACAAAATGAAATACTAAGAACAGAAATTAACTCCACCATAGATGGTCCCAAGCCCGTTTGAGAAAGGAGGAAGGCACCCCTTGTTTCCCCAACTCATAGCTTCCATGATTTTTCATCCCAAATCCCCCCAACTAAATGGTAGTAAATGCTCTCGGGGTGCACATTGGGTTTACTGGTTCCCCAATAATGGGACATTAACGGCCATGAAATTCTGAAAACTGTAAATACATCTGAAGCCTCTGCTACTAAATCCTGCTTACACTTCCTTTGTGAGGACGTAAAAGGGTGAAGGCGAATCTTCCGCGCCTGATAACGGAATCGACGTAATAACCATGCCGCCGGAATGGAGGTTGGGCAACGGGCTAACTCCCCGTCCCTGGAAAATCTTTAAATGTTTCGAAACCTGCAGAAAGGCCTCGGAATGGTTTGGACTCACGGCAACGAACTCGCAAATGAAAAAAGACTATGGTATTGGATCCTGGAATGTCAGATCACTCAATTACCCTGGTGCTGTCAAGGACCTTTTACAACAGGCCAGTTAATATCAATTAAAAATACTGGCAGTCCAGGAAACGAATCGGACTGGAAACGATATTCAAGACATGAGACATGAGCCTACTTGAAAATGAGAATGCGGAGAGGTCTTCATTGTGGATAGGGAGTTCAAATGGCACGTTATTGATTTCAAGGCAGTCAATGAACGGTTGTGTGCGATCCATATAAAAGTGAAATCCTTCAAAATCTGGCTGATTAATGTTCACGCCCCAACCAAAGAAAAGGACGAAGAAACGAAGGAATCGTTCTACAATCAACTGGAAAGACTGGTCGACTCATTGCCTACAAATGACACAAAAATTATTCTGGGTGATTTTAACGCTAAGGTTGGCAATGAGCTATCTCATCGGGGAACGACTGGAGGATATAGCCTCCACGATGAAACAAATGACAACGGCCAGTGCCTGATTGACTTTGCATGCAGCAGAAATCTAGTCATACGTTCGACTTGCTTCCCACATCGACGCATTGATAAAATGACCTGGGTATCACCGGATGGGAACACACAAAACCAGATCGATCATGTTCTGATCCAACAACGTTGGGCCTCGAGCATACTTGACGTCCGTACATACCGAGGAGCCAATTGTTATTCAGATCATTACTTGATCAAATTAAACTATCGATGTCGATGTCAAAGGCATATTCAGCGAAGACCAGCCCGCTACAAAAATTTGACATCAAAAGGCTCCAACCAGAGTCTGTGGCCGAACATTTTACGGAGACCCTGGACAATCAGCTGGCTCCCATCTTATCAGACGCATCGTTAAAGACGAGCAACCAGCTCTTGATGGAAGTGAAAGTGGCTTTCAGAACCGTGGCAGAACAGACGATCGTACATCAAGCCCTGCGCAAGAGGAATGGTTGGTTCGATGATGAGTGCCAGAATACGTTAGATAAAAAGAATCAGGCGTACAAAGAATACGTAGGTAGGAAAACCAGGACGAAGAGAGAACACAATGAAAATCTCAGAAGAGTAGCAAATAAGATCATTAGGATTAAGAAAAGAAAATACTATGACGACCAATTGAGAAGTATAGATGAAAGTTTAGCGAGCAATAACACAAGGCAAGCATACAAAGTTGTGAAAAGCCTTAAACGTTGTTATCATCCCAAAACCACGCTCTATCGTGATGACAGCGGCAATATCGTCGCTGATGAACCCAAAATTAAGGAAAGATGGGGATCATATTTCAAGAACCTCCTTAAGCCTCCACACAGCTCCAGAACATCGGAGCCTATAGATGTCTGTGGAAAATTTCCATTGGCCCCACCAACTCTGGATGAAGTTTGTCTGAATGTAATTTGGATTGAGATCGATTTTCAAACATTCGGTGGGCGGTTTCGTCAGTTTAGCGAAATTCGGGATGAATTTGCGATAATAACCCAATAATCCTAGGAAGGATTTAATTTCTTTTTCTGTCTGAGGAAGGGAAAAATCTTAAATGGCTTTAGTTTTTTGGGAGTTGGGTTTGACTCCTTCGGTGGTAACAAGGTGCCCTAAAAAAGCAATCTCTTTATGCAGAAATTCTGATCTATCCAGTTGAATTTTAAGATTTACCTTCCGAAGCCGGGCGAATACTTTCCGGAGATTCTCAACATGTTCCTGCAATGATGTTGAGAAGATAATTATATCATCCAGATATACTTAGCACACAACGCCTTTTAATTCACCAAGTACATTGTCCATTACACGCTGAAAGGTTGAGGGAGCATTCTTTAATCCGAAAGGCATGCGAATATATTCGAAATGACCACTTTCCATGGTAAAAGCTGTTTTTGCAACATCCGTTGGGCTCATTTCAATTTGGTGGAAGCCGCTGGCCAAGTCTATTGTACTGAAGTACATAGATTTTCCCAGCTTGTCAAGGATATCGGCAATGATAGGGAGTGGGTATTTATCACAAATGGTTTTTTCGTTGGGCTTGCGATAGTCAACCACAAGTCACAATTTCTGTTTGCCGCTGGCATCCTTTTTCTTAGGGACAATCCATATGGGGCTGCTCCATGGGGAATAACTTGGTCTTATTATTCCTTGATTGAGCATTTCATTGATTTGACGACGAACCTCTTCTTTATGTACGTAGGGATAACGGTACGATTTCGTGTAAATGGGAATATCATCATGTGTTCGAATATGGTGTTTGATTTGGTTCGTGAAGGTGATTTTTTGTCCCTCTTTAAGAAAAATATCTTCAAATTCTCTACAAACCTTGAACAGAAATCTGTTCTTCAATATTCAGATGTGAGGCCCTAATAAGTTGTTCGATGTCCTCCTTTGAGGCTTGTTCTGTGTGGTCGGGGTCATGGCCACTTATGTTGAAGTTGTTCAATTCTGAGTATAAATTTGAGAGTTTATTGACTTTGAGGGGATGATCAAGGAAAAGAATTTTGGATTCGTTAGAACAGTTCATTACTTCTACCAAAATATGCAGTAGGGGTAGTTTGTACGTTCTGGAGCACTTTTTTCATACAAATTTCAAATGTTGTCGAGTGTGTGTGTCTTGGGTGTATGGGTGCTTGTATAAGGGTGGTATAGGTAGGTGCCTGGGTTAAGAAGGTATGAGTCCAGAACACGTGTGGATCTCTTGGGTTGTTGCCAGAGGGTGGGTGTGTCTAGGGTATGTGGATATGTGTATCAGATTTGTGTAGGTGTGAGCCTTAGATATGTGTACAAGATTGGCATAGGTGAGTGCCGGGGATGAGAAGGTATGGGTCTTAGGTAAATAAACATCGGTATCTTGGTTAAGTAGGTAAGCGTTCCGAATTATAGTACCCTCTAGCGGTTAGTAGAAGTAGTTATATGTCTTTAGATTACAGGTGTAGTTTTTAGCTTTAGTAGCCTTTAATGGTATATAATGAAACAAGGCATATTGACTATAGCCTAGGATAGTCTCATATTTTCAATTAATAGATTAAAGACCGAGATTTCTAAGCGTATGTTTATATAGAGTTAGTATACAAGTTTACAATTAATAGGAACTAGCCTTTTACGATTTTAGCGGTAGATAATTTACTTTTCATAGTTGTTATTTCTGTACAGTGGAAGGATTTCCTATATGTTCATTGCTTCTATCCTTGTCTTAGTAGTAATAATCTATAGAGCTTACATATAATTTTTTTCATCCATTCATTTAATTATATGAATTTTTCTCATTACAAAGAGAATGCGGATATCAATTCCTAAATATTTCCATGATATTTTGTTATCAGTTTCCCAAGTCCATGTGGTAAAAAGGTCAAGATATTTGAACCCATAAATCATTTACATGGCTGTCTATATTCTACAGACGATCCTTTACAATCTCAAGTACCTCCTGGCTCTTGGGTAGTATAGTTTGCATCCTATAGGAGCTGCCATCCGCCGTTTCCCATTTCCGCTTGAGTACGCCACCCTCCACCTGAAGGGAGTTCCATTGTGCCCAATAGCTTTTCAGGGTTGCGCCATGCATTGAAACGTCTTTCCACTCAGGTCGCCCAGTTGTCTCCTTCCATACGAGCAATGGTCCGATGTCTTCATCGGCTAACTGGGCGTTTCGAATCTCCTCCGATGACCAACCTTCATCGAATTCGGGCGTTATCAATCGCAGATTAACGAGCAGTTCCTTTTCCTCAATCCGTCGGCAATGCTTGCAGTTAGCTGGACATGGACGGCGGGATGGAGCGTCAGCATTTCCATGAACTCCGCTCTTCCGATGAACAATTTCGTAGTCGTATGACTGCAATCTTTCGATCCATCTCGCAACTTGTCCCTCGGGGTTTTTGAAGTTGAGCAACCATCTCAGTGATGCATGGTCCGTTCGAAGAACAAATTTCTGGCCATATAGATACTTGTGGAACTGCTTGGTGGCCTCTATTATAGCCAGTAGCTCCTTCCTGGTCACGCAGTAGTTCCTCTCACTTTTTGAGAGAACTCGACTGTAATAAGAGAGGACTCTTTCTTCGCCATTGATCTGCTGGGAGAGTACAGCTCCAATACCGCCATTGCTTGCATCGGTGTCAACTACAAACATTTTTCCGGGTTTCGGATACGCCAGGACGGGTGATTCACATAGCTTTTCCTTCAGGGTCTCAAAGGCTGTCTGGCATTGTTCATTCCAGACATACGGACGATTTTTCTCAGTTAGCTGATGGAGACACTTAGCTATTTTGGCAAAGTCTTTGACGAATCTTCAATAGTAGGTTACCAGACCCAGGAAACCTCGTAGTTGGCGCTTGTTGTTTGGTCTTGGTCAGCTTTTCACGGCTTCAATTTTCTCAGGGTCTGTTTTGACCCCTTCTGCTGATACGACATGTCCCAGGTATTTTACTTCAGCTGCGAAAAGCGTACACTTGTCGGGACTAAGTTTCAAATTTGCCAGTCGCAGTCAGGAGAAAACCTCTTCTAAGTTCCGCACATGCTCTTCGAACGTTCTCCCGATGACGATGATGTCATCTAGGTACACCAAACAGGTTTTCCAGGTTAGACCACGTAGGACGTATTCCATCAAGCGTTCGAAAGTGACTGGAGCATTGCAAAGCCCAAATGGCATCACCACAAACTGCCACAATCCGGTCCCAACTGAAAATGTGGTCTTCTTTCGGTCCTTCTTGTCGATTTCTGCCAGTAGTCAATCTTGAGATCGAGTGTAGAAAACCATTTTGCGTCGGATAAAGTGTCCATGATGTCATCGATGCGTGGGGTCGGGTAACTATCTTTCTTAGTGACGTCGTTAAGCTGCCTATAGTCGACACAAAAACGAGTGCTACCATCCTTTTTCTTTACTAGAACTACAGGCGCGGCCCATGGACTGACAGAAGGTTCAATAACGCCTAGTTTTTCATGTCCGACATCAGCGCGCTCACTTCTCCTTGTTTGGCTATAGGGAGGCGTCTGGGTGCTTGTCGAATCGGCGCGGCTCCCTGTGTATCTATGACATGAGTTACCAGACTCGTTCGGCCTTGGTCATCCGGGCTTGTTGAGAAGATGTCTTTGTACTTGGTGGCCAGATCAGAGGCTCGTTTGAATAGCTGCCCTGGCAATTTGACCTGCTTCAATATTGCAGACGTGGATTCCCGGGCTTTGTCTGTGTCTTGCCTCCTTTTCCAATGATGGTCGTGAGTAGCTTCCAAAGAGGTGATGGTGGAAACAGGCTGGCAGCTGCCAATGACTCCCTCGCTTTGATGCTCTTGGTTGAGTCTGCGGTGTTAAGGACTCTAACCGGCACATATCCGTTCCTAAAAGATCTTACAAGGCTTCTTCCTACAATCAAACTGCGCAATGCGGACGTCTTCGTTGGCTCTATCAGATAAGATTGGTTGTCTCCAGAATCACCATCAAGCTTGGCCCATACAATGCGTTCGGAAGAATTCGGTACATCAGTGTCAGTACATACCACTACATTCATCTTCGGAATTTGGCCGCTAGGATCCTCCATCAGTACTTCGACATTCTGCCATTTCAATAACGCCCAAATCCAACGTGATTCAATGTGGTCGCAGAAAATCCATTCCGAGAATGCAGTCATCCATAATATTCGCAACCAGAAAATTGTGTCGGAACACAAGGTCTCCCAACTGTATCTGGAGGTTGACCTCTCCATGAACAGATGCAGTTTCTCCCGTAGCTGTCCGTAGTGAGAAAATTCTGCCCTTGTGAAGTTGTTGCTGTCTAACTAGGTCTGGTCGGATAATCGATCGGGTTGCACCAGTGTCGATTGTTATGGTGCAGTGTTCTCCGTTAACTTGACCCGGAAGGCATAAGCTCGCTTCTCCACGATGCAGTTTTGACACGGTTATGGTGGTGCTGGGGACGTCGATCCTCCTAGCCAACCTCTGCCCCACGAAGTTGGCTCTTACATGTCTCCCGACCCCTCTGTTTGAAGGGTTTCCATTCTGGGCTCCTGAGTCGGTCTGGATCTCCTCCTAGCTGCACACCCTGGACAATAGCTCGGTTTTCTTCGCTTCTTGCAGTCTCTTTGCAGGTGCCCCCTCTCTCCGCAATTCCAGCATCTGGGCGCACCATTTACATGCGGGTCTCGCTCGATTTCGACGCGCTCACACCTGCACTCGTCTGTCACTACCTCACGAACCCGGGCAGTGGTACGAGTCACATTTTTCGCTGCCTCAAAGTTCAACCTGTAAGCCAATCCGGCCTTAACCGTTTGCTTTTGAGCTAAACGCACGGCTTGTTGCGATTCCGGGTCCTTAAGTGCGCTGATGAATGCTTCTGTCGCTGCGTCATCTCGATGTTCTGGGTCGTAGGCTGGGTAAGCCAAAAGTGCTAGTCGCTCAATGTCTTGGGCTAGCTGCTGTAGGGTTTTACCAGACTTCTGCATCCGATGCCTTAGCTGTGACCGATAAATCTGCTTTAGATGATCGTCTCCATAACGCATGTCGAGCGCATTCATTAAAGCATTCGGATTTGAGTGCAATTCATCGGGGATCGTCTGCAAAAGCTCGGCAGCTGGGCCTCTTAAGGCAAGAATTAATGCAGTTGCTCGTTCCTGCTCATTCCAGTGATTTGCCCTTGCGGCAGCTTTAAACTGGGTCTTGTAAATACTCCAGAACGTTTGCCCATCGAATATTGGTGCTTTCACATTTCTGGATGTGCTTTGCGCTGCGGTTATAAGCGGGGCTGGTGAGGCGGTTACTACTGCCTTCGCTGCTTTCAATTCTTTTCTCACTTGTTCCATCTCATGGTTCATTCTCTCTTCGACCTGGCTGACCTTTTCCTCGACCTGGTAAACCTTTTCCTCGACACCTTTAATTTGTTTGTTCAGGCTGTCGAGCTCCGCTTTTATTTCGGTGGAATATTTTTGAAAATCTGCCTTGATTTTGATCGCTTGTTGAACCAGCTTCGCTGATTGTTCATTTAGCTTCACAGTTGAATTGGACGACTGTTCATTGAGCTTCACTGATTGTTCATCTAGCTTTGCAGTTAAATTGGACGACTGTTCATTGAGCTTCGCTGATTGTTCATCTAGCTTCGTAGTTAAATTGGACGACTGTTCATTGAGCTTCGCCGATTGTTCATCTAGCTTCGCCGATTGTTCATCTAGCTTCGTAGTTAAACTGTATGACATCAGCATTAACATTTGCATCAGCGCATTTTCTGGCTCCTTTGATTTTGGTGTTTCTACTTCTCCACCTTCTGCGCCTTTTTCCGCATCTGAGAGCTCACCCGAAGCCAAATTCACGCCTTCCAACTCGATCGCATCACGCAAGCGTGCAATCAGTATGGCCTTTGTACCTTGTGTGGCCAGATTTCGTTGTTCCAACTCCTCTTTGAGTTCCGATATGCTCAATTGATTAATTTTTAGATGTAAATTTCCTGGCATTTTTATTGTTTCGGCTATTTTTCCACCAGTTTCCACGTTAATTCTCACTATTGTGCACTTCAAAAATGTTTAATCGTTTTCACTTCCGAAATTTTCTTTCTTACTTCTTGACACCACTGTCGCGTGTTTTCGGTTCGCGGCCAATAATTTTAATGTTCCGGGAAAGTGAAAACGCAATGTCTTTTAATTTAAGTTAAAAGAGTTTATTTAATTACAAAAGTGCACAATGATCAATTTAACACTTTCACTTATTTTAATTTTCACTATGACAAATCTGACACTTGTGCATAAATTTCTTATCGCAATTGTCTTCTAAATCACTTCACTATTACGAAAATCACTTTTCTACCACTCGAACAATATCGCTTCCCACACACAATCGCAGTCGAATGAATGATCGTCCCCCCATTTATTCAGCTCGCCTTTATATAGGGTCTGTAGTCATTCAACCCAGTTCTCGTACATTGGCGAATTCGCGGGAACATTCGAGCGACTGCAAATGAATGGAGCAGTGACTCACTTTCAGATGTTGTTCATGTTTGTTGGGTTCTCGTGGTTTCGAGTAAATTCGTGTTCTTCATTATTGTGAAAACAATTGCGACAGTAGCTCGCAGAATTATTTGTACATGTAACAGTATTATATAGTTTCGCTGTTTTATTTGATTAAGTTAGTAAAGTATAAAGAGTAAGATGTCTGTATCCATACATAAACCCTTCAAAAGAAAATACAATAAAACTCCTAATAAACAACACTGTCACTTTTGCGATGTTGAAGTTAGTCAACAATTTTTCAAGAGCCATTTGAGGAGTAATGAGCATTAAAAAAAATGCATCCCAAATCAATAGTGATGATCAGGGAAAAGTGAAGGAAATTTCACAAGCATTTGCTACTCGAATAGCAACGTACCAAATCATTAACGAAAATAAGAATTTAAGTATTAAAGAGTTTTTAAAAAATGAGAGCCATTGTTTCACAGACCTTATTAGTGCTCAACTTCAAGAGCTCATAGCTGTAAAAGTCAATTTAGAACTTTTTGCTGTTTTTATAAAATTTGATTTAAGTAGCCAGAATGATATAAGTGATTTAAAATCATTCAATACAAAGAATGTGATTATTACCAGGGGTTGCGACCTTGAATATGTTTACAAAGATTTTTGTGCTGTCATCTTGAAAAAAAAGTGAAGAGTTTCAAGAGAGGGATAGTGGCTGGGCATTTCAACAGGCCCTTTATTTACAGGTTAACATAAATAAGTATACACCCTTCCATGGAGGATCTTATCTACCTCTACCAAAAGATGTTATGTTAAAAAAAGCATGCGTGAATGTAAAAAATTCCGATGATGCATGTTTTGCTTGGGCTATTGTATCTGCTCTTCATCCTGCTGAACATAGCTGTAGTCGTGTCAGTTCATATCCTCATTACTCAACTATTTTGAACTTGGATGGTATTACGTTTCCTATTACTTTCAAAGAGATTCTCATTTTCGAGGAAAAAAATAATTTGAGCGTAAATGTCTATGGCTGGAAAAAGGGGTCTATTGAGGGTCCATTCTATTTTCCCAAAAACAGACAAGAATCAAAAAAACATTTAAATCTACTTTATGTGGAAAATGAAAAAGGTACCATAGGTCATTATTGCTGGATAAAAAATTTAAGTCGACTTGTGAATAGTGGACTGAGTAAAAATAACCGTGTCTCATACCTCTGTGATGGGTGCCTTGTTAAATTTACCAGCGTTGAGCGATACAATAAGCATATCAAACATGATTGTAATAAGATCCATACAATTTTACCGTCAGAAAAGGAAAAATACTTAAAGTTTAAAAATGTAGGAAAGCAGCTTAAAGTTCCATTTATAGTCTATGCTGACTTTGAAGCATTACTGCAACCAATAGAGTCATGTTCTCCAGACCCTCGGAGTTCATTTACAGAGACTACTCACATTCATGTACCATATAGCGTTGCATATTATATAAAGTGCAGCTATGATTCATCTCTGAATAAATTAGAAATTTTCAGAGGCAGCGACTACCCTAAGGTTTTCCTAAGTAGGTTGCAAGAAGATGTGAAACGTATATTTAGGATCTTAAAGGTGAACAAGCCCATGCAATTGTCCGATGAGGAAGAAGAGAAGTTTTTAACGTAGTGTCTTGTCATATTTGTGATGAAAAGCTTGACTCAGAAACCCGGAAAGTAAGAGATCATTGTCATTTGACAGGAGTCTTTAGAGGTGCAGCTTGTAACAAATGTAATATTCTATATAGAGTTCCCAAATTCATACCCATAGTCTTTCATAATCTTAGTGGATATGACGCTCATTTCATATTTCAGAATTTTGGAGGAGATTCTGATAGCATTGAAGTCATTCCTAAAAATAAGGAAAAATATATTGGATTTTCCAAACATATGAGGGTTGGTAATGAAACAATAACATTAAGATTTATTGATTCCTATCGTTTCATGGGCTGTAGTTTAGACAAACTTGCAAAGAACTTAAGTCCCGATAAATTTTTTGAGACTAAAAGGTATCATTCTGACGATAGTTTGTTCAACCTCATGGTAAGAAAGAGGGTTTTCCTATACGAGTATATAGATTCCTTCACAAAACTTGATGAAACATGCTTGCCTGCCAAACCATGTTTTTACAGTACACTACAAAATAGCGGGATCAGTGATGAAGAGTATAAGCATGCTCAAAATGTATAGAAAAAATTCAATTGTCAGACACTGGGTCAGTACTCAGATGTTTACTTAATAACAGATGTGCTCCTATTAACAGATATATTTGAAGAATTTAGAAATGTATGCCAGCAAATCTATGGACTAGATCCAGCTCATTATTTTACGGCCCCTTCACTCAGCTGGGATAGCATGCTCAAAAGCACTAAAGTTGAGCTCGAATTGCTAACAGATATTACAATTTCGTGAAGCAGGGAATTAGAGGAGGGCTCTGTCAATGCACTAAAAGATATTCAAAGGCAAACAATAAATATATAACTTCATACAACCCTGATCTTGAGAGTAACTATATTCTGTATATTGATGCAAATAACCTATACGGTTGGGCAATGAGTCAATATTTACCCATCAATGCTTTTCGCTGGCTAAGCAATGAGGAAATCCAATGCTTAGATATTCTGAAAGTTGAGGACACTGCTTCTAAGGGGTTAATTTTATCCGTTGATTTAGACTATCCAGAAGACCTCCATAAGCTACACAATGATCTTCCATTTTGCCCCGAAAGTCGGATCCCACCTCTTGAAACCTCTAAATGTAAGAAACTGATCGCAACCGAATCAAATAAACGTAATTACATTCTCCACTTTAGAAATTTAAAACAGTGTTTACGCGCAGGACTGAAATTAGTTAAAATACATCGTGCAATAGAGTTTAGTCAATCACCATGGTTAAAAAAATATATAGACTTAAATACTGAAATGCGTACTAAGGCAACTAATGATTTTGAGAAAGATTTCTACAAATTAATGAACAATAGTGTATTTGGAAAAACCATGGAAAATGTAGATAATTATGTTAGTGTTAAGGTCTGAACTCATTGGGATAATGTCGGAAGAAAGAAAGGAGCTCATTACTACATTAGTCGACCTAATTTTCATAGTTGTAAAGTAATTAACGAAGATTTAGTTCTCATTCAAATGGATCGAATCAATGTTAAATATGATAAGCCAATTTATATCGGCATGGCAATTTGTAATGATTTTCCTAACTTCAACTCGAACGCGGAACCGACCTCTCATCGGTTCTAGACGTTAAGTCTGAGTAGTGCCAACGGATGGTACCAACAGGTCAACCAATCCGTGCACCGTAACCCATTCATGCGGTGACTGCTTGTCGGCCAGCTAGTTCGGAGAGGATTTCGGTCGCGGGTCTCCGAATGGATTACGCTCAATTACAATATTTCAGTCACCTGAAATTGCCCGTTTTTCAAACGCGTCAACAATTACTCATCCAGAACGAGAAACCTACATTACGTTAGTTCTGGATGTGATCTATCCACAGATCTCAAATCAAAAACGCTACAAAATCCCATAGGCGCGTTACCGATTCACCGACGCGGTACCGAAAAATATACTACTCGAACTTAAACCGAAGAAAACTACTCTAAAGAAATGGCGAAACAAACAAAGGTACCGCGTACCGCGCGCGATGCGAAACCGACTTCAGCGGATTTGTCGAAACCCTAACCTCGCGACGGCATACTTACCCTACATTCTCTGTTCCCCCTGAAAAAAGAAGACCCACTGAAAAGGAAAGTCGTGGGTTAACTTTTAGCAATTCATGTTGTATTCTATTCTATCATATACTTTAGAAATTTTGTTTTTTTTTTGTTTTCTTACCACTACCTTACAATTTATGTATCTTCCTTTGTCTTTGTATGTACAATTCAAAATCCTTCTTAATTTACATGCATTATAATAATATATTTTAAAGGTTAGTTTTTCTATAAAACTTGCAATTATGGCCTTTCTTTTCCGAGATTTCCAGTATTTGATCCGTGCCGTTCACAATTTTTCTCAATTATTTTCATTCTTCATTAATATTTTCATGAATTTTTCAGTGAATTGAATTTTGTAATTTTAACATATCAAAGAAATTATGGAATTATTTATGTATTTCAACAGTCGGCTCGAGATTATGTTTCTTTCTAAACCACGCCGCTTACTTTCAGTATTTTGTTTATTGTTGGACGTTTCTTGCTTGTTTGTAACAAAATGATACTAGAAAATACAAACTATTATTTTATTATTTTCTTTTTTATTTGTGTGTGGCTGGTCGTATTGTAAGTACACTATTGTATTTATTGTTGTTCTTCGGCTTATTGCTTCAATAAAAATCAGAAAAGCATTTCGTAAATATATTGCAAACATTTCGGCTCTATGGAAACTAAAGCTGTTTGTATACTATAGTATGTATAGGTTGAGTGAAGGGTAGTAACAAGTCACAAAATTCAAAAACTATTAGCACCATTTTGTACGATTGTAGTTCTTATGATATTTAGTTCTATTAATATTCTTTCATTGTCTTCTTACTGTTAATTCTAATGCTAATTGTTGTGTTGTTTTTTTGAAAACAATTCAATGTTCAGTAAGCGTTCCAATCGTAATCAGTCGAACCATCAGGTCTTTTAGGATTTTTAGGTTTTAATAGTTTTAACTTAGATTTTATGTCTTTAGTTTGTTTGAAAAAAAAAATATTGCATTTATCTCATATGTTTCAATTAACAAAAATATTAAGTTTATACCGTATTCTCTTTTGTTAAAATTTTCACAATATTATCGTAACTCTACCGTTTATTTCGTTTGTATGAGGTTTTGCGCTCAGAATCCTTTTTATTTAGTTTTTTGTTTTTCGTTTGTTTTAAAACATGTTTTTGTAAATATATATTATTAGTACTATTGTTTTTTGTTTCATGGGTTGAATGTTTAGTGTATGTTTAACATATTTGTTCACCTTGGCTTTTATTTTTTCAGTTATATACTTTGTTTGATTGTGTGTGTTAGGGGAACAGGCAAATGGCTTTGTAGTGTAAATGATCAGTTAATCTTGATAAATTGTTTATAAATCGGTCTGTTGTCAATATATAAAATATCCCTTTTCTATTTTATTATTAATTAATTAATTAATTATTGTTATCTATTGCATATCTTGTCTATGGCTTGCTAAGTTAGTTTGTTAGACGCAGTAAACAGAAAATTGTTTCTTTTTTATAATCAAAATGGCCAAGCGTTGTTACGCAAATATATTTTTTCTTCATACTGTTGTGTTAAACTGGATATTTGGGTTTACTTTAATTGCTCCATCAATTTTCCTCATTCGCCTGATAAAATCTCCGTAGTTTTGGTAAACCTACACCTTCTTGAAAATATGTGGAATAGAGCCAAGCTGAGTTTCGTCAGGATGCTAAGACAACTTTCAACCCGACCAGCGTCGTGGCAGGTAGACAACGCTCTAAGGCTAGTCTAACAGCAAAATGCTTACATTCCTTTGGTTAAGTGGTAGGTCAACAAACCATCTAGTACTCATAGTTGTCAGAAGCGAACCCTCCAAATAAATAAATAAACGGGGCATATCCTCTATTCAGTATTCAGTAACATGAAGAAGGACCTTGAAAATGGAGTGTGATATGCTGTTGTATTTCATAAAAAAAATATCTATGAAAGTGGAAGGAGCGTTAATGGTGCTGACTTGATTGATATCACTGTTCTCTGACTATTCCTTATAAGACCATTATGATTCTGTCAAGTCGTTGGTGAGTTCATTCTACTAACAGAGATCTACTTTTGACTTGCACTAAGTCTTCCATTTGTTTTGTCTTCTTTTCAACTTGATACTTCTTTTGTGATCTATTAATCAACGACTGTTCGCGGTTTTACATCTTTTCTATATAACCAGCTGATGAATGTAGTCTAAAATGGTGCTACTGCCGATATTTCATCATATCACTTGCTTTTCGTTAATAGGTACCTAACACCAAAGAATATTGAACACATAGTCGACTATTATGATTTTGAGTTGTACGTGCCTAGCTCTGTGCACACTATATTAGTATAAATGCTTATAACTACTTCTATACGATTACTACCAAATCGTAAATTTGAGGGCGTCCAAAGAAGCTTCATCGGTAAAGTTGGGAGGTATCGTTTTGTACCTTACATTACCGAACATACTTAACATCCAAAGCGTTTCAGTTTACATACTATATGTATATATGTTTCTAATGTGTGAATGTCACTTAAAACTATTACTATATACTACAGCAATGATATCAATTTCGTTAGTGGACATCCGTCACATTGGCTCCTGTTCAAAGTATTCGTGTTTGAGACACATCAAGGCAGAAGGGCGAGATCGAGGCTCAAATGCTAACATTTTGCTCAATAAGTCGTTAGAATATTCGCATAATTGTCGACATAAATCGAATGGTTGCTTTGGCATCCGGTGAGGAAAGTTTTCGCGAGCTAGATATTCATCAATTTTACCGAAGACTGCACTCTGTACTGCGGATTGCAAGCGATATGCCAATTGATCAATCTGAACAAGGTAGCAAGCGTTACTTCGAATTTCCGCATTAAGAAGCGTCAAATCATTTTGGTGTTGAATTATTCTCCTACTGGATTCATTAAGAGAAATTGTTTTTTTTTTTTTTTTTCTAAGTTCTCTTAACTAAACTAACCTCTTTCCTAATTTGCCTGTTGCTCCTTTCCGACCTTGACAGAGCTTCATGCTCCAGCCTGAGGCAATGCTCCGGTGAATGTCACTGCCTCACGAATAACGTTTTCCCAAAAACACTTTAAGCACACCACGCGTTTCTTCACAGATTAAACAGGGAATACGCTTCACTCCACCACGTCGCGCCAAACGACGTATAGCTGGTTTTGTAATACCTTCGATATTCTCACGAAGAACTTTTCGATGACGTTTCGCGCCTCCATGTGCTGTCAAGATTTCCGGTTGTCACCTCGGACAAAACATATGTGCGTGGAATGGCACTTCATATGGCGGAAATGTGCTTCTTCAGATGTCGCCAGTGGCATAGTTTTCTCGATGGCCACGGTGGAGGGGCATTTCCAGATGGCTATGTCTCGAAATGTGCCGGGGTTGGATTAATTCTATATTCCGAATATTTATATCCACGGATCTAAATATTTGGACAGAAAAAAAAATATTTTCTGCACAACGATATCCGCACAACAGATGAAGTCCGCTGGCACTTCGAGGACATATCCATCTGGCAGGTTACAAGGGTTCGGGATCGGAATCACTTCGATACCTGGGCGTAGTCGTCACATTACACATTCCCCCCCCCAAAATCGAAGTAATTACGATCCCGTCTCCTTTGTAAAAGGTCTTGGTTAGGGACGTGGCGGGTCGAAGATCCGTTTCGAAGGATAGGCTACAACCCTGTTCGTGAAGACTCGACAGTGACTATATAGTAGGAAGTCAGGTGTTATTCGGAGGCCTTCGTCTAGGCAGAGATTTGGGATAAGCCAAGGTTTCTCGTGGGAATTAGTTGCACTTCATCGTCTAAGGTCTTTTGCGTGGTAAATTCCCAGGGTCTTACCAGTCATGTCCGCGATGAGGTACCGGGTGGGGCTTATGACTTGTATGACTCGACACTTCACGAATTTCTTGTCTAGTTTGGCATTGTAATGGCGGGTGGCATCGCTCTGTCGGAAGTTTCGACGATATATTTCGTCGCCGGCCTTAAAGCCAGAAGGATGAGATCGCAAGTTGTACCGCTCCTCTCCCATCCGTCTACTGTCTTCAATCTTCTCCCGCAGTTGATCTCGCAGAAGTTGGAGCTTTTCGTGCGGTTCTAGAACCACGATTGGGTCCTCTAGCGATTTCAGCTGCCGCAATAGCCGGTAAGCGCTCCCATGACCGATCATGTACTGGCCGAACACTGCAAAATACGGCGAAATGCCGGTCGTGGCGTGGTACGACGAGCGCAGCGCACTAGTGATGGCGGACAATTTGCGATCCCAGTCCCTCTGATTCGGGTGGACATAGGCGCGAATGGCCGCTATGAGCGTACGATTCAGTCGTTCGGATGCGTTGGCTTGTGGTGAATAGACGGCAGTTCGTTGGTGGATGATGCCGTATTTGGACATTAGGTCTCGGAACTTGCTGGAGGTGAACTGGACCCCATTGTCGGAGACAAGTTTCTCCGGAACTCCAAACATGTGAAAGACTCGGTTCTCCAAAAAGCTGATTATAGGTCCAGTGTGCATGTTACGTAGTGGTTCTATGATAGGGAATTTGGAGAGCTGGTCCAGGACCACGACAGCTCCCGTGTGACCAGAAGCAGATCGAGGGTAAGGACCGATAAGATCAATGTACAAGCGCTGGAACACGCGTTCGGGGACCTCAACCTTACCCATGGGTGGTCGAAGAATGGTGTTGGGCGCTTTAGTGCACTTGCATAGCTCACAGGAGGCTACGTACGCTTTTATCTGTTGTGCCATCTTAGGCCAAAAGAAACAGGTTTTCAACCGCCTAAGTGTACGACCGTATCCGCCGTGCGCACTTGATGGGTGGTCATGAGCCCGCCTGATAAGATCAGTGGTTAATTCTTCGGGCACCCACAACTTCCACTGTTCTTCTTCTTGTATGGGGTCTCCGGATGCGTGTCCCATCCGTTTGTAAATGAATCCATCCGTCAACCGCAGTTCAGGAAGCTGGGACAGTTGATTCTGGATAGTGTGAATCAGTTGGGTGTAGCTGGCTGACTTGAAGGCAGGATGGTCCAAATCGATCAATTGGGGGCTGTCGTCCTCTTGGACCAACTCGGCTCCTTCAGGGGCGAACATTCTGGATAGGGTGTCGGGGACTACATGCTGGCTTCCTTTTCGGTGGCGAATTGTGAAGTCAAATGCCTGGAGTTTCAGTGCCCACCTGGCCAATCTGCCGTTGAGATCAGTCTGGCTCATTAGCCATTTCAGAGAAGCGTGATCCGTAACGATTTCAAAGGTGTGTCCCTCCACATAGGCTCGGAAGCGTTTCACTGCCAACACCGCGGCTAAACATTCTTGCTCGGAGACCGTGTAATTTCGCTGGGCTGGGTTCAGCTTGTGAGACATGAAGGCTATAGGTCTCTCCTCGCCGTCTTGTGCAACCTGGACTAAGACTGCTCCCACCCCATGTTGACTCGCGTCACAATGGATTGAGAACGGTTTGTCAAAGTCCGGGCTGTGCAGTACGGGGGCCGTAGTCAGACTCTTCTTTAGCTCTTCAAAGGCTCGCAAGCTGGGCTCTTCCCAGACGAATTTACGTCCCTTACGCAGCATGTCGGTCAAAGGAGTGGTAATGGTGGCATAGTCACGTACAAAACGCTGGTACCATCCGCATAAGCCTAAGAATCGGCGTAACTGTTTGGTGGTCTTGGGTAATGGAAAAACGTCAATCGCTTGAGTCTTTTCCGGATCGGTCTTGATATGCCCATGCCCAATGATGTGACCTAAATACTTCACCTCCGTCATCACGAACTGGCTCTTCCTTATGTTGATGGTTAATCTTGCCCTCCGGATGTGTAGAGCCACCTCCTGAAGCAGGTCGATGTGTTCGTCAAAGGTCTCGGTTATAAGCAGCAGATCGTCCAAGTAAACGAAAACTTGGTGCCGCAAATGAGGTGGTATCACCTTATCCATAAGGCGCGTCATTGTTTGGGGGGCATTACACAATCCGAATGGCATGGTCACGAATTGATATAAGGGCCGGCCTGGGACTGTGAAGGCTGTTTTCTCCTTTGAACCGGGGTCTAAAGGAATTTGCCAGAAGGCGTCCTTGAGGTCTAAGCTCGTGATGAAATGGGCTTTAGGCAATCGACTCAAAATGCCTTCGATCAACGGTAGAGGATATGCGTCCTTGACTGTGACGGCGTTCAAGCGTCTGGCATCTAAGCATAACCGGACCTTGTTCGGCTTGACAACTAAGGTGACTGGGGAAGCCCACGCGCTCTGTGATTCTTCGATTACGCCTAATGATAGCATTCGATCCACTTCGGCATATAACGATTTTTCCTTCGCCGGAGATATGGCGAAATGTCTCTGTTTTATGGGTTTAGCGTCCCCCACATCTATAGTGTGGAACACCAGGGCAGTCCGCCCGAGACCTTCTTTCTCGTGCGATGGAAAAGCCGATATAGCCGAGTCGAGACGCAGTTGCTGAGTTACATCCAGTGTATGCCGTAGTAAGTTAGTGGGTTGAGATTGGTCAGGAACGGTGGTGACGGACTCCAGGGTCGAACTGGAAAATAGTGCCGGGGCCAAGTTAAATTTTCGAACGAAATCCACTCCTAAATAAAGATTCTGGGTTAACTGAGGTATGATGAAAAATTCCATAGGTTTAGTTACCCCTTTAAAGGTGACATCCGTCATAATTTTTCCCACTACAGAGTGACGAGTTCCGTCCGCCGTGCTTAACCAAGAGGTGAAATGACGGATTTGGTCCGCGTGCTTGGCCAGTACCTCCCCTGCAAACTCGGCAGAGATGCAATTCACACTGGCTCCCGTATCGACTAAGCCTGATACTCGTTTTTGCAGGAGGTGTACTGACGCATATGGCCGAACATCATCCCTCAATAATTCGTCTAAGTATATGTCCTTCAACCTTTTTCTCGACTGCCTGACTTTTCTCCAGAAGCTCCGCATCCGACGCGTGGCTCGCTTGCTTCGCGGTGGGACATTTGTGACCAACTCCTCATGGAAGATGCGCTGTCGAGTAGCCAAGTAATTCCGCAGCCTGACATGAAAAGGTTTTACATGCCAAGGAACTTTCGCCTCGCTATCATTCCCTTGCGCGTTGGCATCGGCGAAAGACGGCGTCGGTTGTGGAACTTCGGGAGAACTGTGTTTAGCGGTGCGAGTCAGCAGAGTTGGAGTCATGATGGGAGCTGGGTCATAGCTGGTGATGGGGTCTGGATTGGTTCGTCCGGGGTCTAGGAGTGCCGACGGGTGGTCGCGGCACTCGGTGGCAAGTTTTTTCGCCCTTTGCAATTTGCACAGTCAGGTGCGTATGTGTCGGCCTTCCCGCATCGGTAGCAGAAAAGCGTTGGCTCCGCTGGACATGCGTAGAACCGATGTCCCGGTTGTCGGCAGTTCCAACATACCGTCGGGCTTGTAATTGCTTCAAGGGAGGGTCGATCAATCAATGCTGGGTCCTCAAGCTCCGGTGGTGCTCCGCTCCTCGGTACTGGTACTGGATCAGCAAGCAGGTGGTCTGCTGCCATCAACTCCGCGGTGTGATGATTTCGGGGATTTGGTCCCGTTATGCGAGGTTGTGGGCGGAAGGTACCTCGTCGCTCATCCAAGTGTTCTTGTCTACGCGCATGGAGGCGCAATCCCTGTATGGTGTTGATGGGAAAATGTAGCAGGCTGTTCTGGAGATCCCAGCGCATGTTCTCCCTGATAATTTCTACTAATTCGTCCTCGGGCATGGTATTTCGCAGGCGAGTGCTCAATCTCACTATACTGGTGTAGTACTGGTCGAACGGTTCGTGAGCGCCTTGTTTCCGTTTCTTTATTTGCTCTCTTAGCTCTCTCTCAGTGAAGCCATCCTCAAATCGATTGCGGAAGGCTGCACTGAAAGAGTGCCAAGTGGGACGTGGCGTTGACTCTTTAAAGCTCCAGTACCAGTCGGCAGCGTCGCCGCTGAACAAAAGATGGGCATGCCGGAGGAAGGCCGAGGAATCACCTCCCAGGGTGCTGGATACCAACGCCTGAATCCGGAAAAGGAACCGGTCCGCCGATATCATATCGTTGAACCCGGTAAAGTTCAGGCGCCAACTCTCCATGATACGAGGCGTCGGGTCTCGGAAAAGTGTCAATGCGTTCCCGGGGGGAATCACATCCTCTACTGACCTGTTGTACTGAACTGCCTCGGGGGCTGGAGGTACCAACGGAGGTCCGGTATTGCGTCGCGGTCTGTATTCGGGAGCTCTGGGATCCATTCCCGAGTTCCTTGGAGGTGGGACCCATTGCTCGGATTGTCGGGAGTGGGGCATCGCCACACTGGGATTTGGCTCCCAGCCAAGCGGAGTTCTCACGCGGCTGGGTGGTTGGCTCAACGGGAGATTCTGGATCTTTCCCTCCAGGTTGCCAATCCTCTCCGACATATCCCTCATCAACGCCACGAGGGTGTCAATGGAGTGGGCGGAAGGCATGGTTGTCACCTCGGACACGACACTTGCAGCCGGAACTTCACCGCCTACTGCTCCTTGCAGGTCTAAGAGTGGGTGTGACGGTTCGGCTTCTGGAGCTCCTTTCGCCACTGCTCCACGCGTTGGTAGGGGCGTTCCGAGGGGGACGTCTAGGGCGGTCCGCTCTATGGGTCGCCGGCATAAGGGACACAGTTCTGACGTGAGGAGGAGCTGTTGTACACAGGCACGATGGAATAAATGTCCACAATCCAATCGCACGCTGTGTACGCCCTCCACTACGTCTTCGAAACAGATCCCGCAGTTAGCTGGTTGGACCGTTTTGGATCTGGTCCAACGCTTGTCTGGGGTCCGCTTCGTTGCCATTTTGTGTGTGTTACTTGTGGTGCTAAAATAAAATAAAAAAATATATAGAATGTACTTAGTCCTAATATAAACTTGTCGCTAAATTAGTGGCCGTTAGTGGCGAGCTAGATATAATACGAGAAAAAAAAATTTTGGTTGATACACTTTCCTTTTCAGTGGTCGACTCCTCCAACGGGAAAAGAGAGTGCGTGGTAATCTGCCGAAGAAAGGGTGCTTCGGTCGATTTACGAAATTTAACCCCATACCCACATACATTACAAAAAACCGTCTCTAAACTACGTTAAAGTGACTCGACGAGACAAGTGGTAGAGCTACCGTAACGACTTTGTACGCGGTCAAAATTCCCGACGCGTAGAAGCATTCCGGGCTTCGCCACTCCAGCATACGCCATCGAACGTTGAACCGATACCACTCGTCTAACACGCATAAGGAATAGTTAGAATCCTTCCGCGACATAAAGGCAAGGTAGCCTTCTATTTTCTTGAGAGTCCATGCTGATAGGTAAACCCATCAGACTGGCAGTTCCATCAAGAAAATAGAAGGTCCTTACAGGGGTTAACCTGGGACAACACATCGGAAGGATTCTGTCGCGAGAAAAAAAAAAAATCAAACAAAGGAGAGCGGAAGCTACAACTCACTTGAAGCGACTTCTAGTGTGTATCACACAATTCCACTGCTCCTGATAGTGGGACTCGAGTACCAAAGTACCTTACATCCTCCGTAAAGGACCAACTCGTCAGAAGACGCGAAGTTCTTTCCCCCTTAGGATGTTTTTGGCCCCACGTTGGGCGCCATTTGTAATGATTTTCCTAACTTCAACTCGAACGCGGAACCGACCTCTCATCGGTTCTAGACGTTAAGTCTGAGTAGTGCCAACGGATGGTACCAACAGGTCAACCAATCCGTGCACCGTAACCCATTCATGCGGTGACTGCTTGTCGGCCAGCTAGTTCGGAGAGGATTTCGGTCGCGGGTCTCCGAATGGATTACGCTCAATTACAATATTTCAGTCACCTGAAATTGCCCGTTTTTCAAACGCGTCAACAATTACTCATCCAGAACGAGAAACCTACATTACGTTAGTTCTGGATGTGATCTATCCACAGATCTCAAATCAAAAACGCTACAAAATCCCATAGGCGCGTTACCGATTCACCGACGCGGTACCGAAAAATATACTACTCGAACTTAAACCGAAGAAAACTACTCTAAAGAAATGGCGAAACAAACAAAGGTACCGCGTACCGCGCGCGATGCGAAACCGACTTCAGCGGATTTGTCGAAACCCTAACCTCGCGACGGCATACTTACCCTACATTCTCTGTTCCCCCTGAAAAAAGAAGACCCACTGAAAAGGAAAGTCGTGGGTTAACTTTTAGCAATTCATGTTGTATTCTATTCTATCATATACTTTAGAAATTTTGTTTTTTTTTTGTTTTCTTACCACTACCTTACAATTTATGTATCTTCCTTTGTCTTTGTATGTACAATTCAAAATCCTTCTTAATTTACATGCATTATAATAATATATTTTAAAGGTTAGTTTTTCTATAAAACTTGCAATTATGGCCTTTCTTTTCCGAGATTTCCAGTATTTGATCCGTGCCGTTCACAATTTTTCTCAATTATTTTCATTCTTCATTAATATTTTCATGAATTTTTCAGTGAATTGAATTTTGTAATTTTAACATATCAAAGAAATTATGGAATTATTTATGTATTTCAACAGTCGGCTCGAGATTATGTTTCTTTCTAAACCACGCCGCTTACTTTCAGTATTTTGTTTATTGTTGGACGTTTCTTGCTTGTTTGTAACAAAATGATACTAGAAAATACAAACTATTATTTTATTATTTTCTTTTTTATTTGTGTGTGGCTGGTCGTATTGTAAGTACACTATTGTATTTATTGTTGTTCTTCGGCTTATTGCTTCAATAAAAATCAGAAAAGCATTTCGTAAATATATTGCAAACATTTCGGCTCTATGGAAACTAAAGCTGTTTGTATACTATAGTATGTATAGGTTGAGTGAAGGGTAGTAACAAGTCACAAAATTCAAAAACTATTAGCACCATTTTGTACGATTGTAGTTCTTATGATATTTAGTTCTATTAATATTCTTTCATTGTCTTCTTACTGTTAATTCTAATGCTAATTGTTGTGTTGTTTTTTTGAAAACAATTCAATGTTCAGTAAGCGTTCCAATCGTAATCAGTCGAACCATCAGGTCTTTTAGGATTTTTAGGTTTTAATAGTTTTAACTTAGATTTTATGTCTTTAGTTTGTTTGAAAAAAAAAATATTGCATTTATCTCATATGTTTCAATTAACAAAAATATTAAGTTTATACCGTATTCTCTTTTGTTAAAATTTTCACAATATTATCGTAACTCTACCGTTTATTTCGTTTGTATGAGGTTTTGCGCTCAGAATCCTTTTTATTTAGTTTTTTGTTTTTCGTTTGTTTTAAAACATGTTTTTGTAAATATATATTATTAGTACTATTGTTTTTTGTTTCATGGGTTGAATGTTTAGTGTATGTTTAACATATTTGTTCACCTTGGCTTTTATTTTTTCAGTTATATACTTTGTTTGATTGTGTGTGTTAGGGGAACAGGCAAATGGCTTTGTAGTGTAAATGATCAGTTAATCTTGATAAATTGTTTATAAATCGGTCTGTTGTCAATATATAAAATATCCCTTTTCTATTTTATTATTAATTAATTAATTAATTATTGTTATCTATTGCATATCTTGTCTATGGCTTGCTAAGTTAGTTTGTTAGACGCAGTAAACAGAAAATTGTTTCTTTTTTATAATCAAAATGGCCAAGCGTTGTTACGCAAATATATTTTTTCTTCATACTGTTGTGTTAAACTGGATATTTGGGTTTACTTTAATTGCTCCATCAATTTTCCTCATTCGCCTGATAAAATCTCCGTAGTTTTGGTAAACCTACACCTTCTTGAAAATATGTGGAATAGAGCCAAGCTGAGTTTCGTCAGGATGCTAAGACAACTTTCAACCCGACCAGCGTCGTGGCAGGTAGACAACGCTCTAAGGCTAGTCTAACAGCAAAATGCTTACATTCCTTTGGTTAAGTGGTAGGTCAACAAACCATCTAGTACTCATAGTTGTCAGAAGCGAACCCTCCAAATAAATAAATAAACGGGGCATATCCTCTATTCAGTATTCAGTAACATGAAGAAGGACCTTGAAAATGGAGTGTGATATGCTGTTGTATTTCATAAAAAAAATATCTATGAAAGTGGAAGGAGCGTTAATGGTGCTGACTTGATTGATATCACTGTTCTCTGACTATTCCTTATAAGACCATTATGATTCTGTCAAGTCGTTGGTGAGTTCATTCTACTAACAGAGATCTACTTTTGACTTGCACTAAGTCTTCCATTTGTTTTGTCTTCTTTTCAACTTGATACTTCTTTTGTGATCTATTAATCAACGACTGTTCGCGGTTTTACATCTTTTCTATATAACCAGCTGATGAATGTAGTCTAAAATGGTGCTACTGCCGATATTTCATCATATCACTTGCTTTTCGTTAATAGGTACCTAACACCAAAGAATATTGAACACATAGTCGACTATTATGATTTTGAGTTGTACGTGCCTAGCTCTGTGCACACTATATTAGTATAAATGCTTATAACTACTTCTATACGATTACTACCAAATCGTAAATTTGAGGGCGTCCAAAGAAGCTTCATCGGTAAAGTTGGGAGGTATCGTTTTGTACCTTACATTACCGAACATACTTAACATCCAAAGCGTTTCAGTTTACATACTATATGTATATATGTTTCTAATGTGTGAATGTCACTTAAAACTATTACTATATACTACAGCAATGATATCAATTTCGTTAGTGGACATCCGTCACATTGGCTCCTGTTCAAAGTATTCGTGTTTGAGACACATCAAGGCAGAAGGGCGAGATCGAGGCTCAAATGCTAACATTTTGCTCAATAAGTCGTTAGAATATTCGCATAATTGTCGACATAAATCGAATGGTTGCTTTGGCATCCGGTGAGGAAAGTTTTCGCGAGCTAGATATTCATCAATTTTACCGAAGACTGCACTCTGTACTGCGGATTGCAAGCGATATGCCAATTGATCAATCTGAACAAGGTAGCAAGCGTTACTTCGAATTTCCGCATTAAGAAGCGTCAAATCATTTTGGTGTTGAATTATTCTCCTACTGGATTCATTAAGAGAAATTGTTTTTTTTTTTTTTTTTCTAAGTTCTCTTAACTAAACTAACCTCTTTCCTAATTTGCCTGTTGCTCCTTTCCGACCTTGACAGAGCTTCATGCTCCAGCCTGAGGCAATGCTCCGGTGAATGTCACTGCCTCACGAATAACGTTTTCCCAAAAACACTTTAAGCACACCACGCGTTTCTTCACAGATTAAACAGGGAATACGCTTCACTCCACCACGTCGCGCCAAACGACGTATAGCTGGTTTTGTAATACCTTCGATATTCTCACGAAGAACTTTTCGATGACGTTTCGCGCCTCCATGTGCTGTCAAGATTTCCGGTTGTCACCTCGGACAAAACATATGTGCGTGGAATGGCACTTCATATGGCGGAAATGTGCTTCTTCAGATGTCGCCAGTGGCATAGTTTTCTCGATGGCCACGGTGGAGGGGCATTTCCAGATGGCTATGTCTCGAAATGTGCCGGGGTTGGATTAATTCTATATTCCGAATATTTATATCCACGGATCTAAATATTTGGACAGAAAAAAAAATATTTTCTGCACAACGATATCCGCACAACAGATGAAGTCCGCTGGCACTTCGAGGACATATCCATCTGGCAGGTTACAAGGGTTCGGGATCGGAATCACTTCGATACCTGGGCGTAGTCGTCACATTACAAATTCTTGATGTGTCAAAAACCTTGATGTATGATTTTCATTATAGTTTTATCAAAAATAAGTACAATAGTCAGGCTCAACTTTTATATATGGATACAGACTCTTTTATCTATAATGTAAAAACTGCGGACGTTTATGTTGATATTAAAAATAATATAAATTTATTTGATACCAGCAATTACCCTAAAAATAATGTACATAATATTCCTCAAGTGAATAAAAAAGTATTGGGTAAATTTAAAGATGAAAGCCCCATAGATCCCATAGCAGAGTTTATTGGAACAAAAGCAAAGTCATATTGCATTATTACAGATAAGTCATGTATAAAAAAAATTCAAGGCATCAAAAAATCGGTTGTAAATAATGAAATTGATCCATCAGATTTTATAAAATGTGTAGAGGATGCGAAATTAAAATTATTTAGTAAAATGTATACATTTAGATGTGATAAGCACCTTATTTATACTAGGTTAATCAATAAAATAAGTCTTTCAGGAGATGATGATAAACGTTTCCTGTTTCCAAACTCTTATAATACTTTAGCATGGGGCAATCATATGATAAATTCATAGTTTTAGTTCATAAAAAAACATACAATATTTTGTATTATCATGTAAGTCATTTTATTATTATATTTTTGTTACAATAAATCATTTTTATTAATCCATGAATTATGGTCTTTTGAAAATCCAAGCCATTTAACAAAGATTTTGTCTCCTTTTGTCTTTAATACATTTCCACTAAGAAATAATTTGGATATTTGGTCCTACTTAGTTCCTTCTCATAAAAACCGCCTTCAACAGGGTTGCCTTGATAATCAGTCAATAAATATGTAACAGGGTTTGTGAGCTGAATTCTATGTATTTTGAATATTTCAGTTGTCCAGTTTGGAGTGTAACCCTTTTCAAATAGATGCTTGTATTTACTGATGCGGACATAGTCTCCTACTTTGTATTTTGGCCAGCCATAAGCCTTAGTATGATTGTATGCAGAAATGAGTAATTGGGATTCATTCGATTTATTGACATCAATTGGTCTCATTTTGATTGTACGATGGATGGTCCTATTGTATTGGTTGGTAAGATTCTTGATAGTATTAATCCATTTGTATGAGCCATTTATGCCACATCATGTTTTTGAGAGTTCTGTTAAATCGTTCGACTATAGATGCTTTCTTAATGCTGTACGTTGAGTAATGATTTATGTTATATGTTTCCATAAGTTGTTGGAAATTTCGGTTGAAAAACTCTTTGCCATCATCAGTTTGCAGGTTGTTAGGTTCTCTACCACTTTTGAAAATAGATTGCATTGCAGCCTGTACTTCCTTTCCGGTTTTGCTTCTGATTGCTACAGTCCAAGCATATTTTGAGAAAGTATCTATTACGGTAAGAAGAAATGCATAGCCTTTGTTTTCAGATCGATATGCTCCCATTTCAACCAGATCCGCTTGCCATAAATCATCGAGCCCTTTTATGATCACTCGTCGTCGTGGGAAATTTTTTCTAGCAGGCCTGTGTAGCTCATTGACAACATTTATTTTACTCATGTTTCTCCTTAATAAGTTTCATACAAATCTGGTCATAATTAGTCTTTATACACTATCTATATAATGTAGAGAGCGCTCAATTTTCGTTTATTTTCTTGTAAAGTTTTATCATTTCCGCCATAATATTAACATAAAACTGTTCCATTCTTCCCTTGCTGGCAGCATACATTTCTTCTAATCTTTTCTCTAATAGGGCATTTTGTTCTTTAATAAGCTCATATTGATCATGCAAGAATTTTCGTGTTTCTGTTTCATGTGTTTGATTAGCCTGTGTAATTTTATCACCAATATTTTCAATCATATTCCTGGTATTTATACTCTGGTCGGTAGCAACGTCTTGGATTTTAGTCAGTTGCATTGAAATGGATTGATCGAGTTTTGTACAAATATTTGTTACATCTTTTTGAAACTCTACCAAATTTGTATCCACGTATCTCTTGGTGACAGAATCACTCTCATCAATTGGGTCAGCAAGTCTTTTCATTCGTTTTAATTTTAGATCGTAATCACCGTCTGCTGTTAGATGAGATCCTTCACCACGTAGTCCTCGGGGTCCCGTTCTCCCTGGTGGTCCAGGCCTTCCTTCTACCGCATGACCTAGAGCAATACGTCCAAACTTATCAACACTCATAATGAAAGTGTTTGAGATACCTACCTCTACAATACTTAAATAATGATATCAGCTTCTCGCAACTCTTCGATAATAGCTAAGATTTCATTGTTGTGACTATTGTTCCCAGCTTGTGTAGAGCCTATCAGTAATATTAACCTTTCAACTAACTCATTAGGATCATCCCAATAGATATAATCCACTCGTTCTTTTGGCAGTTGCATTAGTCGTTTTCCAGTATGTACGCTATTATTTCCAGTCAGACCTTTAATAATCTTCCTGTATTTGTATGATTTGCTTCCCGATATTTGTTCATTCTCATCATAGTTCCGATAAAATGCATTGGTCTTATGCAATATATCATCAAGTTGGGTATAGTTCCGAGGGAATTTTTCGAACAATAACTCTAGTAGCCCATTGGTTCCATCATAATTTACATTGGCAACTTGAATCGTACTGTCGGGAGCAAAGTCTATGAATGAATTCCCAATCTTCAACCTTTGACTCTTATAATCTTTGTATACGCCATATTTGGTATCTGAACCTTTGTCACCAATTGATTGTATATACTTGTACAAGTTAGGTGAATATGAATCAGATCTTAATTCTTCCTTAATAGGTGTTGATGTAGAAACAGTGTTGTAAAATTTATCACTTGTTTGCAGAGTTCTATCTAGTAAATCATCTTTGATAAAAGTCTGTTCATCACTAGGCTCTTCTTTTTTAAGTACAGGAATATCCTTCGAAATCTCTGCTTTCTTAACGAGCTCTTTCAACGGCTCTGTGATCGGTTTCAGGTCTTCCTCAATTTTTATCCCACTCATTTGCTTACCAATCTTGAGCAAATTGAATTTCTTTCGGATGATCTTGGAAGTTTTAATTATGTCTTTGATTATTCGTTCATCATTTTCAATCTTCGTATTAGGTCTACTTTTTAGAGGTCTTTTCTTGCGATAAATCTGTTGGTTCTGCATTTATAGGTTTTTTTTTCAGTCAATTTCTGTTTAGCTGTCTGTTTAGCAGATGCCCTGTCTGTTTAGCTATCTGTTTAGCAGATGCCCTGTCTGTTAAAGTTCAATGCTGGAGATTGACTTTTGAGAAATATTTAGTGCTCCTTTTATTTATATATTTAGTGCTCCTATTATTTATTTGAACGTATCAAATCCTTTACGGTATCTCCCTCGGTTTATTCTACTATTTTTATCAATAACTAGGAAATCATAATCATTCTGCCAACATTCTTTGCATATATCGCAGAACTGATTGAACAACATGTCACTGTTCACGTGGTCGCTATGTATATGTCTCAAATTCATTTCATCTTGCTTAAAGATTATAATAAAGTTGGCATTGTCTCGAATCAAATGTTTTGGAATCCGGGTATAAGTTTGACACAAATAAAAGCAATCAACGTCATGATGCCTACCCATACTAAAATATTCTCGTACATTGTTTTGTTGCTCGCATGCTATGTCATCAAATATAAACACAGAATTCCGTTTAACATTCTCTGGTGGAGTGATCTCTGAATTATTAGAGAACGTATAATATCCTATGTCTTTGATCCGCCCTAGAACTTGGTTCAAATATTGATATTTTGGCTGTAGTAGGGATTTTGAGTATATATAAATATTTTCAAACTTTAAACCCTTTTGATGTGTGATCAATGCTAGCATTAAATTAGTTTTTCCACAGTTTGATGGACCTACAATGAGTGACCAGATGCTGTTTGGCAGTAGAAATTCATGTTTCCCTTCTCCGGTGTGCTCAGCAGTAGAAATATTTGTAATTGGAAGAGATGTGCGTTGTTTGATGAACCGCATTTTTTAACTGACTACCATTTTTACATTAAAAACCATTGCTTAAATAACATTGCCATCATTTTTATAAGTTATTTGCTTGAAGCATGAACAAGTCAAAAGGTATATAAGCAGTATGTTGACCTATGAAGTCACTAATTTACCGGTGTCAGTAAGAGGAGCTGGTGTATTTAATTCTGTTATAAGCAATCTCCCGTTTGAATTACAAATTCCCGGTTATCAATATTGTTGTCCTGGTACAAAATTAAGAGACCGTTTAAAACGAGGTGATCCTGGAATAAACCCATTGGATAAGGCTTGAAAAGACCACGATATATCCTATTCTAAACACAAAGATACAGAAAATCGGAATATTGCTGACCGCATATTAGCCGCAAAGGCCTGGGAGCGAGTTAAATCTAGGGATGCAAGTTTAGGTGACCGTGCAAGTGCATGGCTTGTTACTAGTTTAATGAATGCGAAGACCAAATTAGGATGGGACTTGAACGACGGAAGAAAAACAACAAAAAACAGGGAATGAAAAAGACAAAAGTCATAAAAAATAATAAAGCTCCATCTTTTAAACATGTTGTGAGACGAACATATCATGTATTGAAGCAATCCAACCCTCAAAGTACTGCAGATGCAATTAGAATCGTTACTAATGCAGCAAAAGATGTTTTAAAAAATCGTAAGAAGCCCATCAAGATTCCTCGGGTCATACCTATCCCGAAAACTGGAAGAGTGCTACCCATAATTCCAATACTCGCTGCTATTGGATCACTTATTGGTGGTGGGTCAGCAGTTGCAAATGCTATTAATACGGCACGAAATGCTAAGAAAAAATTGGAAGAAGCTATTCGACACAATAAAAAAATGGAAGAAATAGCAGTCGGCCATGGTGTTTATTTGAAACCATACAAAAAAGGACTTGGACTTTTCCTGAAACCTGCAAAAAACTTATAGAGACGCTACCCAAAAGACCGTTAAATGAACTGGACCTGAATAAATTCTGTCGAAAACACATTAAACATTTTAGAGGAGTGTTTATGCGTGACGCTTTACCGAGAAAACTAAGAAAATATGAATGTGGAATAGTGAATCTTGACAACTCTTCAGGACCAGGAACACATTGGGTAGCATACAGCAAAAAGAACAAAAAGATTGAATACTTCGACAGCTTTGGAAATCTTCAGCCTTCAATGGATATCATAAAGTATCTTGGACGAAATATTAGTTATAACTATATGAAGTATCAGCGTTTTGATACAGTAGTTTGTGGTCATATGTGCTTAATGTTTTTATTGCGTCAGCGTTGGAGAGATAAATCATATAAATAAAGGTAATTTACAGAAAAATTGCTAATTTGGTTCAAGTAATCATGTCCTATGCATTAACTTTCACAGGCAATGCATCAGTGGTAAGCGCTGACTACTTCCCTATACTGGAACTTCAATCTGATTACGTATGTGGGCTGGTTGATTTTCAGACTTATAACTCAATTCCTAACGTTGACTCAACAAATAACTTATTTCACATCGGCGATCTATTGATTGAAATACCAATAGGATCATATGAAATTGATGATATCGCCAAGTATATTACCGATGCCTTGGACAGGTCCGGAGAAAATTTTCATGTATTTATGATTGCAAATAACAACATGCTTCAAGTTGAAATCAGGAGCAATTCACCTATATCTTTCAACAAGGAAAATTCTATTGGACCACTACTTGGATTCAGTAAGCAAGTACTCACCCCAAATCTTACACATAAATCAGATTTGCCTGTTAATATAATCAAAGTCAGTACAATTCGGGTGGAATGTAATATTATAAGTGGATCATTTTCAAATAGCTCAAAGGTACATACAGTTCACGAGTTCTCAGCAACAGTTGCGCCAGGGTATAAAATAGTGGAAGTGCCAAAGAATGTGATATATTTAACAGTCAACTCTAGGAGAATAAGCACAATAGTCTTACGACTTGTAGACCAGGACGGTGATTTAGTGAATTTTAGAGGCGAGAGTATTACAATAAGACTTCACTTGAAACCTCTAGACTATGCAAATTTATAACGTGAAAATAAATAAAAACCTTAACGCGAGTTACATCAACAACATTCAGTCCATAGCTTCGAAACATCAAGCAACAGAGACTGCTCAGCGAAAAACATTATCAGCTAAGAACAAAAGATTTCTAATATCGCAGGGTTTTATTCTGAAAGAAAATTGAATCAAGTGAAAATGATCGACATGCTAGATGTAATGGAAACTGTTTATTACGATAATAGTATATCGAAAATTGAATATCATAGCTACTCACGATTCGTTAGCTCGTTTAACAATAATGATGAAATACGAATCGCTATCCAAAATCAAGATCTCTATTTACACCCAAGCGAGAGCTACATTTACATTGAGGGACAAATATTCAAAGGAGACAAGACTGAAAACCGAATGAAGTTAAACTAACAAATAATGCTATCGCTTTTCTATTTGAAGAGGTTCGATATGAATTGAATGGCATTGAAATTGATCGCATAAAGAATCTAGGGGTGACATCAACAATTAAAAATACCATATCTCTGTCAGAAAATGAAAGCAAAATGCTTGTCAACGCTTGCTGGTCAATTGAGAATTTGGGTGTAAACGCGGATGCAACTTTTGATTTCCGTATTCCACTGAAAATGCTCTTAGGATTCGCAGAGGACTTTAAAAAAATTATAATGAATGCACGGCATGAGCTAGTTCTAATTCGATCAAGAACTGATGTGAATTCACAACTTTACATGACTGAATCATCATGTTCAATGAAAATTTATAAGCTGCAGTGGTATATGCCTCATGTTACTGTAGCCGATCAAGACAAACTAAGCCTACTGAAAATAACAGAGACAAGCAGTTTTTTGAACATATCATTTAGATCCTGGGATTTGTATGAACTGCCATCAGTTCCACAAACAACTCATCATACATGGTTGGTTAAAACATCAAACCAATTGGAAAAACCACGCTATGTAATATTCGCTTTTCAAACTGCACGAAAAAACGATGGATCAAAGGATGCGTCAAAGTTTGATACATGTAGCTTGACTGATTTTAAAGTTCATCTGAACTCAGAAATCTACCCATATCATGATTCAAACATCAATTTTGATAAAGATCAGTTTACACTACTTTACGATATGTACTGTAAATTTCAATCATCCTTTAACAATAAGATACCACAGCCACTCATAAGCAGGGAGCAGTTCAGATCAATAGCACCCCTAGTCGTAATAGACTGTTCACGGCAAAATGAGAGCCGAAACAGGCTCAGTAGATGTTCGAATGGAGTTCCGTACATCGAAGAATATTCCGGAGAATACTTCTGCGTATTGCCTGCTCTTATATGATAAGCTATTTTCATACAACCCTCTTACAACTCAAACATTGAAGCAATAAGTAGGAAAAAAGGAACTACGATTGACCGTATAAATACAGGATGGACAATGCTAAACAATTTTTAAAAACAACAAAAATATACCATAGATGTTTATCTACAGTAAATGTGACTCTTAACAAAAACAAAACGTGTATAAACGTGAAAAGCATAGATGAAATACTAAATTCATTCAAGAGATCTCAACAAAAGAACGTGTCATAATGTTTTGGGTGGATGTGATTCGAAGCCATATCCCATACTGTATTTGCCAACATTCATGGATTTATTTTCGAATGATAGACATAATTGTTAATGATAAATATTTCGAGTTGTATTTAACGGGTCAAGGAGGTCATAAGTCATTGCTACTGCGTTTAAGAAATGGAGAACCTATCCCTGTAAGTTTCAACATTGATTACAAATTCAAGCCATCGCAACATATTAAGTTTGAGACATTTGGTAAGTATACTATATTCAAGTTTCATGTGCTACTGGGCTGAATGATGTATTTTTTTCTAGGAGGAGATGTTGTTATAATGGGCGTAATATGTGAAACAAGCAATAAGCTACCAGTTATTTGTCCTTTCAAACTAGGCCGTGAAACAAGACATATTTCCTGTGAAGAAGGAAGTCAAATTGGAGGACAGATACAGCACATCAATAAAAAGACCTCATTTTGCTGCTTCCCCTTTATATAAACTAAACTAGAAGCATTATATGATTAGAACTTGAACAACAATCAAGCAGTTAAGACCTTCAAAAATGATTCTCGAATATTTCTTGAGTGAATATCCTGACATCTTTCCTGAGCATCGAGCATTCATAGAGAATTATATACTTGAATACAAAAATATGGGAGAGAAAGTAACCAATCAATACGGCAAGCATTACGAATCCTGTGAATGGTCTGACTCTGATGCCACATCAGGCGCCGATACATGTATTTGTCATTCATATGAGCGAGAAACGAAATATATCTTTAAACTTATAAAACAATACATTATACTCATATCTCGCGTTTCTACTGCAAAACATTAAAGATAGTCAAACCAGATTGATATATAAATAACGGAAAAGATACTAATTTTTACTAGTTGTTAACTTTCCCGCCATGGACAAGTTTATCTTCGACATACAATTTATTTCCGGAAACAACCATCAATATTTCATCAAAGAGCTCGTCATTCTTTCGCTTGGAACCATATCTCCTATACTTTATCACTTCAAGCCTCCGTATCCACATCAGGAGCTATCTTCAAAGGCATGTCGTCAAAACGATTATGAAATCGAAAACGTCAATGGATTATACTGGAGTGACGGAGATATTTGCTATAATGAACTACCAAACATAATGAGCACCTTTACAAACAGTACAATATACATCAAAGGATGTATAAAAGAACAGATTCTCAAGCGATATTCACCAACTGCTGATATCATACAATTAAATATACCTAAGCTAAGTGAAATTAAAAATTATTCAACATATTGTCGAATTCATAATGATAAAAAACAGTACATCCGATGTGCAGTACAAAATTGTATCAATATTTATTTGTATTTGCTAGTCAATGGTATTCTACAATAAACAAGTTTATATCAAAAAGAAGAAATAAATCTTTTATTTTACTCTAACATTCCGAATTCTCATACTCAAATTTCCACATATATCAAGTAACATGCATATACTACCCAATGTTCCCATCATAGGGATTACCACAAGCAGCACCTCATAAATCATGCGCCCATAATCACCATACATTTATCTCACTTAACTAGCTTCTATTCTCATCAATACGATCACTAGAAGCCATGTCCAATTATCACCTAATAAAATTTAACCACAAGTACTAATAGCCTTTCCCTAACATGGAAAAGATTAACTCACTCCATATCACGTGTGAAAAAACATCTTCAAGAATATGTCACATATGGAAGCATGCGAGTGCATGCGATAAGAAAAAACGCTGCGGGAGGTACTTGAGATTGTAAAGGATCGTATGTAGAATATAGACAGCCATGTAAATGATTTATGGGTTCATGTATCTTGACCTTTTTACCACATGGACTTGGGAAATTGATAAAAAAATATCATGGGAATATTTAGGAATTGATATCCGCATTCTCTTTGTAATGAGAAAAATTCATATAATTAAATGAATGGATGAATGAAATTTATATGTAAGATTATTAAAACTAAGACACATGTAGGAAATCCTTCCACTATGGATGAATAAAAAAACATGGATAGTATCATTATCTACTTTTAAAAGCGTCAAGGCTTAAAACATAAATATTAACGCTATGTAAACACATGCTGAGAAATCTAGGTCTTTAATCTACACGTATTAATTGAAATACTTAGGACTATCCTGGACATGAATCAATTTTTTACTTTGTATGGGAAACTAGGAACCAACCACACCATATCGTGAAATGGATCTATACTTATCTAAGGCCCATACATACTCATCCCAGGCACTCACCTGTACCAAACTGATACACATACCCATATACCTAAGATCCACACCCTCGCCGCAACCATCCATGACATCCACACCTATTCCGGACTCATACCTTCTTATCTCAGGCACCTACCTATACCACCCTAATACACGCAGCCACACACCCAAGGCACACACCCTAGACCACATTTGAAATTTGTATGAAAAAAGTGGCCTAGAACCCGCATTCTACCCCTACTATATGACAATTATTCGCGCGACAAATCCCTTCTGGGATCACAATACTTTTGCTAATTTCCGTTGTTTGCACATGTACTTCACCCTCTTTAACATCAACCGGGAGTTTGATTACGACTTTTGACTTTGGGGGTATTGAATATTTTTGAGAAGTGATATTGGGTTTGAAATTTAATTCAAAACAGACGTTATCGTGATGCGTTAAATTTTTGAAATTTGGGTTGGATTTATAAATTCGGGGTTTATAAATGAAGATGAAGCGCTAGTGTCTATTAAGAATCGAAGAGGGCGCCCAAATGGTGAGGAAATATTGATGTATAGAAGTGTCGTCCCGTGTTTATATATTTCTAAATATCCTGTGCAGGGTTCGAGGCATTTGAATGATAATTTTCGTTTTCTAACTCAATTTTATTGGACGAGATTTACTTCCGGACTTGCTGTTTTATTCCAGGGATGTGTTACTTGTTCTTGATCGTACTCACATTGGTATGCCTCATCATTATAAGGATTAAAATTTTGATAGTGGTTCAAATTGTATTGTAGATCTGAATAATGTGTGAAATTTCCATCGTCGTAATAGTATTCTGGGTTCACTTCAGATAAATTAAAAAATTCTTTACTTGTAAATTTTTGGAAGTTTGTCGGTCTTGTTTGATTTTGTGGGTAAAATTTGTTAGTATTTTGGATGTTTTGTCTAACATTTACGGATTTCGTCCATCGGTTCAGGTTTTGGCAAGAAATTGGTCGTTAGTCGGGACATGAAGTGTGAATTATTTTGCGCCGGTGTTGCAGATTGGTTGAATTTGAATGGTCTTTAAAAATTATGAAACTGATTGTGTCTGTGCAGCATCGGGAATGGTTGTCTTTGCATAGGTTGGAATAGATTTAGCCTTGAAAATGTTGGGTATGGAGTTGCTATTCTAAGTCGAGGTGTGTTATTCATCACTTGTGGTGTTAATGGTTGAGGTATATTTTTCAGAATTAAATTTTGAGTAGGTGTTTTGAGTGGGGTGTGATCTAATGGTCTGAAAATTGATTTATTTTGTTCATTGCGTGCATAAAAAATGTTTTGTTCCTCCATGCAATATGCAAAGGCAAGTGCCAGTGATTTTGGCTTCATAGCTCTAATTATGGATCCTAACGGTTCCTTAAGTCCCGAAAGAAATGTATTCAAACACATTTCAGAATAAAGCGCTTTCTTCGCGTTTATGACGTTTTTATCTTCTTCGTGGATATTTATGTGGTTATTTGGACTAGAAAGGATTTCAATTACCTCACTATAAAATTTTTCCACTGTATTGTTATTTTGGCGAAGACCGTGCAAGTCTTTTATAACCGACGTTTCATTTCGCTTATCGGAATAGTGAAGCATGAAGTTCTCCTTGATATTATCCCAAACAAGTGGAGTTCCGTACATGTTTAATACCTCATTTGCGGGACCTACTATTTTATTTCTTATTGCTCTCAATAAGAGTTGACCATATCGGGATCCACTTGTAATAGCTATTAGCTCGAGAATTTCATCTACATTCCCAAGAAAATCATACAACAGTCTGGGGTTCCCGTCGAATTTTGGTAAATCTTTTATCGCGTCGGGAATGCGAAGTGAATTAAATAAATCGATGGATCCTATGGTAACCGAGTTCGAACCTTTGTTTGCCATTTTAATATCGGTTTTTAGATTAGTAATATCACTGTAATTTTCACTTTCAACTCGATTTGCACTTCGTTTTTCACTTGTGATTAAATTAATTCCGTCGAATGATTCGGTGTCGTTAAATTCCTGAATACTTTCTAAACTTGGATTACTAATTCTATGCCTACTTTTAATAAGGGGATAAGGGCGACGAAATTTGCGTGATTTTAAAAAGGACATGAAAAAGGATAGAAAGGACTTAAATGTATACAATGGATACTATGAGCCCAATCATAGTGCTTGATCCAACGATGATCCTTCGTTGTAGTCGTTGACCGTATTCTTCTATCCGACACAACACTAAAATCCTTTTTCGCAGAATCGTTCCTCACTACAAAACCCCATAAACCGTCGTGTTACTGTTTTGAGGTAATCGATACCGTCGATAATTTTCACTTTTCGCAATAAAACTTTTCGGCATCCCGAAAACACAACATACCGTCGAATTTCAGGTTGTACGATAATCGATAATCCATCGATTTGTTTTATTGATTGCCAAAACTTCCTAAATCACTTTCACCGCCTATCCTATCGACTGCGCCAGTTCAGGTTCTCATTAATTAATTACTTAAAAAAAAACGCAAGTTTACGAAGTAAACAACTGCTTTATTTAGCAGCTCAGATACAACTGACTAATTTTACATTTATAAGTTTAAAAGCCAAAAGTACAAAATATGCAATTTTACAGTTTTATGAAATATAGTACTTCGCCGGATGTCGTGTGGATTCTTGTTCATCTGCATTATTGCGTGTCTGCATTCTTGTTTGTTGACCTTCCCACGTTCCGAGATTGTACCTGGCCACGTGAGAGGTGTCTCACGTTGGTTGGACTGAATAGTCAGGTGGATGTAACTCGCGCTAATGTCTTCGACGTCTCATATTTAAAATAAATCGATGACTAGTACTGATAAAATTTCAAACTGCAGTCATACGTACTGTCAAAAACCTTTAAAAAATTTGTTTGATGTAGAGCACTAGATGGCGCTGATTAGGCTACTCGAAGGGGTTAGTTCGTGACGTGACGCGGTGTTTCCGTTTTCGGGCCTGAGTAAGAAGGCAACGCTCAAACAAACACAATCTAGTGACAAAAAAGTCTCAATACTTTTTAAAGTATCCAATATAATTGCTTCGAAAATTTTTTGGCTCGAATCAAATTCACCATGTAATTGAGCAAAATCAAAGCCATCAATTGTACATTCGTTGAGCCAGTATGATAGCAGAGATAGGCTAAATGCATTATCAATTGACTGAACATATCCTTTTCCTTAGTGCAAATGGAATATCTCATAGCATCATAAATTACTAATTGAAAACTTTTAATTTAAAAACGGAAATGAGATAAAGGCCTTTGAGGTTTCACTACTATTCAATGATGTTGCTTTGAGCTTTTTAATTTAATCAATTACATTTTTTGTGAAGTATAAATAATACTATAACGATAAATTGCGAAAGGAAGTTTTGCCTATGCGGTCATCCTTGAGTAATCACTGTTTACCACAAGTTCCACAAAATTATATCTCAGTTAGCTTTTGAGAAAATTACAAGCCTGCTACAATTTACCGTTCCGATTTTACTCTTGGGAATACTGCAGGTGAGCCTTGCTCTTATGGTGGCAAAAACATTACCAACAGATATCAATCCATCCTGGGCAATGTTGTAAATTTGGAGTTTCGAACTGTTTGAACTTTGAATCCCTGTATGAAGTTGATGTATTACCAACTGTTACATAAACTTTGTTTTCTGTAGTAAGGGATATACAAGTAGGAATATTTTGAATGAGTGTTTGGCATTAATACGTATATACATAATTAAGCTGTCATTTCTTTGATCAAATGAATTTTGAGTTGAAAGTAGATGAAAGTTTCATGAATTCTAACAATGTTTCTTCAGAATATTTAGATCTAAAAGGTAAGGTTGATTAACATACGTACTGAATGTACGAAATTAAAATTAACCGGGTTTTGATAGGAACTTATTGACTTTTCATTTAATCAATTTATTTTCCTTTGATTCGTACAATTTAAATTAATTTTGCAAATAAATTCTAGTATTTTGCCAACGACTTTCCGGATGATCCACTGGATTCTAACTATTCCTATAAGCCAGGATGGGAAGGAAAATGAACAGCAAACGATTGAGGACGCATTGTCTTATAGTCTGAACTTTGAGGCAGCGAAATCTGTGACTCGTACCACTGCCCGGGCTCACGAGGCAGTGACAGGCAAGTGCAGGTGTGAGCGCTTGGAAATTGAACGAGAGTCGCAGGTAAATTGTGTGCCTAGATGCTGGAACTGCGGAGAGAAGGGGCATCTGCAAAGAGACTGCAAGAAGCGTAGAAAACCGAGCTATTGTAAAGGATGTGCAGTTAAAGAGAGATCCAGACTTAGTCAGGAGCTCAGAATGGAAGTCCTCCAAACTGAGCAGTCCAACATTATGAGGCACAAGTTGCCTAGGAAGTCAGACGTCCCCAGCACCACCATAACCGTGTCAAAACTAAATTGGGGAGAAGCAGACTTATGCCTTCCGGGTCAAGTTAACGGAGAACATTGCACCATAACAATCGACACTGGTGCAACCAGATCGATTATCCGACCAGACTTACAACTACTTCACAAGGGCAGGATTTTCTCACCACAGACAGCTACAGGAGAAACTGCACGGGTCCATGGGGAGGTCAACCTCCAGATACAGTTGGGAGAACTTGCGTTCCGACATAATTTACTGGTCGCGAACATTATGGATGACGGCATTCTTGGAATGGATTTTCTGCAGAGGATCCCAACGACCAAATCCCCACCATGAATGTGGTAGTATGTGCCGACACTGATGAACCGAAATCTTCCGAGAGCATTGTATGGGCCAATCTTGATGGTGATTCTGGAGACCACCGATCTTATCTGATAGAGCCAATGAAGACGTCGGCATTGTGCAGTTTAATTTTAGGACGAAGCCTTGTACGATCTTCAAGGAACGGATACGTGCCGGTTAGAGTCCTTATCACCACAGACTCAACCACAAGCATAAAAGCGGGAGAAGTCGTTGGCAGTTACCAGCTCATTTCTCTGGAAGCTACTTACGACAATCATTGAAAAAGAGGTAATACACTGACAAAGCCCGAGAATTCACGTCTGCTTTATTGAAGCGGACCAAATTGCAAGTGTATATATTCGAGCAAACCTCTGATCTGGTCACCAAGTCCAGTGACATCTTTTCAACAAGTTCGGATGACCGAGGCCGAACGAGTATGGCAGCTCACGTGATAGACACACAGGGAGCCAAGCCGATTCGACAAGCACCGAGACGTGTTCCTATAGCCAAACAAGGAGAAGTGAGCGCACTGATCTCGGATATGAAAAAACAAAGGATTATCGAGTCTTCTCTCACTCAATGGGCCGCGCCTGTAGTTCTAGAAAAGAAAAAGAATGGTAGCATTCATTTTTGTGTCGACTATAGGCAGCTTAACGACGTCACTAAGGAAGATAGTTATCCGCTTCCACGCATCAATGACATCATGGACACTTCATCCAACGCAAAATGGTTTTCTACACTTAATCTCAAGAGTGGCTACTGGCAGGTAGAAGTCGACAAGAAGGAGCGAGAGAAGACCGCAGTTTCAGTTGGGACCGGATTGTGGTAAGTGGTGGTGATGCCGTTTGGGCTTTTTATTGCTCCAGCCACCTTAGAACGCCTGATGGAATACGTGCTACGTGGCCTAACCTGAAAAAACTGCTTGGTGTGCCTAGATGACATCATTGTTATCGGGAGAACGTTCGAAGAGCATGTGCGGAACTTAGAAGAGGTCTTTTCCCGATTGCAACTGGCAAATTTGAAACTTAGTCCCGACAAGTGTACCCTTTTTGCAGCTGAAGTAAAATACCTGGGACACGTCGTATAAGCAGAAGGGGTCAAAACAGACTCTGAGAAAATTGAAGCCGTGAAAAGCTGGCCAACACCAAACAACAAGCGTCAACTACGAAGTTTTCTGGGTCTGGCGGCCTGCTATCGAAAATTCGTCAAAGACTTTGCCAAAATAGCTAAGTGTCTCCATCAGCTAACCGAGAAAAATCGGCCGTTTGTCTGGAATGAACAATGAAAAGTAACCTTTGAGACCTTGAAGGAGAAGCTGTGTGAATCACCCGTGCTGGCATATCCGAAACCCGGAAAAATGCTTGTAGTTGACAAAGATATGAGCAACGGCGGTATTGGAACTGTAATCTTCCAGCAGATCGATGGCAAAGAAAGAGTCCTCTCGTATTACAGTCGAGTTCTTTCATAAAGTGAGAGGAACTACTGCGTGACCAGGAAGGAGCTATTGGCTATAATAGAGGCCACCAAGCAGTTCCACAAGTATCTATATGGCCAGAAATGTGTTCTTCAAATGGACCATGCATCGCTGAGATGGCTGCTCAACTTCGAAAACCCTGAGGGACATGTTGCGAGATGGATCGAAAGATTGCAGTCATACGACTACAAAATTGTTCATCGGAAGAGCGGAGTTCATGGAAATGCTGACGCCGTACCTCGTCGTCCATGCCCAGCCAACTGCAACCATTGCCGACGGATTGAGAAAAAGGAACCGATCGTTGATCTGCGAGTGACAACGGCCGAATTCAATGAAGGTTGGTCATCGAAGGAGATTCAAAATGCCCAATTAGTCGATGAAGACATCAGACCATTGCCCTCATGGAAGGAGACAACTGGGCAACCTGAGTGGAAGTTTCCATGCATGACGCTACCCGGAAAAGTTATTAGGCATAATGGAACTCCCTTCAGGTGGAGAGTGGCGTACTCAAGTGGAAATGGGAAACGGCAGATGGCAGCTCCTATAGAATGCAAACGATACTTCCCAAAAGCCGAAAGAAAATGCACGAAGGATCCTCGGGAGGCCGCCTTGGTGTTAACAAGACCTTAGCGAAATTGCGGTAAGAGTTCTACTGGCTCCACGCTCGAGAAGACGTAGAGGACTGGTGTCGCAGATGCACAATTTGCGCTTTCGTGAAAGGTCCAAAGCGACGACTCAGAGGACAAATGCAAACCTACAACGTGGGAGTACCGTTTGAAAGAATTACTGTTGACATCGCAGGACCCTTTCCTGAATCCGAATGGGGAAATCGATACACACTATTTGTGGCCAATTATTTCAGCATGTGGCCCGAGGTCTACCTCATTCCCAACGAGGAAGCAACTACTGTAGCCGAACAGCTAGTTTTCAATTCGGTCAGTAGGTACGGCGTACCTTGTGAACTACATTCGGATTAAGGCCGAAACTTTGAGTCACTAGTTTTTAGCAAAATGTGCGAGCTGCTGGGAATACAGAAAACGAGGACAACACCACTGCACCCCCAATCTGATGGAATGGTCGAATGTTTCAACGGCACACTCAATAAACACCTGGCCAAGATGGTTGACGATAACCAAAGGGGCTGAGACCGGCACATCCCACTATTCTTGATGGCGTACTGAACATGCATGGACGAGCCAAGCCCCAGCCAAAGTCATTTTTGGAAAGACTATCCGTCTGCCGGCTGATATAAAGTTCAGAACGCCCCATGAGAAACCCCAAAGGATCTCATCGTCTGTAAAATATTACAGTGAATCTTTTGACAATTTCGGGTGTAAAAACTTCTTCTAAAAATTATAAGAAGATGTTTTAGGCAACGTGTGTGTTGTTATTGAACTTAAAACAGTTCTGCTTGATTGTGGTTTTTATGAGATTGAGTAATTGATCTGTGAATCGTCGGCTGTTATGGAATGCACGTTTTTCCTTTAGCGCAGTCAGTGTTCCGTCGATAGGTATAGATGTATAGAGGTTGGTGATGTCCTGTGATAAAAGTCGACAAGTTTCGGTCAATGTTCTTTAATGCGTATTTGTCATCAAGTTGCATGATATCAGTCATTATCGTTGCCAAATACCGTGCTAATTGGCATGTAGGAGCTGGGCGGTAGTTGAGGACAGACCGCATAGGGATATTAGGTTCGTGCAGCTTAGGTTGTACTTTAAGGGGTGGTGAGGATAGATTTGGGTTGATGTAGTGGTGCTTAGTATTATGAGGAATGATTAGTGGGGATTGTATAATAGCAGTACGTAAGCCTGCTTGGAACTTATTAGTGGGGTCTTTGTTTACCAGTTAGTGAAGTTTACTGCATTTTTGTCCGTATTCCGTTGTTTTTAGGATCTTCATTGTATACCCTTTGTCAGCCTTTGTCACTGTTGGTAGATTATCCGTAAGATTTCCTGAATGTGTCTTAACATCTTATTGTCTTCGTGGAAATTCGTTTTGTTTATGCTAGTGTGTATTTTCTGTAGTATATCTACCACAGTATGTCTTGCATGTGTCTGTTGTTCCTGCGACAGTTTGTTAATGGCTGGTTCAGTGTCAATTATCAGTTGTTCTAGTTCTTTGTCGCGGTTTGTGCTATATAAGTTGTATTTCCCCTTTATTTAACAGCTCCATTTCTTGTGTCATAAAAGGTGTATCTGATAGATTTAAAGTCCGTAGATAGAAGGCTCTGTTCGCCGGTGTGCTCGTTGTGTTTTGTTTTTCATCAATTTTCAGAAGTTTTTTTGTCATGGTCTAAAATTTAATATTGGGTTGTATATCAATGTTTTTTCTCACGTCATTGTAGAATCGTCGGAACTTTTGCAGTTGGTATGATGCTAGTTAATTGTAGATGTGAATGTAGTAGTTGTTGATTGATTTTATACTTTTTTATGTCCCGTATTCTTATTTCACTTTTAATGCGGAGTATTTGTGCACTTCGTTGTGTGCTTCGTGCAGCAATTGTGATTTGCTTCATTATGATTTTTGCAAATGATGGTGTAATGTTGCTTTTTCAACATTGTTCGTTAAACCATATATTTGCTATGGCTCAATGAAGTCTTAGGGTAAGGTTGTGAAATGATCGCAACAGTTTTGCTTAGCTGGCAGTGTTGTAGTCAATTATTTTGTTTATTTGGTATCTACAAACCAATTCTCTTTTTTCTTAAAAAGCCGTTGGGCTTTGATCTTTAGACACTGAAGATGACTCATAGGAGTTGAAAAGCGTCTACTCACAAAACAACACAAGGCCCGATGACTTTTAAAGAAAGTTAGTTCCCTTTTAGGAGGCAGGATGTCGACGGACGGTAGCATCGTTGCCGGACGTGACATATCGAACAAAGATAAATAAATTGTTTCGCTGGTTGCTAGGCTCGGCAATATTACGCTGAAATTATATCAAGTGTTTGTAACTTTGTTGCTATTTCAAAAAATAATACCGAGCTGGCCGACTAGGGAAACAAAAACGAATTGCTAGCTGCAAAAAATGCAGAACTAGTTCAATTGTTGAAAAATAAGGCTAAAATAAACAAGAAATCTCAGATAGACAGCTCTCACATGAAAAAACGAAAGGAGAGGAGATGTTTACCCCCAAAGTCTTGTTCCGATTCTGGAAATTCAGAAAATGAGATGGAAGTTGATTGCATTAGTAGCAGTAAAGATAAAGAAGATGAGATTTTCCCTGCCCCATTTACAGACATGGCCATTATACCAAAGCAAAAACCAACACTGCCGAACACTACAAGCACACAACCCGCATCATAAATACAAGAACCTAAAACAGTCCTAATCATTCTTTGAGAGCCCTCCAAATAGTCCCAAACACTTGGTATTATTAAAATAGAAAACAGTTCATACACATCCGCAAAAAGGATCTACTTTGGCATAAAAATTATACCAACAACAGCCACAGATCATAGACGACTGACAAAAGCACTAACTGACAATGAAATACAATAACACACCTATGTGACATACTTTCGGAAGATAGACAGCTGAATATTGTCATCGGGAGGCTGTATGGCCTTTCAGTGGAATAGATTAAAGATGACTTACAGTCTCAGGGCTTCAACCCAATCGAAGTCTACTATATCAGAATGGAGGAAGGTCTTTCTAAGGTAGTAGAGTTCTCCTCCAAAGAACGTGAAAAGATCGTTTTCGCTGTTTGCTGTGGCCTAACCCACACAACCAGCACAAAAGTAAACAACCACGACACAGGCACCTCCACGCACATAAAATCAAGTTCACAATATCGACGAAATTTTTGTCAAAATACATATACAGTTCTAAAACATGATGCGGAAGATGATGGCAAACAAGCTTCAAACCTTGTTCGCTGCATCTCAAAATGCCGTCGACGATAAACACTCATGAGTTTAATGAACCACGTTTCAATTCCTACGTGGAATGCGAAATCGTTCCTTCAGCATGCAGGTAAACTAAAACAATTTATATTTCATCATAAATTCAACATCTTTAGGATTCAAGGAACCTTTCTGAAGCCTGGGAGACGATTCCACATCTCTAACTACACTATGTACAGAAATGGTAGAATGACGGGTAGAGAATGCGGAACGACTATTCTCGATAGACGCAACGTGAGTCATTATATCATTAATACACCTACACTTAAAAAACTAGAGGTCACAGCAATCAAGTTCATTGTGGTTTCTGCCTATATAAATCTCTTAAATGATCTTTGAGCTTTTGCTGCATTTAAAGGCTCTGTCTTCATTGCAAGAGATCAAAATGCCACACACTGCCCTTAGGGAGCTGTAACAAGTAATAAAGCTGGGACCGAGCTCAACACATTCAACACAGCCAACCACTTCAGTTTACATATCTCCAATGAGCCAACACATTATGGACCAAGAAATGGCTTTGCACTGGACATTGGCATATCACGAGGTTTCACACAAAATGTTCAGTTTAACGTCCACGATGAGCTGTCTTCCGATCATAAATCAGCCCTGTTCTTCATAAAAATCATCTTTATTGATGTTCCTAAGCAGGATAGGAAAGATACAAACTGGAAATCGTTTAAAGTCGCTTTCACCAATGAAACTAATTTTTAATCATTTGAAACGGTCAACGACATCATTGAATACGTCTCAGAAAATTTTACGGGCTAAAGAGGACCATACGTTCATAGCTTCGGGAAAGGAAACGAGTCCCTATGAGCTCTCCAAGAACATCAAACAACTGATAAGGAGAAGGAATCAAATTCAGAGGAGAGGTAGGTTTTTAGGTGGCCCTACGCTATGCATAAATGCTACTGAGTTGATAAATGACATCCGAGATAAAATTAAAGTATTCCCAAACGAGCAATGGGGGAGCTTTTTGTAGAGTCTTGAGCCTGGGTGAGGTAGTTTCTGAAGAATGTCCAAATACTTTCAGATAAACAGTGAAATTGTGGTACCGCCTATTCATGGTCCGAATGGGATACAATTCTACGAAGCGGGTAAGGCTAGAGCATTTGCAGATTCTTTAGAAATGCAATTTCACGAAAATTGAAATAATTGAAGCTTCTGTTGACAGACTTCTGGCAGACCACATTCAACCTGAAGACAGGATTGAACCAACGGACTTCGACGAAATCAGGAGCATTATGCAGACACTCAATACACATGAAGCATCTGGACGGGTTAATATTACAAACCCAATAATTTTTTGGCTACCAGACAATATTTTACAAACACTTACTGACATTATTAGTGCAATATTCCGTATCCCAAAATATGGAAATCAGCGGTTACTATTGTTTTTTTCAAAACCCCAAAAGGACCCACAACTTCCACAAAACTGGAAACCCATCAGTATCCTCTCATCGCTGTCAAAAATTGCAGAAAGGGTGATTCTGCATCAACTTAATGAGGTTGTATCTGACAAGGATATTAAACCAGAAGTACAATATGCAATGTGCCCGGAAGCAAGTTGCAATCTCGAACGTTGCTCAGTGGCTGCCATTTATGTTGTGTTTCTGGGTAATATTTCCATTTGATGTGGAAATGCGGCTCCGTATGGATTTCCTCGGTGGAGCGAATGGCTTCCTCTGTGTATTCCTTGCACTTCTTTGCAGCTGGAGAGCCCGAGTAATCCTCAGCTGTGTACATAACATAATCGTTTAAATTGAACACTAAATTCAATGGCACGCTGAACTCCGACGACTGTTTGCACGATCCCGACAGGGAAACATTGCTCACCGTTTCTGAATAGTTGAGATCTCTGGTGATTGTATTCTCGTCCACGACATATTTTGGTGTTTGGTGCATTGCGGTGCATAGACCCACGAAATCCTCATCGTTCGGTGCAATGTCGAGAATTTGGAAGATTTTTGCTTGTTCCACCTTCTCATCGTGTGACCAATTGCTCAAGTAATTGTTGGTTCTGTTTCGGGCTGTGATTTTCTTGTTGTAACGACGTATTTCGTTCTATTTTGGTATGAATCTACGAAGTTTACCGGCGAATTTGTCAATTCAGTCAATTCACTATCAGTTAAACGCTCTAATTTGATAGTGATATTCCTTTCGAGTTCGTACTTGAACCGGAGAGTCTGTATGCCCGAAATGGCTTTGACCACAGTTGATTTGCCGTGTGCTACATGCCCGATAGTACCAATATTGATGGTTGCCTGGCGGGAAATTACCTCGGGCGAAAGTGGCGTCAACTTGGTGATATCTAATTGTGATAGATTCTGCTTTTGCAGATTCGATTACTGATAGTCTGCCCTTCGCCTGATGGCATTTCTGATTGTTAAGTTTGGATAATTGCAAGCAAAATGAGTGAAAACTTGGATCTATCACCCAACCATCAAAACTCGTCGACACACTGCGAATTCAATTGACTTGTGCACCAATTCCGACTAAACTGAGAGTCTTCTTTCCAGTTGTTGCTTCCTCCTTTAGTTTTGCTCTGAAAAGCAGAAACTTTTTGCATCCAGGAGGAAATCTTGCGTGTGTACTAAAACTGCATATACTGCGTTGATTCTATCTTAACATGACATCAGGCCTGAATCATTAAAGGAAATGGGCTCTGTCTGTTGCTGTAGCTTCCGTTCTAACTGCTCGTTAAAGTTCATTAATTTAGATCATTTTATTTCAAAACAATACGGATCTTCTTTGCTCTTCCGGTCTTTAAACGGCGTTGAACCTTCTGGTTCATTATCACGCAAAATTACAAGTATTCGTACTTAACCTACTGTTGTGAGTACAATTAGGAGTGTCAAACAAAACCCTAGTCGAGTGCAGCTTAGACTTACTTAATTTACCGAGTCACGCGAATGCGATTTACTCGAAACCACGAGAACCCACCAAGCATCAACATCTGAAAGTGAGTCACTGCTCCATTCATTCACGCTGCTCGAAAGTTCCCGCTAATTCGCCAATGTACGAGAACTGGGTTGAATGACTACAGACCCTATATAAAGGCGAGCTGAATGAATGGGGGGAATCATTCATTCGACCGCGATAAGAACTGCGATAGTGTGTGGAAAGCGATATTGTTCGAGTAATAGAAGAGTGATTTTGTTGATTGTGAAGTGATCTTAGAAGACAATTGCAATAGAAATTTATGGACAAGTGGAAGTTAGATTTTAATAGTGAAAATCAAAAAAATTGTGCAATAGACCAAATAAGTGTTTGTGCATTTCTAAGTAATTTAATAAACTCTTTTAATTTAATTTAAAAGACATTGCGTTTTCACTTCCCTGGAACATTAAAATTATTGGCCGCGAACCATAACACGCGACAGGGGTGTTGAGAAGTGAGAAAGAAAATATTGAAAGTGAAAAACGTTTAAACATAAAAATAAAGAAAAATGCACAATAGTGAAATCTAACGAGGAAACTGGTGGAAAAATAAATAAAAGCCGAAATAACAAAATTAAATAATAACCACGAAGCTAACATTTCAAATTAAATAAATTTACCATGGCGGAGCTTAAGGGAGACGCAGAAACGCCAAAATCAAAGGAACCAGAAGATGCACTGATGCAAATGTTAAAGCTGATGTCATCCAGTTTAACTGCGAAGCTAAGTGAACAGTCATCTAATTTAACTGCGAAGCTAAATGAACAATCAGCGAAGCTGGATCAACAAGCGATCGAAATCAAGGCAGATTTTCAAAAACAGTCCACCGAAATCTAAGCGGAGCTCGGCAGTCTGAACAAACAAATTAAAGGCGTCGAGGAAAAGGTTGACCAGGTCGAGAAAAAGGTTTACCAGGTCGAGGAAAAAGTAAGCCAGGCCGAAGAGAGAATGAACCATGAGATGGAAAAAGTGAAAAAGGAATTAAAAGCAGCATAGGCAGTAGTAACCACCTCACCAGCCCCGCTTGCAACCGCAGCGCAAAGCACATCCAGAAATGTACAAGCACCAATATTCGATGGGCAAACGTTCTAGAGTATTTATAAAATCCAGTTTGAAGCTGCCGCTAGGATAAATCAGTGGAGTGAGCTGAAACGAGCAACTGCATTAATTCTTGCTCTAAGAGGCCCAGCTGCTGAGCTTTTGCAGACTATCCCCGTTGATTCACACTCAAACCCGGCTGCTATATTGAATGCACTCGACATGCGTTATGGAGGTGCCCATCTGAAGCAAATTTATCGGGCACAGCTACGGAATTGGATGCAGAAGTCTGGTGAAACCTTACAGCAGCTAGCCCAAGACATTGAGCGACTGGCACTTTTGGCTCACCCAGCGTACGACCCAGAACATCGAGATGACGCAACGGAAGCATTCATCAGCGCCTTAGAAGACCAGGAATTGCAACAAGCTGTGCGTTTAGCTCAAAAGCAAACAGTCAAGGATGCATTGGCTTATAGCCTGAACTTTCAGGCAGTGAAAAATGTGACTCGTACCACTGCCCGGGCTCGCAAGGTAGTGACAGACGAGTGCAGGTGTGAGCGCGTGGAAAATGAGCGAGAGCCGCAAGTAAATGGTGCGCCTAGATGCTGGGATTGCGTCGAGAAAGGGCACCTGCAAAGAGATTGCAAGAAGCGAAGAAAATGGAGCTATTGTCCAGAATGGTGGAGATCCAGACCGTGTCAGGAGGCTGGAATGGAAACCCATCAAACTGAGGGGGCCAACTTCATGCGACGGACGTCGGCTAGGAGGATCGACATCCCCAGCACCCCCATCACCGTGTCACGGCAACATCGTGGAGAAGCAGACAGACGCCTTCCTGGTCAAGTTGTTGAAGAACATTGCACCATAACAAACGACACTGGTGCAACCCGATCAACGATCCGACCAGACCCAGTGAGGCCACAACTACTTCACAAGGACAGAGTTCATGGCAATGCTGACGTCCTATCTCGTCATCCATGTCCAGCTTACTGCAAGCATTGCTGGCGGATTGAGGAAAAGGAGCCGACCGTTGATCTGCGAGTGATAACGGCCGAATTCGATGAAGGTTGGTCAGCGGAGGAGATTCGAAATGCCCAGTTAGCCGATGAAGACATCGGACCATTGCTCGTATGGAAGGAGACAAATGGGCAACCGGAGTGGAAGGACGTTTCAATGCATGGCGCAACCCTGAAAAGCTATTGGGCACAATGGAACTCCCTTTAGGTAGAGGGTGGCATACTCAAGCGGAAATGGGAAACGGCGGATGGCAGCTCCTATAGGATGCAAACTATACTTCCTAAAAGCCGAAGCCACGACGTGGTTAAGGAGATGCACGAAGGATCCTCGAGAGGCCACCTTGGTGTTAACAAGACCTTAGCGAAAGTGCGGGAAAGGTTTTCCTGGCTCCACACTCGAGAAGACGTAGAGGACTGGTGCCGCAGATGCACAATTTGCGCTTCCGTCAAAGGTCCAAAGCGACGACTCAGAGGACAAATGCAAACCTACGACGTGGGAGTACCGTTCGAAAGGATTGCTGTTGACATCGCAGGACACTTTCCTGAGTCTGAATGGGGAAATCGATACACGCTGGTTGTAGCCGATTATTTCAGCAAGTGGCCCGAGGTCTACCCCATTCCCAACCAGGAAGCAACTACTGTAGCCGAACAGCTAGTGTTAAATTGGGTCAGTAGGTACGGCGTACCTTGCGAACTTCATTGGGATCAAGGCCGAAACTGTGAGTCACTAGTTTTTGGCGAAATGTGCGAGCTGCTGGGAATACAGAAAACGAGGACAACACCGCTGCATGTACAATCCGATGGAATGGTCGAACGTTTCAACGGCACGCTCAATAAACACCTGGCCAAGATGGTTGACGAGAACCAAAGGAACTGGGACCGACATATCCCACTATTTTTGATGGCGTACAGAGCTGCCGAAAATGCATCGACGAGCCAAGCTCCAGCCAAAGTCATTTTTGGAAAGACTATCCGTCTGCCAGCTGATATAAAGTTCGGGACACCCCTGAGAAACCCCAAACGATCTCGGAGTACGCAAGTAAGCTAAGACAACGGTTGAACCAGATACATCGGACAATGCGAAAACACCTCGAATCGGCTACTGACCGCATGAAGACCAGGTATGATCTAAAGGCAAACTCTACTGGTTTCCAGCAAGATGACTTGGCGAGCTGAATGAATGGGGGGAATCATTCATTCGACCGCGATAAGAACTGCGATAGTGTGTGGAAAGCGATATTGTTCGAGTAATAGAAAAGTGATTTTGTTGATTGTGAAGTGATCATAGAAGACAATTGCGATAGAAATTTATGGACAAGTGGAAGTTAGATTTTAATAGTGAAAATCAAAAAAAATTGTGCAATAGACCAAATAAGTGATTGTGCATTTCTAAGTAATTTAATAAACTCTTTTTATTTTATTTAAAAGACATTGCGTTTTCACTTCCCTGGAACATTAAAATTATTGGCCGCGAACCATAACACGCGACACTATGATAGTGTTCGGGATGAGGTAATGCTGATGCACTTCTATTTTATCCGTCACAAGGGATGAATTAAGGTTCCCAATTATCCGCCAAATAACTCTGTAATAGTTATTTCTTAAAATTATATAATGACTGAAACTAGCTCAGAAAGGTAGATGGGTACAGAACATACACAGATACGAGGGAGTTAAGGAGCCAAATCGCACCAGCGCGAAACCCCATACATTCCACGACGTCGTCGCGACGGTAACATTATCGGCAAACAACTGCATTACAAATTCCGATGCAATTTTCTCAGTACTAGACCACACTCTCCGACGAAAATGGAAACGAGATGAAACAGAACAAATGGGCATCCAACAAACCAAAAAGCAAAAATCAAATATCCCTCTACCGGACATAATTTAGTACCTGGCCTAATTTAGTATCTGACCTAAGTCATTGCTACTTGCTTAACCCATCCTATGACTTTATAAAGTCATTCCCTTAAGCACATCCTTTAGACACTGAAGATGACTCGAAGTAGTCGAAACGTGTCTGGTCACACAACAAAGCAAGGCCCGACGTGTGGAAGATCCGTTTTGGCTATGTCGGCTCTGGGGCGCTTTGGAGAAAAACTGATACTTTTAAACAATTTTCCGACCCCCAACACCTGTGGATACCAAATAAACAAAATTATTGATGTCAAGATTTTGTTTGCAGTTATTTCAATATAATTTCTAATCGCGAAATAAAGTCGTGTCATATGTTCAATTCAACTTTTTTAAATGCACAGTAAAAGCTTATTATTGAAAAGCGAAAGTAGGCCTTGAAAGTTCAATACATTTTCTTTTGTATGAATGGGGGTAATAGTGAAAGTTGAAAGCGCTCTACTAATTGCATTGAATAGAGTTTAACTTTTTTACTGCACCAAGGCTGCTTGCAAGTTTCAACAAAGGAAGATATATGCATGGCTGACCTTATTCGAAATGTTTTCCATACAATTGCGAGTATGCATAGAAGTTAGTGCAAATAAACGGGAATGTATTTGTCAAACAAATGGTTTTCACAAATGAATCACTCTCAAACTAAAAGGGTAGCGAAGCAACTAAAAATTTCTGCATAAATGCTTCCGTTTGATGCAAATACGGTTATAAGGAAGGAAAGTAAATCAAATAAATACAAGTTAGTTTCTATAGCAGACCGCAAGTGTTGCAAACGATTCATTAGAAAACGTTTTAGAAATGTTACCATAAAGGACGAACGAGCTGCAAAATTTATGACCAGCTCATAGCATACTATTCCGGATAATTCGAATTATTGGATCATTTCAAATATACATATCCGTACATTTACTTCGCAGCCATTCACTAATGGGATGGAGGAGGAGCTTTGCAAACCCCTGCGGTTTGATAATCAGAGCGAAAATTCATGAGGTTTGCTGAAAATGACATTTCTGGGAAACCCACCGCAGAATTTCGAATACTATTTAAATGGTGTTTGTCGTCGGTGTGACAAACGCTTCAGTAGTGAATTCAATTCGCACGAACCGCTGGTGAGAGAGCAGAGAAATATACGTTTTCATTAAATCCTCTAGCAAAATGGATTGATATGTTCCTGACAGTTTTCAAATGCGAGGATGAACATGTTAAGTATTAAATGCTTAAGGAGGTGAAATAAAATTGAGAAGCTTATTGCTTTATTTAGGGTTTTCTGAATGTTTAAAAATATCTCTGGTGATTTTCATAGTTATTATGACTAAAAAATATTTTTGTTCAGGATATACATTTTTTTTCAACATAAAATACATAAATACCGATGACTTTAATTCATCGTTATTTTTTTCCGCATTGCTTATTTACAAATTTTTAAACTAATATATAAAAATTTAATGAATTTAAAAACTCTGATCCAATACTTAATATTGCTAAAGAAAGCATTCGTCAAAGTCAAAGTCAAAAGCGCTTTATTTAATACCAATCGTTATAAATTTTTAAAAGAACATAAAGCAATTCCAAACAATAAAACTATAAAAAACTTAATGGCCCGAATGGCTCTCTAAATTTATACGTTATCAGTTAAACACGTTTAATGAAAAAAATACACTTGCAAATTTAAATTAATTAAGATTATTAGATATATTTTGATTCAATTGGAAAAAGGAGAAAAAACCAACCAGCATTATTCAAAAATTACTTATACTACTAACACAACAATGAACTTATATCCTATACCTAATATGTTACACCCTAATTCTAAATAAGCTCAATCAAAAAAAAAAAAATGTTAACTTATATTGAAACCTATACCTAATTTATAATACAAATAAACAACAATACTAAATGTAGCAATAATGAGATGAATCTAAAAAACTAAGTAACGAGAAAAAGCACAAAAACAGAAAATAAGCACGAATAATTTAGACATTGTCATTCAGCCACCAATACCTAGATAGTTCCATCTCAGCTCGACCAGCCTCAACGAACCTAGCAAATGAGTATCTCCATTGGAATTGTTGGTCTCGTGAACTCAAATTCGGAGGATATTTTATTTTCTTATCGGTGGCCCGTCTATATATGTGATATATGATTGGGACGCCGTCAGAATCAAAAACATATCGATTCATGTCCAAATACACGAATGCTTCTGGAGGAACGAAGCCAGTAGTGAGGCAAGTCACAATATACCCGTCTGTAGGGTGGAACGGCTGTGAAATCCAAGGGTTTTCACTCACAGTTACAGATCTTGCGATATGATTCCGAAGAAGTTTCAATATGAAGATATCGACTCTTGTCACTTGAGCGGTTTGATAATTTTTTCTATTCGATATATAGTGCTTCCAATCCGTCTCAGGCTTTCTGTACAAACCAGTACATGCACGAAGACATTTCCTTTCGAAAACTCTTAATCTTTCCATTGTACTAGCACTCTGGTTGTACCAGATCTGGCATCCGTATGTCAAAACTGGCCTAACCAGGGTCTTGTAACAAATAACTTTGACTTTTTGATCAATGTATCTGGAATGAAAGAGTCGCCGAAGGGCCATGACTACTTTTAGTGCTTTACTGAGCATGATTTTGACATGTTCAGTATAGTACAGATACTGATCGAGATGAACACCGAGGTATCGAACACTGGATTTATGTGGAACCCGTTCTGAACTACCCTCACCAGCCATAATGTGGAAATCCTTCCAATTACGTTTCAGGTCTTGACTGGCCCCCTGCAGCGTTGTCCGAAACAAAACTGTTTCGCACTTCTGCGCATTGATTTTCATTCGCCAATTGTCGGTGTAGAGCTGCACATCATTAAACATTTTTTGAAGATTGCTCTGAACTATTGTAGCTTTTCGGTCTGCCGTATAGATGATCAGATCATCAGCAAACGCTACCAATGATCGCATTGGCGAGACATTAAAATCAAAGCTGTTCAATAGCTTGCGAATGAATATTGAGAAAAACAGAGGCGCAGTAACTGTTCCCTGCTGTAGACCATTCAAGACCTTGAATTCGCGCATTGTTGACAGATTTCCATCAGTTACAACAAATGATTTCCCGTATAACATACTACACATCATGGCGACAAGGTGTCTGGGGAACCTGTCCTGAAGAATTTTGAAAACTAGTCCATCTAACCACACCGTATCGAAGGCTTTCTCCATATCAATGAGACATGCTCCAACACATTCTTTGTTGTTTAGTTTCCAACAGATGTCTGAGGTTACTTTCGTTATTGCATGTATGGTCGAATGCCTGGCACGAAAACCAAATTGGCAATTCGGCATCAACTCATATTTCTCAATGTGGGCGTTTAATGCTCTGTTGAGTATCACTTCAAACACCTTGCTGATGTAAGCCAGCAAGCTGATTGGGCGATAGCTTTTAGGGCATGAAGATTCTTTTCCTTTCTTCAAAATCGGAAATACCTTAGCCTTTTTCCACTCATTTGGGAAATATGAATTGTTCAACATGTTGTTGAACAATATGCAATAATTCTTAATAGCAACCTCAGGCAAATGTCGTAGAACTATATTTGGAATACCGTCAGTACCACATGATTTTTTGTTGTTTATTCTGCGAAATATGAAACACAAGTCTTCATAGCTGACAAAATAATCAATAAGATTCAAGCTCGGTATGAGGTCAGATGTTAATGTTTCATCGAAATGAAGAATTGATTGGCCGTTCAGGCTTGATTTGAAGTCGGAAACTTTTGCTTCAACGACCTCCGAAAATATTTCATTCCTTCTCTCTGGGTTTGGCAGATGAACCAATTCAAAATGTGTTCCAATCACGGCAAGTTTCTGCAATCCATCACATATAATCCTGTTTTCATTTCTATCCGGAGTCGTACTATCAATTTCGATACCAGCTCTATCGAGAAGATTTATCTCATCACTAGCGACTTCAAGATTCGATACCTTCACTCGAGCCTTCTGCGGAATAAGCTATTCACTTTCGTGAAAACGCCATCTGGGTCCTGTGGGCTAATACCCCTCAGTTTTTCCGCCCATTGATTGCTGACCTCACTCCTGAAGTATGAACGGATTAAGTTCCGGACATTCTTCAGGTGTAATTTCAACAAAGCCAACGAGGGATGGTTGTAGTCCAAAAATCGTCGATAAATATTGTTGACGCGGGTGAGAAGAAGGCTTTTCAATCTTTTCAACCTTGCGATGGTTGGTGTTTCATATCCTTCCATATTGTTTCGATGTTTAATCTTGGGAACAAATTTCTCAATCGTTTCCAACGTCAGCTTCTCTAACTTCGACAAATAGAGATCTATTTCATCGTCAGTTAGATTTCTGTTATTAGGAACCATTGAACAAGCATTGCCATCATCAGAAGAGGGACATTGCTTCTGGTACTCCCGATTAAACTTCTTTTGAAACTTTCCCCAGTCTGTTTTTTTGAAATTCAATCGATGGTTTTCATGTTGAACTGGAATGAGGAAGAAATCATCCCTTTGATGATTGATTTCCATTACGATTGCGTTATGGTCGCTGTCGTAAGGAAGCACCTGCAATTTCCGTTGAGGATTATTAAAGCTGAATTCAAGTCTTGCGTCAGCAATGCAGAGGTCCAAATATGAATTTGTCCTAGGGTATGTTGGGAACTCCGACCCATATAGGTTGCACCTTTATTCAATTTAGTTCTCCGTTATCCATGATTTCAGGAATACACCTCTTGGATTATTGGTGGCGCTTAGCCAGGATGTATGCTTGGCATTCAGGTCACCGGCAAAAATATAATAACTATGCAGCCTGTTCAATTCGAGTATTTCAAACAAGGAATTGAGTTCCTCCTTGAACTTGAGAACATTTTGACCAGTTGCATAGGCAGAGATAACGAAGAGGTTATCCCCACCTGGCAGTGAATTTTGATGACGGGCACTTCAAGAAATTCAAAATTTTTGAATTCGACTTTTTCAATATTTTGGAAACAATAGGGTCTTCGAACCAATATCCCGGTGCCGCCTCCCCCATCACCTATCAGCCTATCGTTTCTTACGAATGCAAAATCTTTGAATTCCATGGAATGCCATGAATTGAGGTGGGTTTCAGTGAGAAGTATGATGTCAGGCTTTTGCTTAACAACAAATTCAAGGGGATAATCACGTCGATGTATAGCAACGATAGAGTTGACGTTGATCGATATGAGGCGAAGCCTATCCATGGGAATATGACTGGATGACAAGTTATTATTAGGCATTTGAAAGACCTAAACGCTTAAAAGCAAAGTTAATTTTTGCATCTTGTTTGTCGATTCTCTCCGATAAAGAATTAAGTTGCTGGTAAATTTTGAGAAGCAGCTTATTATTGCCACTTACATTATTTACATTATTTCCAGCATTTTCTGCTGGTCCTCTAGCGGCGAGTGCAAATGATACTCCGGGCTTGACGAAGTTGGAAGGTATGATATTACGGTGTACTTGTGTTTGCTTTGAAGCAAATTTAACTTTTGCATCTTGATATCGGGAGCATCCTCGATATGATGCTGGGTGACCAAAAACACCGCAGTTAACGCAGTATAATTTTCTTTAGGCTCCATCTGAGCCAATTTGCACTCACCGGGAGCATGAACGTCTTTGCATTGAACGCAACGATAGTGCATGGCACAATTGGCAGCCGAATGTCCAAATCTTTGACACCGGTAACACTGGTTGACTTCTCTTTTCTGGAGGCGTTCCCACCTCACCACTCTGAAATTCAAGCACCTTATTTGTTGAAGGGCACTTGGACTGCTCTTATTTGCAATTTGTACCAGGTAAAGTGGTAAATTCTTCCTTTCTCTGGTCGACCTTCTTGTCGCAAAGGCTTTAACTGAAACAAAATCAATATCTGGTGCAGCCTCCTTGAGCACCTGAAGAAATCGACCGTATCCTCTCCGCTGTCCAAACCCTTCAACAAGAAGGTCTGATTTTTTTCACTTTTTGGGTTATAGGTGAAGTGTGGAACCTCCCCAGAAATCAGCGCATCTTTGGCTGACTTGAAATCAACCAGTGATTTCGTCCTTGTAGTTAATTTTTCGGCATTAACTCTTTTGATTTCGAAATTGGCCAGTTTATTTTCGGCTGCCAATAGCCGAACCATATCTTTCCCGGTTTGTCCGAACACGTTGATTGGCGGAACTTTTTCTGTCTTGTTGGAAGCTTTTTCAGAGGAACCAGCAGAACTGCGGGCTGGTTTTTTCTCCTTATTTTTGTTCTTTAAATATTGAATAAAATTAACGTCATTATCTTGATTAAAATTACCTCCGATGTTTTCTTCGATTTCCATATCTTCGGTTAATCCCTCCAGCACTGCAAAATAATTTTGGCTCTCGTTGGTGCCGCCAGCACTTAGAACTTCCTCTGGATTTACTTGCTTTGCACTTTTCTTCGGCCTTGTTACTTGCTGCCATTGACTTTGTGGCTGCGTCTTTTGAGGCTTCATCCCTTTCTTGAAAAGATCCTTGAGAGACTGTATCTCTTGCTCTAGTTCATCATTTTCTTTCTGCAATTTGGCCATTTGTTGATTGTCCGCTATTATTTGCAGCTTGCACCCTCCATCTACGGAGTTTTCTTCGTTATGTTTTCTTTTGGTGATTGTCGCCAGTTTCGTATTCGTCGTTTCCCCAGGTTGCCCCAACGGTGGGAAGCCATCGGGCTCCTCCATACCAGCGGCGAAATTTTTTTTGTGAATTTGTTTTTCGTTACCAATCGAAGTAAAAATATTCGATAGAATTTCCTGAGTCGATTACTTCGACAATATAAGATTTTTTCCGATAAAAATTAACTTCGGACTAACGTTTTTAAAAAATTAATTTAATTTTTGAAAACTTTTGACAGGAGCGATCAGAAAGCATTCGTTTGCCAAGGGTGATTGATCTTACCATACTCGTATTTCCCCGCCAAATTCTGTCGCGGGGGACATAATATCGTACCTCCCCGTGAGAACCTTGAATCCGCGCTAAAATTAAAACCATGCACGTGCCTTTTACCATAAAACATGCTGCTTTCCTCAAATCATAACTTAAACACTCTGGCTAATTTTCCCGACACACGGAGCTCTTAGAGCGCGGGAAAATTGAATCGCATTGCTAAAGTGGGTGACCTAACTTGAAAATTTGCTGCCCATTCCAGGGGAAATAATTTACTTTACAACAAGTTGGATGAACAGACCTACGCTCATGTCAGAATGGTTTTGTATTCAATTTACAAAATGCAGTCACCAGATTGAATAAACTCAAGAAGCATGTATATGACGATTTTATTGGAGAAAATATGAAATTCGAAGATCATACTATTATTAACAAAGTTGAACGAATTTCGACTTCTGAGGTTTTCGTTATTGTTTTACTCATAAATATCTCCCTTGATAATTATTTCAGATGTCCATTCGCGAGGGAGGAAACACATTTTTCATGTATTTCCCCCTGTGCCCCACTGAAGCAAAAACTGACAGTTTAAAAACTGTTTTGAAAAGCTCCCATGAAAACTTTCATTTCATACTCATATCGGCTACGTTTGATGAATTTTTTTTTCAGGGGCCACTCTCCTGTACTGTTATCATCGATTAATGGCCAATTTTTTCGAATCCTAGAGTTGTTACAAAGCCCTTTTGCTAGGAGCTCTCTCCCGCCTCCTTGACTTGTTTCACTTATGAGCATTAATTGTAGGTACTCATCTTCAGTCATCCATTAAATTGAATCAAGTGTTCAAACGTTGAAGTTGGGAAAAAATAACTCAAAATTATTCAATCTTCGCATTTAAAACAGCCACTATTTCGTTTTACGATTACTGATACCACTAGCTGAACCGATTCTCAAAGATATTCATGACACCTATCATTCCTGAACTTTTCATGCAAATCCTAGCAAAACTGTAGTGTCTGAGTCGGTAAGAAGCGCATGTTGTTCCATAGCCATATGTTGCCATAGTAATACATGCAGCGCATATTGTTCCATAGTAATACAGGAAAATTCAAACAGCTATAACTTCGCTAAATATAATTCAACCTTTATGAAACTTTGAGAATAGATCAATCTTATAAATAGACGTCTACGTACTGAAATTCATTGAACTTAAGGGTACCGTTAAGGTTTTATTCAAGAAAACATAAAATCGATAAATCATACTATTACTAACAAAGTTGAGTGAATTGCGACTCCTCACGTATTTGTTGTTATTGTACTCGCCAAGGCCTACATTCCTGATTTTTCTTCAGATTTTTCGGATCACAGGTGTCCAATCGCGAGGGGGGGGGGGACACAAATTTTTCGTGTATTTCCCCTCCCTGTGCGCCCCTCGAAGCAAACTTCGCTTTGAAAAGCTCTTATCAAGACCTTTCGGCTACCTTTAATGACATTTTTTTTCGGGGGTCACTCCCCTATATGGGGAGACCCCCCTTAAATACCTTATAAAAAATTTTCGTAGTTGAACTTTGAAGAGAACACCACTTTACACCTACATACAAAATTTGATGTTTCTAGCTTAAGTAGTTTCCGAGAAAAACTGCTGTGACACACGGACGGACGGACGGACGGACGGACGGACGGACAGACAGACGGACAGACAGGACGCGATTTTAGTAGGGTTTTGTAAAATTATTTTACAAAACCCTAAAAACGACAACGAAGGTTATGATTTTTCGGTGTTTTTCAGATTAGGTCACCCACTTTAGCAACGCGATTCAAATTTCCCGCGCTCCGTCAGCTTCGTGTGTCAGGCGAGTAGCCAGAGTGTAACTTAAATCACATTCGATGTTGAATCATCATCACATAGCATGGCACACATAGTGAGTGCTGCGTAGTGCTGCATACCTTTCGATAAATTAAATCAAAGCAAGTTCAACAGGTTGTAAATATTATCATGTCGGACATACGGATTTTTTTAAACCGAAGCGATTGAAAACAAATTTGCCTGAGATTCCTGGAACACCTCGAATAACGCAGCCAGCAGAATCTGCCGCATCCGTCAGGTATGAATTATAAGTTTTTGCTTGTAAATCTTTCTCTTGGCCTCTCTTACAAATTTTGTCCAACAAAACGTCACTTCTTTTTCTTGGTTTTTAACAACTTGATGCGATGCATGTTTTATATTCCGAAATATGATTTCTTAGTACTGTTTTGTAGAGGCCTACATTGTGTGATGAAATAAAATTAATAATATTAATTAGTACTACATTCAGTAAAATTATTTAGTAATTCATTATATATGTATTATATGTTGTATAATTAATATCTATTACTTATTAATTACAAAAATTTCGTTTTACAGTTCAATCACTAGTTCAATGTGATACTGAAAAAAAATGTACGAAAAAATTATTTCAAACTTATTGCATCACCAAACCAACCAGATGCTAAGAAAGTACCATATTTTGTTTCAAATGAGAGGGAAGCATTGTTTCCAACAACGAGAAATATACATATATCAAATATTTCATATTTCTAAATTAACTCAAGAAAATAATAATTGGAAGAAGGCACACTGTGAACATACGAATAAATTTTTGTATCGATTAATGCACATTTTATTAGATAAAATAGTATCACAATTATTATTAATAACCATGAACAGTAAATGTAATGATGGTATTTTAATTAAACCTTTTTGTAAACTTATCGAATAAAATGAAATTATTTATTTTATAAGTATTCAATTGAAACAGTTAAATGAAATAGTTGATTGTATTACTATATTATGAAAAGAAGAAAATTATTTGAATGATTGTTGATTCTCACTGGGTTAATTTTATGAAAAATATCACTTTACTTCGATTTTTCCGGTCAACGTTTTAATATAATTATTAACAAATAATGAAAATGATTTGAATAAGCATAAAAAAATTTTATTGATGTATTGATTTATTCAGTATTATTTATTTAAAAATTCAATTACAACAATACCTAAAAACAATTTAACAAATAATAAAAAAGTGACGTACTTAAAATAAAAAAATAAATCAGATTGATGCTTGAGCATTGTAGAAATAAGGTCACTTTATTTTAAAATATTATAACATTACGTTTTTATTCTGTTTATTATCAAAACGCTATAACTTTTACATTTCATAGCAATACTTTCGCTGTTACAGGTTTTCGAAGAATCGGACTTACTTAACGGAAACGGTTTTCAAAATTATGAGAAAGCTGACGAAAAATTTGCATCCCATGATAAAAGCCCTCTACATCAAGAATTTGTTTTAAAATCATGCAAAGTCAACGAAATCCCAATTTCTACAATTATTTCAAATGCGAATGCAAAATATCAACAAGAAGCAAGAATCGCTCTGAAAGCTATATTCAAAAGCTTGAGATATCTTGCTCGACAAGGAAAATTGACGAAATTTTGGAAATCTTTTTTGAGTAGAGTATTTTTTTCAAGACTCTTTAAGAGGCTTCAACTTATACTCAAGATGTATTTTATCTTTTTTTGATCAATCAAAAGTTTTTTGTTTTATTCATTGTTTGAATTCCTTGCAGCGATGCCGATACGTGGACACGAAGAAAATAATGGAAATTTTTTGCAACTTATTACCTTGCGTACAATAGATATTCCTGTCTTGAAGCAGTTTTTGTTGAGAAAAAAAACTTTTTGTCGCCAGTGATTCAAAACGAAATACTAGAATTGATGGCACATTCTGTTCTGCGACAAGTTTTGTGTTCAATTCGGAAAGCTGGGAAGTTCAGCATCATAGTGGATGGGACTACCGATTCTTCAACTCATGAACAAGTATCAATTTGCCTTCGTTCAGTAGAATGCTTGGAACCAGTTGAATATTTGCTAGGGTTGTACGAAACCCCGATGAAAACTGGCCAAGCACTTGCAGATACCATTCTAGAGTGTTTCGTGCGCTGTGACATATCAATTAAAGACTTCGTGAGCCAATGCTACGATGGTGCTGCCAATATGTCTGTAGACATAAAACGCGTGCAAGCCATTATAAAAAAAAAAACAACCAAATGCGTTGTATGTTCACTGCACTGCACACAGTTTGAATTTATCCGTTCAGGATACGATCAAGGCAATTTACCTATTAAGAGAAGCACTTGTCTTCGTTAATGAAATCGGTGTTTTTGTAAAGGGCTCTGCGAAGCGAGTAGCGTTTTTTGAACAAATTCAAAATGAATTAGGTGACGATTCCTATGTGCGGTAAGATGGACTGTGCGAGATGAGTAATTAAAACTATTCTACGTTGATATAGTATGCTTCTTGATTTTTTGAAAGCACTTGCTACATCTAAAACTCAAAGTGCTAAAACAGCAACTAAAAGACAAGGTTTACACAAAATGATGAGCAAGTGGTGAACTTATATTTCCTTGGGGATTTGCGGATTGATATTCAAACGAAGTGAAATTTTGAGCAAAATATTGCAGCAATCGACTGCAACAATTAGTGGAATCAGAAAATCTGTTTCTATTACGCTTGATTATTTGCAAAAACAAACGAAATAATCAAGCTTTTGATGATCTTTGGAAACAATTGGAAGTCAAAAGTCATGAGTATGACTTAACGGAGCCAGCTTTGCCTCGTTCCCGCAAAATACCACAACGAATCAGTCACTTCTTGGATTCAACTGAAAGCCAAAAGTATGTTTATGATATAATAATTGGATACTCATTATTACTGTACGGAAAAAAAATCTATGAAAGCTGTAGTTTTCGTAATATTTTCGATATCATAGTTTACATAGTTTTCCTATACGGAGTATAGGAGTACCGAAAACGGAACAAAAACTATAGTTCTTATATTTCTTTTTAACAAGGGTGGATAATTAAAATAAGTACTATTTACAGCTTCGAATTTTACAATTGTTTTCAGATGGTCGACGCCTCGTGAGATGATCAAAGTTGTGTATTTTGAAGCTCTGGATATAGTTTGTCAAGAAATCAAATCAGACTTCTGTCAGAAAGATTTTGAAATTTATAATTCGTTGGAAAATTTAATTTTGGAAGAACCTCTAAAGTGGACCGAACACATGACGGCAGCAGCTGGAAAAAGAGGTATCGACACCGACAGACTGTCTACAGAAATGATTCTGCTCCGAACTGTTATAACAATCGACAACATGAATGGCGTCCTGGAAAAATTCAAGAAGTTGCACCCTGATACGCAGTCATTGTTCCAAACCTTCAAAACCTTGGTAAACTTGTTGCTTCTGATACCTGCGTCATCAGCTACTGCGGAAAGGTCTTTTTCAATGCTAAGGCGAATTTAGACTTTTCTTCGAACAACATTAAAAGCAGAAAGACTAAATCATCTCTGTATTTAACATGCTTACAAAGAAGAAACAGATAATTTAAATATTAATGAAATCGTCCATGAATTTGTCAATTTCAACGACCATCGAATTTCTGTTTTCGGAAACTAGTCAATTTATGATAGTCCTTGCTTCTTTATGAAGATATATTACGTTTGATGTTATATGTGTAATAGATAATAATCTATTCATTGATTCATGAATAAACGTTTTTTGGTACCTATATTATGTCTTCTTATTTTTATTATTCAACAAGAGTGTTAAAACATAAATAATACATACATATATTCCAATATATATATATATATATATATATATATATATATATATATATATATATATATATATATATGTATATATATATATATATATGTATGTATATATATATATATATATATATATATATATATATATATATATATATATATATATATGCCTATAAAAATGTACCCCCCAAAGGAAAACCGTGCCTACGCCCTCGCTCAAAAGCTTCAGATGGATAGCCTTCGTCACCATACATATAAAAAGACAAATATAGCCTTTAGTTGTAGATGTTCCTCTGCCCTTGGATGTAAGAGTTTTAAATCGTTCCGCATAATCCATGCCACAATGTAGAAAAGGATAAGTAGGCGTCATTCGCACTGCGGGCAAGATGCCGATTAGCTGTTTAGATTGATTATTCGCATATCGGTAATAAGGGAGGCATCGAAGAATTTTATGGCGAATGATCTTTGATAGTTTTGTACAATAGTAATGATATCGTGCATAGTATAAGTCTGCTTCTCGTATGATTAAAGAAGTGACATTGTGTCGCTGTGGTAACAATATAGGGTGTTCACGTTCTTCTGAAATTTTTGTATGTTTAATTTGGCCACCTACACGAAGTATTCCCTGTGCATCAGCAAAATATTTAGGCTTTTAAGTCTGGCTTATTGGCTTTTATTTGCATGATTTCTTCGGCAAATTCAATTTTCAACCGAGCATCTTCATATTCTTTAGGGCTTATCACGCCGCTATGCCTATTGAATTTTGTTCCGCAATTATATTCAAAGCAAGTATCAGTGCCGTGATAGTAACCGATTTGTTGAAGTTGGAATATTTCATGATGCCACTGAGGCTGACAATCTCCTGAGGTTTTTTCCCATTTGATAGCTAATCTGCACCAGTCCACCATAAACCGCGCTTCTTAAGTTCCAAGTGTGTAGTGAAAGTAGGTAAATACTCGTACATGTCCGTGAAGGACTGCAGTGATAGTCTGCTGCCTCAGCGGGAGGGGATGATGAGATCCGCCGAGGTTGGCGTTGTCTGGGGACGCGTGACTGCAGTGGCAGACTAGCGTTGCGGTGTCGTGGGGCGGATTCTTTTCCCTTAGCACAAGACACTCTACAAAAACATTTTCCGGATCCACAAATTTGGAAAAGTTCTTTGATTCTCGACCGGAGTCGAGAAAGGAGGTAACCGGCTAAGGACTTCGAATACGCTGGTTCTGAGGACAAATAGAGCCTTGCAAAAACGGACGGACTTGAGGAGACTTCGTCGAAACCGACGATACTTATGGTCTCCAAATAAGAGTGGGGCATCCAGGCGGAAACGGTGCCCCCTCGCATCTTTCCAACCGGATCAAGATCCGAACGTAGACGCGGCCATGTATTTCTCATTTGAGTGAAAAACTCATACAAACACAATTTGCATAAATTTTTCCATCAAATGAGAAATACAAACGTAGCTAATTTATGTTATAGCATTATGTGATGAAATCACATAACTCTATTCCGTAAAAGGGCACGTGAGCGGAAGGCCACTCCACCTGGCAAGAGCATCTATAAAACAAAAGAAGGGAAGAGCGCGCTCGATGGCCAGCCCATTTCAGTTGAGGAGTCTTCCGTCGTTGCGGGTCCTATACCCGTTCAGGTTGTGAGAAAGGGAAAGACCTAGGTCAATTTTTATTCACTAAACATTCCTTCTTAATTTTTTTCCCCAATAATATTAATTAAATTACTTAAAAAAACAGTTTATAAATTTAAGAAATTAAAAAAAAATAATCTCTTTTTAAACGATATTCGCATGACACGGCCAAATGAATTTAATATAAAAAAGTTAAAAAAATTACAATATAGAATAACCATTTTTAATATCTACACAATAAAATTCAAATTCAATGCAAGAAAATGCGGTACTCACTGGCATCCTCACGAGCGCTTGCTGACGGTGTTGGTGGTGCTAGGAAATATGAATTCGTAATTAGCATATCAAAATATAATGGGTTTCACAAAGATCATCATTCAACCGGGAATAGATTTTAAAATGCAACTCCACTTGTCTCTTTACGAAACATCATGAGAAAATCTCGTCCCCCTTCGGAGTACAGTAAATTTCAATAGAAAGATGAGAAACTTGACAATTCAATAAGCCAATCGGCGGAAAACTACCAATATGTAAGCGGGAACAAATCATGCGTCATATGTAAATTGTCGCGAGTTTCCTTCACTTATGTCTGGGCAAAGGTGTTCGGTGGCTATTGAAGAGCCTCACACGGCTTCCGATTTTCCGACTGTAGCACTGAACTTTTGTGTAACACTCAAAAATTGGTAAAACGATGATTCATCCAATTTCACAACTTTGTCGCGAACCTTTTTTTTTGTTTTTTGATTCCACTATCCGCGACTTATCAGCAAAGAATGAATGGCTGCACAATTGGAGACACAATTAAACCTCCACAAACTCCTTTAATAAATTTTCACTTAGAGACTGCTTGTAATTGGTTTTGCTTCTAGCTAGCTGCACGAGTTCTTACTGTATTCACAACTTTCGTTGCTTCCGATGTTTATAGACAAATGTTAATATTGGAACCACAGTGTCTCGGCTGCTAAAACTGCGTATTTCACCTCGAAAGATTCCTGATATTGCGACAAAATTCAATTTTTCACCATCTCCACTTGCCGGCGAGGTTCTCGCGACGTCAGCTCGGTATCGCGATCCGTAACTGACTTTCTATTGATCTAATTGACGCTAAGCGCCTAATCAAACTTCGAATCTGTTCGTTGATTTCTTTGGTCTGTTCATCACGCCCATCAAAAGAAAGTTTTCGCCATTCCCTATTCTCGGTGCAGATATTAATAATCGCTCAACCGATAAATGCACTGCACATTATTTTTATTGGCATCAACCATCACCACAGGTTGCTGGCACTTATTTGTTGTTTAAAATACATTATATAGGAGTACATATGTGTTGTTTTGTGATAAGTTTTTAGCCATGCAATAATATCTCGTGTTGAGATATTTTTCGACTATTGATTGTATTAAAGGGGTATAATGCACTGTTTCCTGCATGTGCTTCGAATAATTTTGGAACAGATTTGAACCGATACAGTGCGATTGAACAAAATTTTGAATTGAATCAAAAGAGTTTTTGTTAAGAATCCCACCTTTGTTGATCTGTTGTTTCCGTTTGATTTATTTTTCAGCCATTTCGCATATAGTAATTGTACTTTCTGATGGTGCGTACAGGCCGCCTCTATTTTTATAGGACATAAAAGACTTGATGTTGACTTGACATTGAATAGCTGTGATGCATTCACTGCATTTTAGTACATTACAAAATTTAAACATAACATAACCAGCTATATACTCTACAACATGCTCTGCATAAAAAGAAAGATTCGTCATGTCTGCAGCATCATCATTATCATTCGCAGGTTCTTCATCAAAAGTTGTGTTCTCTATCATGGATCCTCGGTCAACACTAATATTGATGACCTCTAGTGGAGAAACTTTTTTTGCATTCAGCAACGGAATATGCTCTAATGGCATGCTATTCCCCATCCCGCCATCTTTGATTTGTGTTAGGAATATTAGTTTTTTGTACCACGAAATAAACTGTCTCACAGTTGGGTTGTTGTTATTGTCTAAGTCTTGGCTTACGTTATAAATTGGAATGAACTTCAGTTTTCCACTAGCAATGAATTGTTCGTATAAAAGCTTCATATTTCGCATACCAGCGATTAGGCCAACAAATCCAACATATCTTTTCGATTCTATTATTGGCATCCCGGAAGGCAGTCTTAGACCTTTGATATACTGAATGTGGTGACCACAGGAGTTGTTCAGTATTTGAAAATTCTGTTTGCACAGAGCTTGTTTCGATGCAGAAAACGAGGATAACTTTCTGGCATTGAGAATGTCAAAAACTTCATTAAAAATTCGAATGAAGTTCGCTGTAGGTTGGCTTCCAGCAAAATTTTGTAACTGCAAGCTTTCCCTGCACAAATCTAAGGCGTCAGCGAAGGAATCGCTGAAAGTTTGTACAGCGAATCATACATTCATTTTTTGCTTGCTGAAGTATAGGTGTGGCTTTCTAAGCTTGTTACCTAAATGCAAGCCTTCTTTTTCTTGCAATTCCTGTATTAAAAGTATTTAGTTCCATTTGATGATATTTCCATCATTATCTAAAATTTCCTTCAAATCTGCCAGCGTATTACGACACAGTTTGAACATGTGACAGCTATCGCGATATAAAATATACTTTGCCGGGGAATCATTATATGTGAAAAATCCTTCTGGCTTTATGCAGCGAACATCTGAGCCTTAAAGCTTAATCGTGTATGAAGTAGAACCCGATCCGCCGAATGTTACACCAATAATTTCAACACCTGTCTCCAGTAGATGGTCAATGGACATTGATATAATGTTTGCCTTCTGTTCAGCATTTATTGTTTCTATTGGGAAAAATGCGATAGGCATTTTCCAAGGCTTATTTATAAAAACGACCATAAAAACAAACATTTGAGTAGCTATTTTGTCGATGTTGCCACCATCACCAACGTCGACATATCCAAAAACCTGATGACCATACCATTCTACATGTTGTCTGATGTTCACTTCATCGAACACAACATTGACTACAATTATATCATTCGGTGCGCTCCGCACAACATTTTTAATGGCTTCGAAAACCTCTTGTGCGAAGCCTGGTATACAACCAACACCTTGATACCACCTCCTTAGTGTTCTTTGATGAGGCAATATGTTTCCACATGTAGTGCGTACATACTCATATGCTCTGTGAGAATAAAAATGCAAGTTCAGGCCGAAAGATCTAATAATGGGATCAAATTGCTTTGGTGTCGTCACGTTTTTACGTTGAAATAAACGGCATTCCAACCTTTTATAATAGGGAGCACTTATGTTTTCGATAATTTGTTCGCCGTCTTCGCTGATCAAATTTTTCGCTTTTAGACTCCCTAGTAATTGCTTCACATTTGCTGCTTTCTTTCTATCACGGCATGACCGTTTTTTCCGTTTATCAGTTAGTTTAGTTTTGGCTGTAAGTTTTTGTTTTATAGTAGCCAATTGTTTTTGCAAACTTCTTATTCTTTCTCTATTTGTCTTGCAATTGAGCCGTCTGCATTCTTCAATTGTTTCCTATATAAATCATGTTTTAAGACACTTGATCTTTATAATGAAGATTTCGACACACATTTTCTACACCACCCTAAACACAGGTTGCAGCTAAAAATGATCACAGCTACAAAAAAGACAGCCCAGCAAAAAATATAACGCGTATAGGCATCATGGAGAAAGCTTGAGCTTATCCTTGCTTTTCTATTGGTTAAAATTAAAAAGTGAGTGTCAGTACTCCTTCTGTCGATGAAATTAAGTAAAAGACATCATGTTAAGGATTCAAAAAGACTTAAGAAATAAATTAACGTTAACATTTAATATTTTTGCTGGGATTATATTCAAAAAAAGACAAACAAATACAAAATTCTCAATTAAATATAATAAACTTACATCTGATGACCAACCCATGTCCTGGGGAATTGACTCCTGGTTATTTTGTATATTAAACTGTAAGAAAAATAGCAATAGACAAATATATTACTCGCAATGATACTACCTACAGGAATACAATCACAATCAGAGTCAATTAACTCCAAACTCGTAGAAAATTGCTTCACTCGGTCATCCTAAAAAATAAATGGAAAATGTAATGTTTTCCCTAAAAAGATTCGCATTAGTAGTTACCATGTATCCTATGGTTGAGCACTCATCTGTAGAAAGTTGTGCAAGAATATTTGCACTGCAAAAGCTGTTAGCTTCGTTTTCAGTTGCCTATGGAAAGGTATTTTCTAAATGCCAAAAATACATTCTAATGCAAAATCATCATAGATATTGATTAACTAGATCTTTTAGCAACTAAAGATAAGGAGAAACCAGGCAAACTTTACACTTTATCACAATCATCTATAAAAACTATTTACAATCTGTTTGATTTTATATAAAAATATTTACTTACATCAAAAGCACATTTCATTTTCTTCGATGAGGGTCCCTGAACATCACTATAAACATCAATCTGCAAGTAAAAATATTATAAAATTCATAATATACATTATCAGCTGCTATTACGGAGAAAATACAGTTTCTTCAACATTTAAATTAGCAGACGTTTCCTGCAAAAGATTTGAAAAAGTACGTGAAGAGTTTTTTCTGCATATTTCAAAATAATACATACCATCACTTCAGATAACATCATGTCTTCGGTTTTATCTTGAGATGAATATAACGCAGGTGTGCTACTGTCATAAACCTTGAACATTTGAAATAAGTAAGAATTTAGATAAAAAATTTAAACACCATCTCATAATGGTTTCAGATGTTGATTTTGTATTTAGCATCGTTGAGTTACAAGTAGCCTGCTAGATAAATTTAGTTGATAATTACATTATGTGAAAACTTAAATCCTACCAGTACTGGACGTGCACCAATATTCAAATTCCCGTCACCCCCGATGCTTGCAATTGACACAAGTTCGTTTGAAAGAATCTGCAATTGACTTTGATTAATTTGAAATTATCATTATAATCTATGTAAAATTTTACGTGTAATCGCGGAAAATGTTGTTTTTGGTCTTGGTAATCACTGAGCGTTACATCAGTAGAACTAGCATCATCCGGAGGAGGTTCCTTAAAACATAAAATTTAAAAATAATTTTTCCTGAAAATCAATGTAAAGAAAACTTACTAAGTGATTCTTTCCAGTCATAATGTCGTTGTTAACTCCAAGGTGATTTTCGCAGCCAAAGCTTATATTTTCAGGCTTATTCTAAAAGAGTAGAATTGTATTCTTTTGTTACTTTTAAAAATTAAACTTACAGCTTTGCCAGAAAATGGAATTGCGGCTGGATGCAGTTTTCTTCTGCCTTTGCAGTCGAAAAGATGCTCGTGGATGAAATGAGCACTACATATTCTAGACTTTTTCGTCAAAGGACGCATCATATGCCCAATACTGTTGAGCTATATTGCCTTCATACAGTGCGTGTATAATAAGTAACCGGACTGAGCCTGCCCCGCGCCGTCAAAGCGTCTGCCAACCGGTATCTGGTGCTGTAGTGGTTGTGGGGGTCTAAGTAAAGGGAGCCGGGCTGCAGCAGTTGCCTCCAAGCGCTTGGAGAAATAGCATTGAGCGACAGCGGAGTCCGTGTTCAGTTACGTCGTCGGAGTGAAAATGGAGCGTACGATCGAGCAACGTGTTAGCAAACCGAACCAGAGTTTTTTAACCACGTTATTACAGGAGACGAGACGTAGGTTTTCGAATACGATCCTGAGACCAAGCGGCAGAGTTCGGAGTGGCACACACCGGCGTCACCACGACCGAAAAAAGCGCGTATGAGCAAATCGAAGGTGAAGTCGATGCTCATTGCTTTCTTTAACTGAAAGGCATTGTTCACAAAGAGTTTGTGCCACACGGCCAAACTGTAAACGGCCAGTACTATAGAGAGGTGCTCCGTCGACTAACCGCCCGGGTTCGCCGAGTCTGTCCAGAGATTGCCGATACGTGGATCCTCCATCACGAGAAAGCTCCGTCGCACACCTGCCTGCTCGTCACCGGGCAGTTGGCCAAACAGTCGAGGGCAACGTTGCCACAGCCTTCTTACAGCCCGGACTTGGCACCAGCGGACTTCTCTCTGTTCCCCAAGATCAAGAGACACTTTAAGGGGACCCGGTTCAGGACTCTGGAAAACGTTCAACGTGCTACGACGAAGGCTCTAGACAGCATCGAGGTTGCCGACTTCCAGGGAGCGTTCGGGGATTGGTAAATCCGGTATCAGCGTGTTATTGACTCCAATGGAGACTACTTTGAAGATTTCTAAAGAAAAATTGTACATATTTTGCCAATAAAAAATTTCCTGAGGTCAGTCCGGCTACTTATTATTCAGACCCTGTATGCTCATCCAGAGGAAATTTGCAAAACGAATTGTTTGCAAATTGTAAATTTTTTTAGCTCGATTCAATGCTTGAAACAAAACAAAACGAGCACTTTCCTTTTTTGAGAAGAAATGTAGAAGAAATATAAAAAAATTTTGATTTAAAATATGCATTGAAATTTTAATTTTATACATATTTTAAATCAAAATTCTTTTTAGGGTTTTGCACTTAAATTCAAAATCCTATTGCAATCACGACCTTTGTCCGTCCGTCCGTCTGTATGTCACAGCGCTTTTTCTCTGAAACTATAAAGGCTACAGCCATGAAATTATGTAGAAAGGTCAGAAGTGGTGACTTCTTGAAAGTTCAAGGGTCAACAAATTTTTCAAGGGGGGTCTCCCCATATAGGGAGGTGAGCCGTCAAAAAAAAATTTCACCATTGGTATTCGAGTAGGGTGTCATTGGAAAGGTCTTAATGAGATCTTTCCAAAACAGGTCTTAAAATTGCCTTATCTGTACCGAGGGGGCAGGGGAAGGGGAAACGTACGAACTTTGCATGCAATTTTCAGGAATGATAGGTATCATAAATATCTTTGACAATTGGCTCAGCTAGTGGTATTAGTAATCGTAAAGCAAAAAAATGGCTGTTTTAAATGCGAAGATTGAATAACTTTGAGTTATTTTACCCCAACTTCAACGTTATGCTTTTAACACTTGATTCAATTTAATGAATGGCTGAAGAATATTAATACTCATATGTGAAATAAGTCAAAGAGGACGGAGAGAGCTCCTAGCAAAAGGGCTTTGTAACCATTCTAGGATTTGAGAAAATTGGCCATGAATCGATGATTACAGTACAGGGGTGTGGCCCCTGAAAAAAATTTCACCAAACGTAGCCGATATGAGTATAAAATGGAAGTTCTTTATGAGAGCTTTTCAAAACAGTTCTTAAACTGACAGTTTTTGCTTCAGTGGGGGCACAGGGGGGGACATGAAAAATGTATTTCCTCCCTCGCGAATGGACACCTGTGATCTAAAAAATCTGAAAAAAACTATCTGGGGAGATATTTATGGTTCTAACAATAACAAATACCTCAGAAGTCAAAATTCGTTCAACTTTGTCAATAATAGTATGATCCTCGAATTTCACATTTTCTCCAATGAAATCGTCTTTAAAAGTTTTCTTGATTTTATTCGTTGCTAGTTACTGCATTTTGTAAGTTGAGTACAAAGCCCTTCTGAAATGAGTGTGTCTACCCAACTTGTTTATATTTCTCCTTCACTTTAATTTCAACCAATCTTTAATATATTAGACCGCATTATATAAGGTATTTTGAATCTATCACTGAATTTAATTTGATCACTCCAAATATGAAAACTGTCAAGGCAGATGATAAACAAAATGAAATAGTAAGAATAGAAACTAACTCCACCATAGACGGTCCCAAGCCCGTTTGCGAAAGGAGGAGGGCACCCCTTGTTTCCCCAACTCATAGCTTCCATGATTCCTCATCCCAAACCCCCCCAACTAAATGGTAGTAAATGCTCTCGGGGTGCACATTGGGTTTACTGGTTCCCTGATTATGTAACATTAAATGTCGAGAAATGATCATAACTGTAAATACATCTACAGCTCTGCTACTAAATCCTGCTTACACCTCCTTCGTGAGGACGTAAGAGGGTGAAGGCGAATCTTCGCGCCTGATAATGGAATCGACGTAATGACCATGCCACCGGAATCGAGGTTGAGCGACGGGCTAGCTCCCCGTCCCTGGAAAATCTTTAAATGTTTCGAAACCTGCAGATAGGCCTCGGAATGGATTGAACTCACGGCAACAACCTCGCAAACGAAAAAAGGACTACGATATTGGATCCTGGAATGTCAGATCACTCAATTACCCTGGTGCTGTTGAGGACCTTTTACAACAGGCCAGTCAATATCAATTAAACATACTGGCAGTCCAGGAAACGAACTGGACTGGAAAAGACATTCAAGACATGAGATCGCACACAATATTTAAAAGTGGGAAGCCTACTGGAAAACGAGAATTTGGAGTAGCTTTCATTGTGGATAGGGAGTTCAAATGGCACGTTATTGATTTCAAGGCAGTCAATGAACGGTTGTGTGCGATCCATATAAAAGTGAAATCCTTCAAAATCTGGCTGATTATTGTTCACGCCCCAACCAAAGAAAAGGATGAAGAAATGAAGGAATCGTTCTATAATTAACTGGAAAGACTGGTCGACTCATTGCCTACAAATGACACAAAAATTATTCTGGGTGATTTTAACGCTAAGGTTGGCAATGAGCTATCTCATCGGGGAACAACTGGAGGATATAGCCTCCACGATGAAACAAATGACAACGGCCAGTGCCTGATTGACTTTGCATGCAGCAGAAATCTAGTCATACGTTCGACTTGCTTCCCACATCGACGCATTGATAAAATGACCTGGGTATCACCGGATGGCAACACACAAAACCAGATCGATCATGTTCTGATCCAACAACGTTGGGCCTCGAGCATACTTGACGTCCGTACATACCGAGGAGCCAATTGTTATTCAGATCATTACTTGATCAAATTAAACTATCGGTGTCGATGTCAAAGGCATATTCAGCGAAGACCAGCCCGCTACAAAAATTTGACATCAAAAGGCTCCAACCAGAGTCTATGGCCGAACATTTTACGGAGACCCTGGACAATCAGCTGGCTCCCATCTTATCAGATGCATCGTTAAAGACGAGCAACGAGCTCTTGATGGAAGTGAAAGTGGCTTTCAGAACCGTGGCAGAACAGACGATCGTACATCAAGCCCTGCGCAAGAGGAATGATTGGTTCGATGATGAGTGCCGGAATACGTTAGATAAAAAGAATCAGGCGTACAAACAATACGTAGGTAGGAAAACCAGGACGAAGAGAGAACACTATGAAAATCTCAGAAGAGTAGCAAATAAGATCATTAGGATTAAGAAAAGAAAATACTATGACGACCAATTGAGAAGTATAGATGAAAGTTTAGCGAGCAATAACACAAGGCAAGCATACAAAGTAGTGAAAAGCCTTAAACGTTGTTATCATCCCAAAACCACGCTCTATCGTGATGACAGCGGCAATATCATCGCTGATGAACCCGAAATTAAGGGAAGATGGGGATCATATTTCAAGAACCTCCTTAAGCCTCCACACAGCTCCAGAACATCGGAGCCTATAGATGTCTGTGGAGAATTTCCATTGGCCCCACCAACTCTGGATGAAGTTTGTTCCATCATCAAAGCCCAAAAGAGTAATAAAGCGCCGGGCATTGATGAGATCCCAGTGGAGCTCATCAAATATGGTGGCAGTAGTGTTTATCAAGCTATTCACAAAGTCATCCAGTACATTTGGCAACAAGAACATATGCCGAAAAAATGGGGCCAATCAATTATATTCCCTATCCACAAAAAAGGTGACAAGCAACAGTGCAAAAATTATAGAGGCATATCACTACTTTTTAAGGCGTACAAAATATTTTCAAAAATCTTAGAAAATAAAATCGGATCATACGCCAACAATATTATTGGGTAGTATCCAGGTGGTTTTAGGGCAGGTAGATCAACAACAGACCAATTGTTCACGGTCAAGCAGATACTTGAAAAATGCTGGGAGTTCAAAATAGACGTACATCAAATTTTCGTTGACTTCAAGCAAGCATACGACAGTATTGATCGTAACGTACTGTACCAAATAATGCTTGGTTTTGGCATCCCAGCCAAATTAGTCCGTCTGACCAAAATGACAATGACATTGACGACCTCCCAAGTCCGCATCAATAACCAACTCACCGATGCCTTTGACGCAAATATCGGACTAAAGCTGGGAGATGGGCTGGCCCCGTTGCTATTCAATTTGGCTCTGGAGTACCTCATACGGAAGCTACCTGTCAATACGCGAGGTACATTACTATACAAGTCGAGCCAGGTAGTGGCTTATGCGGACGACATCAACATTCTGTCACGGTCACTAACAACTGCCAAAGAACTCTTCCTGAAACTCGACAGCGAAGCAAAACTAGTAGGGCTACAAATCAACGAAAATTAAACAAAGCTCATGACGCAGTCGAGGAAAAATACCCCAAATACACAAAATATCACACTTGGCGAATACAGTATCGAAAATTTTAGCGAATTTGTGTATTTAGGTGCCAAAATAACGAAAACGGGCAATGAAAGAGACAAAATACGCCGAAGAATACAGCTCGCAAATAAAATATTTTATTCAGTGTTGACGATCTTGAAGACCAGCTGCATACACAGAAAAACAAAGCTCCAAGTATACAAATCTGTGATGAGACTTGTGTTATGCTATGGGTGTGAAACATGGACCCTAACCCAAGCATCCACAAATATATGGAACGCCTTTGAGCGACGAGTCCTGAGGCGAATAATCGGAGCGAAGCCAGACGGGGACCAATGGCGAATTCGATACAACCATGAGCTGTATGAAATTTTTGACGAACCGGAGGTCTCAAGGATTATTAGACTGCGGAAGTTGCAATGGGCTGGACACATGAATTGTATGGACGAAAACGGATACCCAAGAAGGTATTCGTGGGGAGAACTGAAGGCCGGCGGCCAGTGGGGAAACCGAGGAAACGCTGGTCTGACTCGGTCGATGAAGACAGTTCATCGCTGCTCGGATTTCGGAATTGAATGACGCAGTCGACGGACCGATACAGTTGGAGGCACTGTTTGCAGGAAGTGAAGGCCCGAAAGGGGCTAAAGTGCTAAGAAGAAGAAGAAGAGAAGAAGAAGAACAGAAATTAATGAATCAGCAATCAATATTTTTGCATTGAAAACTTCAACATATATTGATTGCACATTATACCTCCATTAAGAGTGATTTTCTGCCGTCAATGAATGTAGGGGAGCAGACATAACAGGACTATCATCTTGACATGAAGATTATCACCCGAAGAATTAAGCCCCGCCTATTCAAACAAGCTCCATGAATACTGATGCGCTTCAAGTTAATATCAATTATTTTCACTAATTTCACGAAACGCATGAAAACACTTGGTGCGGGCACAAAACAAAATCAACATTTGGTGAATTTACCTGTGTAAAGAAATTCCCAAAGACCGCAAGCTTGAATCATTTTCGCAAGACAAAACGACGCACTTCATTTTCACTTTTCACTTGATTTTAATGAGTGTCACTATCACTTTTTCACTTTCCGCTGTTGTTTCTATTTTGCGCACGCACTGAAATACTTCCAAATAAAAACTTCCGGCTTCACTTTACGAAATTATAAATTTAATTTGCAAATATCGCACCAAACACCAAATTGCTTGCACTTGATGCAATTAATTTGACAGATGCTCGACTTTGGATAAGTTTGCAATGTCCCGAAAAATGTCTTTGGTTAACAACGCGAGAGCACTAAGCAAATGCATTTCTTTAGGTTAATCGAAAATGTTAATTATAGTTATTTACGATATTTTTATGTATTATTTTCTAAGACGATTGTAAAATACGTTGATAAGCCTAATTAAAGTACCAAAATTTGAATAAAACGCGTGATGCTACCTTTACACATAGTGCTCTTCTAACAGGAATGTTAACTATCTTGTCAAGTCTGAACACGAATATGGCCGAACATGAATGATAGAGTACGAAATGTAAATATCAATCTAAATTTGTAGAGGAGGAGCCAGTGACAAATTTAAGGTGGTCATTTCAAAAGTCTCGAAACTTTCTATAGTAAATCTTCTATACCTACTAAAAATGAAAAGCCACTTCTGGCAGCCCTGTGTGGCCAGGGTAGACTACCCTAAAATTTTAAGGAGGGTAAGAAATATGTTTCATTTTAGTTAAAGTATCAGTCATAAATTACTTTTTATGGAATTGTTTGCAGCTACATAAATGAGTTGCATATTTTGAATAATAATTTTTCTGAAAAAATATTAGAGAAGAAAAATGTTAGAAGAAGGTGGTTTCGACGTGTGCACTAATTCTCCTCAGGCCATCACTCTTAGATACATACCGGTGATGGCGACCATCATGCTTAGAGGTGAGGGAGTTAATTTTAATTTTTCTACTTATGCAAACTCAATATGTTTTTTGTATCTGCAAGTTATCTTCAAGGTAAATTTCTCTTGTAAGTACTTGTATTAGCCAATTCGTCGTATAGATTTACATTAAGTTGATGTGAAAAGGGTGAAATGATCCAATTAAAAAGTTTAGCTAATACAAGTACTTACTCTTCTATTATCTGAATTTAAGGCTCTAACATCCCATCATCTGTGAACAAGTTTAATAATAATTAATATTTTACGACTTGATATATATACATATGTATATAATATGTATGCAATTTATACAAAAAATACACTTACCATCAATATTGTCATCATCTACTTCGATATCAATGTTGTTGTTAGCGATAGCATCACTTACTATTGGTGGTAGTTGGTGGTAACCAGTGAAACTCGTACTGACCATCATTTAACACCCATCTATTGTCTTTTGGACTCAATATTGTAGGCGAATCCAGATGTGCATTTCTCCAAATGGAAGCGATGTATTTCTTAATACGTGTTGGTGGAGTTCAGCTTGATATGGAGGCAAATGACATGCATAAAATTTAATAACTTTATTTTCAAATGGTTCATCAATATTTTCAGCTGTGAATTTTTCATGAATAGTTCGAATCGTCCGCTATTTGTGTCGTCACAATTCTTTATTTTATAGATTTGGCATACAAATTTTTCTAATATTGCAAAAATGTCAGTATCCATTATATCTTCTGTTACACTGGCAGGATTGATGAAAGCTTCTTGATAAATTTCGGATTTCATCAGTAGCTTAAACGAATTTATTTTTCCTTTTTTATAAAATGCTGGATTATAATCACATCCAGTGAAGGCGTGACCTGAACCAATTTTTTGGTATGCATTTGATACGTTAATATAACGTTGGTTATTGTCGGTGCTAATATTCATCCAAATTTTTACATTTATATTTTTTAGGTGATCCATATTTCCAAGCATAATAATAAGAACATCTGTATCAGAACATCGAATAGATATATTTTCTTCATCTTCTGTTTTACATATATGATGAACAATTTTCGTGTCAGCTTCCTCGTGATCTGGGCAAGATAATTGTGGGAAAACTGTGGAGATGACTTTATCATCGATACATTCAAAACGATGGCATTCTTTGAAGTTAAGATGAATGATTTTATTACCAACGGAGTCATTTCATCTGTTGTCCAGTGTTGGGTGAAGAAATTTACTATTGCTTCTTTAAATTTTTTATTTCTTAATTCTTTTGTAAAATCAAGTGGTCGTTCATGATCTGCTCCTAATATTGAGTGTTCTCGAATATTATACTCTCTTAATTATCTTTCATAAGTTTTTATAGATGGTTCAAAATATTGGTCAAAAAATATCAATTCTTCTACTTGAACTGCACTCCAAAAATGTTTGTAATCGACTACTGAGATGTTGAATCGTATGTAATATCCCAAACCGTTAGAAGATCCCTACTTTTTGTTCATACCTGTGTTAAAAACTTCGAAATGTAAAGTAAGGAATATAAACGTACGTCATAGGTACAGGTAAAAGCAATAGACCTTCTTCGAATAGTTACTCCTAAAAAAATAATACCTAGAATATAACGCGTTTTAATATTTTCCGACAGTAGCCTTGACAACGACCTAGAAAATCTTTCTAAAGTGATGTTTCAACAAGATTAAGAGAAATGTATTGCATTATGTATCATTTTAAATCTACGTCTAATGAAGTCTGCAGATGCCCAATAAGCGCTCTCACTCTAACTCGCAGGTTTCCATATTACTGTCTTACTTGCACTCGCATGGACACGTTTTTCGCTCTGGCAGACTGTTAGTGATGGAATTTCGTTCTGGCATTGTATATTATTAATTGTTTATTTATTTTATTTATTTTGTCAAAATTTGAAGACTGATGAAAAGCCAAAAATGGATTTTTTGAATAAATATTTATCGCGTTCTGTCAACAATTAGGGGAAATGTAAATGCTCTGGCGAAAATTCCATGAAGACAAAATACTGTCGAAAGTAATTTCCTAAAATTTTATGACTGATACTTTAACTAAAATGAAACATATTTCTTACCCTCCTTAAAATTTTTGGGGAGTCTACCCCGGCCACACAGGGCTGCCAGAAGTGGCCTTTCATTTTTAAGTAGGTATAGAAGATTTACTATAGAAAGTTTCGTGACGTTTGAAATGACCACCTAAAATTGGTCACTGGCTCTTGGTCTATTGTGTTTCATGAATAAAACAGTCAATATTTTGGATATTGTATTCTTAAATCAGTTAGGGAACATTTATTTAAAATCATGTAAATTGGTTTTCATTACTGTTATTGAATGGTTAAGCAAATATATGCCATGTATCCAAACATATATTCTGCTATTTCCCGTAATCTATGAATTGATTTGGTGTCGTTTCTCCTATTAAAATCTTATTTGAAAATATATCATCTATATTTACTACCTCATAAGTATATGCTTCTCTACATCTTCTTAAATCATTGAAATTTTGGTAAAATTTCTAACATGATATTCAGTATTGATACAAAGTAGCTACGAAAACAGCCGAACATCTGAACAGCACGTGGAGGGGAAAATTAGCTAAATCAAATTTTTCGGACACTTACGTATAGTCATATACACGAGTGTAGCCACTCTATATTATAGTATACTCAACTAGTACCCATACCTTTCATTTACCCTGTGTTGCACACTTTTTTAATTTTCCCAGGGGCACGTCAGCTAATCCGGGGCATGACAGCTGATCCCATGTTTGGCGCGCTCAAGAAACACAGTAAAATCCAAATAAGATTTCCGTCGCACGTGTTCTTTTACGCATTTCAGAACATAGGAGTGCTGCCAGGTCCTAATAAAAAACTAAAAGATTGCATGGAACGAATTTGTTTTTCTGCAAAGTTATTGATTTTTGAGATATGGTAATCCTGAAATATCTCATCGAAGCATATGTTTATATCGCGCCGATCCTCGCATCAGGATTTACCTACCTACCTGCTACCGAAGATTGATGGCTCGCTGTTCGGCTTGTGTTCGGATTTTTCCGGTGGGTTGATGGAGTGTGGTTACTAGTTTAGTATACTACAGGTATGCTCTATATTAACTTATAGCTCTATGGAAAATTCAAATAGCTATAACTTCGTTCAATATCAATTGATCTTTGAGTAACTTGCAGGACAGGTCAATCTTATAAATAGTCATCGGTGTACTTACTGAATTTAAAGGTGCGATTAAGATTTTATTCAAGAAAACGTAAAATCAATAAATCATACTATTATTAACAAAATTGAGTGAATTTCGACTTCTCACGTATTTCTTGTTGTTGTACTTATTAAGGTCTGCGTTCATTATTTTTTTTCAGATTTTTTGGATGAATGGTGTCCAAACGCGAGGGGGGCGGGGGGTGGTACGCCAAAAGTTTGTACACTTCCTCTGCCCCCACCGTACTAATAAGGCAATTTCAAGACTTGTTTTGAAAAGATCTCATTAAGACCTTTCCAATGACACCCTATTCGACTACCAATGGTGAAAAAAAAATGTTAAAGAGTCACCTCCCTGTACGAATACACCTCCCTTAAACCCCTTTGAAAAATTTTTATACCCCAAAACTTTCAAGACGTCACCACTGCTGACCTTTCCACAAAGTTTCATGGCTGTAGCTTCTATAGTTTCGGAGAAAAACGGCTGTGATATACGGACGGACGGACGGATGGACCCAGGTCGTGATTGCAATAGGGTTTTGTATTTTAGTACAAAACCCTAAAAAGTTTCAATTTCGCTAAGGAATATATTCTGAAGGATGTTGATTATTGGAAAGACATAATTTTTGCCAATGAATGCAAATTTAATGTCTTTCGAAGTGTTATGGTGTGGTGTAAGGCCAACGACGAATTGACTCCGAAGAACCACAGGCCTGCAGTGAAGCAGGGGGCGGCAGTTCAATGGTTTCGGGATGCATTTCCAGTCACGGTGTAGGCGAATTAGTATTTATTGAAAGAAAATCTGCGAAGATAATGACCCCAAACATAAGGCTCGCATTTTTCGAGAATGGCAGCTGTATAATTGCTCGAAATTGGCTCATCCTCCTCCCCAGTCACCGAATTGTAATCGTATTGAAAACCTCTGGAAAGAATTCTTCTAAGGGGAGCTCGAGAAAAGGCTTCGTGAAGAGTGGGTGAAAATTGATGTAGAATACTTGCGAAAAACTAATCTCCAGTATGCCAAATGGTTTAAAATGTATTATTGAATAAAACGGACATGCAACAATATACTAGCCACATAAAATGTTTATTTATTTTTACAATTTAGCATATGTGCGAATCTTTTTGAGATGTACAATTTTTGTTTCTTTTATGAAATTTTCTATTTTTTGGTATCTATCAAGAGAAAAACTTTTGCATTTGTGTGATATGTAGGTAAGCCTATTATATTCTGCTCATAATATCTATTATTTCAATTTTTTACTGACTTATAAAATGATAAAGAAGGAACATTTCTCACTTATGCGGAAAGCATTTGCCGCAATACGTAAATTTCTCTTGAGAAATTTACCAAAAAGTGGATGTTTGTTGATGTGTGGTAAGCGATGGTAATAATATTTTACCAGCCAGGTGCGTAGAAGGAAAATTATAAATGATAATAACTTTGTTTGTTTGAAAATAATATGTTTAAAGTTTGACGCTTTAAATTTTAATAAAGTATACTTAATTTGATGCCCAATTTCTTTTTATGGTTTTCAATGAAACAACTGTCATAACTTAAATTATTTAAGAATAATGCTTTAACATATGTACAATAATTTTGGCTCATCCTAAGAACTTCTAGTTCATGTAATGAACAGAGATTCCTTTCAATAACCACGTAAGTAGTTCAATGAAGAACATCTATGCTAAGGACATTGTACGTGATCCATGAATCGATAATTCCATTGCATCACACAATAACCCTTGCAACTGCTCTTTGAAAATACTGACATTGTAAGCAAAGTGCATAAATCTGGCGCCTGGTGTGTGCTTCCTGACAGGGTAAACCATCAATTTACAGATGGAACCCGACCAGAGAATAGTGGTGGAAGCAGAGGAGCTGATGAGCAACTCCGATGCACTCATGTGCTAAGGGAACCAATTACGGATTTCAAAACGCGATGGATGCAAAGTCAACTTTTTTCCTATTCTAGCTTCTAGACACGTTTAGAACATAAATAGGATGCATATATTGCCGTAGAAGCTTCATTGAATTTGCAAATGGAGAGGCCGAAAGCTAGATGGCTATGAGAAAAATGAGACGGTTATTACGATTCTACATGAATTATACTTAGAGATATGTGATATCAGATAAATGTTTGGGTGTGAGCGAGAATTTATGAAAGGTATTAGTATTGTAAAGCGTGCTGCAATTAATTCTCGTACGCTGACTTGTTTAGCAATAGTAAATTGAAAATCTCAAAACCATAGATGAATTTATAGATGCATGTCCCTTGTCTATTTATTTTCAATTATTATAAGAATGTTTTAATTTATTATTTGTCAAAGTCAATTGCGCTTTATTCAATACTAATCGTTCTAAATTTTCAAATTTCCAAACAATAAAAATACTAAAATTTAATGGCCCAAATGGCTCTCTAAGTTCATACGTTACCAATTAAAATATTCAATCAAAAAAACACTATCAAATTCAAATTATTACATATTTTATGATTTAATTGGAAAAAAGGAGAAAAAACGATCCAACACAAAAAAACTATTAATAGTTTCAACACAACAGTTAACTTTTATCGTACTCTTAATATGTTACAACCTAATTCTAATAAAATTCAATCGAAAAAAAACTTTATCTTATACTCATACAATGCTAACACAATATTCCAAACCTAAACGTTAAGCCTTATCTCTAAACCTATTATCATAAACATAACATATACCTATTTAAATATTGTAACCGGCTAAGGAGTATGGTTCAGAGGAAAAATAGGGCCTTGCAAAAACAGACGGACTTGAGGAGACTTCGTCGTTACCGACGATTCTTATGGTCCCCAAATAAGAGTGAGGCATCCAGGTGGAGCGGTGCCCCCTCGCACTCTCACAACCGGATCAAGATCCAAACGTAGACGTGGCCATGTACTTCCCATTTGAGTGAAAAACATATACAAACCCAATTTGAATGACTTTTTCCATCAAATGAGGAATACAAACGTGGCCAATTTATGTAATAGTGTTATGCAATGGAATCACATAACTCTATACCATAAAGAGGCACGCAAGTGCTACCCGGGAAGAGCCCCTGTTAAACAAAAGAAGGAAAGGGCGCGCCCGATGGCTAGCCTACTTCAGTGGAGGAGCCGGCCATCGTTGGGGGTCCTATACCCGGTCAAGTTGAGGGAAAAGGAAAGACGAGTTTAGTTTTAACTTCAGCTAAACATTATTTTATTGCATGTCATTACGTGCGTGCAATACAATTTTAGCTAATTATTGGGTGAATTATATGATTTAAAAACTTTTAATAACATAAAAATCCAATCTAAAATTTACTCAAATATAAAATTTAAACAAATATAAACTTTTATTCAATATAGGAAAGGAATCAAATATACAATTTGTTCGAATATGAAATGTAAACAAATATGAAATTCAAACAAATACAAAAAAATGTAATTCAATATAAAAACAAAATAATCAAATATAGAATTTAATCGAATATAATCTTCAAACAAATATAAAATCTAAACAAATATAAAAGTTAACAAGTTGAAGTAGCAGGAGGATGCTCCTGCCAGAAGGGTATTGTAAAACAACTAGTAAATCAAACAATATATTCTTGACTAATATACAGATTCCATAAATTGAGTTCGAAAAATTATTATGGTTATTATGGTTTTAAACTCGCCATCATTTTGTTTCAAGTGTTTTGACCCCGTCGTTTGATTAGTCATGATAACACATCAATATTAGAAGCCATTTCTAAAATTTTTATCAAAATTCCTACATATTTGTAGTGTCTAGGTCCGTTGCAAGCGTGTATCTTCCTAGCTTTGAGGAACAAGATAGAACCGGAGTGGACACCCATATGTACACGTTGTCGCAATAATCCCTGCGACCGCCTGCCTAACTACGTGTCTTTTTGCACCTACCCCTGCGATCGTGATTCTAAAGCTGGTTAAGGGGAACCCAATGGGTTGTCACAAGAAACTAAACAAACGCTTATGCACTCGTAAATATGATTTTATTGCAAATAACGCTTCACAAAACCAGAAAATAGCATTGAATACATATAAAACATTGTGGCTACTTAGGATAGAAAACACTGTCGCATCGATAACCCATCGTTTTCTAGCAATAACGCACATTACAATTTTAATTGAGTTCTTCGCTCCGATTTACAATATCACTCCTTAAAATGTTGTTATCCCTATACCATGTGTAATATTACTTTCACTACAGTCAATATGTACCTCCGGACACGTTCTCGAACCAAAAAAATGACTCAATTCCGAATCGTATCTCACGCGAAATTTTTTTTTTCAGCGGCCTCTCCCTTGTACTGTAATCGTCTATTCATTGCCAATTTTTTCGATACCTAGAATGGTTACAAAGCCCTTTTGCTAGGAGCTCTCTCGTGCCTCCTCGACTTGTTTCACCTATGAGTATTAATTGTAGGTACTCATCTTCAGGCATTCATTAAATTGAATCAAGTGTTAAAAGCATGCGCCTTAAACGGTGAAGTTGGGGCGAAATAACTCAAAATTATTCAATCTTCGCATTTAAAACAGCCACCATTTTGCTTGACGATTACTAATATCACTAGCTGAGCCAATTCTCAAAGATATTCATGATACCTATCATTCCTGAAATGTTCATGCAAATCCTAGCAAAGCTGTAGTTCCTAAGTCGGTAAAAAGCGCATATTGTTCCATAACTATATGTTTCCATAAGGCTGAAACTTTCAAGAGGGCGTCACTTCGCACCTACTTACAAAATATTTTATCTCTAGCTTATGTAGTTTGCGAGAAAAAGTGGTGTGACACACGGACGGACGAACGGACAGACGAACAGACAGGACGCGATTTTAGTAGGGTATTGTAAAATGATTTTACAATAACCTAAAAATGGGTACTCACCGGCATCCTCACGAGCGCTCGTTGACGATGTGTGCGGTGCCAGTTGAGATGAATTTTTTTTTTTTTAAGGTCTTTGTAAAAATTTTTTTTACATAGACCGACTAGTTTCGCGTCCTGTCTGTCCTGTGAGCAGAGGATTTATGTGGGATCTGTTCTGAACTACCTTCACTAGCCATAATGTGGAAATCCTTCCAATAACGTTTCAGGTCTTGACTAGCCTCCTGCAGCGTTGTCCAGAACGAAATTGTTTCGCACTTCTGCGCATTGATTTTCATTCGCCAATGGTCAGTGTACAGCCGCAAATCATTAAACATTTTCTAAAGATTGCTCTGAGCTATTGTAGCTTTTCAGTCCGCCGTCTAAATGATCAAATCATCAGCAAAATCGCGTTTGTCATATATTAAAATCAAACCCGTTAAATAGATAGGCGCAATAACTTTTTCCTGCTGCAGACCATTCAAGACCTTGAATTCGCGCATTGTTGTCAGATTTCAGTTAGTTACAACAAATGATTTCCCATACAACATATTGTACATCATAGTGATAAGGTGTCTGAGAACTAATCCTGAAGGAGTTTAAAAATTGGTCCATCTAACCACACCGTGTCGAAGGCTTTCTCCATATAAATGAGTTGCGCTCCAACATATTCTCTGTTGTTTAGTTTTCAACAGATATCTGAGGTTACTTTCGTTATTGCGTGTATGGTTGAATGCCTGGCACAAAAACCAAATTGGCAATTTGGCATCACCTCACATTTCTCAAGGTGGGCGTTTAATGGTTTCTTTAGTATCACTTCAGACACCTTGCTGATATTAGGTAGCAAGCTGATTGGGCGACAGCTTTTAGGGTACGAAAATTCTTTGCCTTTTTTCAAGATCGGAAATACCTTACCCTTTTTCCACTTATTTGGAAAGTCTGAATTGCTCAACATGTTGTTGGACAACATCCAATAATTTCTAATAGCAACCTCAGGCAATGTCAGAGAACTATATTTAGAACACCGTCAAAACCACTTGATTTCTTGTTGCTAATCTTACCAAATATGAAACACAAGCCTTTATAACTGGCAAAATAATCAATAAGATTCAAGCTCGGTATCAGGTAAGATGTCAATGTTTCATTGAAATGAAGAATCGATTCGCCGTTCAGGCTTGAGTTGAAGTCGGAAACTTTTGCTTCAACGACCTTTGAAAGTATTTGATTCCCTCTCGCTGAATTAGGTTGATGAACCAACCCAAAATGGGTTCTAATAATGGCAAGTTCTTGTCATCCATCACGGTTAATCCTGTTTCCATTTCTACCTGGAGTCGTATTGTCAATTTCGATACCAGCCCTATCGAGAAGATTTATGACATCTCTAGCGACTCCAAGATTCGATACCTTCATTCGAGACTTCGTGTGGAATGAGCTATTTACTTTCATAAAAATACCATCTGGGTTCTGTGGGCTAGTAATAATAAAATTGCTGACCTCACTTCTGAAGTATGAACGGATTAAGTTCCGGACATTTTTCAGGTGTAGAGGGTGCAGCAGCATAACTTCCTTTTTTGAAATGCCCGCCCTTAAAGTGCTAACTGTTATAGCGCGGCGCTAGTAGTCTCATTCGAGAGAGGTGGTTTTAAAGTTTTGCTCATTCCTTGGTTAGTCGCTATCATGCGTTGGAACAGTGCGGAGCGTGCATTTACCGTTGAAGCGCTGAAAATTTGTTTTGTTGAATTTTGAAAAAAGGAAGTTATGCTGCCGCACCCTGTATTTTCAACAAAATAACGAGGGATGGTTGTAGGCCGAAAATCGCCGATCAATATTGTTGACACGTCTGAGAAGTAGGGTTTTCAACACTTTTCACCTTGCGATAGCTGGTGTTTCATATCTTTCCATATTGTTACAATGTTTAATCTTAGAAACTGCTTTCTCAGTCGTTTCTAATGTTTGATTCTCTAACTTTGACAAATAGAGATCTTTTTCATCGTTAGTTAGATTTCCGTCATTGGGAACCATGAAGCGAGAGTTGCCATCATCAAAAGAAGGACATTGCTTCTAGTAATCCCATTTAAAATTCTTTTGAAAGTTTCCCTAATCCGTTTTTTTTTAAATTCAACCGATGGTTTTCATATTGAAGTGGAATGAGGAAGACATCATCCCTTTGATGATTGATATCGATTACGATTGCATTATTATAGTGATCGTAAGAAGCAACTGCAGTTCCCGCTGAGGACTATCAAAGCTGAATTCAAGTCTTACGTCAGCAATGCAGAGGTCCAAATATGAATGTGCCTAAGGGTGTGTTGGGAGCTCCAATCCATATAATTTGCACCTGTATTCAATTTGGTTCTCTTTTATCCACTATTTCAGGATGGAATCACATAGGAATATAACATAAATAAGAACTTGAACTGCAGGCCACTCTTTCTTGCAAGAGCACCAGCAACGCAAAGAGAAGGGGTGAGCTCACCCGATGGTTACCTCATGAGTGGAGGTCCCATACCCGGTCGATGTTTCAAATAAATGAAAAGATCGATTTTTTCTTCAATCTTATCTTGTCATTTTTAGGTCTTTATAAAAAATTTTTTTAACAAAGACCTGCTAGTTTTGCGACCTGACTGTCCTTCTCTTCGTGCGTTCGTGGTCAGAAATGATGGGCTCCCAAAAGTTTAGGTCTTACCAAAAATTTAAAATTTTCTTAAGGGGGTGCCTTCCAATAACGAAGTAGCCCCTGCATTTTTTTTTAAATCAAAGGTAGTTTAGTTGGCTATCAAATGAAAGGTCTTGATTAGGACTCTTAGTGTCTGAAAGAAAAAGGTCATTTTATGTATCAGGGGATCCAGGGGTGGCAAAATGTACCAACATTTTTGTCCCCCGTCCTCGTGATTGGACAGTTTAGAGCCGAAAAATCTGAAAATCATCACGAAGGTGGGTCTAATAACACAAATACCTTAGAAATGAAAATTTGCTCAACTTTGTTGGTAATAGGATGATTTGTAGATTCTACATTTTCGCCAATAAATTCAAAACCGTACACTTACGCTTCTTGAATTATATAGACTGAGCATTATGAAATTTCATGGAAATCGAATCATATTTGAGTGAGTTATAGCCATTTCAATTGAATGGAATTACAACAGCAATAACACCTGTTTATGGTTGATACGCATTTAAAATTGACCTAGGCACTTATATTTTCTTTAAATTTTTATGAAAATTTAAGGAATAGTGTCTAATTTAAATATATTCAATCGGCTGAGTATTCAGAAAAATTATTTAAGCTCCATCAAAATGACGTTTGCAATGTGCTTATGAAAGAAACTCTGCATCTTTTGCATAAATTGGAACGATTTCATATCCGAGTATTGGAAAAATAATTTAAATTAACGATTCACACTACTAGAAAATTTGTTTTGAACCCTAGGATGGTTACAAAGAACTTCTGGTAGGTGCACTCTCCTGCTTACTCAGCTTGTTTTCTTTTATATTTTCACAAAATTCAATTTCAAAAATAATTTTTTTTTAAATTTTTTCTAGAAAGTAATAAAGTTTGCGAAAATGTGACCAACATTATTATCATGAAAAACTCGAACTTACAAGGTTGGATTATGAAAAATTCTGAAATTTCTTTTAAATTACATTTTTGATTATACCAGATGGGGGATTGAGCGTGCCTCATCAATAGCTGGAAGTCATCCAATTTGTCTCGACACCCACTAAATATGTACGTCATTAGTACATACATTCAGTAATTCTATCAATGCTTAGCAATTTTGAGATATTTCCATAATCTTAAAAAAACAACTTAATATTTTCCGTTAAAAAATGACGTTAAAAGTATTTTTGGCTACATTTTGACATAATCTATGTATTTGATAAAACAGTGAATTATAATAAAGCTAACCTAAGAAACGATTTGTTCAAAAAAATTTTCTCGTTAAATATCATGTATTTTGTTGTTAGTTTTTAAATTTCTTCTTCTTCCATAGTTTCAAAGGTATAATTGCAGTTCTATAATACAACTTAGGCAATTAAAAAAAAAATGGTACTAACCCAATTGTCCTTCGACGAGTGCTCGTTGACGGGGTGGGTAAGGCCTGTGATACTAAAAGTTTTTCTTAAACTTTTTCTTAACTTCAAAGCTTTACACTTTCATATTACGACTTAAAGTTTATTAATTACTATTAATCTGAAGTTATATTAACCGCTTATGAACACTTTTCAATGTTTGAATCTCATTTAATTCATTATATCGAACAGCAGGTATTGATTGTCGAAAAGATAATCTAATCATTACAAAAATATTATGTGAATGCAGAGAGAAATAAATTGGATTCCTTCAACAGAAACGCGTCTTGGTCTTCGCAGCTCTTCATCTAAGCCACCAAGGTCAACATGGTCCAGAGTTGAAGCATTTGTTAATTACAGCGATGTTGTTGCTGCGAAATTCCCATCGAAAAATGCTGCGGCTCAGTTCCAGGTTTCAGCAGTGTGGACTGCCAGTCTCGATGTTGTGGATCTGACGGCGAGCAAATCACATGACTGTGAAGAACAGTGCTATCCCAATTCCTTAGTGATTTAACTCCTATTCTAGGAAATGAGCATCAAAGATATGTTGGATTGCTTTATTTATCTCAATCCTTACTCTAGCCACCATTACCATACAAGCCGTTTGTTTGCGCACAGCAGTTGCATCATAGAGAGAATCATTTCCGAAACATGGTCAAAATTACACTTGACACATCAATCGATTCCTGTCTTCACAAAATTCACATATAGGTACGTTAAACAGCACCGATTCAGTTTTCACAGACAATTGAGGAAAGTAACGGTGGAATATTTCACGAAATTTTTAGTGAAAGAACTACTTTTCCACTTTCGTTTTGCATGAATCAAAACTTAATAACCAACCCTGTTCACAAACTTATTATTGTTGTGAAAATTAATGCCATGCTTGAAATTAGTTTCTGTCGTTTTAACAATTTTTGGTAATCCTTACTTGTTTCTACCAACTAAAGGAAATACTGCTGCACATATATTATAACACCGACCGACACAATCAAAGACATATAAATAAATGGATGAGCAACAAGAACATGTGTACTCGTTCATGTGGGAAGCAAATTTTACACATAAAGATGTTACGCTCTCGAAAATATGTGATTCCCTCTGCTTCTCCTTCCCCTTTGTTTCCGGAGAGCTTTTTCTTTCCTCTCTTTAGAAGTATCACTTCCCTCACTGACACCCGCACACACCTACAAAATTTCGTCATTATCATTCATTGAACAGTTTGAGTACAACGCAACAAACGTTCTCTCACAGAAAACTCGTACGTGATAGCTGATGAAAATTCGTAGTGGCTAGAAAACTCATGTGCCAAAGCTGATGGAAAATTCGTAAGCTTTTAATAAAAAAAGAGAACTAAAGTGCCGATTTCATATACGTGATCTTCAAAACCAAACATTTTATAAACGTGAATATGTTAGTGAAGTTAAGTGCAAAAACAAAAACATATCACTTCAAACCTCAACTTCACACAGCTTTAGCGAAAATTGCCCATTGGTTCGGCTCTCGCGACCGGTTGCGCATCCAGTACTCTCTATATCTATGGACACAATCCGCCAAATTGACGCATTTCAATCTGTTTCCCAGAAGATTCGATTTTATTTTAAACGAAATGTCGAGAAGTAGTGCCGTTAATGATGACGAAATCGATGTGATGATATTGAGTCAAGAATGCCGATGTTTAAGCAAACAGCTAGGCCTGATTGTGAGTGCATTTAGTATGAAATACTCTCAAGTATTCAGCGAGGCTCTGTCTTAATTTATTGACTATGAACCGGTTCCAAAATTACCGTAAAACAAATTTTCCATGAAGCGAACACCATGGAAACAAGTAATTTTAACACTCTTCAATCTGTGGAATTTTATTTAATTTTTCAATTAGCAACATTCATTCACTTTTCGCTGGATTACAGTACAAAAGCTCGCAAACGTGATATCGTACGAACCAAAAAGCAGCGAACATACCCAGGCGAAAACAAAGTAAAAGTGACGACCACGAACCAAAATGTATCTCCTTTCCGCACTCCACTAACGCGAGGCCTTTCCCACTTGACCTTTCCAATGTGACCCCACGCGATTTTTGTGTTGAAAATTTCCTGCATTGTCCGAAATATGTTAAATATAAGGATTTCAATCAGTTAAGAATGCACGGTAACTTTCACTCGTATTCACTCTAATAAATGGCAAGCGTTCAGATTGCATAGCTAGAATCAATTTCACTAGCAACGATTTCGGTCAAAATTAGCCAATATGACTGGGCTAGGGCGAATTGTAATCCACTTTTGCTTGCGTGACCACATGGGACCAGCAACTTCTTTCCTCGCGTTTATAGCATTATGCCAATGAAAAATGTTAAATTTAAGTTCCAAAGCCACAATGAAGTATAGATATTTGCTTCATAACTTGACTAAATACATATGTATGATTTTTTCAGTGTGAACGTTCAATGTCACACTGGCACAGACAATTCGCGACGTCCGAAACGTCTGGCGATAACACGAAGAACTCCCGCCTAGCGGGCTTAGCACAATTTACGGGACAAGTTTCGAAGCACCACATATCACAGTTAATTCTGCCTTTCAGGCTAGACGAGCTTCCTGCTTGCCATCAACGGTGATTTCGCGCCGTCGAAATAATGCAATACGTTTCCAAATCGCGTTGCACAGGGGTTGTCCACATCGAATTTTCATTGTAAATTAAATTTTTCATTTAATATTTTTATATTAAACATTTTTTAAAAATCTTTTTGTTCTTAAATTGCAATTAAAATAAGATGATTTTTAAGGATGTTTTTCGAACAGTTTGCCTAAGTGACTGCTCAATTACTACTACCTGTTCAATTCGAGTATTTCAAACAAGGAATTATGCTCCTCCTTGAACTTGTGAACGGCAGAGATAACGAAGAGGCTATTCCCACCTGAATTTGATTTTTTGATAATGGACACTTCAACAGATTCAAAGTTTTTGAATACGGCTTTTTCAATACTTTGGAAACAATAGGGCCTTCTAACCAATATCCCGGTGCCATCTCCCCATCACCGTTTACTCTATTGTTTCTTGCGAATTCTAAATCCTTGAATGTCGTGGAGTGCCATAAATTGAGGTGGGTTTCAGCGAGAAAGATTATGTCAGGCTTTTTCTTGACAAGGAATTTCAAGAGACAGTCACGTCGATGTAAAGTAATAATGGATTTGACATTGATCGAGATGAGATGAACCCTATCCATGGAAATGTGACTAGATGATAAGTTATTTTGCGGCATTTGAAAGCCCTAAACGCTGAACAACAAAGTTAATTTTCGAATCCTGTTGATCGATTCTCTCCGATAAAAAATTAAGTTGCTGGTGAATTTTGAGAAGGAGCTCATTATTGCCACGTATATTATTCACATTGTTTGCATTGTTGTCTGCTGGTCCTCTAGCAGCAAGTGCAAATGGCTTCAGGAAGTTTGAAGGTATCACACCGTGGTGTTCTTGCCTTTGTTTTGAGGTAAATTTAACTTTTGCATCCTCGATACGGTGCTGGATGACCAAAGGCACCGCAGTTCACACAATAGTTTTTAGGGTTTTGTAAAATAATTTTACAAAACTCTTTTAAAATCAGGTCCTGTCAGTCCGTCTGTCCGTCCCTGGGTCACAGCACTTTTTCTCGCAAACTGCTTAAGCTAGAAACATCAAATTTTGTATGTAAGTATATAGTGGTGCTCTCTTTAAAGTTTAAGTACAAAAAATTTTATAATATATTCAAGGGGGTCTCCCCATATAGGGGAGTGGCCCCCGAAAAAAAAAATTTCATCGAAGGTAGTCGATATGGGTATCAAATGAGAGGTTTAGATAAAAGCTTTCCAAGGCAGGTCTTGAAATGACATTTTTTGCTTTAGGGGGCGCACAGGGAGGGGAAATACACGAAAAATTTGGTTCCCTCCCCCCTCGCGATTGGACACCTTTGATCTGAAAAATCTTAAAAAATTCGAGGAGGCAGTTGTTTGTAAGCACAACAACAACAGATACCTAAGAAGTTAAAATTCGTTCAACTTTGTTAATAATAGTTTGATATTTGAATTTCACATTTTCCCCAATAAAATCGTATAGGTATCCTTAGACTCAGCGAATAACTTACGATTGACTCATCGGTATGTACAAACGTTAAGTTTACTCAAGGCCCCATGTTGTTGAATCAGAACATGGTCGATTTGGTTGTATGTGTTCCCATCCGGTGATACCCGCTATTCACATTATTCTCTGCTGGTTCTTTAGCGGCAAGTGCAATTGACACCAGGGCTTTATGGAGCTAGAAAGTATCACACTGTGGTGTGCTTGTGTTTGTTTTTCTTAATTTAATTTCTTAAGGCGCTGTTTCAGCCAATTTACATTTACTGGAGTCATGAATTTCCTTGCATTTTACGCACCAATAGTGCATGGGCAGTTGGCACTTTTTTCTGTATGTGTTTCCACCTCACCACTCCGAAATGCAAGTACTTTATCTGTTGAAGGGCACTTAAACTATTTTTATTAAAAATTTGAATCAAATAAAAGGGTGAACTTTTCTTCCCAGTGGTTGATCTCCTTGTATTTGTTGGATGACAATGATATATATAAATGATTCTATTTTAGTACTACCATATCTTATTATGTATTTTCAGTATTGCCATATTTACATGTTACTCTTTTTCATTCCCATTCATTCCTGTTTATCTTTGTATTAATAAGTCAGTTTTAAATCAAAAGCGCTTGTGCCCAGACGTATTTTATTTAATCGTAGCTTACTCTTTATTCCACAGTTTTTATTCTAAAGAAAATATATATCAACAGGTTATGTGCCCAGACCAACGGTTCGCTACTAAAATAATAAAGTACAATAATTCGGAAAAAATCCAATCATTTTACGGAATATAAAGTTCTGAGTTAATTTCGTCACAACTCGCAACTCCGAACATGGCAGACGTTTCGAGAGTAAAAATTCTAAAGCTGATCAACAATAATTATCAGACGCCTTTATGGGTACAACAGCAACAAATACATGAAAAGTCGAAATTCATTAAACTTTGTTAGTAATATAGGGTGATTCATAACAACTGTACACGTTTTGTCGAAAAAAACATAGTTTTTGTGGAGATTGAGCTGTAATGTTTATTTTTTATAAAAATTTGGTCCCTTACAATTAAATGTGAGACACTACTTTGGGCATATGTGCACCTCGTGCTGCTCAAACGATGACTGTAAATTTCGTTGACATTTTCGCACATTTCCGGCGTTATTAGACGTATGTTGGCTCGAATATTGTTTTTTAATGCTTCAGTAGTCTGGGGAGCATCAGCGTAAACACGATCCTTCAGAAATTCTCAAAGAAAGATGTCACAAGGAGTCCAATCACACGATCTCGCCGGCCAATTTATGGGTCCACTTCGTGAAATTATTCGATTTCCAAATGTTTGCACTGGCGATTCATTATTTTTGTAAAAAGTTTTAACAATAATAAAACATTTGGCTGATGTGTATGATACCATGGTTAAAATTGTAAAAGAACAAACTATCATAATCTGTCAATATATGGACCTAAAATTGGTGATAAAGAAGAGTTAAGGCCCATTTACATGTATGATTCAGGACTGGAATCCTGCTGATGAAGGAGTCACTGTGGTTGCTAATATCAAAAGATGCGCCGACTTCCATGAATGATTCATGGACGACGATGGGTGAAAGGGCCAGGGCATATATTGGATTACTAGTGGAGGATAATCAGCTAACCCATATCAAAGGCCAGAAAATGGCTAAGAAAATGCGGACGGCATTGAAATCGTATCATGAAATGTCTACGTTATCGCATAAGGTTAGTCTGTAGCGCCGATTATTTTGCTTTACACTGTCAGAAGGGGGAGACGCATTTGACCAAAATGGAACAAATTATGGATGAATTAACTACGATGGATGCTAACCTTACAGATGAGCTTGCTGTGTCATTCTATTTGAGCCGTTTGCCCGAGAATTACGGTACTCTCATGACATCGCTTGAAAGAAGGCCTGAAGGTGATCTTACTCACGATCTCGTCAAACGGAAATTAATCGAAGAATACAGGCGGCGTAATGAAATGGCCTGTGAAAAGTCAAGTGGCGGAGAGGCAGCATTCAAAGTATCGGGGAAATAACAAGAAGGAGAGAATTTTCTGTTTCTTTTGTAAGAAACCATGGCATTTGAAGAAGGATCGCCATAAATATTCGGCTTTGCTGAGGATAAATGGCGGGGGCCAATTGGCGAACGCACTCAAAAAACATTCAGAATAATCAAATACGGAAAAATCTGAGATGAAGGAGAGCATTAGTTTGGTTTGTTTAAATGAGTACAGTCGACTCATCCAGAATTCATAATCGACAGCGGTGCCTCATCACATTACTGCGGAAATATCGGTCATTTTTCCAACTTAAGATTTTGGACGAGTGTACGGTCACTGTAGCAGATACAGCAAATCATATTTTGAATGGTTTGCCGGTGAAGTATAGATTCGCCACTCCATACGAGCTGTGGCATGGACGAAAACCGGATTTGGGGTATTTTCATCAATTTAGAGCTAAAGTGTATGCTCATATCCAGAAAGATCAAAGGCAGAAGCTGGATCAGACATCGGAGAAGTAGATTTTTGTCGGCAGTGAAATTGCAACGAAGGGATAAAGGCTACTGGATCCCAATACTCATCGAATAAAGATCAGTCAAGACGCTGTTTTTACGAATGGAGCTGGTGGAATTCCTGAAATTTTATTAGATTCCACAAGCACCAGTTAGAGGAACATATTAATGACCCGAACGAGGATGAGTTGGTGGCGATTGACAACGAAAATGACAACGGCAATGAAGATATTGAAGATCAACAGAACGAGATCAAAGAGCAGGTGAATTATCAACAACCGAGAGTATTCTTAAAAAAGGTCCCTATATTTTGTAAGTTTGAAGAAGATCGCATGATATACACGGAAGTTATAGCCATTTGAAATTTCTCTAATTATAATAACAATAACACAGGATTTTGGTATTTTATAGACTTTCCATCAAATCAGACACTGCAGTTTTAATTTTATCTTCATAAAATTTTCAAATAAGATCAATACCATAAATATTATTGGGAATTCATAATTTGACTAATTTTTACTATTTTGCAACAAAATGGCGACCGTTGGAAATAGAGAAACAATGAATCCTCTTGTAAACGTGCAAATCTGACATAACATATTTTTTGATTTTGTTAGGAGCCGGTGCATTTCGAAGAAGTTGGATACAAAGCCCTTCTGACATGAGCGTAGGTCTGTGTACCCAACTTATTTTTAGCACTGTTTGAGCCAGTTCGCACTCGCTGGGGCATGAAAATCTTTACACTTTTCACATTTATAATTCATGGCACAATTGCCAACTGTATGACTGAGTTTGTGGCACCTATAGCACTGGTTGACCAGGTACTTCTTGAGGCATTCCTACCTCTCCACGCGGGAGTTCTAGTACCTTATTTTTTGTAGGGAACTTGGACTGATTTTTCTCAAAATTCGGACTAAGTAAAAAGGCAAATTTTTGCATTTGGCAATCGGTCGCCTTTTTGCGAAGTCTGTTACTGCAATAAATTCTTTTTCGGGGGGAACTTCTTGAAGCATCTGAAGGAGATTGACTGTGTCATCTCCGCAGTCCAGACTATTCAACAAAAGGTCTGGGTTTTCTCGCTCTTAGGGGTGTACGTAAAATGCAGAACCTCTCCAGAATTTAGCGCACTTTTTGTTGTCTGAAAGTCAACCAGTGACTTAACGGTTAAGTTCAGAAACTTTTTCTAACACTTTAATCTGTTAGATATGAACACTTTGAGGTCGTTTAAGATTAATGAAATAAAATTGTAATTCCCTTATTGACCACAAATATTGATTTAGAATATAAAACCAAGAGTTTGATGGTAAAATAAAGATTTTTTATTCTATAACACAAACGGACGCTTTTCTTCGAATAACTTAAGTTATTTTTGGCTGCCAAAAGCCGAACCATCTTTGCCAATTTGCTCAAATACATTCATTGGTGGAACTTTGTCTTTCTTTTGATTAAAATTGATGGACGTTTCAACAAAACTATTGATTTTTTCTACCTATTTTTAATTTCTAAATATTCGCTGAATGCATTTTCAGGTCTAGTAAAACAATTTTTAGAATTTTTGTTACCTTTACCCTCTTTAATGTTCATTGAATTGTCTAGTCCAGCTAGCGCTGCATAATAATTTGTACTAACGTTTGCTCCGTCTGTGCTGAGGATATCTTTTTGATTAGGTTCCTGTTATGGTTTCTTTGGTTTTTTGTCTTCGATTTCTTTTGACTTTGCTTGTTTTTCTTTCTTGGTGCTTTTTTTTCTTTGTTGAAAGCTAATTTGCCAACTAGCTCTTCTAGCGACTGGATCCTAAGTGTGAGTTCTTCATTTTCTTTCTCATTCTTCTCCACTTTGTCATTAGCTTTAACTACATAGTTGCTCGATTTCGCATTGTTCTCGATACTTCGCTTTAACTTTTTCTCGCCCGCCATCGTTGGCGATGGACATAATCGTTCTATTTGATGGCTCTCGTTGCTTTTGCAGCGAGATTCGAGGCAATGTTCATAAACCGAGACTGTCCTTGAATATCTTTCTGCTTTTTGAGACTTCTTTAGAAGCGAAACTTCAGGCATTGGATAGTTGTTCGAATAATTCGGCGATGATGATTTTCAATTAAAAAAATTAATTTTCAGCTGACTTTTGTAAAAAATGATTTAATTTTTGAAAATCATTGACAGGAGCGATTAAAAACGCAACGACAACCAGACGTAGAATCCATTTATTAAGTGTTTATCAAGCTGAATGATTCTAGACGATATAATAAAATGCATGAACTCGCATAGTTTTCAGTATTCAGATGACTAATCCGTATTTATGATTCATCCAACTTCCTTGACACACTAGACTTCGACCAAATATAGGCCAGCAAAAGTTTATAAAAAACAAGGATTTATTTGATGGTTAGTGAATCAAGACAATAGCTCGCAAACGTGACCAAAAAATATTGATGAATTTGTTTAAAATCAATATAAATTCCTCAGTGCACAAAATTTGGCCTACATCCAAAACGATGTTTTCCGTTAACGTCATTATAATGTACAATTTCCGATGTAGAGTGACATTTACGACACCATAAATTATGTGATAAAAAGGTCAAAGGAAGCATAAAATCTTCCAATTTATATTCGACTTAATTACCCACACTTGCACAAAAAACACTATCTTCATCATCATGTTAAAAAAGTAACATTTGAACCGTGCAATTATGCCTACTTTGTATACAACCTCCAACATGAGCCTAACGTTTCAGTTTCTCGAACTGGGTGGCCTGTAAAAAAGATACAAAAACTGCTTACTAAATAAGTGTTCAGCCTTTTCTCGTTGTAAGGGTTTAACTCAGGGGTGCCGAAATAGAATTCTGGTACATTTTCGCTATCACAACAATAAATGATATTCGCACTGAGCAAAGAAAAACTATGCCAAGTGTCTGAAGGACACCACAGGATAGGAAATAAAGATAAGTGAAAATGTCCTGTGTTTATAATTTATTTTGCTGAGCTTAGAGAAAGTATTTATGAGGATGCAAATAAAGGAGAAAATTATCATGTTCCAAGCAGAAAGTTTTTATTTAGCGATTTTCTAAAGGGATTGAAAATGAAAAAGTTGAGAATTTATCTAAATAGTTGTGTTGAAATTTGGTGGGTATGTTTCCAAGGCAGTATCTGAAAAATGATCATGGCTGTTAAATTATGGCTGGTTTTATAGTTATGGAGTGCTAATAAAAAGTAAAAAAAATAACTGAAAACTTAAACCTCTTTCGATATGTGCGAAATTATGTAGTCGGGACACCTTCAATGTTGCTTAAAGTCATCACCATCCTTAATTATGATTATTCAGTAAATGCAGGGGCAAATATACGCTGACAAAGGGCTTAAATAACATGTAATTATAACTAGTGGTGTGAGTCTGCGAGTGAGTGCAGTGAAAGGTGCAGGCGAAGGCAAAAGAGTGAAGAAAAAAAAACGAAACATTCTTATTTCATTATATACAGTTGCCAGTTTATGCAGTACTGTTCATATCATTGATTCAAGGAAAAAGCAATTGAAAAATATTTTTTAAATTTAAGAATAAAAACTTTAAAAAAAAGGAAACCGACTTCAAAGTGTTCTAAAAAAGATGAAATAAATTTAACGGAAGAGGTGTCGTATCAGTTTTGCCCGGTTTCTATTATGATGGTGCTCATCTTGGAGGTTTTAATGTTGAAACGGGGAAATTGATTTAACACGGCTTCCTTAAAACTATTTTCATCCTTTTTAGAGCACTTTCAAGTGGCTTTTTTGCAAACGTTTTTTCATTTCATCAGTCTTAGTGGCAAATCTTTTTCAGTTGAAATCTATTAAAATTCAGTTTCTTGAATATGTACAGTGTACCACGTATATTTAAATTTAATTTCTCGACTGTAATACAAGTTTCACAACTGTTAAAATCTGCAGGGTCCATAGGATTTGAAATCTGTTCTAATAAATTTTAAGTTTCGCAAAAATCCAATAAAAATCGTAGCTCATTATGTTGTAAATAACGGCACCCAGAACTCCGCATACTTTCTTGCGATTTTTACGTGTACTCGTATAAATACATAAAGACGCAATTTCCTATTTAAACCATAGATGTAAGAGAGAAAGGATGCAAAATACATTGAGAGAGTTGAAATATTTTATGATGTGGCGTAAAATTGGCGTATTGTCAGCTATTGATTCGAATTTCAGATAAGCTTGACGTAACGTCTCCAACCAAATTTCACGTCCTGAACTATTAAATCGATTTTTCGTGCGGCAATTCTAATTTAAATGGAATCAAAGATTCAACATGGCCTACCGTGCGAGTAGCTTTTCCCAATACAACAGCACTTGCGATCGCTATCAAACCTTTCAGTTGAATTTATTATCACTTACGTGACACTTTTGCAATACGTTCAGCAGGAGTTATCTTATAAATTGTTCTGTTAACAATTTCAAATTCAACTTGGTAAGATGTTTCCTGCCAGCAGTTGAACTTTTACGAATCATATGTTTTCAATCATATGGTTGAGTTTTCGTTGACAATTTAGATGTGAAAGTAGAGTAGAAAGAGTGGGATTTTCGTGAGAACAACCAGAGAACTGCTTGAGTGTGCAGATGCTCGAGTGTCGTGAAAGGCGGAGTGATTTCAACTCATATGGGAGAGAAAGGTATGTGTGTAGTAAAAACCTTCATTCACTTATGAATAATAACAAGTATGTTTCGGGTCCATTACTTAATGTGTCTTTTATTTAAATGAATCCCAATCTAAAGGTGTTAAAATCATTCTTAATAATTTATTCATATATGGTACTCAAATAATTACTAAATGTTAAGATGTAAAATATACCTACGTAATGTGATGAAGCCTGCATACTCATCAACGTTTTGCGAAGATTTAATTTTGTTATTAATTAATCGTTTTTAACCACTTTTCTTATTTTTGTGGTTGAGAGGTGAATGTCATTTACCCACTTAACACCTACCCTGTCAAGCTGAGAACCCAGCCTGGAACCATTTGACACATAACTTCGGGCCAGATCTCTTTTATCTTTTAGGACTGCCCAAACATAATGCGCCACATGGCTCCATTTGTCAACCGATCTAAACATCATCGTGAACAATTATCCGGGGTGAGCTCTCCTGTCTCCCTCTAGAGATACCGTCGCAGTTTACCTCATTGTCGCAGCTTGTCACATGGGACGAGCAGCAGATTTGAATGTATGGCAGGCAAAAATTGTTTGTCCAGTATCGTCTTTCTCTCCTGAGCAAAACCGACAATTGGGGTACCGTGACTTACCAATCTTGTGCAGGTAAGACTATAAATATCCATGCTCGCTCAAAAATTTGGTCAGATAGAAGTCAGTTTCACCATGCCTTCGATTTAGCCACAGTCTCACATCCATGATGACGTGCAGTCCACCTTCCCATCGTGCAATTTACCCCAGATTGGTGCCAATCGTTAATCCAGCGCTGTATCTCCTCGCGGGCTATTGTCTCCCTCGCGTCCTCGCTTCAACGCAAGCGCTTTCTAGCAAGGGGAGGTGGTTGGATATGAACTGGCAATCTTCAGTACTCCTTTTTTCTGTACCTGTACGCTTCCGGTACATCCCTTTGCTGAAAACGTCGTCCCATATTTTTGCTCCATACAGAAGCACTGAGCCTACAACACTCATCAAAAGGCGTTTTCTTGATGGGCTGGGTCCCCCTATGTTGGCCATAAGTCGACTCAGAGCCAATACTTCCAAAGCAGCCTTTTCAGCCGTTGTCCTAATTTGCCCGGAGAAACTAGTTTTCAAGTCGATCAGTAGCCCTAGATGTCTCCAATACTGATCATCTTTTCTTTTTAGGTAAATTTCTCGAAAGAAATTTCTCGAGAGAATTTCTCTCTCGAGATATATATATATATATATATATATATATATATATATATATATATATATATATATATATATATATATATATATATATATATATATATATATATATATATATATATATATATATATATATATATATATATATATATATATATATATATATATATATATATATATATATATATATATATATATATATATATATATATATATATATATATATATATATATATATATATATATATATATATATATATATATATATATATATATATATATGGGATATAACGAAATTTGTGACCACGCTAGAGGTTGCAATTTTGCTCCGATTTTCACCAAATTTTCAGGAAAGGTGTATTGGGTAAATGTCTCGGTTAAATTTGTGAACAAGCTATACCGGCCAGGCAAAAACAAAATGGCGGCCATTTTAGACGAAAAATCGTGATTTCTGTTCTGACCAAAGTATAGCTCCGATTTGGATGAAATTTGGTACAACGGTTCACTGATGTATGTGATGAATCTCACAATAAAAAATCCAAAGTCGGTACGGCAGAAACAAAATGGCGGCCGCTCAAAGGTTGAAAAACGTGCAAAATTTTGTTGTTGTAATAGTCGCCAAATCTTTCAACAGATGTTCATGGGATTCGGCAGTTAAATTTCGTCAAAAAACTGGAGGTCAGGTTGCAAAAAACAAAATGGCGGCCAGTTTAAGCTCAAAACTTCAAAGGCTTCTAAAAGTCGCAATTTTGATTCGACATATATGAAACTTGGTTTCATGATAAGCATTACTTAGATCTACTATATTGGTGATCATGCATGTGCAAATTTCAAAATGGCGGTGGTTTAAATATGCGTTTTTTTTCAGGTTTTTGTGGCCCTCTAGTGGTCACATTTTCCAGATTATGGATCTTTGTACTATGTTCTTGTATTTTGCAGAAAATTATTAAAATTTAATGAAAAATAAAAAAGTCGAAACTTTAAAACCTAATATTTTTAGCTGCCATTTTCACTAATAATTGAATGATTTTGCTCTGTCTGGAGTGAAACTCCGATTCGAACGAGATTTGGCACATCGATTGATGAGGTCCTAGCACGCAAAGATTTAAATAATCCAAAATCAAATGTACGCATTCAAAATGGCCGCTCCCAAAGGTCAGAAGGCAAGCGCAATTCGCTATTTTAGTAGCTACTGATATAATGAATAATTTTCATGGAAACGTTTTAAATGACTTAACTTGAAAGTATTTATAAATCAGACCATTTTTTAAATATTGTAAAATATTTTTGACAATGCCCTAAAAAATTATAAAATCGCGACTTTTCTGTCTGTGTGTCCGTTTGTTCGTGCGTCACAACAAGTTTTCTCGCAAACCACATGAGCTAGAATGCGGAAATTTTCTACGTAGGTCAAAAGTGGTGCCTCTTGAAATTTCCAGTGCAAGAAAATATTTTAAAGTGTTTAAGGGGGTCTCCCTATACAGGGGGTGACATAAACATTTTTTTATTTCTGTAGCCCTCTAGCAGCCAAGTTTCTCAACAGATTCCGATAAAACTTGAAATTATAAGTTATTAAGGTAATTTAATTTAATTTAATTATGCAAATCGGATGACAAATAAAAAATTCGAAAATTTACAGCTAAATATTTTTAAGCAGCCGTTTTCAATAAAAATTCATAATGACAGCCCCTGATGGTTCAGAAAAAAATCGAAAATGTACATATATATTAATGGCAATGCAAGTGCTGATTAAATTTTTATGGATGTCTTTTTGAAATTAACTATTCGAGCTATTTAAGCCAAAAAGTTATCATCTTTGTGTGGTAACCACTGTGAAATGTGTAAACAGTAAATGTGAAAAGGCAAAACCAGTATTTATATGGTTATAACAATATATTAAGCCGCCGATTTTTAATATGTGGTACATGTGCAACTCAATTCAACTAGCAAAATATTTGCGCCGCCATGAAGGGTCTCGACACATTCTTTTTATGTTAACAAATACCCATGTGGTGCTACTAAAATTGCAGTAAGAAGTCCAGTAGTAGGCAAGCCAAATTCTTTTTCGAACCCTTACGCTTCGTACGAGAAATTTACCAGTCCAGCTGGTGCTGCCAACGGGGATTTTTGGTTTTCTCCTGTGCTAGAATCATCCAGTCTCTCAATTGGCGCATTAGCATACCTAGCGTAAGTTGCGCTTGTTCAACGTCCAGTGACTAAAGCTGCAACACTATCTGGTGTTTCCATTGTCAGTAGCCCATCGTAAGGAACTTTTCGCAGGTCTGGATCAGTGATAGATCCCTGGCTAATACACAATTTTACCTCCATCCTTCATTGGTCCTGAGTTGTATCATAAAGTAGGATTCGGCCCTCAGATGTGCTTGAACTTGAAGAGGGTTTTCCAGCGTATCCCATGTAGCGGAGTTGAAGGCATTCCTAATATTGAGTGTCACCAGTGGAACGATCCATCGCTTGGTGCGGCTATATGCCTCTGCCTTTTGACCGTTTTCACCAACTCTGCAATTGTATCAATGATATAACGTCCTTCTCTGAAACCGTTGTACCAAGGTCTTCAGTAGCGCGAATCGCGTCAGTAAGTCTTCCCTTGATAAGTTACTCCAGCACTTTTCCAGCAGTGTCTAGGAAGCATAACGGGTGGTATGCAGACGGCAATTCTCGATTTCCCTTTCCCTTGCTGAGCAGCATAGGCCTCGTCATCTTTATCGTACAAGGAAAGCCCCGTCTCAGAGGCAAGCGTAGAATACGCTGAGCAGCAAGCCAAGACAATGGTGATATACAAGTTGCATTTGGGGCTGGAGCCCTCCTTGGTTTCCATAAAGGGCTCCCTCGTCCCGTGATACTTGATTGCTGTTTTAGCGTGGACAGTATGAACATGAACGGGATGGGTAGAGAAGAGCGCCCACACTATCTTTTCCATCTTTTCTAATTCACGTTTGCAAGGCATCCGTAGGACACTAAGCTTGCGCATAACTAGCTTGTAGCCGAGGCTCCACAGATCCTTGTTCACATTGTCTATTTGAGCTTGCCAACAGCGAGTCTTGCTCTTGTTAATCAATTCGTGAAGACATTGTTTGGTCAATTTACATGCTACTATCTAGTAGCATGCCTCGTCCTGGTTTCCTACCCCTTGAGCCTCACGCTGAAGCTTGTGACACTCACTTCACTTTTCAGTGATTTTAGTCCACCATCAGTTTACTGCGAGCTTGCTGTGCAGAAGTTTTCGACGGGGTATAGAAGCGTTGCAAGCAAACGTAATGATGCTCATAGCTGAGTTCATCACGTTTCGAGCCACCAGTTCTTCTGTCCCCTGCGAATCGTTCTGCAGCGAAGTACCTGGTGTGAGCGCCTCAACAAACCTCTCAACGTCCATCCTTCCGATGTTCCATTCAATTGTTTCAAGTCAAGAGCACGAGCGTTGAGAGACAACATTTAAGACCTCAAGCAGAATACAGTAATGACCACTGGCTGAGTAGTCTTCTAATACTCTCCAATTGTGTAACCCCTACTAAGGACTCCGAGGCAAATATCACACCCGGTATGATTCCTTCGCAGCCAATATGGTGGAAAGTCAGCGTATTTCCGGTGCTAAGTACAACGAGCGCCATCATAGCCCCCATTTTCAGGATTCGTTTTCCCTGCAGATCTGTTTGAGGTAAGCTCGTTCTCTAAAGCATTAAGCTTGGCTTGGAAAGATGTTATCGGTTCGTTTGGCGTTAGACACATATTAAAGAAGGTGATCCCTGAACACCAACCCATATGAAATCAACCCCACGTCTACAACTTTCCACCTGGAAATCACTGTTTCGAACCCAGATGGCGGCAGTACCAGTTTCATTAAGATACCATGATGCAGAAGTTTTATCATGCTGTTGCTCACTCAACAGCAAAAAGTAAGCTTTCATGTTCCTCATAAACTGCTCAAGCAGATTTTGGTTGGTTGAACTGCGGTGTAGGTTTAGTTGCAGGATGTGGGTCATCGAAGTTCTGATTTTGTCTTGACTAAAGCTTCTTGTCAAATCTGACATTTTCCTAATCCCAAGCCGTGCCTAAGATCCAGTCTTGGATCCGTATCCTTGCAAAGGATACAGTGTGGCTCCCTTGTACACTCTTTTCTTTGACGTTCTACTTCATCGCATTTGTAATTTGTGTGACCATTGTCAAGGCATTTGAAATATTGAAGCGGCACTGGGCTTGACAGGGTTGGTTGTACTGCTTTAACTTCTGTGTTGATGTCTTTGGGCCGTACATTTTTTCTGATATTCTGCAACACTCTGCGTAGGATCAGCCATCTTGGGGTCTTACGAGCAGTCTCTACTTTGATATGGCTTTCTTATATCTTTTCTTGTGTCAAGTCTTTCTTCTTGTTGGACTTTGCTGTGCAATTTATTTTTAGGCGTGTTTTCAAGGAGTCTCTATACGGCTTTCTTCACTACTTTTCTTAAAACTGTCTTGAAACCCTGGTCTTGTATTTCACACCAATCAAATGCCTTGTCCTTCCTTGATTCATCCCAACCTCCTTTGATTGGGCTAGACCTCATATTTTTATTGATGTCTGATGGTGAAGCTATATGCGCGTGCCCTTAATGCTTAACACTCAGGGCTTCTTTTACATTTTGCTCTTCTACAGTCTTCTGCTCTCTTTCAGCCTTTTGGTCCTCGTTGGCCTTTAGCAAGCTCCTCTAGTAATGCTCTTTGCGCTTCTCTAGTTCAAGGAGCCCATTTGTTGAACTTTTGCCGATTTTTGGTGAGTCGCATGCTGATTTTATTCTTTTCAGAATGTCTCCTACCTATCAGACGAGCTTTTCTTCTTGTTGTCACTGGACAATAATTGTACTTTGCAACCTCCTGTCTTGGAAAAGGTATTTGGCTTCCGTTTTCAAGGACAATATATCAGCCATATTATCGACGGTGGTGGTGAAATAGCATAACGGAGCTCCGTTTGACTGGTCGCTCGCTACTTTGTGGAACTAAGGATGGTTTGTTATTATTTTGGCATTTAAAACCCCTTCCTTCGAAAGCATTTGCAACTGCAATTTTCGAATTAAAAATGTTCTTTATATTTTTTTCTACCACGCAAACATCTGGCGGTATCCTGCAGAAGTCCCTGCTCTCCTTTTTCACGCTCTGGCGTTCGCATCGTTTTGTAGCTGTCTCCAAGCACCGCAGACATTTCAGTTTGGACAAGGCTGTCCGCTATTCTCCGTTTTGTCCCTAGTGTTTTAGCCGACATCGTTACCACTAAAGATGACACCAGAATTGTTGGTTTAAAGACATTTGCCGCGGCTTAAATTTTTGATTTACTGCGCGTTAATTTTTGGAATTACCTGGCTTTACGCACATTTCCTTTATTGTTTGGACGGTGTTAGCGCCAACAAGGGTCTACGCCTGAATGGATTTTCTCATGTGGCCCGAGATCGTTTGAAGATATATCTATTACATAACCTAAGTTCACCAGTTCTATAACGTTGCAGTTCCTGGATGACGAGAGCCAAGAATCTGCTCGCTCACTTCCCTCTGCCGACAGTATTTGGGTTGGGACCCTTTGCACCGTAAGTTTTTCTCCTTTCCCACTTTCATTTTGGCTATTTTTTCTACGTTCCTTCCCATAGCGTTTTACCTATCACCGAGGGTATTTGCAAACTCAAAGTTTCGCCAAGCCTCAAGCCTTCGTTCACTTTTACCACTTATGCTCCCGGCTACCTTCCCTCGATGGGAATGGGTTGCCTAACACCCCGAGAATCTGGGGCATCTCACATTCCGGCTGAAATTACATCAAAAGTAAGGCCAACATTTGTATTTGGATGCTGTTCGCGGAGGAACCTTATGAAAACCCGTTATTCCACGTGTACGTATAGACCGCAATCGCCAAACGATGCAAGTCCTCAAGAATACTCCTGTAGACCAGCACTCACCTGGCGGGAGTGCTGGTTATCTTGACCATGATACTATGTTTAGCATCGGGACTTTGATTATGCCGACTGGTTTTGTTTGGATGCCAGATCCAAGCATTATTTTGTACAGCGAATTTTCGCTAACTATCATTTGTTTACTTGAAGTTTGCGAAGAGTTTGTGCACATCGATGTCGTATTCCCAGCACATTTCGAGCACCTGCTTAGCTGAGAATATTTGGTCAATCGTAGACCATCTACTTTAAAAGTCTCTTAATAAGATGTATACAGTAGACAATGCCTCTGTCATTTTCACACCTTAACTTGTCTCCTTTCTATGTACAAGACGTATTATATATCTTAGCCAGTTTTCTGGTAACTGCTCCTCTGATTTTATTTAACATATTGATTAATGAAGGAGGTTACTTAGATAGGGACTCCCTCTGGAGCAGTTCTGCTAGTTTTCCATCTGTCACAGAAACTTTATTTTTCCTAGTTGGTGATGGGACTGAGACCTCTTGTTCTATTTCTGGGATGTTTATAGCTTTAGTAGTTGTTAGTGACGCTGTGAAAAGCTTCTGGGAGTATTGCAGCTATCTGTTTTTGATTTCGACTTGATTGCTTATTATTGATCTTTGTGCACCTTTGTCAAGACTACTTTGTGGATTGAAGCTGTCTCTTAGTTGTTTAAAAGGGGCATACACAGATTTTTTTTTTGGATTTTGGTGTTGATAGTTAGTCGTTTCTTTCTTCGGCAAATAGTTTTTGGCTTACTGTTAGCGGGTGTTACAGTATTTTTCTTTCACCAGGGTTGGTTGTTGGATGTATTTGTTGTACACCAGGTTCCTTTTTGCAACAGCTTCGTGGCAATTTTCGTCGTACCAGTTGTTCCTACTTTTTTAGTGGATGCTCCAAAACTTCTTCGGTAACTTCTATGACCGCAACTTTTACTGTCTTCCACATGGTTTTGATGTTATCACTAATTTCTTCTACCTATTGGATTTTCGAGCGCTGATATATACATGGACGTTACTGAGCTATCATTTAGCTTGTGTATCTGATGCCTTGGAGTAGCTGATAGTACTTATTTACAGCTCTCCCTGTTATTGTTGCTGTAATTCCATTCTCCACTGTAGACGGTCCCAAGCAAGATTGAGAAAAGAATCTTGTTTCCACCACACCCAGCTTCCATGGTTCCTCAACGGTCTCTACTAATAACTGCAAATACACCTACAGCTCTACTACTAAAACCTACCTACACTACTTCTGGGCTGACGTGAGATGGTGAAGGTGAGTCTTTTGCACCTGATAATGGAATCGAAGTAATAATCATGCCGCCGGAATGGAGGTTGGGCGATGGGCTAACTCCCCGTCCCTGTAAAATCCTACATTATTTCGAAACCTGCAACAGAGCTTTGGAATGGATTGGATCTACGGCAACGATCTTGTAACCGAAAAAGGGACTGTGGAGTTGAATTTTGGGATGTCACATCACTGAAATACCCTTGTACTGTTAAAGACCTTTTACAATAGGCTAGTCAATATAAATTAAACATACTGGCAATCCAGGAAACGAATTGGACTGGAAGTAATATTCAAGATATGAGATCGCACAAAATATTCAAAAGTGGGAAGCCTGCTGGAAAACGAGAATTCGGAGTGGTCTTCATTGTGGATATGGAATTCAAATCGCACGTTATTGATATTAAGGCAATCAGTGAGCGATTGTATATGGTCCATGTAAAAACCAAATTCTTCAAAACTTGGCTGATAAACGTACATGCCGCGACTATAGACAAAGACGAAGAAATGAAGGAAATGTTCTATAATCACCTGGAAAGACTAGTCGACTCATTGCCTACAGAACGACACATACATAGTTCTGGGTGATTTCAACGCTAAGGTATGGAATGAGCTATCTCATCGGGGAATGACTGAAGAATATAGCGTCCACAATGAAACAAATGACAATGGCCAGCGTCTGATTGACTTTGGATGTTGCGGAAATCTAGTTATGCGTTCAACTTGCTTCCCTTATTGACGCATACATAAAATGACCTGGATATCACCGGATGGCAACACACGAAACCAAATGAACCATGTTCTTTGGGTCTCGAGCATACTTGACGTCCGTACATACTGAGGAGCCAATTGTGTAACTTGGATCATTACTTGATCAAATTAACCTATCAATGTCGTATCTCAAAGGCATATTCAGCGAAGACCAGCCCTCTACAGAAATGCGACGCCGAAAGGCTCCAAACTTCTGTAGAAAAACCAGTAAGCTCACATCCTATCTGATAGATCCTTCAAAACAAACAATGAGCTTAGGGTGGAAGTGAAATCGATCATTAAGACCGTTGCAGAACAGACAATCGGACATCAAGCCGAGCGCAAGAGAAATGATGGGTTCGATGATGAGTACTAGAATACGATAGACAAAAAGAATAGACATACAAACAATATCAAGGCAGGAAAGCAAGGACAAAGAGAGAGCATTATGAAAATCCCAGAAGAGAAGCGAATATGATAATCAGAATCAAGAACAGAAAATTCTATGAGGACCAATTGAGAAGCATCGATGTAAGTCTAGCGAGCAATAACATTAGGCAAGCGTGTAAAGGAGTGAAAAGTCTGAAATCAGGCTATCGGCCTAAGACCATGCTCTGCCTTGATGACATCGGCAACATTATCGCTGATGAAAACAAGATTAAGGAAAGAATTGTTTTTCCAGGTGATTATAGAACGTTTCCTTCGTTTCTTCATTCTTTTTTTCAGCCGGGGCGTGTGAATTGATCAGCCAGATTTTGCAAAATGTTACTTTTATACGGATCGCACACAGCCATTCATTGACTGCCTTAAAATTGAATACGTGCGATTTGAATTCTCTTTTCACAATGAAGACCATTCTCACTCTCATTTTCCAGCAGGCTTCCCACTATCCACTAGCCTGTTGTAAAAGTTCCTTAACAGCGCCAGGGTAGTTGAGTGATTTGACTTTCCAGGATCCAATACCGTAGTCCTTTTTTCAGTTGTTAGGTCATTGCCGTAGGTTCAATCAATTTCAAGGCTCCGTTGCAGGTTTCTGAACAATGTAGGTTTTTACAGGGATGGGGAGTTAGCCCATCGCCCAACTTCCATTCCGCCGGAATTGATTATTACTTTCGATTCCATTATCAGATGTGTAAGACTAGCTTTCATCACCTTATGTCGCCACAGAGGACGTGTAGGTAGGATTTAGTAGCAGAGCTGCAAGTTATTGGTATTTCTTGGCATTTAATGTCCCATCGTTGGGGAGGCAATCAACCCAGTGAGCGACCTCAAGACCATTTACTACCATTTGTTTGTGGGGGTTAGGCTAAGGGACCATGGAAGCTGTGGTTTAGGAAAACAATGGGAAGCTCTCCTTCTTTCTTAGGCGGGCTTGGGATCGTCTACGGTGGAGTTATAAGAGCCTTATATCAATCTTTAAGTATATTTATAAAATATCTTTCATTTGATACAGTGCTCGACTATCTTTGATGAAAAAAACTTTAAGGGCTAGTCCGTTATAAAGAGAGACTCCCTTAAAAGATTTTGAAATATTTTAAACTTCGACATTTGGGAGTCAAAAACCTCTGACCATTTCATAAAGTTTGAATTTTCTGGCTGCTGTAGTTTCTGACGAAACTATTGGGTCTATAACTTCATTCGTGCGGTTTTTTTTCAAAATTTGAACGTTTATTCAAGAAAAAAATTGTTCAATAGTATTATTCAAAGTATTGTCCATCTGAAGCTTTGACCTTTTCACATCTTTCTGGCAATTTGTGGATCCCATCCCAAAAGAACGGCGCCGGCTTGGAAGCCAAGAATGAAGCAAGCCAATTTTTGATGTCCTGCTCTGATGTGAACCGTATTCGAGTGAGGGTGTTCTGCATCGATCGGAACAAATGGTAGTCGAAAGGGGCAAGGTCTGGACTATAAGGTGGGTGTCGTAAAACTTCCCATCCACTGTTTTCCAAATAGTTCTTAACCGGAAAAGCAACGTGGGGCCGAGCGTTGTCATGATGGAAAATTATTGCCTCGTGTCTAGTCGCACCTTTCGGGCGTTTTTCGGCTACTGCTCTCTTCAAATGGATTAATTGTGTTGGATAGCGTGCTCCATTGATGGTTTCACCTGGTTGTAGATGCTCATAGTACAGCACACCCTTCTGATCTCACCAAATACAGAGCATTACCTTCGCGTCATGGATATTCGGCTTTGCCGGTGATTTGGTTCGTTGGCCGGATTTCACATATAATTTTTTGCGCTTGGAGTTGTCGTAATGGATCCGTTTTTCATCACCAGTAACAATCCGATGCAAAAATGACTTCCTTTTGTTGCATTCCAGTAGCATTTCGGACATGCAAAACCGCCTTTCGACGTCTCTCGGCTTGAGTTCATGTGGAACCCAATTTCAATTACTTTTGAATATATCCAGCTGCTTTTAAACGTTTTGAAATGGCTGCTTGAGTGACACTCAACGGTTCTGCGAGCTCTTCTTGTGTTTGGCAACAATATTCATCGAGTAATGCTTCCAGTTCTTCATTTTCAAACTTTTTTGGCTGCCCAGGACGTCTCCGAAGCTAAAATCACCACTTTTAAATCGTGCAAACCACTTTTGGCAGGTTCGCTCAGCTAGAGCATGTTCACAATAAACTTCCACCAAAATACGATGACTTTCGGCAGCAGTTTTCTTCATATTAAAGTAATGAAGAAGAATTCCCCGCTAAAACACTTTTTCAGGAACAAAGTTCGACATATTTAAGTGAAAAAAAATTATTATTTGTCGCGCTTCAAATGATTGGCATACACTGAAAAGATGTACAATGACAGTAGCTTTCCAACGCAGGTTCGGAATATTGGAACGATGTAATATTATACAAGTTACATCATCTCTTAGCAAACCGCACGAATTAAGCTATAGACTCAATATTTTATGATGGACGCAAAACCATTAGGTCCTTTTAAATTTTTCTACAGAGCTCCAAAAAAGACATTAGCCACTAGCAGTTTTGCTTGGCTGTGAAACCGCTGGCTGCTACATTGATCAAGTGCAGTTGGGGCAAACATAATCTTTGGAACCGTGACGACAGAAAACTTCTAGGTGAATTGCGCACTAAGTTGGAAGCAAACTATCATCACTGTCGCAGTTAGATGTCTTACCCCCTTATACAAGGGAAACTCCGGTGGGACTGCTTGGTCTTGCCTAATCCCCCAGAGAACGGGTCGCTGGCACCACTCACTCACCTTGAGAGCCCCAAGAACCACGAAGTGAGTTTGCGCCCTGCCGAAGCATTTGATCTCGTATATTCCTCTTCCTTATTGCTTAGCGCTATTATGTCGCGGTCACACCAGGGAAAATTATGAAATACCGCTGTAAAAATAAGCAGCTCACAAGAATACGTGTAACACTCACGAAACGCCTGACTACACCGATTTGAAATCCATTCTTCAAACCTAAAACTTCTTAAAAACACAGAAAAGAAATGGGAAAAAAACCTTCCTAGATTCGGGATTCACCTAGTCCCCACTCGGTTAGCCGGTACTTTCTAAATAACTTGTAACTAAGCAAATGACAAAATGCAATTTCAGCGAACAAATCCTACCGGTTAAGACACAGAAACGTCTTCAGTGGAAGGAAAATCAAACTCAATTAGGTTTCTTTAAATTTACAAACAATGTTATTAATACGCAAACTAATTGAATTTAAAACATCACACTTTATCTCAACTCAAAAGTTAGAATATAACACTTTGCACCATTTTTTTCAAATTTATTCGCATTCGATCAATAATTTGGCCGAATTACCTATACTAAATTCTACTCGTTGGGGCCCTTTTGCAGCAAATTTTGAAAAAAAATCACCTTAAAAGTAATGACTAAACTTTCGCGATACAATTTCGCTACGACCTCTGCCTGTTTTGAGGGAAATCCCAGAATAAATAACAAAAAACCAGCGCCAAATTAAAACCACCATATTTTTCTCGTCCCATTCAATTGTTTTAATTTTCCACTCAGAGGTGATTTCAATTTCTAGACGTTGCAACTGATTTTCACCTTAATGAAAACTTCATCTTCTCATTTGTCTGTGTGAAGAAAAGGTGAATCCAACAAGCGTCAGTAGGGCAGTTCTCATCTGCCAAAACAAACATTGATTTGTTTTGATAATTTCAAAGTTAAGGTTTATTTGATGTTGCGTATTGCAATGTTCGAGTACGCTCTAATTGGTTAGTCAGATTTATTCTTTCCAATAAAATCAATTGATAATAGACATACTCTGCTGTTCAAGTTGAAGTCCAGCAAGTTTTGCACCCAAATTATTTCTGTTCTAGAATTTTAATCATTTCGTACTCAGATTGCAGCAATTTTCACGTTATATTCATTCTGATCAACCAATTTTTACATGTTTCATGATCAACTACTAGCTGCTGCCTTTCTTGGATGTCTTTTTGTGGGAACTTGTGCTTGAAATACTTGGAAACATACTTCAAATGTGCATGTTCATTTCCTTTTCATCAACTTTTCCAAGTAAATAACATATTTATCCGCAAATGTTTCAGAAAAGAACTTTAATTAGTGACGGTTAAGTCTTCAAGCTTGGATTCATCTCCAATGCACTTGCAGCTGAGTAAGGTTTTGGAGCATATCAATCAGTTCACGACTTTGGTTGTTCCCCAAAAAATTTAAGTGGTTTCTGTTTTGCGAGAACTAACTTTTTATGGCTGCCCTACGATTAGTCATTTACTTTGTTTGCTAGTTGTCTACTCCACCGCCTTCTTCACCAAGTATTTGCGTACGTTGGTGGAAGAATACTCCAGAGTGCTCGGCTCTCAAGTCCGCAGTGTACTAGTGAATGATGTCCCGTGTCGCATGCGCATTCTCACATTCGGGTTCCGGCAGTGTTAACCACATCCACTTTGATGTTATTCAAATTGCGGCTTCAGGGGCATTCAATTAGGTTTCAGCAGTGAAGAAGGTTTGGGGTTCGATCAGTGGGATGTCTGTTGAATGTTGCTGACTAGTTTGGGATTCGATCAGTGGAGTGTTCTATTGTCAGCTGCTGGTTGATGTCTCCTGCCTTAAGTACTGATGCATACCTTAGTGATGTATGGCTACTGCGATGATCGGTCAATAATTTGGCATCATTGCTGCGCAAAGATGAAGCTTTACCTAGTTGAGTCTTGTGCTTATAATGACATCATTGCATTTAAAATAGTTCTAATATTTCTTTCAAATGAATGAGCTCCCAAACGGATTGGGTGTGCTCTCCTTTTCATATAGTTTGCGTACTTTGCCTCGTTTGCCCGGTTAATCAAAGTGAAAAGTGCCGACAAAAACTTTAGGGTGATAGGTATTGGCACAGGTGATACTCATACAAGCAACCAGCTGGCAGAAACAAGCGACTTAGGGACTTCTAATTTCCATATAAATACTCGTAGATAGCGTAGGAAAATAGCAGTTCATTTTCGATCGAAGAAAATATTTACTCTAAATTATCTTTTTGTGAATTTATGCTTGAATTTCATTTGATACGCATATCAAAATATATTGAACTCGTTGATGAAGAGTGCAGTTGCCGTCTGTATATTGAGAGAATATATAATTTATACCCTTTTCAGTGGAAATAAGTATGAGCACTGGCTCAATTTGGTGAAGTGGTTGGTATTCTTATTCTTTAAGCTCGGGCAAAATAAATATTCAACTAAGAAAACGCCATTGAATCTAAGTTGTTGTGGTGACGCAAAAGAATGCGTGACATAGATTTGGGCTGAAAGGTTAGATCCTTTATTTTGAAAATCTCTCGAAAGAATTACCACATAAACTTTGCGACAAATGCTTACGTTCAATATCAATTTGCTTCAAAAATGCCTAAACTTTTTTATACTTCAGTGACAAATAATTTTAACATATCTTGTTTTAATATTTTGATAAATGTTTCAAATCTGTCAAGCAGCTGGTATAAAAAATAGATTTTTTTTTTTAATGAAAAGGATTTATGCCACTGTGACAATTGTATAGGTTCATTTAATTTAACGAGTATTTTTGCCACGTTCTCGATAGGGTGTATTCTAGCTGTTTTTATGAAATCATCCCAGTCTGCTGGTACTTCAAGAGAATACACTCCTTTTTTCTTTCCAATCAATGCAAAATCTGCATAATTTGGCAGGTATGTGTGACCTCTTACGGGAAATACATGCTTTACAGTTTTAAATACCTTTAGTACATGTACTAAAAAGTTTTGAAAATATACCATTACGTGGTTCTTCTTTTGCCCACTGCACCCATCGCTGAGTAAAATAAGATTGTCTGATGTTATGTCATTATTGTTTAAATAGTGAAGTAACAGTGAAGTGACCTCAGATGCACCCTTTTTTCCTGACATTTCCGTGTAACAGTAAATTGTTGCATCATCGTTTGACAAGTTATGCACTCCGAACACATAAATGTCGGGAGTAAAACACGTCGCCTGTTTTAATGTGTGGTAGGGAAAGATTCTGCATAAAATCAAATGATAGCAACATGCATTTTCCTTGCCTTGCCTTCTCTTTATATATATTTTTCAATTCACGGAATTTTTTAGCTTTCTTCAAATGCAACGTTTTTTGAATATTTAGTTCACTTTTTTTACAAGCATCATTTTCACTCATTATTTTTAAATTCAGCTCGTCACAAATGCTGCAGGTGTCAGATCTTGGAAGGCCAAATTTGATATTAAAATGTTTTGTAAATACTGTTAATATGAAATATAAGAAATCCTGATCTGAACTTTGTTCAAAAACAAGTCATGCATTTTCTTTACACTTAACTCTTCTGGCAAATATGTTGTGTTTGGGTTATTACGTAAAAAGTAGTGAGACTGCCTTCCCTTGAAGCTCTTGATGTGTAACTTTATTAACTCCAGTATTGGATCTGGGACTGCATGAGGTCTTGTGGTATGCTTACCTCTGCCATTTTTGGGTAACTGACCTGAAGATATTTTGGCCTGAATTGTACGCAGCCTTCCTCTGGTAATTCCATGCAAATTCATAAACGCTGTGGAGCACACTGGCAACTCTTCATCATTAGTTCGCACTTTGTAATAATATGCTAAATCATGGCTGAACGAATCATCCTCTTCATCACGGTTATGTCTAGGTCTTCTTTGTTGGACACTTCTGTACGATACTAGTCCTGTAAGATGCGCGTCTTGGTCATTTCTTTTCTTTTTTTGTTCAGTCGTTAATTGCCTTTTGCACCTAAAAACAATGACGATCTTTATAGGTCATCGTGCGTAGCGAAGGCGAGAGCTAAAAGTTATCAACATAATATGTACCTACCTGCAGTCAGGGCGCGTCACAACACCACTTCTTAAACGACCAACGTGATCAATGTGGGGCTCTCCGCCAACCTTGCATCTTTTTATTTTTTCGCGTTTAGAAATTATTTTTTTTCTTTTGTTCTTCCAATGTACACTGCTAGATTCATCTCGTGGTATTTTATCCATTTTTTACGAATAAAATACACAACAGTACAACAACTTACAATCCCACCGAGAAAGAAAACTAGATCGTCTGTAAGTCACGAACAGAATGAGCAGACATATGAAATACGTCAAACAAGCATTTTTTCCATTTTTGTTGGAAAAACAACCATTTTCATGAGTTGACTCCGAAATTGCCTTGACTTTGGTTGTTTTTCCAAATATCAAACAAACTTATACCCAGAATATCGTTTGACTAATGCACTTTTACGAAAAAATGTGTTTTAGGTTTGATTGCTATGATTACATAGAAACTAAATATCGTTTTTTTCCTCTTTTGACATTGGTTGTTTTTCTAAATATCCCTTCAATTCCTTTATTCTCTCGTTGTTTGTTGTGTAAAAGTGATAGAAAAAACAAACAAGCTGAAGTAGCAGGAGAGTGCTCCTGCCAGAAGGGTATTGTTAAAATTATTAGTAAATCAAAAAATATATTCTGTATATCAAAACTTGACTAATATACAGATTCCATGAGTTGAGTTCGAAAAATTATTATGGTTATTATGAGCAAAGCAAAACTTGTTGCATAAAGACCAGTTTTGAAAAGTTCTCATTAAGGCCTTTCATTTGATACCCATATTGCCTCCATGCGATGAACATTTTTTTCAGGGGCAACAACCCGATATGGGGAGAACCCCCTTAAAGACTTTATAAATTTCTTTTCGTAGTAAAACTTTGAAGAGGGCGTCACTTCGCACATACTTACAAAATTTTTTGTTTCTAACTTTTGTAGTTTGTGAGAAAAAGTGGTGTGACACACGTACGGACAGACAGGACGCGATTATAGTAAGGTATTGTAAAATGAGTTTACAATACCTTAAAAACATGCTGTGTTAACAAAGTGCGCGTTTAAAAATTTTACAATGATTTTGTTGTTACTAATTTCTTGTGTTCTTTGTAGAATATCAATAGGTCTCCATTGTAGCGTTTAAGTTTAGACTTAATTTAATGTCATTTCAATTGTTTCCCTTTTATTTGGCGTGAAAATGTATCTCTGGGTTCACTTGAAAAATCTCTGTTTCACTTGTTCATCCTAACACTAAATATATCTTATGTGTGTATGACAACTTTAGTTCGACAATATAGACATGGTTCGTACTCAAAAGTTTTGTATATAAAAACAAGTTGGGTAAACAGACCTACGCTCATGTCAGAAGGGTTTTGTACCCAAATTCTCAGAAATGCAGTCACCAGCAATGAACAACGTCAAGAAATATGTCAAAGAGATGTGCACGTGCAAAAGAAAATCCATTGTTTTTCTACTTTCAACAGTCGCCATTCTGTTGCGAACCGACAAAAATCACTCAAATCATGAATTCTCAACAATATTAATGTTATTGACCTTATTGAAAAATTTCAAGAAGATCAAATCAAAACTATAGTGACTGATTCGGTGGAAAGTTCATAAGATACCAAAATCATGTGTTATTGTTGTTGTAATTGGAGAAATTTCAAACGGCTATAACTTCCGTGTATATGATTCGATTTTCATCAAACTTACAAAGTTTAAGAACCCTTACGTAAATATCGAATGTCGTTCAGTTTAAGGGTACCGTTGCGATTTTATTGGGGAAAATGTGAAATTCGAATATCATACTATTATTAACAAAGTTGAGCGAATTTCGACTTCTAAGGTATTTGTTGTTGCTGTACTCACAAACAACTACCACTTTAATTTTTTTCCAGATCACAGGTGTCCAATCGCGAGGGGGGACACAAATATTTCGTGTATTTCCCCTCCCTGCGCGTTCCTCGAAGCAAAAAGTATCAAATTAAGACCTGTTTTGAAAAGTTCTTATCAAGACCTTTCATTTGATACCCATATCGGCTACCTTTGATGAAATTTTTTTTTTTCGGGGGCCATTCCCATATTGCTCACTCCTTTCAATAACGACATTTCTCAAAAATGGGCAATTTTGAGTTATGACTATTGTCGAAATGCCCGTAAAGAGTAGTGCAAAATCGTCATATCTGTAACTCAATATTTAGCCGCTTGAGCCCACTAGTGTCGTTTCTCCATTTAAAAAAGTTTAAGAATGATCTTTTCAAGAGTGTCACAATTCAGTTGCTCTCGAACCATTGAGCAGGAAGTACATAGGCCTATTAGTGCAAGAGAGTATTATTTTTTTATAACGCGTTATTCAACTCAAGGTATGTGTAGTTTTTATACGAAGTTTTGTATCAAGAATGCACTATTTGGTTTTATGTCAGTATTGTAAGGAAAATATATAGCTTACTCTTGTGTATCATTTTTATTGATAAAGTTCTTGCACAGTAATTGGGAGAGATCAATTGTACTATTTTTAATTAGGACACTATTGTTAGTAAAAAATTCTTCCTGATACAGAGTAGTTTTGGATCAATTTATTTTATGACAATCTTCCACTAAAAATTCGACCCCTTATCAGGGATATTTGCAGTCTCATTTCGGAATTTGTCATTATTGTCAGTATAAGATTAGCTGTTTGCAAATAGTCACAAGTTGCAGCATGTTCCTGCCAGTCTTTTCTTCAATAGGTAATGAACCTCTTGCTCTTTCAGGTGGATCATTATGTCTTCTCGAGGAGAATAAATGTTTAAACTAGCATTAAGTATTACTAAAAAGAAAACTTAGGAAGAAACTGCTTGTAGAAATTCGCCCGACAGTGGAGGTAAACAACAATTGATGACGCTTAACACTAAATATGCATGAAACGGTACTCAATTGTTTTGATGACTATTTTCTCAACTCAATTAGTACATTTATTTTGTACATTTTTGTTGTCTAAATCTTATTGAACTAAAAAAGCAGCAACATGAATAGATTTGGAGGACAAACTGTATCAGTATCATGATTCGACTTGATTTGTAAGTCGGGAAGTTAGCAAGCTACCTGCTAACTTCCCGACTTAGAATTATGGTTACTATTTCATTTGCATTTCTGCCTGCTGCAGGAACCCGTCATTCTTCATCGGAGTCTAGCAGTTCCAGAGATTCAAGTGATGGAAGTGAATCTGAGGTTTTCGATGATACTGATGCGGACAAAATTGGGATCCTTTATCTCATTTTGAAAGCAGTGAAGATGAAAACCAGAAACACGTTAACCGTGTTGCTATTATGACCAAAAAAACTTCAAGTAGTGATGCTCATAAAGCTAGTAAGATAAATTCAACAAACAGCGCTCCAGATTTAATGCATTCAGTGCTACTAGATAGCACTGTTAGCCATATTCCCGACCTACCTATAAGTAGAACTCCTACTTCAACAAGTGATGCAGAAACCACCGTTGCTGCTATCGTTGATGATCTGACGCCGGTCAAAATAGGAAAAAGGAAAAAAATGAATCCAGCTGGAAACGGAACATCTTGAAAGCAGCTAGAAATAGTGGAAAAGAATATGAAACTTATTCAAAGACAAATCCTGTGGGAGAAGCGAGGAAAATGAAAACTTCATGTACAAATTAATGCCGTTTACAGTGCTATGAATAACTCAGTGAAGATGAAAGGAAGAGTATTTTTGATGCCTATTAGAATCTAGGAGACGTTGCTAAACAGAGGGAGTTCATTCATAACTGCACATCGGAAATTAAGCCAAAATACCGCTACGTGCGTGAGGGTGGACAAAGGCCTCGACGAAATAATAATTCTGCGTTCTTTTTTAATCTCCGTGACCGACGCATTCGTGAATGTAAGTTATTTTTTAAAAATACTTTAGATATTTATGACCGCCCTATTCGTACTGCTTTCGAGAAAAAAGACAAGCTAGCAGGTGCAGTGATGCCAGAGGATAAAAGAGGAAAACATGGAAAGCAACCCAAGATGGACGAAACTATTAGGAAGAGAGTAACAGAACACATCAACAAAATCCCTAAAATTGAAAGTCTTTATACCCGCAAAAATACCACTAAACATTACATTGAAGGAGGTAGAACCATAACAGATATATATAACGATTATGTGAGCAACTGCAGAAGAGATGATGTTACTTTCTGTAATTTCAATTACTTCTACAACATTTTTGCCAATAACTTCAATTTAAGTTTTTTCAAACCAAAGAAAGATCAGTGTGAAACTTGTGTTGCTTATGAGAATATGTCAGAAATAGATAAAGTGAGCATAAAAGCAAGCTACGATCAGCATTTGGTTGAGAAAGAGTTATCAAGGAAAGAGAAGGAGAAATATAAACAGGAACTAGCGAACAAAGCTTTGTTATCAGTTTACAATTTACTAGCTGTAATGCCGTTGCCAAAAGGTGATTGCTCAGCGTTTTACTATTCATGCAAATTAAATGTAATTAACTTTACGATAACTGATCTTCTTAATAAAACCACTGATTGTTTTGTTTAGGATGAATCAAACGGCCACCGTTGGGTAAATGAGCTCGGTTCGTGTGTTTTAAAATATATAGAGAAAAATATTGGAACATACAAGGACGTCACTTTCTATTCCGATAACTGTAGTAGTCAGCAAAAAAATCAATTTATGGTAGCCGCATATATCTTTGCTCTTCGTAAAAACAACCTTAATTCTATCACTTACAAATTTTTAATTAAAGGCCACACCCAAAATGAAGCAGGTTCTGTTCACTCTTTGATTGAAAGAAAAATGAAACAAGAAGTTAAAAGCGGCCCAATTTATACGCCAGAAGGTCTCATTTCTTTGATCAAAACAGCAAAAAAACGGGTGAACCATTTTCTGTAAATGGGCTTTCGTATGAAGATTTCTTCGATTTGAAACGTTTAGCAACTGATATCGGTCCTCTGCGTTTTGTTAAAAAATACACAAAATCAACCGATTAAATTTAAAGAAATCAAAGTATTGAAAGTTCAACAAGATTACCCAAATTCATTTTTTTACAAGAACTCTTATGAGGATTCAGACTTCATGGAAGCCACAATTATAAAGAAAGCCAAGGGTAATGTCTGTTTAAAACCTGCCTTCGAAGAAAACCCTAAGATTTCTGAGACTAAAAAGAGAGACCTTATGCGACTTATTGAAAAAAACTTAATACCAAAAGTTTACAAAACTTTCTACGAAAACCTTTAGTATTCGTCAGAAACAATATCAGTTGTTTTAAAGTTTAACTCTTATGCAACCACTTCAGTATGAAATATCCATTTATATTCTTTACTTTTCTACTATTGTACTATTGAATTATATTTTAATTTGTTTAAATTATCAAAAAGAAAAAAGAAATTTTGAATTCGTTTTAAAAATAAAATGATTTTACTTCAAACTGTGTTTTATCTTCAACAAATTCCTCAACCATTAAGTAATAATCTAAAAAATAAGAAGTCTATTTTGAATGTAATTATTCTTCAAAGAATGTCATAGTTCAAGATAATTTAATCCTGGAATTCCATATTGAATTATTTTAAGGAAAATATCGTCATATTTTGAAATGCTGCAAGCACAATCCATGAAATTTTGAACAAGAATGTCATCAATCAAATAAAAATATTTAAAATTTAAATTTTTTTCTGTTTATCCTTTTCAAACTGAGAAAATCTCAGTCATTATCTAAAACAGTCTGCTGTATAGTGAAAAATTCAAGCGGTAGCTTAATATTCTTATTTTAAAAGATTTTATGCCACTTTCAAACATTAAAATCATTCTCCTGGAAAATCACATTTTTTGAGATATGACGTGGTTGAAAGGAGTGAGCGATATATGGGGAGACCCCCCATTAAATACCTTATGTATTTTTTGTAGTTGAATTTTGAAGAGAGCACCACTTTACACCTGCATACAAAATTTGATGTTTCTAGCTTAAGTAGTTTGCGAGAAAAAGTGGTGTGACACACGGACGGACGGAAGGACGGACAGACAGGTCGCGATTTCAGTAGGGTTTTGTAAAATTATTTTACAAAAGCCTAAAAAAGGAATATTTGCAATAAAAAGTATAGCATAAAAACATCACTTGCACTACGACGAATATAATTAAACGTATTGCGTACAAATAAATGTGTACGTTATTTTTAGTCTTTTAAAAATGTTTGTGGTTGCTTTCGCGATGAATTTGTTCTTTAATAGGAAAGTTAAGAAATCACATTGGCTTGTCTGTTTCATTCCATCAAAACAGTTTGTTTTTTTTGTTTACGTTTTCATTCAAGACAACAAAAAGAATCCGTTGGTTTTAAACTATGTATGAGAGAGATAGAGATCCATAATGATTTGAGACTGCATATAAGCGATATGTCTTGTTGCCTCCCATTCGCAACTCTGTACGTGCTATTTATGAGTTCATATTGAGATTTGTTAGTGGAAAGTTGACAAAAGTTTACTTCTTCTTGTATGTGTTTCCAAACCCGTTTGAGTCGGCAGAAAAAAAAATCTTTTAAAGTGTCTAACTTAAATAAGGGGCGACTTCGATGTATCTAATTATTGATCGCGTCACACTCTTGCAATACCTAAACCGAGTTGTAATTAGCAAATGACTATTTCAGCTTGGTGTAAAAATAAACAATTATCATCTCAAATATCATGAGACACAGATTAATAACTATGATTTTTGGGACACTGAATCATTTCTCATATTGCCTCTCCACGGTAAAGTCTTTTGACCAGCTAGCACGATGAACCACCAATTATTTTTGAATTAGTTCCGTGATACATCATCGATTAAAATTAAGTTGCTCTACCTATAATTGTCGCGGAGTTTGGCGGAGCGCCTCACAAACACACGCTTATTACCTAGTTTACCTCGACATATGTAGACTTTCCTACTCCCTACTCCTACTTCCGCTTCTTCGATTGAATTATACTTGTTGCGTATGGCACTGGCATTACCGTAGAAATTCACTTCAGGCGTGTGCAATTGAAAACAATGATCATAGCCGGCATTGGAGAAGGTCGCCACCGATAATTCATTTAGCAAAAATCCAATGCATTTCACAAGTAACAGCGATTGTCTAGCCGTATCTCCTCTTATTGTATGTGCTGGGAATCCTATTGAGAAGTCCTACAATTCCAGTTGAACGCCTCCCAAGTCGTTAATAATGTAGATGCCTGTAAATGCCAAAAGTCGTGTGCAGGGTAGAAATGAAGAAGTCATGAAAATGATTCATCACATAAATACCTGTAAAATCAGCACCACGTCTTCTTCCTTCCCACTGGAACCATATGCTATGGTGTATCATTCTGCCCTCCACACAAACGCAGAACACGCAAGTCGACGGAAATTCTGACAGTGAACTGCCGAAGGTCACTTCGCGGAATTACTCACTGATACAGGATGACTAGATTTCTCCAAATCTCGAAATGAATTTTTCGCGTGATTTCAATCTCGCCTGTGTTCTTCGCACCAAGCAAATTTCGCAAGAAAATATATCTTGAACAACCAAAGAAAATGTGTCTTGAGCAACCAGCCCACGGTCGCGCGGACCGACTCTTGGGACTTGCATTTCTTGTGGACTCCTGGGCCCCGATTGTGGTTTGCAATGACTTGGGTTGGTTGGGTTTTTAGGGATGCATCAGACCACGACTATTTAGCCGCACTTCTGTCGCAAGTTACACATGGTTAAATGGAAGCCCGCACACTGTTATTTTCGACAATTTTGTCCAGTTGGGCAGTCGCAGGAATTTGCGATTATTCCTAAAACCAGTTTAGTAGGTAGTTTTTGTGATACTCGCGCAGGCGCACATCATTTGGACATTTGACGCTGACGTGCACGGAAGTTTCTTGCATAGCGCACAAATGAGTTAGCGCATGTGTTCCTGGCAAAGACATACCTTCAAATGAGCATATTAGTTCTGCGCATGCCTGAAGTTCCTTTGCAAATCTTGTCGCAGTGTGTTCGTATTTGCGTCTGAAAATCGCTGGTTACGGCAGAAAAATCGCAATGTGGCCGAACCCTTAGGGTAACCGCAGAGTTTTGCACTGCTCCTCACTTTTTGATTCTGCATCGATTGTTCGATTGGATCACGTCCCCTGGACTGTATGGAGTAGTCGCGTATTTGCGTATTGGACGGCGAAAGTAGCTCAATCCAAACAACACGCTTATTGGATACCCTCCGCTGGCTTTTCATGTTTTCCGAGCAAGGAAAATGCTATTTTCGTTGGATTGGAGACAACCTCGAGCTCGAAACACGTAAAACTGGGATTTTTGCTCGTGCACTTCGCGAGCTTCTCGGATTTATCTGTTCTCGCTTGCGGGGTTAGAATAGAGAGAACGCCAGCTAGAGTTTTTAGCTCTTAACACTTTAGCGAAAAGCACAAGGGACTATCAGTTCATTCAGTTGAGAAAAATGTGCCACAATCAGCCCAACCGCCTCGCTCGGTTTTTCTATTCCAACTTCCCGTTTGCTGCTCGTCGTAACCTTATGGAACCTCGAAAACAGTTGCTCGTACGGCCGTGCTAGATTGCATTCGGCAATGCCATACACGGACGGAATGCATTGAATCAGTCCTCCCAGGACCGAAATTTTAATTGGCGGATTTAAAAATTTTTCATGAAAAATCAACTGAGGTAAAGGAAAATGAAAAACGTTCTAAATAGTAATAAAAGTTAAATCTTATGAAGAATACAACTAAAGAGAAACTTTTAAATTTAAAATAAATGCAAATTGATATAAAATTACATTTAATAATAATAATAAAAAAGAAAACTTTTTTTTCTTTAAAAGCCGTCGGGCCTTTCTTAGTTGTGTGAGCAGACGCGTTTCGACTACTTTGAGTCATCTTCAGTGTCTAAAGGATGTGTTGGAGGGAGCGGCTTTATATTATTAGCGGATGGGTAATTAGTGGATGCGTAATTAGTGGATTGGTAATAAGGTCAGGAAGCAAATTACTCAAGTGCTAAATTATACCAGGTAGGGGGATATTATGTTTTTGTTTTTTTGCTTGTTGGCTGTCCATTTGTTCTGTTTCATCTCGTTTCCGTTTTCGTCTAAGAATGTGGTCTAGGACTGAGAAAATTGCGTCGGAATCGGTAAAAAGTTGTTCGTTGATAATGTCACCGTCTGTCTTTCTAAGTTTATAAATTTCAAGCCTTTCTAGGATGTCAAGTCTCGGTCCTTTGCTTGTTTGTGTAGCAATTACATAGAGTTTGTCATAGCGTCAGGCTCATGTGCGTGGTTTTGTAGGTGCGTCGCATAATTGGAGCCTGCCTTGTTGATTAGAAAGATCGTAGGTGCTCTTTGTATCTTGTCGTTAGTTTTCGTGTTGTCCTTCCTATATATACCATGTCACAGTCCTTGCATGTCAGTTTGTATATGCCGCTGCCTTCGTATATCGATGTGTCATTCTGTTTTGGCTTCAGTTTGTTTCCAATGTTGTTGTTCGTTTTGAATGCAGTTTGCAATTTGTATTTCCTAAGGAAGTTTGATAGTTTGTATGTCTCTTTGCCTACGTATGTTAACGATACCCACTGTTGGTCGTTCTTATGAGTTTCAGTCGGTTGGCGTTCCTGTTTTTGTTTGTACTATGTGACAAGTTTGTCAATGTTGTATTGTTTGTATCCGTTATTATTAGCTATTCTGTAAATGTTGTTTAGTTCATTGGAGTAGTTAGTAGGAGTTATGGGGATGGAGTGAAGCCTCTGCACCATTGATCTGTACGCTGCTAGCTTATGTTGTGAGGGGTGGTTAGATGTTTCATGTATGGTATGATCAGTTGTGGTTGGTTTTCTGTACATTTTGTAGTCCAATCGTGTTTGTTCACGTGTCACAGTTATGTCCATATAGTTGAGTTGTCCGTTTGACTGCGACATGGTATATATAGGAAGGACAACACGAAAACTAACGACAAGATACAAAGAGCACCTACGATCTTTCTTATACAACAAGGCAGACTCCAATTATGCGACGCACCTACAAAACCACGCACATGAGCCTGACGCTATGACAAACTCTATGAAATTGCTACACAAACAAAGCAAAGGACCAAGACTTGACATCCTAGAAAGGCTTGAAATTTATAAACATAGAAAGACAGACGGTGACATTATCAACGAACAACTTTTTACCAATTCCGACGCAATTTTCTCAGTCCTAGACCCCACTCTTAGATGAAAACGGAAACAAGATGAAACAGAACAAATGGAAAGCCAACAAGCAAACAAACAAAAACATAATATCCCCCTACCTGTTATAATTTAGCACTTGAGTAATTTGCTTTCTGACCTTATTACCCATCCACTAATTACCCATCCGCTAATTACCCATCCGCTAATTACCCAGTCGCTAATTACCCATTCTAGGACTATATGTATAAAGTCGCTCCCTTCAACACATCCTTTAGACACTGAAGATGACTGAAAGTAGTCGAAACGCGTCTGCTCACACAACTAAGCAAAACCCGACGGCTTTTAAAGAAAAAAGAGGATTGGCCTGCGGATATCAAATAAACAAAATTATTGACTAAAAAGAAAACTATTTTACAAATTACAATTATGAATGGAAGTAATTAAATATTTTTCTAAATCTGCCAACAAAATATCGTATAGGAGGTAGGAAGGGTTTCGAGCAGTTTGCTTGTGTGACTGCTCGATTACTACACAGGTGGTAATCGCGGACAAAAAACGGTTTTCGTTGGATGGTCCAGATGATATTAGGAAGGAAGCTATGTACCTGCTATGCCATCATTCTCGACTAGGTTCCCTTATAATATGAGGAGTCATATCATATCATGGAACTATTGACCTAGTTATCCTACCTGGTAGATAAATGGGAACATCTTATAAACTGCTGTTAGTGGGGGAAATCCCTAAAATGATTGAAATGTTCCACGACGACCCATGGATTTCACAATACGATATTGCACCAATTCACACAGCAAAAAAAGTTGTCCTTTATCTCGGACAAAAGTGTACCTGGGTTAGGCTGGGTGCCGAACTCTCCCGCTGTCAACACAATAGAAAATATTTGGAGCTGGCTTGTTCGGGAAGTTTACAGCAGTGCCAAATAATCCAATGCTGCAGAAGAGTTAATTCATGGAATCAAGGCGGCTTGGTTGAAAATATCGCAAGTGTATTCCATTCTGTATACGATGCCCTGCCTCGTAAAGTGTTTCGAATTATTTTGAATAAAAATGATGGAAATATATGCTTTTAAATAAAATTATTGCTGTTGGTTTTTAGTATTTATTCTCCTCGATGCTTAACTGGAATATTATATTATTGAAAATTATGAAATCGTCCTTGAATCTAAGCAAATCTCGCACAAGCTAGTGACTTTCCGAATCACATCAATTACTGTAATTTAAGGATAAAGTTCGTAGTGGGTTCAAATCATCTATTTTATTTCTGATATTCCATGGTTTCAAAAAAGTCTCTGTTCTACCGTTTTTTGCATGGAAAGATTGTTGAACCTAAGCATTTGTCGCGCAGTGTATATTGAAGTTAATTGGTTAGATCTTCAAATTTGTTATTCTCTTTAGCATTTTTGCTGACTGTTCCGGGGAGCTGAGCCCCGTCAGGTAGCTCCCAGGGCATTTTTAAGGGTTAACGAGCTGCACTAACCTTTCTTATCTCTACAGGTTAGTCGCGACCCTATGGCTTCAGCCGGAGCACCCAGTGGGGAGTCGTAACTAATTTTGACAAGCAAGACAGTGATATGGGACGATAATTGGTTACCGCTCAAGGATAGCCACTATTGAAAATCGGAATATAGCATAGAAGAAAAAACTCGATCCAGCTTTTAAGTATTATGCCATTTCTTCATAATTTAAGTAAACCATCAAAAAGATGGCAACAGCTGAAAAACATATTTTAATCTCCTTCTGCTTCCAATATTGAATACCTTCCCTTAAAAAGACATAAGAAAAAAAAACTTAAATCTCTACAAATGCAGAGTATGAATGAAGAAAGAATCTGCCTTTCACGTCAATTCATCATACTATGCCATTGTTACATGGTAAATTACTTTTTATCCCTTCAGGTGAAATCCAATGAAATTTATTTATTCAATAAATTTAATTACTATTCATTCGGGTGCAATAATTTCACCAGCGAGAATGTTAAACATTGATTTTATTTTATTTATGGTTTTCGTTCGCTGCTGAAATTCATCCTTTGTCATGCACGAATAGTTTGCGAGATTTTCCCTTCCTTCTCTGCCGCTATGTCTATCCTGTCACGAAAAATAAATTATTTATACAATATGGAAAACGGGTGAACTGGAGCCATGCAAAGTTGGATTAACTGTAAATACTCATATACATGTTCTGCTGGAAAAATTTGCAGCCAGGACGATTCGGACTAATTTAAAATTGATTTTGGAATAATTTTGCACCAATTTCGTGAGTAAGAAAAAATTTCGTTGTCACTGTAGTATCGGCACAATCGCTTTATTCTCAGGATATTCAACTTTAAAGTTGTCATATAAAGTTTTGGTTGAATAATTTTCAGCTTTTTTTCAAATTTCAAAAATTCTACGTGAAACTTTAAATTATGTTTTGACTCCTTTGTATCAGATATAAATATATTTGCGTAGAAAATCACTTGAAACTTTTTTATTCCTAACTGAATGAAGGCATGCATAACACATAACATGTTATCATTTCTCTCAAGATGAAAAAGTTTTATCCTGAGCACATCTGCATGTTGCTAACGCGTCACTGCTGAGAAAGTTAGTGTTCTTTCGAAAAGTTTACATATTTTTTATTATTCTTAAAGACAACGGAAAAAGTTTAAACAGAACTTTTTGCTGCTGGGGATAGAGACAATCAAATAAGAGACTGAACAGAAATATCCTTCAACTAAAAGTTATGCCTCAGGCTAGAAAAATGAGTATTTGGAGTGTCTGTGCTGTACACTTATTTTCGTAACACTTCGGTTGAACACAAGGGAGACCGACATTTATGCAGGGATTTTGTTGGCATGCTCTTTCCTCTGTTTTTAGTGTGTCACGGAAAAGGATTTTATTCGAGTTGGCAATGTATTATGTGCATGCATACGCGTTGTAAATCTAATTTCGGTACTATTTGCAAACTTTTGTTAGGATTTCAACTGAAATATTTCGTTTGCGTTGAAAGCAATTTTAACTTAATATCAATTGTAACAAAGTTTGAGGCGATCCTGCAATATTTGTGCTCTAAAACTTTCCACTCTTTGTCTTACTGTTTAGCAATGCAATTTCCTGCTTGTTTTGTGTAAATTTCAATTGTGCCTTTGACTGAAAAACTTTAAATACCAAATGCGGTTTGAGATTAAAACTAATTAACCATTTGAAAAGCTAAAATCTAGATTCTTTCGGCGATTTTCTACAAGCTTTAAGCGTTAGATTGTAACACAAAGGACATTTCAAAAACATCTCTAGTGTGTTTTAGTAAGTAAACATATTTTATATTCTTTTGAAAGCAGCAGATTTAGATAGTATTGAAGCGAAGCGAATGGAAGAATACATCATGACTAAATATTTTCCTTTTAATCTGAAACCTCGACTTTGAAATCTTTGTAAAAATGTCATTGTAATAGCCAGAATATGTCCTACATGAGTACAGATTAATATAGGTAGAAGGAAAGTTTCGAAAATTCACTTAACTGGCTTGTTGGCCTTGAAATTATTGAGGTATTGTTAGATACGTAATTGTCCTGCACCTAAAAACGAATGATTCTGGTGGAATTTTTTTAATCGGTTGCGTATATTTTATTGAATATCTAAAGTCGATGATATCTGAAAGTCATATTATGGTGCAGCCATTTCGTACTGAGTGATTTGTTGAAGTTTCAACCATCATTCAGATGAATACACATACTGAAATCTAAATTCAATGAGAAGTAGAAGGTCTGCAACATCCAATATAGTTGTGTAATGATTTTAATGTCTAAGTCCGGACAAGGAACCGACCTCTCATCGGTTCTAGACGTTAAGTCTGAGTAGTGCCAACGGATGGTACCAACCGGTTAACCAAATCCGTGCACCGTAATCCATTCTGGCGGTGGCTGCTTGTCGGCCAGCTAGATCGGAGAGGATTTCAGTCGCGGGTCTCCAAATGGATTACGCTCATTTACAATCTTCAGCCACCAATACATGCCCGTTTTGAAACGCGTCACCAAAACAAAACCATACGGAGAGGAAACCCACTTTACGTTACTCCGTATTTCTTCATACAACCAGTCAAAGGACAAAGATCTAATCTTTACTTCGCGTTCCCGAATTTCCGACGCGGTACCGAAAAATATACTACGTTAACGTAAATCCGAAAAAAACTACGCTAAGGAAAAACCAAAATCAACTAAGGTACCGCGTACCGCGCGCGACGCGAAACCGACCTCAGCGGATTTTCTCAAACCCTACCCTCGCGACGGCATACTTACCATACACTCTATTTCCCGCTGAAAGGAAGGACCACTGGAAAGGAAAATCGTGTTTTGAGTTAGCAATTCATATTATTCTCTTTCAAGTAAAATAAAATTTTTTCATTACAAGTAAATTCGTTTTTTTTCTTTCGTTTTTCACCTAGTTTATAACATTCGGCATGTTAAGGGAGTGGAACAAAAAACTAAAGAATTATAATAGTCTTTCCTTTTTGAAATTGGATGCTGAATTTTTACTAATTGATACGTATCAATGTCAGTGTACGTTAAACATTCGATGAAACAAAATGAATACATCGTTTTCATCAAACCCATTTGAATACTTAACTAACGCTGCTCTCATGTTTTCCTTTTCAACATAAACAAGAAAATTACATAAAATTACAAATTAACAAAAAAAATTATAATGTATATACTTATATATATCGTCCACTTCAAAATAAGGTTTGTTTAGTGTAAATCAACGCAATTTAATCTAGTCAGTATTTCAATGGAATCTCTTTCTTTATTCCACCGAAGCACTTGCAACAGGCCGCGGAATCTTTAACTTGTTTCTTCTATACGCGTTTGAACGGGAAGACGAAATAAAGTATACCGTAAAATAATTGTTGAAATATTTATTAAAATGTACAAAAATTACTCTATTGAAAGTATGGTGAGTGGTCTGAGGTTTTGGGACTCAGGAAAATACCCACGGAAAGGATGATAAGAATATCCCAGGGGAAATCCCAATAGCAATAAAAAATGTGTTTGGGATAATAAATACTTTTTATTGTCCTACCAGACATCTGTAGCCCACTCTTCATATTTTTAGTTATATAGTTAGTTAGGATAAATACTTCAGGATAATTGTTGGTCAGTCTCGTGTAGATTCTCCCAGAGAGAACATCAGAAGTAAAAACCACTGTATGATCACCTTCCTAAAGTTCTTCATGAGAATAAATATTTTTCATTAATTGAAATATTCGTATTTAAAACATTATCTAGTAACCCATTTCCCAAAAATAATTAATATTAGCTATTTCCAAAATTTAAAAGCGCTTTAAAATAAAGGAAGATAACCTATCGGGTATATATTCTATTGTACTTAATATTAATAAACGTCATTAAATTTTTTTTTCCTAAATAGTTTCTGAGAAATAATGTTTGTTGTTTTATTTTGAAATTGAAAATATTTCATCTACGATTCTTAAACTTCTCGTTCCAAATGTTTTTTTATATTAGATTTGAAAATTGTGCTGTAAATTTGTTTTTTTTTTTGAATGGTATCTCGAGTTGAACCAACAAAATATAAATCTTAAGGAAGGCGTCTACAGAGTAGAACGAATTTTTTTATATAGTCATTTCTAAATATAAACTAAGGAAGAATGAAATAGTTTTCCCGAATTGCCAAAGTGTTCTTTTCTACTCCGTTTGAATTGTTTCGAAGCAATTCAGTGCATAGTTATTTGCAAATACAAAGCAAATAAAGCTTCACCACATTATAAAATGTATTCAATATCTCTGCGCCGAATTCTGCAGCCAATACTTAGTTTAGATTTGGTTGACTCATACTGGTAAATTTAAAAGGACAGGTTATGCCTTCCTATTAGAGACTTAAAATTTTATCAATTTTCATGGGATTTTATGTTTTCAACTTGAAAATAATTCGCATATTTTCCCACCTCATTCGTCTAAAGAACAACACACTCTTATGTCGAATATTGTGTTCTGTTTGGAACTGCTATCCTCAAGGCTCTGATTCAAACCGGCCGTTCAAAACACATTCTAAGATTTCGCCGGTAGGAAATTCAGAAATTGACAAATCAACAGCACAACTTCAATCTTTCGTGTCTCTAATCACTACACCACGCATCCAAACCGAAAGCGCTAACCGCCTAGTCTCGTATTGCATCAAATCCTGCCCGCTCACCTTCTGATCACTTTTCATAAATTGAGCTTTTTTGCATTTCCCTCAAAAGCCCATTCATCTTTGTTTTGCCTTCGCGATGAATATTACACCAAAATTCACGTATTGTTGGATCAGCTTGTCGTAGTACTGGTAAAATTAACAGTAATTGTTGTTGGTGTGATGCAGCTAAGTTATGCCCGGTTATATAGACACGACCATTGAGCGCATTTAAAATAATAAAATACGAATAATAAAAACGGAGAATTCAAAAGTATGCAACAAGCATGGTAGCACAATTAAGGAGCTAAAAGCAAAACCGGTATACTACCTCAAGGCTGACAAGAGAAACAAAGTTGTAATAATGAACAAGGAGAGCTACGACGAACGAGTATTTGAAAAGCTCAACAACGGTGATTACTTTGAGCTGAGACATGATTCCCTTCCCGATTCAATTAAAAGGGTAGAAAAAGCACTTACAGAATGCAAAGACGTCATCCCAAGCAAAACAGCACTCCGAGTTTCAAACCCAGTTCTTCCCCGTATCAAATGTTTACCGAAAATCCACAAGCCCGGCAACGAAATGCGGGAGATTATTACAGCAACGGAAGCCCCTACGTGCAATATCGCGAAGTGGCTGGTGGATGAATGCAAAAAATGGGGTGATCCCTCTAGTGTCCATTCAGTTAAAAATAGAAGTGAACTCATTGAAAAATTAAAACTGGTCCAACACATTGAACCAGATGAAATACTCGTCTCATTTGACGTGAAAGCACTTTTTCCCAGCGTTCCAGTAAAACAAGCTTTGGCTTTATTTGAAGACTGGCTGCTGACCCAAGCTAAGAATAGATCACAGATGAAGAAGGCAAGACAGCTATACAAACTCGCAACACTCTGCATGTCAGAAACATACTTCACGTTTCGAGGCAGATACTTCAAACAGAAGTTTGGCGTAGCAATGGGGAACCCATTATCTCCACTTATAAGCGAGATATTCATGACATGGATAGAACAACGAATTGCGGATGAAGGTGCATTGCCGAGAGTTTGGTTACGATATGTAGACGACGTATTCGCGTTAGTCAAGAAAGCAAATCTGGAAAGCACAATGACGAAAATCAACAGTATCCACAAGAATATAAAGTTCACAATGGAGGTGGAGAACAAAAATGAAATAGCCTTTCTAGACGTGAAGATCATCAGAGGTGAAAACGAAATCGAGTTTGGAATCCACAGGAATACAACGAGCACTCAAAGAACAGTACCAGTGACGTCCAATCACTCCCACGCAACGAAAATGGCCAGCTACAATAGTTGGATTAACAGGATGTTGACAACGCCTATGAACGCCGAGCGCTACAATCAAGAGAAGCAGTTTATCCTTGGCACAGCAGTTTTGAATGGTTTTGACGAAGGATCAATACAGGCGATCATAAGAAGAATGGAGAAAAAACTAAAATTGGAGTCACTCACTACACTCTACTCACAAGAAAGATCAAAAGAGACCCAACGAGCAGCATTAACATATTCGAAAGCTTTCGACAAAATCAAAAAGTGATTAAAAAAAGTAAACATAATAGCAGTACCAACAAGCCAAAAATCGAAATTGAGCACAATATTGGGAACACCCAAAGATAAGAAACATAAACACGAAAAATGTGGAGTTTACAAAATCACGTGCCAGACATGCCACAAAAGCTACATAGGACAAACGAAACGCCCGCTTAAAACAAGGTTTACGGAGCACATCAATGAAGCGGAAAAGTGCATCGAGAAACAACGACCCATTGAAGCGATAAAATCATCGGTAGCAAAGCACATCGTTTCAAGCAACCATAAGATCAATTGGGAAGACGTCGAGGTAGTACAGCAGGTCAAAAGCCGCAAGAAATTAGATGCGTATGAAAGCCTGTGGATTTTGAGACAACCGGAACAATCGAGGCTGAATGATGACGTCGGGCACGGATATTCAAAACTACTAGAGGTAATAAAGTAATTTAAAAAATTTTTTGTAATAACCTTTTCCATTGACTGTCATTAAATAACATTTGTTAAGCTTGTAATTAAAGGACTAAACCAATAAAACCAAAACGTTTTAAAAAGTAGAGTAAGAAAAATTAAAAAGGTATAATTAAATAGCAATTAAACTCACTCCTGTATAGCTAGACATGTTAGGTATTTAAGCAAAGAAAATTGTAACTAGACCATCAGTACACTGAAGAAGAGGGAAAACTTACCCTCGAAATATATATATATATATATATATATATATATATATATATATATATATATATATATGTATAAAAAACAAAATATTTTATTTGCGTCTAAGGAGAAAAACATTTTCTAAACATATTTTTGAATAAGCGCAAAAACACCGAGACCACAAACAATTAGTTGTTCTTCCCAACGAATATCCCAATTGGCCAAAACTAACGCTTTTGTTGCTTGTAAGTTAGTTAAATCTGTACGAAAAACATTCATCACATATTCATCACGTTTAGTATTTTACACTGACCTGCTAGTCTTCGTCATTTGATAATCGTTGATGAAACAACTGCCAATCGATCCTCTAATGGCACTTTGAATAGAACTGAATCGCTAACCTCATGATGCATATCAGATGGTAAATTTTCACGGGCTGCTCTTTCATCCAGCAAATGATCCTTTTCGGTTGGTTCGTAAATTGATTCTTCGCGAACATGTGCAACCCGACTCTTCTTGGGTGACGGCCACTACGTACACACTTCACTGCCATGTGGCTGTCAATTCCTCTTGACATCCCACGATAAAATTGACGTGGGATGTGCGCTCGTCACAACCAACGTGAAATGACAAGCCACCTAGCAGCAAGGTGTGTTAGTAGTGGTCGCCAGCGGCGTCGCATGATTTATTACAGTTGGCTCATCACAAAAGACTTATTCTTCTGATAAGACTCAGTCTAATTTTTAGACAATGACTTTCTCTTCAAAGGATAGACACTCGGAGAGACAATTTTCACTGAAACTCAGACTTTTCAGAGTAATAAGTTACAAAATTCTCCTCTGGGTCAACCGATTATTGCTCCTGTTAGGAGGCTCTCCCAAAAAAAAACTTGCATAATCACCGACTCGTACACCATACTCAATACATAGTGATACGTTGGCTCCGTCTTTTCAGAGTATATTTTATGTTCCGCCAGCTTCAGATACTATGATATCTGCTCCCAAGGCAAGTTACCTTAATCCACTAAATCCACCTTCTGCAAGGTACAGATATGAGTGATCGTCTTGATATTAGATTTCTACTTTTTAGTCTTAGGGACTGCAAATTATTTGATTGCATTCGACTTTATCTTGCCTACATGCATAAGGAGCCAGAATTAACCTGTTTTGACGGTAAAACCAAAACTAATCTCAAAGTACTAATTCACCTAGAATGCCTACCTATTGAGATCGAGCTATTAGTCCATCTTTTTGTTAAATATCACGAGCGTATCGGGCTTCCTGCTGACCAGATGAAAAATGATCTAGAAACATACGGTTTGCATTTGTAATCTAAGCATGCCTCTACGCTCAAAAAAGCACGGGAAGAAATTAAAAAATATCATTAAATAGTAAAATGTCATTGAATGGTATTGAACTCTTTTACCATAATTTTAGCAGTATGAGAGGCAAAATTAATAAATTATACCTTGATGCTTGCAATTTTGAGAAGAAATTCTAGGTAGATAGTACTTAGACCATTTACCGAGCTGATCGTGAGTATTAACTCCCCGGTCTGACCAAATGTGGCGGAGTGTTGATTGCCATTAAAAGTTACATGGCTTTGCAAACGTTGATTCTGCCTCCAATAAAATTTTTGAAAATAAGGTGATTTGAATATGTTTAAGCAAGTGTTTTTTATTCATAGGGGAGTTTCACATTGCACTTAAATCGGACGAAATCATCCACGAGAAGATATATGTACTTATAAATTCTATTGCTGCATCTCTTGAGGAATATAATCAAATAATAATTTTGGGAGACTTTAACCACCCTAATTTAAACTAATGACCATGTTCTACCAGTCAAAGTCAAAGTCAAAAGCGCTTTATTTAATAGCAATCGTTATAAATTTTTAAAAGAACATAAAGCAAATTCCAAACAATAAAGCTATAAAAAACTTAATGGCCCGAATGGCTCTCTAAATTTATACGTTATCAGTTAAACACATTTAATGAAAAAAATACACTTGCAAATTTAAATTAATTAAGATTATTAGATATTTTTTGATTCAATTGGAAAAAGGAGAAAAAACCAACCAGCATTATTCAAAAATTACTTATACTACTAACACAACAATGAACTTATATCCTATACCTAATATGTTACACCCTATTTCTAAATAAGTTCAATCAAAAAAAAAACAAAAAAAACAAAACGTTACCTTATATTGAAATCTATACCTAATTTATAATACAAATAAACAACAATACTAGATGTAGCAATAATGAGATGAATCTGAAAAACTAAGTAACGAGAAAAAGCACAAAAACAGAAAATAAACACGAATAATTTAGACATTGTCATTCAGCTAGATTGTTCCATCTCAGCTCGCCCAGCCTCAACGAATCTAGCAAATTAGTATCTCCATTGGAATTGTTGGTCTCGTGAACTCAAACTCGGAGGATATTTTATCTTCTTATCGGTGGCCCTTCGGTATATGTGATATATGATTGGGACGCCGTCAGAATCAAAAACATATCGATTCATGTCCAAATACACGAATGCTTCTGGAGGAACGAAGCCAGTAGTGAGGCAAGTCACAATATACCCGTCTGGAGGGTGGAACTGCTGTAAAATCCAAGGGTTTTCACTCACAGTCACAGATCTTGCGATATGATTCCGAAGAAGTTTCAACATGATGATATCGACTCTTGTCACTTGAGCGGTTTGATAATTTTTCTATTCTATATATAGTGCTTCCAATCCGTCTCAGGCTTTCTGTACAAACCAGTACATGCACGAAGACATTTCCTTTCGAAAACTCTTAATCTTTCCATTGTACTAGCACTCTGGTTGTACCAGATCTGGCATCCGTATGTCAAAACTGGTCTTACCAGGGTCTTGTAACAAATAACTTTGACTTTTTGATCAATGTATCTGGAATGAAAGAGTCGCCGAAGGGCCATGACTACTTTTAGTGCTTTACTGAGCATGATTTTGACATGTTCAGTATAGTACAGATACTGATCGAGATGAACACCGAGGTATCGAACACAGGATTTATGTGGAACCCGTTCTGAACTACCCTCACCAGCCATAATGTGGAAATTCTTCCAATTACGTTTCAGGTCTTGACTGGCCCCCTGCAGCGTTGTCCGAAACAAAATTGTTTCGCACTTCTGCGCATTGATTTTCATTCGCCAATTGTCAGTGTAGAGCTGCACATCATTAAACATTTTTTGAAGATTACTCTGAACTATTGTAGCTTTTCGGTCTGCCGTATAGATGATCAGATCATCAGCAAACGCTACCAATGATCGCGTTGGCGAGACGTTAAAATCAAAGCTGTTCAATAGCTTGCGAATGAATATTGAGAAAAGCAGGGGCGCAGTAACTGTTCCCTGCTGTAGACCATTCAAGACCTTGAATTCGCACATTGTTGTCAGATTTCCATTAGTTACAACAAACGATTTCCCGTATAACATATTACACATCATTGCGACAAGGTGTCTGGGGAACCTGTCCTGAAGAAGTTTGAAAACTAGTCCATCTAACCACACCGTATCGAAGGCTTTCTCAATATCAGTGAGACATGCTCCAACACATTCTTTGTTGTCTGAGGTTACTTTCGTTATTGCATGTATGGTCGAATGCCTGGCACGAAAACCAAATTGGCAATTCGGCATCAACTCATATTTCTCAATGTGGGCGTTTAATGCTCTGTTGAGTATCACTTCAAACACTTTGCTGATGTTAGGCAGCAAGCTGATTGGGCGATAGCTTTTAGGGGATGAAGATTCTTTTCTTCTCTTTAAGATCAGAAATACCTTAGCCTTTTTCCACTCATTTGGGAAATATGAATTATTCAACATGTTGTTGAACAATATGCAATAATTCCTAATAGCAACCTCAGGCAAATGTCGGAGAACTATATTTGGAATACCGTCAGTACCACATGATTTTTTGTTGTTTATTTTGCGAAATATGAAACACAAGTCTTCATAGCTGACAAAATAATCAATAAGATTCAAGCTCGGTATGAGGTCAGATATTAATGTTTCATCGAAATGAAGAATTGATTGGCCGTTCAGGCTTGATTTGAAGTCGGAAATCTTTTCAATCTTTTCAACCTTGCGATGGTTGGTGTTTCATATCCTTCCATATTGTTTCGATGTTTAATCTTGGGAACAACTTTCTCAATCGTTTCCAACGTCAGCTTCTCTCACTTCGACAAATAGAGATCTATTTCATCGTCAGTTAGATTTCTGTTATTAGGAACCATTGAGCAAGCGTTGCCATCATCAGAAGAGGGACATTGCTTTTAGTACTCCCGAATAAACTTCTTTTGAAACTTTCCCCAGTCTGTTTTTTTGAAATACAACCGATGGTTTTCATATTGAACTGGAATGAGGAAGAGATCATCCCTTTGATGATTGATTTCCATTACGATTGCGTTATGGTCGCTATCGTAAGGAAGCACCTGCAGTTTCCGTTGAGGACTATTAAAGTTGAATTCAAGTCTTGCGTCAGCAATGCAGAGGTCCAAATATGAATTTGTCCTAGGGTATGTTGGGAACTCCGACCCATATAGGTTGCACCTGTATTCAATTTGGTTCTCTGTTATCCATGATTTCAGGAATACACCTCTTAGCTTATTGTTGGCGTTTAGCCATGATGTATGCTTGGCATTCAGGTCACCGGCAAAAATATAATAAGTATGCAGCCTGTTCAATTCGAGTATTTGAAACAAGGAATTGAGTTCGTCCTTGAACTTGAGAACATTTTGACCAGTTGCATAGGCAGAGATAACGAAGAGGTTATCCCCACCTGGCAGTGAATTTTGATGACGGACACTTCAAGAAATTCAAAGTTTTTGAATTCGACTTTTTCAATATTTTGGAAACAATAGGGTGTTCTCACCAATATCCCGGTGCCACCTCCCCCATCACCTATTACCCTATCGTTTCTTACGAATGCAAAATCTTTGAATTCCATGGAATGCCATGAATTGAGATGGGTTTCAGTGAGAAGTATGATGTCAGGCTTTTGCTTAACAACAAATTCAAGGAGATAATCACGTCAATGTATAGCAACGATAGAGTTGACGTTGATCGATATGAGGCGAAGCCTATCCGTGGGAATATGACTGGATGACAAGTTATTATTAGGCATTTGAAAGACCTAAACGCTGAAAAGCAAAGTTAATTTTTGAATCTTGTTTGTCGATTCTCTCCGATAAAGAATTAAGTTGCTGGTAATTTTTGAGAAGCAGCTCATTATTGCCACTTACATTATTTACATTATTTCCAGTATTTTCTGCTGGTCCTCTTGCGGCGAGTGCAAATGATACTCCGGGCTTGACGAAGTTGGAAGGTATGATATTACGGTGTATTTGTGTTTGCTTTGGAGCAAATTTAACTTTTGCATCTTGATATCGGGAGCATCCTCGATATGATGCTGGGTGACCAAAAACACCGCAGTTAACGCAGTATAATTTTTCTTTAGGCTCCGTCTGAGCCAATTTGCACTCACCGGGAGCATGAACGTCTTTGCATTGAACGCAACGATAGTGCATGGCACAATTGGCAGCCGAATGTCCAAATCTTTGACACCGGTAACACTGGTTGACTTCTCTTTTCTGGAGGCGTTCCCACCTCAGCACTCTGAAATTCAAGTACCTTATTTGTTGAAGGGCACTTGGACTGCTCTTATTTGCAATTTGTACCAGGTGAAGTGGTAAATTCTTCCTTTCTATGGTCGACCTTCTTGTCGCAAAGGCTTTGACTGAAACAAAATCAATATCTGGTGCAGCCTCTTTGAGCACCTGAAGAAGATCGACCGTATCCTCTCCGCTGTCTAAACCCTTCAACAAGAAGGTCTGATTCTTTTCACTTTTTGGGGTATAGGTGAAGTGTGGAACCTCCCCAGAAATCAGCGCATCTTTGGCTGACTTGAAATCAACCAGTGATTTCGTCCTTATAGCTAATTTTTTGGCATTAACTCTTTTGATTTCGAAATTGGCCAGTTGACGTTGATTGGCGGAACTTTTTCTGTCTTGTTGGAAGCTTTTTCAGAGGAACCAGCAGAACTGCGGGCTGGTTTTTCTCCTTATTTTTGTTCTTTAAATATTGAATAAAATTAACGTCATTATCTTGATTAAAATTACCTCCGATGTTTTCTTCGATTTCCATATCTTTGGTTAATCCCTCCAGCGCTGCAAAATAATTTTGGCTCTCGTTGGTGCCACCAGCACTTAGAACTTCCTCTGGATTTACTTGCTTTGTACTTTTCTTCGGCTTTGTTACCTGTTGCCATTGATTTTGTGGCTGCGTCTTTTGAGGCTTCATCCCTTTCTTGAAAAGATCCTTGAGAGACTGTATCTCTTGCCTTAGTTCATCATTTTCTTTCTGCGATTTGGCCATTTGTTGATTGTCCGCTATTATTTGCAGCTTGCACTCTCCATCTACGGAGTTTTCTTCGTTATTAGGGTATTGTAAAATTAGTTTACAATACCCTATTAGTTTCGCGTCCTGTCTGTCCGTCTGTCCGTCCGTCCGTCCGTCCGTCCGTCCGTCCGTCCGTCCGTCCGTCCGTCCGTCCGTCCGTCCGTGTGTCACACCACTTTTTCTCGCAAACTACATAAGCTAGAAACATAAGATTTTGTAGGTAGGTGCAAAGTGACGCCCTCTTCAAAGTTTCAATACGAAAAAAAATTTATAAGGTCTTTAAGGGGGGTCTCCCCATATAGGGGAGTTGACCCTGAAAAAAAAGTTTTCATTGCATGTAGGCAATATGGGTATCAAATGAAAGGTTTTAATGAGCACTTTTCAAAACAGGTCTTAAAATGACAAATTTTACTTCGAGGGGTGCAGGGGAAGGGGAAATGTACGAAAATTTTGTGTCCCCCCCCCCCTCGCGATTGGACACCTTTGACCCAAAAAATCTGAAAAAAATCATGAATATAGGCCCTTATGAGTACAACAACAACAAATACGTGAGAAGTCGAAATTCACTCAACTTTGTTAGTAATAGTATGATTTATCGATTTTATATTTTCTTGAATAAAATGTTAACGGTACCCTTAAATTTAATAAAATTCAGTACACAGATGACTATCAATAAGATTAATCTGTCCTGAAAGTTTCATAAAGATCGAGTGGTATTTAATGAAGTTATAGCGATTTGAATTTTCCTGTATTACTATGGAACAATATGCGCTGTAAAACATATGGCTATGGAACCATATGCGCTTTTTACTGACTCAGATACTACAGCTTTGTTAGGATTTGCATGAAAGTTTCAGGAATGATAGGTATCATGAATTCCTTTGAGAATTGGCTCAGCTAGTGGTAGTAGTAATCGTTAAGCAAAATAATGGCTGTTTTAAATGCGAAGATTGAATACTTTTGAGTTATTTTGCCCCAACTTCAACGTTTAACGCGCATGCTTTTAACACTTGATTCAATTTAATGAATGACTGAAGATGAGTACCTACAATTAAAACTCATATATGAAACAAGTCGAGGAGGCAGGAGAGAGCTCCTAGCAAAAGGGCTTTGTAACCATTCTAGGATTCGCAAAATTGGCCATGAATCGATGATTACAGTACAGGGGAGTGGCCGCTGAAAAAAAAAGTCATCAAAGGTAGCCAATATGAATATCAAATGAAAGTTCTTTATAAGAGCTTTTCAAAACAGTACTTGAACTGACAATTTTTCCTTCACAAGGGTAACAAATACCTTAGAAGTCGAAATTCGATCAACTTTGTTAATAATAGTACATTCTATAAATTTTACTTTTTTGTCTATAAAATCAAGGAGTGACCCTTAGATTTCCCAAAATCTATAATTTAAATTTTCTGAAAATGATTGTATATGGTTCGAAAATTTCACAATAATTGAACTATAAACAGCTAAGTTACAGCCGATTGAATATTTAACAATTACAACAACATTTACACGTGATACTAGGAAGATACGTGCTTGCAACGGACCGAGACACTACAAATATAAAGGAATTTTTAGAAATGGTTTGTAATATCTGTCATGACTAATCAAGCGACGAGGTCAAACCACTTGAACCAGAATGGTGGCGAGTTTAAAATCATAATTACCATAATAATTTTTCGAACTCAATTTATGGAATCTAATGTATTAGTCAAGTTTTGATATGCAGAATATATTGTTTGATTCACTAATTGTTTTACAATACCCTTCTGGCAGGAGCATTCTCCTGCTACTTCAACTTGTTTACAAATATGTCGATGTCGGCATTTATAAGTGGCCAGCAGACATAACAAGTTCTGCGATTTGGCCATTTGTTGATTGTCCGCTATTATTTGCAGCTTGCACTCTCCATCTACGGAGTTTTCTTCGTTATGTTTTCTTTTGGTGATTGTCGCTAGTTTCGTATTCGTCGTTTCCCCAGGTTGCCCCAACGGTGGGAAGCCGTCGGGCTCCTCCATACCAGTGGCGAAATTTTCTTTGTGAATTTGTTTTTCGTTACCAACCGAAGTAAAAATATTCGATAAAAATTTCCTATGTCGATTATTTCGACAATATAAGATTTTTTCCGATAAAAATTAACTTTGGACTAACGTTTTTAAAAAATTAATTTAATTTTTGAAAACTTTTGACAGGAGCGATTTAAAAGACGTCTATACGCAAAGACTACTACAATCCATTCCATGTTCTACCAGTTAGCCTCTCAAAAACCATCGATTCTAAGATAATCAATGCATTTTATGGTATTGACTTACAACAAGTAGCACTGACTCCAAACCAAAACGGAAACTGGTTTGATCTGATTTTTATCAATGCTTATGACGATGTACTTGTCAGTTTAATCAATAACATGGGGAAACTTTTCTACAACACATGAAGACATCACGCTTCTTTGGTTGAACCTCATTTTTTATGTAACTTTTCCTCGAACGTACAATGACTGAATGGTTTTTGATTTCTTAAAGGCTGATTATAATGGCAGTAAATTTTACCTTGCCACTATTGATTGGAACTATCTTTTAAGTTTAGATTTGATAGAAGCAGTTTGTTTATTCTATGAAACACTCTTCAGATGCATTGAAATTCATTTTCCTAAAACAAAGAACGGGTCCTGCCTTGACCGCAACCTTCGACATAATCTCTATAAATCAATGAGAGAGAACAACTTCCATATTAACTTAAAGAGTGAATATGATGAGTTGGCTACTGAATTTTCGATAAGGTTTCGCGAATTTAACAGAGGAAAATATTATTCGCAATTCCAACGAATTTTTCAACTTCGTAAAAATCAAGTAGAAAGACCCAGGATTTTCAACATCAATGTATTACGGTGAAAGTTACACAGCTAGCCTTCAAATTATATGCGACTTTTTTGCCGAGCACTTCTAAGATGCTTTCTGCCCGGCCGCCACTCCTTCCAGCATACCAAATTGCCATTTAACGACAGCATCTCAAAATTATCGATATCTTTCTGGAGGTTTTCTCATTTGACTCCAATTTCCAAAAGTGGCGATAAGAGATCCATCGCAAACCAACGAGGTATTCCCAAGTCATTTGAAAAAAAAACATTGGTTGAGCCACGATGAAATGAGCAGTAACATTGTTTTCGCAAAGGTTGATCAACTACCACCAATCTAATGCTTCTTACCTCAACTATCCTCTGTGAAATGGACATAGGTAACCATATGGAGCCGATGATGGAATTTTGATCTAAAATCTTCTGACGTTTGGCATCTTTGCGTGCTTTCTGAGTTGGATTGCATCATACCCAAATAGTCGAACACAGTTGGTAAAATTTCAGGGCATTCCCTCAAGAGAGTCTCCTTGGGATCGCCACAAGTTTGCCACCTAAGTTGCCTTTTATTCAACTTGCTTATTTCCGACTCGTCCAAAATTTTATGTCACATACCTCATCTTCTGCATGCCGACGGCCTTAAACTATATCTCACCGTCAATTTAAATTCCAAGACTATTTTTCTGCGAACCAAAATTAATTCATAAGTGAAATGGTGCAATGATAAAATACTTCATTCAAATGTTGGGAAGTGTTATACTATAAGCTTCTCGAGAAAGGGTTCACTATTTGAGCACACTTAATAGAGGTACCGGCTAATTCATGCGTTTTTTTTTCCAAAATTGAAGCTTTATTGTGAAAAATTGCTTTTAGAAGATCAGAAATGGTTTGTTGAGCAACCCCAAGTGATTTTGCAAGTTTGGAATGGATCTTGGTCGAGCAATGTCTCCAGTTCACGATCTTCAAACTTTTTTGGCTGTCCGGGCCATTCGTCGTCCTCCAAGTCGAAGTTGCCACTTTCAAACCATACAAACCACTTCTAGCACATACGCTCAGCTAGAGCATGCACACTATACACTTTCACCAAAATACGATGACTTTTGGCAGCCTTTTTCTTCAATGAAGAAGTACTCCCCGCAAAAACACTTTATTCGGCGAAAAAATTCGATATTTTCAGAGTAAAAAAAGTATTGTTGTTTACACTTCAGCTAAATGACACAGACTGATTCTGAAACAATATGACAGTAGCTTTCCAATACATATTTGGAAAGGTGAGTCACTGGAATAAAAATCAAGTTAAGACATCTGTTAGAAAACCGCATGAATTAACCGGTACCCCTGTTATTACCTGATCAATGCCCTACTTCAAAAAGCTGACCAGACCTCAAACATTGGTGCTTTTTTGGACAGAGAGTTGAATTTCAAATCGCAACACGATGCAATGTTTGCTCGGGAATTTAAGTAGCTTGGTTTCATAAAACGTCATGCCAAAGAATTCAAAAACGTATGGCTTAGTATGACTTTACACATCTCATATGTATGCCCCTCTAAATAAATATTGGAGCAAATAATACTTTAATTTCTGACCTAAAAACAGTGTTAGAGGCTCCTGCTCTACCCAGGTTTACTGTGACAATTTCTCCTCCTAATTTAACTGGATTTCCCCGTGATCCACTCCTATCCTTAGAGTAATTAGTCCTTTGAGCAAGATCAGGAACCTTTTTTTAATAATTAGTACTACAGAAAGCTATTTCTTCTTCTTCGTAGCACAACAGCTGCTCTCGGGCCTTCGTTTCCTGCAAATAGTGCCTCCAACTGTCTTGGTTCATTGATCGCGAATCTATGCAGCGATGGTTCGCGAATCTAAGCAGCGATTGGTTCAAATGGTTTTATCAGACATCAATAAACGATTACTTATTGCTGAAAGCTTATTAGAGTTAGTTAATAATGATGCGAATATCCTGACAAGTGGAGATTATGAGGATGCAGATATCATGAAAATCATACGTAAGTAGAATTACCGGGTAGTGACCGGAAAGAAAGTGTCACAATGCCAACCGTAACAACGACAACACCTACAACTGATTTAACAAATGTACCAGCAGCCAGCCAACAAGTCGATGAATTGAAAACAACCGACTACAAACGATTAGAAGCGGCATCAACCCTCTCCACAATGCTAGCTAATAACTCTGAGACTGTTGAAATGAATAATGATTTAGTTGCTGCATGTGTAGATTTAAATTCTTCGCCCGTAACGTAATCGCGTATATCTAGTGAGTAAGAAGAGGAGAAAGTATATTTTTGGCGATATAACAAACATACAAAATCTTAAATAAGTAGATGTCTCCAACCCGCATTTACCTACTTTAGACAATATAAGGACTAAGGAAATTCTAGTCCTGAACTTTTGCGGCATCAAATCATTAAGAAGAACAACCACCAGAAAAAAACAAATCGAAAACAATCGTTGTTTCCGAAAATGCGTTATTTGGTTGGTTTCGCAAGTAAGGTTCAGCAATTTAAACAAAATGAGTAGCGTAGCAAAAATTTCTCTGAATAAATACTCTTACGCGCAACGTCAAGAAACATTACTGACAGTTTGAACTGTCATTCAAATGCGCTCAGCGCACTCAGCGCGTAATACACTCAATCCCCACTATGATCGCCACCAAGTGGAACTTACGATGAGTGAAATCAAGCGAGGGGAATTACTCGCATCAAAGGAAGAAAAGCACTCAAAAACAAGATTTTCCCGGTGGATGGAAGGAAAAAAATGTTAACCCGGAGGTTATTTAAGCGCAGGAAGATTGGTGCGCTTTCTCTTTTTTGTTCTGTTGAGGAGTTTTCTTACAAGCAATCGTAGAGCTGCGTGACACGAAGTGTTAAGGGATCGAAATTTAACCCGACAAGTGGTCTCAAACGAAGTAATACAGAACAAGTGATCAGAGACCGTTTTTCTTCTGACGAGGAACTGGAGCCGTACAGTGGAAATTGAATCATCAAATGGAGAGGAGACAACGGTGGCGAATTTCAAGCGAATGGAAGCAAGGGGCCCCCTACTATAGTAGGGAAGAAGTGTAAGTGGCTTTCATTTAGCATCTTATTAATCGAATTATCTTCTTGGAACAAAATAACGTAGGTATAATTGTTCATTTTTTTCTTTTTTCGCTACAAGAATTAAAGCCTTCTTTTTCAGCTGTAAGAAGTGCGGCTCGGGAAATTTTCTCCCGGGGCGTTGACCAGGCTGGACGACCTGGAGAATTTAAAGCAAGTGATAGTGATTAAAACAAATGGTAGTGTTTGTGGGTGCGTAGTTTTGGTTTCCCTGGTGTAGGAAAATCCGAATTCGTGTGGTGGCGGAACACCTTAGCTTGTTCTGCGGGATAGATTTTGGTTGCAGGCGATTCTCGCGGCTAAGTGGTGACGAGCTCCGAAAATTGTCTAGATGAAATTTCGCTCCAGATGGTCGTCTTCTCGTTTGGATGACCCCCTGGAGAGGCTCGGAGAAATGAACGAGTGGCGCCCACTCCCGTCTTCGGGTGAGTTAGACTGGATCGGTGGAGCCTCCACCAGAGTAGCCGCAATAAAGAGGTGGCACTTAGGAGGAGCTCGGAAATTTTCGGTAATACTGCTAAACAGTGAACAATTGGTCCATTGTCGATCTACCCGCTCTAAAACCACCTTGATACTCCCCAATAATACTGTTGGCATATGATCCGATTTTATTTTTCAAGATATGCCTCCATAGTTTTCAGACCGTAGCTTGTCACCTTTCTCATGCTCAGTTCTTCGTGTAGAATATGATGCACCGTTCCTTTTGCGATGCCCACAGTCTCAACTATTTCGCGAACCTTCAAATGACGGTCTGCCAACACGAGATCGTGGATTTTTTTAACGTTTTCCTCCGTAGCAGCCGTTTTCGGGGCACTTGGGCGTGGCTCATCAAAAACCGACGTGCAGCCACGAACAAACTCGTTGAACCAAGTCTTGACGGTCACCATTGAAGAAGAAAAGTCACCATACACAGCATCCAAGCGATCTTTGATTTTGCTGCGCGTTTTCCCTTCCAAAAACAAAAATCTAATCGCTGAACGATATTGTTCTTTTTCCATTTTCGTATAACCGACCGACACGCTCGTTTCCAAAGGCTATCAAAACAAAACGAATGAAGGAAATTGACTGAAACTTTGACAGTAGGCTACTAAAAGAATGTACTGCATAATGGTGAAACCCTTTTGTAATAGCAGCGCCATCGGGCGGTGAGGCTAAGTACTTGTTGAATGACGCTCGTATGGCGGATAATTTCAAGAAGACCTTCGAAAACTAGCTAGCTCCCATCTTATCAGACACATCGCTGAAAAAAAGCAACGATATATGGGTGGGAATAAAAGCAGCTATAAACAGGTAATTGGATATCAAGCCCAATGATTGGTCCAATGATGAGTGCCAGAATGCGTTGGATATAAACAATCAGGTGTACACACAATATTTAGGTAGGAAAACCAGGATGAAGAGAGAGCATAACGAAAACCTTAGAAGAGTAGTGAATAAGCTAATTAGAATTAAATAAGGGAAATACGATGACAGCCAATTAAGAAATATTGGTGTAAGTCCAGCAAGCAACAACACAAGGCAAGCATACAAAGTAGTGAAAAGTCTGAAATGAGGTCATCATCCCAAGACCACGCTCTGTCGTGATGACTTCGGCAAAATCACTGCTGTTGAAAGGATAAAAAAAGATGGGCATCATATTTCAAGGTCTTTCTTAATCTTTCGCATAGTTCCAAAATATTGGAGCCTAAAGAAATTCCTAAAGAGCTTACATTGGCTGCACCAACTCAAGCAGACGTTTATTCCACCACCAAAGCCCTAAAGAAAAATAAAGCACCGGGGATCGATGCAATTTCAGTGGAGCACTTAAATATGGTCCAGAAAGTTATCCAGCACATTTGGTAATAAGAACATATGCCAAACGAGTGGAGCCAATTGATTATATTCTCTTTCCACAAAAAATGTGAAATATTAAAGAGCGAAAATTATTCAGGCATATCACTACTTTGCACAGCGTAGATGATATTTTCGAAAACCTTATAAAATAAAAGCAGATCATATGCTCATACTATTATTGGGGAGTATCAAGGTGGTTTTAGAGTAGGTAGATCGACGAAAGACCAATTGTTTACTATCAAGCAGATACTAGATAAACGCTGGGAGTTCAAGCAAAACTAGTGGGGCTTCATATTAATTAGGCTATAACAAAGTACATGGCGCAGTCCAAAAAAAAAAAAAAATACCCAAAAAACAACCAAAAGATAACACTTGGTGAATACAATATCATCATCTATGGCGCGAAAGCCCAAGCCAGGCCTTGGCCTCTGGGATTTATCTCCTCCAATTATCTCGGTTTCACGACCTTGTCCTCCAGTTGTTTACTCCCAACAAGGGTCTGCTGTCAGCTTCTACTGCGTCTTCCCATCGTATCCTCGGTCTTTCCGCTGGACGTTCACCTTGTGCTCTACATATTAACGTTCTTTTGGGTAGCTGGTTTTTTCCATTCTTTCTACATGGACCGCGCATTGTAATTTTCGTAACTTTCCATTATGGACTTAAAAAATCGATGATAGTGGCACCGTCTTCTTGAAATCACATATCGTTGATTCATCCAATTCTGGCCATAAATAATCTACTATCATAGCACGACAGCGCTCTTGATTGACGGTAACATGACGGTCGTTTTCGTTCACGAAAAAAACAGCTGAATCACACTTCTGGCATGAAAACCGCAGCAAACAATAATTTTTTGTGGATGCAATGGTGTCTTAAGAAGCACATGTGGGTTCGTTGCTGACCAATAATGCATATTTTGCTTATTAACAAAGCCATTGAGCCAGAAATGAGCTTCATCGGGGAAGATGATTTTTCGATGATACCGACTCAAAATTTCAATTGAAATTTTTAATAAATAAATAAACATCATAAAAATGTTTACTTTAACTAACGTTTTGACATCAATAGCTTATTAAAATAGTTTAAGGTTGCGTTCATATAAAGATACGAGATTGCCATGTCCCTTGTAGAAAATCCTACAGATCATACAACTCATCGCTGTAACGTAGTCTCCACTCTGTTTCTTGTTTCATTGGGCCGTAGATTTTCCGGAGCATTTTTCGTTCAAATATGTCCTTTTCGGATTCAATCATCAGGGTTCACATTTCACTTCCATATAACAGCACATGTTTTACCAGTACAATAGGCTTTATGTGCGGCATTCATGCGGGTTACAATCTCATCCTTTTCGCCACCTCTTCTATTCAGGTTGGCTCCAAGGTAGATAAAGTTATCCACACATTCAAGGTTGTAGTCGACCACGGTCAGGTTTTGTCGAACTGGAGTTTCCTTTCTCGTTTGAGTCGTGAGTTTAGTTTAAGTCTCATTAACTCGTAGGCCAATTCAGTTTGCTTCAGATACTTGACTCAGAAATGTTCCTTTGGCATTTAAGATTGAACGTGCCATAATATTGGCGTCATCAGCATGTGTTACCAATTGTATGGACTTGAACATAAGTGTACCCGAGGTTTCAACTGATGTCTTCCTGATGACCTTTTCCAGCGCAATATTAAAGAGCATTGGGGCAAGTCCATCCCCTTGTTTTAAGTCTGATTCCATTCTAAAGTTGTCCGTTATTTCACCATTTTCCTTGAGCTAGGACTCCATGTTTAGCGTTGTAACCATGACCATGCGGACTAGTTTCGTGGGGACGCCAAAGTCAAGCATTATTTTGTTCAGTGTATTTCTGCCAACTTGTGTATTAAGGCACCAAAATAACGAGAACCGCTAATATAATAGACTAAACTCACCAAAGAATACAGCTGCATACACAAAAAACAGAGCTCCAAGAGTTCAAATCAGTGATAAGACCTGTGCTATGCTATGGGTGTGACCCTAACCCAAGTATTGGAGTGAAACTAGATTGAGACCAATGGCAAATTCGATACAACCATGAGCTGTATGAAATTTTTGACGTGCTGCAGTTCACAAAATTTATAAGACTATGGGCTGGTTATGTGAATTTCATGGATGAACAACGGATATCCAAAAAGGCATTCGTTAAGAGAACTGAAGAGCAGAGACCAGTGAAGAAACTGAAGAAATGCAGGTCTGACTCGGTCAACAAGGACAGCTCATCGTTGTTCAGGTTTTGAAATTGGAGTACGCGATCAATGTACGGAGACAGTTGGAGGTACTTTTTGCGGGAAGTGAAGGGCCGAGAGGGGCTGTAGCGTTATAAAGGAGAAGAAGCAGATAAATTTACGATGGAAAAAGCAACAAACGGACAACCCGACTATATGAACCTAACCGTGATATGGAAAAAAGCACAGACTATAAAATATACAGAAAACCAACCCTAACTAACAACAAGATCGAACCAACTTGCATACATAACCACTTCGCATACATAAACTAGTAACGTGCATCTGCTCAATCAAAGAAGAAAGGCCTGATGGCAATTTAACAAAAAACAAGAAAATTCGTCTCCGGATATCAAATAAACAAAATAATAGACTGAAAATGATAGCATGAAAGATTGAAACAGATTTGCTCCACCTTGAGCAAAGCTCTTACAAGCCACAAGAGACTAACTTGAGACTACCTATCTTGGTACAGGTGTCATTTAGGAAGTGTTACTCAGGCAGAGTATCTTGAAAACCCAAACAGAGATTTCGTCTGTCAATCGAGGGAGGAGAGGTCATGACAGTTTGCTTTCGCCCCCATGATAAAGTGCAGTGGCTTGGTGGCTACGGTTTTGCATTATTATTATTATTCATAAAAATTACAGAGTGATTTAAATTACAGTGTAACTTAAAAGCAAACTTAAGTGCAAACAACAAAGGCCTTAGGCTTATTAGATGTAAATTTTAAAGTGCTATTTGAATTTACAGTGTGATATTTTAAGTGGCTGTTTGGTTTCTTTTATTTTTATTATTTACATACAGGAGAATATTGTAGTGTAAGAGTTTTATTTTAAAATGATTGAGAAAGGTGTTTATTGTTTTAATATTCCCTAGAGAAGCTGCTGATAGGGGAGACAGTAGATTGCATTGAAGGTTATGTGATATTTTATACGCTCTTATTGGTTGATAATCAGTAAGCAGGAGTTGTATGGTGATGTGCAGGTGGCTGCATAAAAGACATGAATCTGGCTGCTTTTCCTTTAGAATGAGTTTATGAGTTAATTTTGTGTGACCTAGTCTTATCCGGATGAAATTTCTAAGTTGCTGTGTGGTGGTGTTGCTTGGTAGAATTATTGGCTCCCGAAAAGGGTTGACTGATTTGTAGTGAAGAGCAATGCTGTTCAGTTCTGTTGTAATGGTGCAAACTTTTCTTTTGCTGAAAGTAGAGATAGCAACAATAGGATCTTTATGAACGTATTTTGCCGCATCATCAGCATATTCGTTACCTAGTATTTGCGAATGGCTCGGCGTCCACATAATTTTTTATTTGTTTGATTTGCTGCAGATTATAATCCTTATTTTGCAAACGGTAGGATTTGGGTTGTTGAAATTGAGTAGAACATCAATACAGGTTTTACTATCAGTGCAGATTACGTATTTCCCCGGTAATGTAGAGGCGAATTGGGTTGCAGCGCAAAGGGCTTCCTACCCAGCGGTGAAAATAGAGTTATATATTGTGAGCAGAGCTAATTTAATCATTTTTCCATCTTCAATTGTAACTGTGAACGTTGTGCCTTGCCCAGTTTTTGAACCATCCGTAAAGATAATCTTCCATCCACTAACTTTGAGAGGTTGAATAGTTTCGTTGTACGCTTGTTGAAATAGTAAATGATTCGTTGTCTTAGCAAAAACGTGTAGGTCTTTAAGGATATAATGATTCGGATCTTCGCTTGTGCTGGACGAGTAGTAAGAATCTCTAGCTCCTTCATCATGTTCAAAGACCGAAGAACGGATGGGGCGCATTTTGGTTGTGTCTTCCTTCGTAGTATGGAAACGACATTTTTTCCAAAATGGAGTTTCTTGATGCAAGTAGTTTTGGTATGAGTCTACCTGGGAGCTGTAAGCATCTGTTTTCGATCGATGGCAGCCCGGTTTCTGCTAAGATAAATCTTAAAGGCCCTACTCATCACAAGAAAACCACTACAAACTAAACAGAGACTTAACGTTGACAATGAAACAATAGACTGGGCACCAACGGCTAAATACCTTGGACTTACATTCGACAAAAGCCTGACATGGAAACAGCACATGCAAAATAAGCGGGGATACTGCATTGAACTTCTCTCCGCACTGTACCCATTCATTAAATCCAAAAAACTTAATCGATCGATCGATTGCTCATTTACAAACAAATTATACGACCGATGCTACTTTACGGTAGTTCTGCTTTCTACAAGACGACAAAGACTAACAAAAAAGCACTCCAGTCCTTCCGAAATAGAATCATTCGAAAGACCTTAAGAATTCCATGGTACAATAGAAACACGGACATATCCAAGGACCTAAGACTTGAGACAGTGGTAAAATACGTACGTGACAGAGCACTGAAACTTTTTGAAAGAATAGAAAACCATACTAATAGTACCATGGCAATCTTTCAAACTGTCCGGAACGAGGATGATTTACGCTTACCAATTATCCGCCAAATAACTATGTACAATTTATTTCCAAATTATAAAATGAATGAGACTGGCTCAGGAAGGTAAGTGGGTACTGTAGTACTCACCGATATGAGAAAGTTAAGGTGCGAAATCGCACTAACTCCAAATCCCCCATATTTCAAGTGAAGTGACCCATGGGTAAAACGTTTGTGACCGTGAAAGTGCAAAATACGACAACTAATCTCCTGGTAGTTGTATTGGACAACGCAGAACCTTTTGTTATTTGGTTTACCGTAGAGTGAAGCGTTCAGCATGCAATTTCATTAAAGGAAATACAACAACGATAACCTTGACCGAGAATTATCCAAAATAATTCAGGAAAATAAAATTCTTTTTGAGAGCTCACTCGGTAAGATTAAAAATTATCAAATTAAAATCAATTTAAAGCCTAACGCGAAGCCTATACTTGTACCGGTGCGTCCAATAAAATTCGGTTTACAAAAAAATGAAGAGCTCGACAGACTTATAGAAAAAGGGGTGATTTCACACGTGGATCCTAACAATACACCGCTAGAGTGGGTAACACCCACAGTAAATGTCATAAAGAAAGATGGTACAACTAGAATTTGTGGTGACTTTCGAACAACACTTAATGTATACAACGATTGATTGATAGTATGCATATCTGCAATTTGAAATACACCTCGACTCAAGGAAATTCGTAGTTATTTTGACTCACAGAAGTTATTACCAGTATAACCGCCTTCCTAGTTTTCAAAGGCATTTATAAAACTTATTAGAAGAGATACCCAACGTTGCGGTATATTTTGACGATATCGCCATCACGGGCATAGACAATCACACGCATTTGGTAAACATAAAAGAGCTTCTACGACGACTATGCGCAGCAAGCTTTCGAGTAAAACTGAGTAAGTGCGCATTTATGCAACCCTCAATTGAATATTTGGAACATACAATCAGTAAAAAAGGTTTAAGACCGTCAAAATCCAAATTGACGGTGACTGCAAATGCTTCAACACGAACCAACGTAAAGGAGCCCAGATCTTTTTTTAACGAACGATTTATACCTAACCTGCACGGTACGTGTGCAAATCTTCACCTAATATATTAACAGGAACACGACAACAATGGAGGGGGAGTCCTGCGGAATTACAGAAATTCGAGCAGGTGGTTAAAGCTAATATTATCGTCAAAGCTAATATTGTCGTGCCATACGACCTTAACCGCCAAATATACGTAGCATGTGACGCATCTGGAAAAGGAGTAGGAGCTGTCTTACTTCATTAAACTAGTGTGCAAAGCGAGGAGCCTATTGCCTTTGCTTCTCGCAAACTTACCAATGCCGAACAAAAATATTCTCTGGTCGATCTCGAAGTCTTAGCAATATTTTTCGCAGTAAGAAAATTTGACCAGTTTTTACTAATCACAAAAATTATTTTGGCAAAAATCGGAATCTGCCGAAATTGGTCAATAGCCAGCTGACTCGGTGGGTGCTCTACGTCGGATCGTATAACTACAACATCGAATATACAAGAGGAACTAACCACTTTAATTGCAGATTGCTTATCACGACTTCCGAATAATGACAAATGGCCAAGCAGAGAAGAGCAGCGAACTAACAAGATATCCAAGGAATTACAAAGTAGTAGTCCACGTGGTCTAGTGGCTAGAGCACTAAGCCCGTAAGCCGAACGTCTCTGGTTCAAGTTTCGTTGACGTCAATGAGATTTAGTTCAAGTGATTCTTCGGACGGACTATAAGTCCGTTCAGTTATGATACGTGCTGGTTTAAAATCAGAACGTATCGCAGCTAGGTGGACGGACACATGACAAAAGCATGATAATGATCATATCACCTTGTGGAGTGCCGATACATCCGATCATGACAATGAGATACTCTAACTAGCTCTAAGAGAAGGCCCGAAAGGCGCTGTAGTGCTACGAAAAGAAAAAAGAAAGAAAGTACGACGATATACAACTATCATAAACGATTTTACAGTAAACAACAAAAAACTACCCTATGCTATGAAAAGTATTATGGCTAGTACGATCATGTTGGAGTGGAAAAGAAGTAACGAACGAGCTTGAACCGTACTACGACAAAAAAGACGAAATCGCTACAACCGATAACATTTTAAACTGGCAGGGTAGACTTATCATCATCGGACATCGGACATCCGGAAATAGTCGCTATGCGTGCAATAGCCCGTTTTTATGTCTGGTGGCCACTTATAAATGCCGACATCGACATATTTGTAAAAATGCAGGCCGTGCCAGGAACAAAGGCCGCAATGCACTGAACTTCCAGACTATACTAGAACGACCATGTCAACGAATCTATGTGGACTTTGCTGGATCATACAACGATTAGGAGTGACTGGTTGTGGTTGATACCCTTTCAAAACAAACAACAGCCGAACATCTATGTGATACGCTAGATGATATTTTTACCACGTTTGGATTACCGCAAATCATTGTATCGGATAACGGGTCACAATTTATATCCGAAAAGTTTCAACATTTTTGTAAATCACGATGCATAAATCACATTAGATCATCATCATACCATTCCAGGACCAATGGACTTTTGGAGCGTTTCGTCCAGACTTTTAAAATAAGAACGAGAGCCAGTAAAAATGAAAACAAGGCAATGCAGCAGCGTCTTCGTGAGTTTCTGTCCACATATAGGAATACTCCACATGCTGCAGCAGGTAAAACTCCAGCTGAGATGATGTTTGGCAGACGACTGAAGGGTATTTTTGATAACTTAAAACCCAACAAGAGACAAGACTGCAGTTCAAAAGCCTAAGATAAGAGATTGAGTCAGGTAAGAAGATACGTGGGTTCCAACCAGGGCAACAAGTCTATTACATGACAAAACTTGAAAAAAAATGGCAGCCAGCAAAAGTTACGGAGAGAACACATCGTTACTCCTATCGTATACTAACTCCCGACGGTGTGGAGAGAAGACGACACTGCGAGCATATGCGCGAAGACGTAGATAAAAGCGACATTCTTCCAGGCTTGCAGATCTCACCAAATATACCAATAATCGTTGAAAAGACAGCCTATTACGACAAGTCCTCCGACATCTCAAGTCGGATCTCAAGAGACTGTGATGGAAAATATGGAACTAACCTGAGAAACGAGACAAAGCAACCGTATTCGCAGAGATCCAGACCGTTTCATAAGCAGTTCTTACCAACGAAAATTTGTTATCGTGTTACGCCCAACATAACAGGCGATAATTGGCATACTGTACCTATCTTTATCACTCGTGATCGTCAGTTTAAGCAAAAACTAACGGCGCGGGGTAGTCGAACAGTCGAAGAAATGTTAGTCTGACTCTGTAATGAAGACATGGTATTTTTGCTTGGGTTCTGAAATTCGAATTTGTAGTCGGTGGACCGCGATAATGAAGGCGCTTATCTACACGAAACCAGCTCCCACGAGGAATTGTGGTGCAGCTAGGGCTGAGCAGAGCTTATTGGACTCCGAACCGAACCGACGAAACCGACCGATTTGGCCATTTCGGTTCGGTTTTATCGGTTTCGGTTTCGGGTCAGTTTAATAAATGGGAAACCGAAATACATTTCGGTTCGGGTCGGTTTTCTGAGTTAAAACCGATCCGAAACCGAACCGACCGAAAACACAAAACGACCTATACATATTGACCAGAGCATTATACAAAGCACCATATGCTCTAAATTCTACCTTTAACACCACTTTCTAAACTATCAAATCAACTAATTCTTCAGAAATTGACTGTGTGAGCTATATTGTTTTCACAAGCAAAACCAATTTTCAGTATTTCTTTTGGAATTGATAAATATTTCAGCAAATGGAGAGAATGGTATAAAATATAATATAAACAACTCCAACTAAATACGAGTTATAGGGCCCATACACGATCAACTGCGTCATCAACTATGGACAAAAACTTCTCACGTTGATGACAAAGTTGATCGCATGTTGATGACTGAAATTCGATGTTGAGGTTGAAGTTGAGGTAGATCAAATCGATTTGATATTTGATAGGTGGAGCCTGATGTTCTTGACGAAGTTGATGCGTGAATGGTGTAGTTGACGACAAGATTGTCAACATCATTCATATTTTGTGAACGTTACAGGATAAATGTTCGACAGAACGATATTTTATGTTGAAATTATCACTCAAAATCCATTTGCTTGGATTCCTATGCGTTTTATTAATGCTCAATATACTAAATTTTGTATATGAATTGCAGCCGATGCAATGTTAAGTAAATATGCGTTAGTATATTCTTTCGATTTTGTAAAGCGTTTCAAAAGCGAATAAAATAAAACAAACAATCGTTTATATTATACGTATTTTGGTATCGCAACGCATACAAAATAAAGAAAAATTCATACTCTGGCTTCTTTAATTAATGGTCACAGCCTCGAGAATGATGTTTTCAACTTGGTTGTCAACATCACCTGTCGCCTCTTGCAACAACCGACAACAAGGTTAATGTCCCAAGTTGATGACAAAGTTGACCGTGTAGGTATGGGCCCTATTAGAGTAGAGTTGCAATAGGACAGAGTGGTATGTAAGGACAAAGAAATTCTATCTTTAGCTTATATAAACAATCAATAGTTGGTCAAAAAATTCTTGATTTCTGCTGAGGCATTTCACATCCATTTAGTTTCTTGATGTCTATACCTGTGCTGTGCGTGATCGTTGTTCCCGCGAGTGACTGGATAGTTGCCCTGCAATTGTAAGTGTGATATTACGGTTATGGAATTGATATTTGAATTGTGTACATTAGATGCAAAGCGCGGCAATTTCAGTTTTCAACTTTTGATGTAATTGACGAAAGACTTTTAAAAGCCTAAGCATTGGTAGTCAATTTTCTACTCAAAAAAAAAAAATCAATCATTAGAAAATGCATTATTTTTTAAGCTGCATACATAAATGTCTAATTTAAAAAAAATGAATAGCCGCACTTTGCATCTATTGGATACAATTGGATTTTCGTGTATTCAGTTTTTTACTTTCTTAAGTGTTTCCTTAATATTCGGTTCTGTTAGCGGAAGGCATTTGGAATCTAGTGTTCAGTTTATATTATTTTTATGCCATCTCTGGAATGGATTGGTTCTATTTAGATTTGATTGTGGTGTGTAACATGGTTTATGTTTTTGATAGTGCTAACACAAACGGACCGGACCAAATCCAGTCATGTGGATAGCAGTCCGCGGACAAAAATTAAGTCCGATCGAGTTCGATGGTTTTTCTTCCGGACCGGGTTCGCTACGGACCAAATCCGCGCGTGCGTACAGTTTGATCGGACCAAATCCATCAGTTGTAAGTTCTCTGCTTATTGCAAGATATTTTAGTGTAGTAATCAACCTTTTTCGGTGGTCTATGCGATATTTGATTGGTCTCATATTTGTTGTTTTATCGGTCTTATATGACTGTACTGTTACCTAGTTTGTAGCGGTGACAAAATCGAAGACATTTCGCGCAACAAAAGTTGATAATACCTGGATGGTCCAATCTTATGTTGCACAAAGCGTACCGAACACGGATTTGATCCGCCAGACCAAATCCATGTTCAGTGCGCTCGTGTGTTAAGGTTTTAAGTATTATGTGAGTAGGACGTGTTTAGATTGTTTTACATTCCACATTTGAACTATTTTGGCCCAAAAACTGATGCATCTTCATTATTTGGTTGCATTGTAGATGTCTGATTTACAATCACAACAATCAACAATGGAAAATGATAAAAATATCACTGAAAGCAATGAATTGCCTTTAGTATGTTCTCAAGTTGAGAAAAATGGCACACCGAATGAATCCCAGAAGACGAGAAGATTAAGGTCCCAAGTATGGGATCACTTTGAACAAATCAAAGAAGAACAAGGTGTACTTGTGAAAGCTAGTTGTAATTATTGCAGGTGTTTTTTGTTGCCATCCAAAGAAAAATGGTACATCTTCCCTCAAGAATCACATGAATGGTTGCTTACAAAATCCACACTCAATGGATACACGACAAACATTATTAAACTTGCAACAGAATGTGAAGGAAGGAAATGACGATAAGGTTTGGATTCCATGTAAAATCAGTACTTAGAAATTTGATCAAGACCTAATACGATCTTCAATTGCTCGTATGATTATCGTTGACGAGCTTCCCTTTAAATTTATTGAGGGTGATGGTTTTAGGAAATTCATTGAAGATTCTTGTCCTAGTTTCAAGATTCCCTCTCGGTGGACAATTTCTAGAGATTGTTTTCAATTATACATCGATGAAAGACTGATTAAAAACGTTCATGAAAAACAATGCACACAGAGTTAGTTTCACTACTGACACCTGGACATCTTTGCAAAGAATTAATTACATGTGTATTACTGTACACTTCATAGATGATTCCTGGAAATCACACAAAAAAATTATCAATTTTTGTCCTGTGACTAGCCATAGGGGTGAATATCTTGCTAAAGCCATTGAACAATGTTTGATGGACTGGGGATTGAACAATGTTTTCACTATTACAGTTGACAATGCAAGCTCAAATGATACTGCGATTTCTTATTTGAAAAGGAAAATGAATAATTGGAGTGGTTCCTTATCAAATTGTAAATATTTGCATATGATATGCATTGCGCATGTGATTAATTTGATTGTTTGTGATGGGTTGAAGGATATCAACCCTAGTGTGCAACGTATAAGGAATGCGGTAAGATACATTCGGAACTCTCCAGCTAGACTTGCTAAATTTAAGGAATATTCAATATGGGAAGAAATAGATAGTAAGCAATCTATGTATATGTTTGGATGTTTCTACAAGGTGGAATTCAACCTATTTAATGTTAAGCGTTGCTGAAAAATTTGAAAAAGCATTTGATAGATTTGAGGAGATGGATTTTAATTATAAAGTTGATTTAGGGATTGATGGAGTGCCTACAAGTGAAGATTGGGCTTGTGCAAGAAAGATGGCTACCATGCTTGAATATTTCTACAAAACTACACTGAGGATTTCAGGTTCCTTATATGTAACATCTAATTCATTTTTCAATGAGATTAGCAATGTATGCTGCATTTTAAATGAATGGAAAAACAGTAATGATTTGGAAGCTAGACATTTAGGAAATACAATGAAATTGAAATTCGACAAATATTGGGGAGAACCAAGCAAAATGAATAAGCTGATCTTCTTCGCAAATATTCTGGATCTACGTGAGAAATGTGAATATATGCTGTATGGATTCAGTGAGATGTTTGGCAAAGAAACAGGTGAAATATTTTTTCATGAGGTCAAAAATGAAATGGCGGTGTTATTTTCCGAGTATAAGCAAATATATTTCTCTGAAAACGAAGGTGCATTGGCCATCACTTCGTCTTCAAAGTCAAGCGTTAGTGAATCAACTAGTGAACCTTATTCATTTATAAAAGCAAAGTTCAAGAAGCAGAAAATAGGATTGGAAGGTGTTATTAAAAAAAAATCAGAACTGGATTTATACTTGGAAGAAAGCCTAGTTGAAGATAATAAAAAGGATTTCGATTTGTTGAGGTGGTGGCAATTGAATTGTGAAAGGTTTCCTATCCTTGGACGAATGGCTCGTGACATTTTATCAATTCCAATTTCTACAGTTGCTTCTGAATCCGCGTTTAGTACTGGTGGTCGTGTGTTGGATCCATTCAGGAGTTCTTTAACTCCTAAAATTGTCGAATCATTAATATGTGTACAAGATTGGCTACGAACACAAAAGCAAAAGAAATGCATTGAGGAGCAATTGGAGGAGATTGTGAAACTCGAAATAGGTATTAATATTATTCTAATATCAATCTCATTGCTTATTTGCTCCCCTTTTTAGACCTTCTGAATATTGGAGTTAGTGCAAGCTCTTCCCATACTGATCAATCAGCATGAATGATCGTGTAAGGCATGTAAATCCAAATTTATTATTATTTTTTATAAAGATTTTCGTCTAGAGATATAAATTTTAACTTTTTCCTCATATTACAATATATGATAATGTAATTTTATTTGTAGTAATTTGATGACTCCCCTATACTAACTTTGGTGGAATTTACTGTTGATTGGTTCAAGATTGCAGAACTTGAATATTATATTTTTATTGTTTGTTGTATAATCAAAATTTCATTTGACTCGTTTTCAGTACAATATAATAATATAATATATCTAAACTTAAAAAGTATCTATCTAAACCTAAAAAAATGAAAATGTATATAAACCTTATTTTAAACTTAAGTTTTGAAGATTTTGGTTCAGTTGTTCGTTGTGATATCAAAATAAAATTAATAAATTGGTATAACTCGAGATACTATATTTCGTTTCTTATGAACAAATTGAAGGCATGGCTTGTTTATTTTTTATTTTTAATGGATATTCTTAATCAACCCTCTATCCTTTTCGGTTTATTTCGGTTGAACCCGATAAAAACCGAACCGAACCGATTTTTATCGGTTCGGTTGAGTTCGGTTTTGCCATTTATCGGATCGGTTCGGGTTTTCTGTGAGAGAGTCGGTTCGGTTTCGGTTTAGCTGATTTGGTGCGGTAACCAAACCGACCGATACTCACCCCTAGGTGCAGCAACGATGACCTAAACATAAAACTTGATATTAATTAAACGGGAATATTCCCCGAAAACATGATGATTCCTTCTTGGAAATCGAAATTTTATTTTTCAATGGTTGATCTCATTCTTTATTAATATACACTTGATGCCATGGAAAAATTAACTGCTTTAAGCTTTGTCATTGCTTTGAATCTCGTAAGCAAGAGTTAATGCGAAGATTCATTAATCAAACACTTTTCAACGACTAATGAACAATATATAATTCCAACATGCTTGAACGCATCCTTAATTTAAAATTTTCTCTCTCAAGGTTCGCTTTAAGGGAACTGAAATCCCTATCGTTCTAAACATTTCTCAAATATTCATCATGAGATTTCATGAGAAAATGAAACCAAGAAATATTCACCACAGGAATGAAATTTCAAGTACTTGGTTGGGATACATACCTAAGTTAGCAGAAAGTACTTCGTGCTTAATTTAAGGTACTTCAAAATATAGTTGGATGAAGAAAGTTTTCGCTCATACTTACGTTAAGTGACTAAATTATTTGACTCGCCTATTCTTCATTCTTCGCCTTGTTTCGTAATAGTTGCGCCAATTCTACCAACAAAACAAGTAAATACTTCAAAAGCATAAAAAATAATTTGAAACTACTGAAACTTAATCCTTCTTATCACAGCTAGCAACTTCTCGACATAAATCCATCATAACTTGGGAATTCGGGTAATGAAATGTAGTTCGTCGAGCACAAGTCGACTCTGGGTTGTTGAGAAATGTAGGCTGCCATTGAAATTAAAGTTGGCGGAAAGGCAGAACATACTTTCCTGGAAAACTTTGACATAGTATTTACATGTTTGGAGGGAAAGTTTAGAATTATCCTGACAAGGTTAAGCAGGTGCAAGTGTGATTGTTCGCTACACCAGTTTAGAGAAAATCATGATTGTGACAATAAGGGCATATCCACTCTTATTTAAAAGGCGATTATGAATCCAAAGGTACATCAATATTAATTTTCACAATCAATCAAACTTTTATGCTCAGTTTAGCATTTTCGATTAATCCTTCAGGGATGAAAAGAAGAGGATATGAATACCTGAAATAGAACTTTCGTGAGTAAGCATAATCCCAGTCTTATAACCCGAGGAATCCTTTACACGAGTTGTATGGGCATACTGACACGGTTCTATGCATTCTCCTAAATGGAAGTTTTTGATGGGAAATTCCTTCAACGTGCCAGGGTTTTATTTCAGGTGTTTACTACTACTCAATAATCCTCATCAGATGGAATGGGGCAAATCCCTAAAGGGAAGTCTTTCAGCGGAGCTTATGCTGACTATACGATCATTGGTTAGCTCAATTCATGTCCAAGTAGGAGATGCTATCATAGTGAGGATGGATTTTTTCCATCATTATCTTTTTTCCCGATTTATGGGGAAGTGAAAATGAAGAGCCAACGTTCTGAGAATGAACGTATGCATATAGCTATAAAAGATTTTTCTATATGACGTGACATAGACGTATCTAGGACTTTGTATTGGACTTAGTATGTTATATTGCCACGAAAATTTTGATATAAGCAGCATAATCCATTACCAATCAGCGTTTGCGCTCAATATTTTGTTATGAGTTTTCTTGGAATTTTTTAAATAATAGCAAAATTACATCGTCAGCTGAAAATTGATTGGAATTACTTGGCGTGAAGTTTTCCTTAATGAAATAAGTTTAGCCAAGTAAACGGCAACTCATTTGGTATATATGCATGTCTGTTACAATAGAAAATTGACAATGTAGAAGAACTCGACCTTTTTTAAGTAGCAAAGCATGTACATGAAACGTATGTTCAAAAAATCCGATTGGTGCCGTCGAAAATGCGTTAGCCTTTTAAACGGACCGTTAGTAGATGAGAATGAGGTTTGTCTTGAGTACTTAACTCAATACTAAGGGAACAAAATTCAGTTACCCAATATTAACTCCACACGTATATTTTAAAATAAGGAAGGATCAGGAATTATCTCAATTATTTTGTTTATTTCATACCCTCAGGCCAATTATCTTTTTCTTGAAAAGCCGTCGGGCCTTGCTTTGTTGTGTGAGCAGACGCGTTTCGACTTCCTTGAGTTATCTTCAGTGTCTAAACGATGTGTTGAAATAAATGACTTTCTATAGTCGTATAATGCTATGCCATTCAGTTTTGATTTCAGTTTGTTTCCAACGTTCTTGTCAGTTTTGAATGCAGTTTGTAGTTTGTATTTCCTAAGGAGGTTTGTTATTTTGTATGTCTCTTTCCCTATGTACACTTGCCAGAAAAACTATCCGTACATGCAAGATAACGAAGCTATGGTTGTAACATATTTAATAGCATATATCCACTTAATTTGAATGCTTTCTTTTATAATATTGTTACATGTACAAATAATTCTGCGAGCTACTGTCGCAATTGTTTTCACAACAATGAAGAACATCAACAAAACGAATTTACTCGAAACAACGAGAACCCAACAAGCATGAACAACATCTGAAAGTGAGCCACTGCTCCATTCATTCACTGCTGGAATGTTCCCGCTAATTCACCAATGTACGAGAACTGAGTTGAATGATTAGAGCCCCTATATAAAGGCCAGCTGAATGAATGGGGGAATCATTCTTTACAACCGCGATAGAAAACTGCGATACGCGAAGTACAGGCGATATTGATTGTTTGAGTGTGAAGTGATTTTAAGTAGACAATTGCGATAGAAATTTATGGACAAGTGGAAGGTAGAATTTTAATAGTGAAAATTAAAGTTGTGAAATTGTTAGTGAAGTGATTGTACATTTTTGACGAATCAAATAAACCCTTTTAATTTAATTTTAAAGACATTGCGTTTTCACTTTCCCGGAACATTAAAATTATTGGCCGCGAACCAGAAACACGCGACAGTATGTTTCAAAAATCCGATTGGTGCAGTCGAAAGTGCGTTAATTTTTTAAACGGACCGTTAGTAGATGAGAATGAGGTTTGTTTTGATGACTTAACTCAATACTAAGGGAACAAAATTCAGTTACCCAATATTAACTCCACATCTATATTTTAAAATAAGGAAGGATCAGGAATTATCTTATTAGTCAATTATTTTGTTTATTTCATACCCTCAGGCAAATTATCTTTTTCTTGAAAACCCGTTGGGGCTTGCTTTGTTGTACGAACAGGCGCGTTTCGACTTCCTTGAGTTATCTTCAGTGTCTAAACGATGTGTTGAAATAAATGACTTTATATAGTCGTATAATGATATGCCATTCAGTTTTGGTTTCAGTTTGTTTCTAGCGTTCTTGTCAGTTTTGAATGCAGTTTGTAGTTTGTATTTCCTAAGGAAGTTTGTTATTTTGTATGTCTCTTTCCCTATATACACTTGCCAGAAAAACTATCCGTACATGCATATTAAAAAGCATATGTCCACTCAATTTGAATGCTCTCTTTTATAATATTGTTGCGTGTTATGGTTCGCGACCAATAATTTCAATGTTCCGGGAAAGTGAAAACGCACTGTCTTTTAAAATTAAGTTGAAAGAGTTTATTTACCAAAAATGCACAATCATAAATTCAACTATTTCACAAAACTTAATTAAAATCTAACTTTCACTTGTCAATTAATTTCTCTTACAACTGTCTTCACTTCACAATCAATATCAATTTTTATTCGCACTCCACACTCTCGCAGTTTTTACTATCGCGGTTATAATGAATCCTCCATTCATTCAGCTCGCCTTTATATAGGGTCTCTAGTCATTCAACACATTTCTCGTACATTGCCGAAATGCGTGGGGCAGTGACTCGCTTTCAGATGTTGATCATGCTTCATGGGCTTTCGAGTACATTCGCTTGTTGATCATTATGTTCTTAATGGTTGTGAAAACAATGGTGACAGTAGCTCGCAAAATTATTTGTACATGTAACAATATTATAAAATCTACACTTTTGCATGATTCCCAGTATGTTTCATAATAATTATTATTTAAAAAGACTTGAAACTCAAACAAAATTAATTTATGGCAACACAATAGACCAGAAAAAGTATTCGTAACATACAGAACAAACTGGGAGATTTCCCGTGGTATGCGATGATATATGCAGATGCATATTAATGTTTTTAGTTCTAGTTCTAGTTCTACTTTTAAGTTGTGATAGGTCTAAAAGTGAGTGCAGTTTTTTTAAATTTTTTTTACACTAGAATACATTACGACCCCCAAAATTAGCGAAATCAGTGCTGAAACTTAAGAGTGAAGGGAAAACTTACTGCAAAATCGGTCAAATAGTAGGCAGAACGCACTCCTCTGTCCAGTTTGTGGTGAAAACATTTGATAGAACTGGTTCGATTATGTCAAAGCCTCGTTGTGGTCGACCCTCAATACTGACTGAACGCAAAAAAAAAGATACGTTTTGCAGACAGTTAAAAATAATTCTCGAGTAACTGTTTCCCAAATTGTTACAAATATAAAAGATATATCTCCACGAAGATATGTACCATACGAAAAATACTAAAGCCATACATTTCAGAAGTGAACAGGGAGAAACGTGTGGATCTCTCAAAAAATATAAAAACAAGCCACCAGAGTTTTGGGAACAGGTCCTTTTCTCTGACAAAAGCAAATATTGCATATTTGGCATTAAAGGAGGAAAGTTTGTGTGGTGGAAGGGCGGTACTGCCCTCGAAAAACAAAATCTCGTACCAACTGTGAAACATGGTGGAGGTGGTGTGATGGTCTGGGGTGTATGGCGGCAGAAGGAGTCCGCCAACTTGTGTTTATAGAATCAACTATGGATCAATACGGTTAAATTAATATTTTGAAGGCAAATTTGAAGCAAAGCGTTCAGCAGTTGAGGCTTGGTGACGATTTCTGGTTCCGGCAACATAATGATCCCAAGCACACAGCAAGCAATGTTAAGCTTTGGTTGCTCTACAACACAAATCATCAACTGTGTACGCCACCCAAATCCCCAAACCTTAATCCCATTCAGCATTTGCGGAAATTGTTGGAGCGCAGAATCCGTCAGCCCAGCAGAAACTCGAAGGAAATGCTGAAAAACATCATCGTCGATGAATGGCATAAAATTATCAGGCAGGACACAGCCAAATTTGTTCATTCCATGCCAAATCGACTCAAGGAGGTCCTTAAGGGAAAAAGTTATCCGACAAGTTATTAAGCTCTGATATGTAATAAAATATTTGAATATTTCAAATCTTGTCATGTACGGATACTATTTCTGGTTCGTTTGTGAGTTTTCTTGTTTTTTTTTTGTAAAATCTAGTTTTTAAAGGGATAGGACAGAAAAAAATTATTGAAAAGATAGTTACATAAATGAATAAATTTTGTTGCTTAGATATTTAAATTTAGCAGCTATCTTTAGCATGAATTTCCTAATATGTTGCTTTCTTTTGATGTTTCCGGCAAGTGTATGTAAATTAAATCCACTTTTGGTCGTTATTATGAGTTTCTGTCTGTTGGCGTTCCTGTTTTTGTTTGTACTGTATAACAAGTTTGTCAATGTCACGTTGTTTGTATCCGTTATTACTAGCTTTTCTGTAAATGTTGCTTAGTTTGTTGGAGTAGTTAGTAGTAATCATGGGGCTGGAGTGGAGTCTTCGCACTCTGCTAGTTTAGCATATGTTGTATGGGGAGGTTAGATGTTACGTGTATGTTATGATCAGTTGAGGTTGGTTTTCTGTATATTTTGCAGTTTAATCGCGTTTGTTTGCGTGTCACAGCTAGGTCCATATAGTTGAGTTGCCCGTTTATTTATCTTTCTATCGAATATTTTTTTTTACGGGATAACGTCTTATAAATCGATGAACGCCAGCTGCAAGCACGAGAAAGCATGACTCATTGTCACGTTCCGCCTGAGCTGGGCGTATAAGCGACAGCATTGAACAAGCGATAGAGAAGCACGATCGGCCTAAGCGATCTGCTAGTGACGCGTCTTTCTGTCTTCCACTCCGTCCGAGTAGAAGAGAGACAGCGGCTGCACACAACCTACACATGAACTGTTCTGTCAACTGTTTATAAAATGAAGTGAAAAGTTAATCGGGTTTCCATTGTTTATTACAACAACAATTGAAGCAAAAAACATCATTAATTCTTGCATTCTAAGAATTTGATTAGCGATATAATTTCATATATTTGTTCTTTAATTATTAAAAAAGAAAATGCAGGAATAAAATTGGTTGTCTGTAAAATCGGTTTACGGACGATAATTTTAAGTGATAACGTCGGAAAAAACATTGATGGAAAATCGCATACTTTTATGAATTGAATTGAATTATTATCACTGAATTATCATTATTTTGTATAATACAAAAAAGCAGATAATTGAAAAAGAAAATATTTTTCGATAAATTAACATTTATTTCCACCCGTTAATTCAAATATTTTTTTTTAACTTAAAGTAGACAGATTAATTACAAGTAGTAATGTGCTACTAACAATTTATTTACAACTTATATACATATGTGATATCTAAGATCCTCCGATCCGCGTTATTCTGTTAAGGATATATTGAATTAACGAGTGCAAATAAGTGTTGATTTATCGAAAAAATTGTAATTTTCAATTAACTCTTTCTTTGTATTATGCAAAATAATGATAATTCAGTGATCATAATTCAATTCATTTCATAAAAGTATGCAATTATTCATCAATGTTTTCCTATGAAGTTATCACGTAAAATTATCGTCCGTAAACCGACTTTACAGACAACCATTTTTTTTCTATTTAGAGTAAGACTCCAATATGATTTAAAGATTTTAAGAGGAGTATCTGTGAAAAAGCCAAACTTTAATAATTTAAATTCCAAAAGGTAAGCAAAAGTGGTTACTTTAGTGGAAAGTAAAGTGCGGAATATATTGAATGGCTTAAAATGAGAGAATTTACATAACAGAATTTATTCCTTAAAAGTGTTACATTTTCAAAGTGGTGGCCAATCAAACTATATTTTACTTATTGAAACTATTGGTACGTTTGGGAAATTTGTCTTTCCAGCTGGTGGTGCCAACAGAGATATTTTTGTGCTAAAAGCAACATTTCTTAAGTAATGTAGCAAAAATGTTTACTTTCTCCTTCTGCGTACCGCTACAACCTTTCTCAGGATTTTGCTTCCTGGAACAAGCGCCTCAAATTGTCTCGATCTATTGACAGCGTCCTATAATTTCGAAATCCAAGTAGCGATGAACTGTCTTCATCGACTGAGTCATACCAGGGTTTCCTCAGCGTACCCACTGGTCTTCGACCTTCAGTTCTCCCAACAAATACCTTTTTGGGTATCCGTTGTTCGTCTTTACAAATCATATGGCCAGCCCATTGCAGCCTCCGCAACCTTACAATCGTTGAGATCTCCAGCTCATCAAAAATTTTATACAGCTTATTCGCCATTGGTCCCTATCCAGTCTCGCTAAGATCATTTGCCTCAGGATCCATATTTCAAAGGCACTCAATATGTTTGACGATGCTTCGGTTAGGGTCCATGTTTAACACCTATAGCATACCACAGATCTTATCACAGATTTGTATACTTGGAACCGTCCTTTATATGCAGCTGGTCTTCAAGATCGTCAAAACTGAATAAAATATTTTATTTGCGAGCTGCATTTTTCGGTGAATTTTATCTCGTTTATAACCGGTCCTCGTTATTTCGGCACCGAGATTGTATTCGCCAAGTGTGATATTTTGTCTATTTAAGGTTTCTTTCCTCCACTGCATTAAAAGTTTTGTTTTATTTTCATTGATTTATATCCCTACTAGTTTTGCTTCGCTGTCAAGTTTCAGGAAAAGTTTTTATGCGGTTGTTAGTGACAGTGACGAAATGTTGATGTCGTCCGCAAAGGCTACCACTTGGCCTGACTTGTATAGTAATATACCTCTTGTATTGACAGGTAGTTTTCTTAGGACATATTCGAGAGCCAAATTGAGTAGCTCGGGGGCCAGCCCATCGCCGTATTTTATGCTGATATTTATTTTAAAAGCGTCGGTGAGTTGGCTATCGATGCGGACTAGGGAGGTTGCCAATATCATTGTCATTTTGGTATGACGGACGAATTTGGCTGGGATACCAAATCAAAGCATTTTTTGGTACAATACGTTACTATCAATACTATCGTATGCGTTAAAGTCAACAAAAATTTGGTGTACGTCTATGTTGAACTCCGAGTATTTCTCAAAAACCTGCTTGACAGGGAACAGTTGGTCTATTGTCGATCTACCTGCTCTAAAACCATCTTGATACTCCCCAATAAAACTGTTGGCGCATAATCTGATTTTATTTTCTCACATCTTTAAAACTGTTTTGTATGCCTCTATAGTCTTTGCAATGTAGCTTGTCAACTTGTTTTGTGCATATAGAATATAATTGATTGGCTCCACTCCTTCGGCATATGTTCTTGCTGTCAAATTTACTGGATGATTTTATGGATGACTCCCTGGACACCGCTGCAACCAAATTTAATGAGCTCCACTAAAACTTCATCGCTGCCCAGTGCTTTATTATTATTTGAGCTTTGATGATGGAACAAACATTATCTTGGTTAGATGGGGCCATTGGAAGCTCTCCGGGAATATATATAGGATCCGATGTTCTGGAGCTGTGCGGAGGAATAAGGAGTTCCTTGAAATATGATACCCGTTTTGTTTTGATCCTAATGCTACCGATGTTATCATGGCAGAGCGTGGTCTTCGGCTGATAACCACAATTCAGGCATTTCACTACTTTATATGCTTGTTTGTGTTGTTGCTCGCTAGACTTGCATCAATATTTCTCAATTGATGTCATAGTATTATCTTTTCTTTATGTGATTTTCATCTGAGATTTTCATGATGTTCTCTCTTCGTCCGAATTTTTCTACAGATATATATTCTTTGTACGCCAGGATCTCTTTTTCTAACGTATTTTGGCACTTATCACCGAACTAATGATGTCCAATAGTCTGTTCTGCTACGGTTTTAATTGTCACTTCTACTTCCACCCATAGCTCGTTGCTAGTTTTCAGCGATGTATCTTAAAGGAAGGGAGCCAGCAGGTTGTCGAGGGTATGCATGAAATTCTTTACCTTAGATGCCGTTTGAAGCCTTTCGATGTGAAATTTTCGTAAAGGGCTGAGCTTTGACGAATACGCCTTCGGTGTACGACATCAATAAGTCAATTTGATCAAGTAATGATCTGACTTACAATCCGCTCCTCGGTATGGAGGGACGTCGAGTCTGTGTGTTGCCATCCGGTAAGATCTAAGTCATTTTATGTATGCCTCTATGTGGGAAGCAAGTCAAACATTTGACTAGATTTTGCTACGTGCAAATTTAATCAGACTCTAGCCCTTGTCATTCGTTTCTTCGAGGAGGCTATATCCTCCAGTCATTCCCCGATGAGATAGTCCATTGCCAACCTGGACGTTGAAATCGTCCAGAATTATTTTTGTGTTGTTTGTAGACAACGCGTCGACTAGTTTTTCCAGGTGATTGTAGAATGTTTCCTTTGTTTCTACGTCCTTTTCTTTGGTCAGGCGTGTACGATTATTAGCCAAGTTTTGAAGAACTTCGTTTATATCCAGATTGCATACAACCTTTATTGGCTTAAAAAGATAACTTTCGATTTGAATTCCCTGTTCACAATAAAGGCCAGTAGGAACTCTTGCTTTCCAGCAGGCTTTCCACTGTTGAATATTGTGTGCGATCTCATATCGTGAATATCACTTCCAGTCCAATTCGTTTCCAAGATCGCTAATAACTTTAGTTTATTTTGACTGGCCTGTTTAAAAGGTCTTTGGCAGAACCAGGGTAGTTGAGTGATCTGACATTCCAAAATTAAATTCAATGCCATAGTCCATTTTTTGGTTGTGAGTTCATTGCCTTAGGTCTGGTCCTTTACGAGGCTCCATTGCAGGTTTCGAAACAATGTTGGGTTTTACAGGGACAGGGAGTTAGCTCGTTGCCCAGCCTTTATTTCTGAGGCATTTTTATTAGATCGATTCCGTTATCATGCGCGGAAGACTCTTCTTTAGCTCTTACGACACCACAAAGGAGGAACATTTACTAGTAGGACTGCAGGTGTGTTTGCAGTTATTGGTATTTCTCGGCATTAAGCGTCTCATCATTGAGGAACAAATAAACCCATTGTGCGTTCCCGAAGCCATTTGCTACGATTTGGTCCTGGGATTTAGAATGAACAATCATGGAAGCTGGGGGTAGGAAAAAAAGGGTACCCTTTTCCGTTCCCCACTGGGTTTGGGACCATCTATTGCGGAGTTATGGTTACAATAGCTACTCGTATATTCAGATTGAATTTACTGTAAGGCACCCGTTCGTTCTTCTACCATAAAAACATTTTTTCTTATCAACATAGCTGTATTTTGTTTTTAGGGTTTTGTACTAAAAAACAAAACTCTATTGCAATCACGACCTGTGTCCGTCTGTCCGTCCGTCTGTATGTCACAGCACTTTTTCTCCGAAACTAAAGGAGCTACTGCAATGAAACTTTGTGAAACAGTCAGAAGTGGTGACTTCTTGAAAGTTCAATGGTGAAAATTTTTTTCGAAGGGATTTAAGGGGGGTCTCCCCATATAGGGAGGTGACCCTCTAAACAATTTTTTCACCATTGGTAGTCGAGTAGGATGTCATTAGAATGGTCTCAATGAGATCTTTTCAAAACAAGTCATAAAATTGCTTTACCTGTACCATGGGGGGCAGGGGAAGGGGAAATGTACGAACTTTTCGCGTACCCCCCTCGGGATTGGTCACCTTTAATCCGAAAAATCTGAAAAAAATCGTGAATGTAGGCCTTAATGAGTACAACAACAACAAATACATGAGAAGTCGAAATTCGCTCAACTTTGTTAGTAATAGTATGAATTATCGATTTTACATTTTCTTGAATAAAATCTTAACGGCACCCTTAAATTCAATGAAATTCGGTATGCAGATGACTATTCATAAGGTTCATCTGTTCTGAAAATTTTATATGGATAGGATGGTATTTAAGGAAGTTATAGTGATGTGAATTTTCCTGTATTACTATGGAACAATATGCGCTGTATTACTATAGAAACATATGGCTATGGAACAATATGCGCTTTTTACCGACTCAGATACTACAGTTTTGCTCGGATTTGCATGAAAATTTCATGAATGATAGGTATCATGAATATCTTTGAGAATTGGTTCAGCTAGTGGTTCCAGTAATCGTGAAAAGAAGTAGTGGCTGTTTTAAATGCGAAGATTGAATAATTTTGAGTTTCAACGTTTAGGGTACATGCCTTTAACACTTGATTTAATTTAATGAATGACTGAAGATGAGTACCTACAATTAGTACTCATAGGCGAAACATGTCAAATAGGCAGAGGAGAGCGCCTAGCAAAAGGGCTTTGTAACCATTCTAGGATTCGAAAAAATAGGCCATGAATCGATGATTACAATACAGGGGAGTGGCCCCTGAAAAATAAATATTTTATCAAAAGTTGCCAATATGAATATCAAATGAAAGTTATTTATAAAAGCTTTTTAAAACAATTCTTAAACTGACATTTTTTGCTTCGGTGGAGGGCCAAAAAATGTGTTTCCTCCCTCGCGAATGAACGCTTGTGATCTAAAAAATCTGAAAAAAATATCAAGGCAGATATTTATGGGTATAACAATACAAATACCTCAGAAGTCAAAATTCGTTCGACTTTGTTAATAATAGCATGATCTGATTGGATCTGGACTACGCTTTGCACAACGAACTGGAAATGACGCTTTGGGCTGGCGGATGTGATGGTTTGGACCAAGTTGCTTTGCACAGTAGCGCCGAGGTGAAACTCGTGTGTGAACGGCTCCAATTCAACTATCATACCGTCTCCGTCCCGGTAAAACCTTGGCAGGCCTCGGAGTACGTTCGAAGCTCGCACCATTGGGTTTGTGGTGTAAGTTCGGTTGAGACGCACTCCCAATTAGCGCTTGTCTGGCTCTGAGCACTTGTCCCCATAAGGGCTTGTGCCAACCCTCGCATGGCCTCCCTGCTCTGCAAAGATAACCATGGGACCAAAAAGGCGACTACACACACGAGTGGAGATAGCGGCTCCGAGGGGGTACCCAACAAAACTGGAGCAAACAAAATCAAAAGACCACAAATAACCAGAAAAAGAATGGAAAAATAATAACGATGACGCAACCAGTGGTTGCAGCCACGATGTCAACAGTACATCGCGAGCGGTACTAACAACGACAAAAACGAAGACTAACACAACGACAGTGAAGACGGACGAAAAACGGAGAATACATACTGAGATTCCTGCGGCTTTTGGGCGCAGCAAAAAAATGATCCGAACGCCCGAGCGTCCTTTTAAGGAGAAACGGGAAACTCTGCAGGACACTTCAGGTGTTCGAGCGGTGGAAGATAACATAAAGAGCACTGAAAATTCGATTGTCACTGCTGCGATCGTTACCGTAGCGACCGATGCAATGGTCGCAAATCCCGACATTGCTACGAAAAATCCAGAAGCCAACGAGGAGATTACGGCACTTAAAGCAAAGAGTGACCAGACACCGCGTGAATGCACCACCAAAGTTGAAAATGTGGCGGAAGTACTGCACTCGGAAACGGAACGCGATAACCACTGCCAAGGATAGTTGCAAGGTACAATTGCGGCCCAGCGATATGAAGAAGAAAGACTACTCTGAAAAGCGGGAGATGTTCTTAAAAGAATACAAGCTGCATGCGACTCCCCAAAAATCAGCAAAGCAGCAAAGGAAGGGTTCCTTGAACTAGAGGAGCTCCTCGATCGCATAGGGCACTATCGGAGAAGCTGGTTAAGGGCCGAAGACGAAGAGAAGGCTAAAGAGGCGCTTGGGGCGAAACATAAAGGCGACACGCAGAAAGCTCTACAATTAAATGTCAATAAAAGAATGGCGTCTATCCCAATCGAAGGAGATCGGGATAAAAGAAGGAAGGAAGAGGCACTTGAAGGGAGTGGAGCACCAGATCAGGTGTTCCAGACAGTGCTTACAAAAGGAGCGAAGAAAGCCGCTAAGAAACTCCTTCAAAAAAAGCCAGAAAGTAAAGTTCGTACGGACGCCCAATTACAAAAAGGACCTGATGCAAAGCAGGAGAGGCAGAAGCCCCGACGAAGACCCCGGCAGCAGGTACTGCTTGTAAAGCCCCAAGATGGCCGATCCTACGCGGAGGTACTGCGGGGCATCAGGGGAAACGTAAGGCCCGAAGAGACTAATACTACCATTAAAGTAGTACGATCAACGCGGTCGGGCCTCATACTGGTCGAATTCGGAGCAGAAGCCGGCAATAAAGATGCATTCTGTGACGCAGCAAAGATAGTCCTCAGCAAAAGCGCAACTATAGCCCCACTCGAGCCGATGGCAACGATCGAAATACGAGACATCGACTGCGTGACGGATTCGGCCGAGGTAGAAGAGGCCATCAAAAAGGAGTTCCCTAGCGTGGGAAGGATCAAAGTGAGACTGACACCAGAAAACAACGGGGGACAACGCATGGCCATAGTTGACCTGACCGAAAAGGACGCCGAACGATTCCTGAACAAGGGCAAAGTACGAATTGGGTGGGCTGTCTATAGGATAGGGCGAAGAGCAACGCCTCTTCAATGTTTCAAATGCCCTGGTTATGGTCACACCACACAAGTATGCAAAAGATCCGATAAGAGTTCCCTATGTTACAAATACGGTGAAATGGGACATAAAAGAAAAGAATGTACGAAGGAGGCACACTGTATTCTTTGCAAGGATGCTGATCCAAAACTTGATTTTGGACACGTCTTGGGATCAGGAAAATGCCGGGTGTTCCAGGAAGCCCTAGCCAATGCAAAATCAGAACTTCGATGACCCGCATCCTGCAGCTAAACCTACACCGCAGTTCAACCACCCAAAATCTGCTTGAGCAGTTTGCGAGGACATCAAAGCCGACTTCTTGCTGCTGAGTGAGCAACGCTCTAATAAAAGTCCTGCATTATGGTACTCTGATGAAACTGGTACTGCCGCTATTTGGGTTCGGAACAGTGACTTTCAAGCGGAGAGTTGTGGATGGGGGGATGGTTTCGTGTATGTTCAGTGCTCAGGGATCACCTTCTTTAGTGTGTACCTAACGCCTAACGAGTCGATATCATCTTTCCAAGCCAAGCTTAATGCTCTGGAGGGCGCTGTCTCGAACGCAGAGGGTAAAGTGCTCGTTGGGGGCGACTTCAATGCTAAAGCAATCGAATGGGGCATGCCTCAGATGGATCTGCGGGGAAAACGAATCCTGGAAATCGCGGTCAGGACGGCCTTCGTCGTACTAAACCCCGGAAACACGCCGACTTTCCACCGATACTCGACGTCAGGAATGCTTTGGACACGCTGGAAAACTCTTTTCAAGTTCCAGAATATCTATTGCAGCTTTTGAGGAACTACTCAAAGGACTGAAGCCTGCTCTACGACACGACACAGGGCCAATGAAGGGTGGAAATTACGTCGGGTGTTGCCCAGGGATCTATCCTTAGTCCGGACCTGTGGAACGTGTCTTACGACGGGCTACTGGGACTTGAGATGCCAGATGAGTCGCGCTTGGTGGGCTATGTGGATGATGTTGCGGCTCTGGTCGCTGGACGCTCCGTCAAACAAGTGAAACTTAGGCTAGGTATGCTAATGCGCCGAGTGAGGGACTGAATGACCGCTCCTGGGCTGAGTTTAGCACTGGAGAAAACTGAAGTGGTCATCTTGACAATAAAGAGAATGCCTAGAGTAAGGATGATCAGTATTGGAGATATACAAATTGAATCGAAGCCAGCGGTGAAGTACCTGGGGCTACTGATCGACTCGAAGATGAGTTTCTCTGAGCAAATCAGGGCAACGGCTGAGAAGGCTTTTTCGGGAATATCGGCCCTGAGTCGACTTATGGCCAACATAGGGGGAACCAGCCCATCAAGAAGACGCCTCTTGATGAGTGCTGTAGGGTCAGAGCTACTGTACGGAGCAGAGGTATGGGGCGACGCTCTCAGCAAGGAGGTATACCGAAAACGTTTGGCACAGGTACAGAGAAGAGGAGCACTGAGAATTGCATCTTCGTATCCAACAGTCTCCGACTCGACGGTGAGAGTGATTGCAGGCGTGATACCTGTCGCCCTCCTCGCTAGAGAGCGCCGCGCTATTTACTTGCGCCGAAACGAGGATGCGGGGGAGATGGTTGTCCGCGAGGAGAGACAGCACTCGGTCAACGATTGGCAGCAGTCTTGGGTGAATTGCACGAAGGGAAGGTGGACTGCGCGCCTCATCCCGGATGTGAGACCGTGGCTGAATCGAAGGCATGGTGAGACTGACTTCTATCTGACCCAGCTTTTGAGCGGGCACGGGTGTTTTCAGTCTTACCTGCACGAGATCGGTAAGTCACGGTCCCCCGATTGTCGGTTTTGCCCAAGAGAGGAGGACAATGCCTGTCACACATTTTTTGCGTGTACAAAATGGGTCAGGCTGCGAAAGGAACTCTGTAGGGAGACGGGAGAGCTCACCCCGGTTAATATAGTTGCGGTGATGCTCGACTCGGTTGACAAATGGAAGCAGGTGGCACATTATGCTCGCGCAGTCCTAAAATATAAAAGGGACTCACAGCAGCCGGAGGCGCTGGGGCTGGGGGATCGCTCTTCTGGCACCCCCTTTCCCCCTACGGCGTAACAAAACGAGAGCTGGGCCGAAGTAATGTGTCAAACGGTTCCAGGCTGGGTTCTCAGGTTGACAGGGGAGGTGTTTAGTGGGTCGTCCAGTCGCGCATGAGAGTCCCACACTCTGTGCATAAATAGCATTCACCTCCCTACCACAAAAAAAGAGATCTTTAAATTTCACATTTTCTCCAATAAAATCGTCTTTGACATGTTTCTTGATTTTGTTCATTGCTGCATTTTGTAAGTTGAGTACAAAACCCTTCTGACATGAGCGTAGGTCTGTCTACCCAACTTGTTTTTCTTTTGGGTTTTGTTTTTGAGTCTAGCGATTTGCTCTCTGCGATTGCCACCAGTCCTGCAAAAGTGAAACAAAAGGAAAATGGAGTGCGCTTCTGGCCCCTAAAATGAGGCAGTCGTTCGATCGAAAGCATGGTGAAATTGACTATTTGACCCAGCTCTTGTGTGGGCATGAATCTTTTCGATCTTAGCAGCTTTAATATTGGTATGTCATAGTCTCTCGACTGCTTGTTCTGTGCAGGAGATATAGATGATGCCTGAAATAATTTTTAACTACAAAAGATTGGACAAGCAGTATGGTTAGCTCTTCAACCAAGTTGGAGCGCTCTCCTTGGAGACTATAATGCCAAAGACGCTTGGATCCCTTGATAAATGGAACAACGTAGCGCAATATGTACGGGCCATCCTGGAAGCTAAAAAAGGCATACTTGAGCATCAGGTGGTGTAGAAGGTAGGGAATCTATTTTTTAGCTAATTCTCCCCGCCTCTTTTTCCCGCTAGAAAGAAAATTTCTGAGCCCCGAAGACGCTTCTTGGCCAAGGAAAATAAGGCCTAGCCCAAAGTAATTGTTTAATCATAGTATCTGGTGTGCCAAGGGAGTCCCAGATTCAAGGCGTACATAGTTTTCAACGCCCCACCTGAAAAAAGGATATATTTTTCATGAGCAGAAAAAATAAGTAGACAAAAATCAATTAAATGCACTTTTACTAACAATTTTATTTTAATACTATAAAGTCGGGCATTTCCCCACCAAATCATCGCGTAACGTGAGTGTTTTTTAAATTTTCGCGCCAAAATGAGACTTTCCGTAAAATATTCATATCTTACGATCTATTTGATATTTTTCAATGAAAATTTCAGTGTTTTACTTTAAAAACACGTCTCTATTTATTTACTTAGCAAAATATGTATAGTTCTGTTTTTTATGCACAAAAGGGGGAAACACCTTTCTCGCATATTCTACAACCACCCCTGTGCCCCCACTAAAGCATAAGCTGTCAGTTTAATAACTTTTTTGAAAAGCTCTCATAAAGACCTTACATTTGATGCTCATATCGGTAACCTTTGATGAAATTTTTTTTCAGGGGCCACTCCCCTGTACTGAAATCATCGGCTCATGGCATCAGAAAAATTTTTTCTAACCCTAGAATGGTTTCGAAGCCCTTCTGTTAGGAGCTTTTTCCTGCCTCCTCGACTTGTTTCACCTATGAGTAGCATTTATTAAATTGAATCAAGTGTTAAAAGCATGAACCTTAAACGTTAAGGTGGGGGAGAAATATCTCAAAATTATTCAATCTTCGCATTTAAAACAGCCACTGTTTTGTTTTACAATTACTGACATCACTAGCTGAACAAATTCTCAAAGATATTCATGACACCTATCATTCCTGAAACATTCATGCAAACTCTAGCAGACCTGTAGTGTCTGAGTCAGTAAAAAGCACATATTGTTCCATAGCCATATGTTTCAATAGTAATACAGCGCATATTGTTCCATAGTAATACAGGAAAATTCAAACCGCTGTCACTTCGTTAAATATGAAACTTGCAGAACAGATTATTCTTATAAATATTCATTTGTATATTGAATTTCATTGAATTTAAGGGTTCCATTAAGATTTTATTCAAGAAAATGTAAAATTGATAAATCATACTATTACTAAGAAAGTTGAGTGAATTTCGACTTCTCATGTATTTGTTGTTGTTTTACTGTTGTTTTGCATGAAATGTGTCCAATCGTGAGGGGGTACGCGAAAAGTTTGCGCATTTCCCCTTCCCCTGCCCCCCGATCGTACTGATAAGGCAATTTGAGACTTGTTTTGAAAAGACATCATCGAGACCTTTCCAATGACACCCTACTCGACTACCAATGGTGAACATTTTTTTGTGGGATCACCTTCCTATGTGGGGAGGCCCCCCCTTAAACCCCTTTGAACAATTTTTCCGCCCCATAACTTTTAAGAAATTACCACTCCTGACCTTTCCACAAAGTTTCTTGGCTGTAGCTTCTATAGTTTCGGAGAAAAAGTGCTGTGACATACAGACGGACGAACGGACACAGGTCGTGATTGCAATAGGGTTTTGTATTTTAGTACAAAACCCTTAAAAATAAATAGCTTTTGCCAAAAAATTACAAACTGGGTGCTTTAAATGTAAATTCAAAGGTATTGGTAATAGATTGATTCCAGGAGTGTCGAGGAAGTGTGCTGGGTGAGTATTAGCGCGAGGCTCCCCGGAAGTGGGCGATAGGTCCCCACCTGTTGTACTTACATAACACTGTTACTGCTTTTGGTAATCCTTTGATTTTGTTCGGAATGTTCAAATAAGGACATTCATGCATTTCTTATTTTCGTTCCATGTTGAGCTTCCACAAAGTTCTCCTTCACTAACTACCCGTACATTAAATATGAAATATTAACTTTAAAATTTTCCAAACTTAATTTATTTATTGGTTCTATTGTTCGCATCAAATAATAACATCGTTCATTCAATAAAACATTTCCAAATAAAATGTTAACATGTTATATAAATTTATCTTAAATTATCACTAAGTCGATTTCGTTAAATCTGAATCTTCGGTTCTGTTTGTGCTTATAATTGAACACATTGCAATGGTAATGTTCGTCTTTTTGTTTCCTTTTAACTATACTCGATATTATTGAAAGTGAATGTTTTAAATTTAGCATTTACGTGTAGGAGAGGATTGCGTTTCAATTGCATTTAATTTTATTCGAATTACATTAATCAACATTATTCTCATTATATTCGAAGTGGTATAAAAAAACAATAGTGAATTTACAATTCCATTCGAAATGTTCAATTGCTAGATTTAAGTTTGATTACATCGTTCGTTCCTTGCTTTGGGCGATTTTACCTCGCAATTTATTTATAATGAATTCCTTTTAAAAACAATTCAACGTTGGGATTAGTAGAATTAGGGCTAATTTGAGTATCAGTTCGACAACCAACAGTAGTCAAACTGACGTGGTCATTTGTTCAACGACTTGAATCGGCCGTGATAATGATGCATTTGATCTTTGATACCTACTATAGACATCATTATACGGTTGACTGATTGTTTGATTCCACGGGCAGGTACAGTATTGTGACGTGTAAGATAATCCCTCAGGAACGCTTCGACTACGTGACGGTTGTAATGTCCGATAAACTGGTTGGGGAATTGTGTGCGTTGGCGTTTCGCATCTGGAAATAGAATTGTAATGAGATTTCATCATTGTGATTGATTTTAAATGAATTTCGGTTGAATAAAACATAGGCAATGTATAAAATAGTAGAACCTCGAAAACTTAAACCTCGATAAAGTAAAAACCTCTCTTAGTTAAAAAAAAATTGGCATACCCTTCCCCACAGAGCCCAAAACCTCTTTTACTTAAAATACAAAACCCCCATAACTTAAACGAAAAATTTAGGCATTTGACCTCTGTAACTCAAAGCAATTTTTAAGTCGACCTCTATAAGTTAAAACATCTATCAGCGACTCATTCGTGTGAATGTGCTTATGAAAAATGCTGTGCGATAATTAGTTGTTAGTGCATGCACGTGTTAATCAGGTCGTGATGAGTTTAGACTATTTTCTAGGAAGCGTCGTGTGCATACCGTGAGTAAAAAAGAAAAGTGCAATGAATTCGCATCGAAAATTGTGAACACTAACTTATGCTGATAAGTTAAAAGCTATCGGAGCAGTGAAAAGGGGTTTGAAAAGGAAAAATTTTGCAGCCCAGTTCGGAAAACATGAAAGTACAATTTCGATCATTTTAAAAAAGAAGCGGAACTATTGAAAAAACAAGAATCGGAAGCCAGTCTTTAATGTAAAAGACAAAGAATTCCTGAATTCTCAAAATTAGAAGAGTGTTTGCTTACGTGGTTTAAAGAGTGCCGAAATAACAACATTAGTGTTGGTGGACCGATACTGAAAGAAAATCCTGAAGAGTTCGCTAGGTCACTGCAAATCAATAATTTTAAGGCTAGCAACAGCTGGTTGGAAAACTTTAAGAAGTTGCATGACTTGGCCTTCAAGAAAATTTGCGGTGAAAGTGCGAGTGTGAATAAAGAATTTAGCAAAGAATGGAAGAGTGAATTGTAAGGATTAGTGAATGGATGCGACCTCAATGATGTCTGTAATGCCGACGAAACCAGACTCTTTTTCAAATGTCTTCCCGACAAAGCATTAACATTTAAGAATGTAAAATGCCATGGGGGAAAACATAGTAAGGAAAGCTTACGATTCTCCTTTTGTGCAAATTCTACCGGCACAGAAAAACTGAAGCCATTAGTGATTAGCAAATCAAAGAAACCTCGTTGCTTCGTGGGCTGCAAATCACTACTTCTGGACTATGAAGCCATCTAACGACCATGGATGACTGCAGAACTTTTTAAAAAATAGCTTATTAAAACGGACCGACAAATGGCGACTGCGAAAAGGAAAATTCTTCTCTTCGTTGACAACTGCACAGCATATGGTGACATACCTCCATTGAAAGCAATTAAAATTCAATTCCCTCCCTCGAATACAACATCACAACTTCAACCGCTAGATATGGGAATAATAAAAAATTTCAAAAATTTTACCGAAAAAAAGTTGTTAAAAAAATGGTTAATGTTTTAAAGCTTGAGGTTTCCCATCATCGTTTCAAGGAAATATTGAAGAGGAACTCGATACAACGCCTCAAGAATGGAGTAAATGTATGCCAAACTTAGAAATTACTTTCGAAGAGTTTGCTTCATGCGATGCTGAAATTGCCACGATGGGAACGCTCGCAGAGGAAGAAATAATGGACGCAGTGATTCACGGTGTTGATGATATAGCTGAAGAGTCAAACGATGAGTAACTACAGGATCTCTCGGCGTGTATATCAGTAAATGAAGCAAAGAAAGCAGCAAATACTTTACGATCTTTTATAGAGCAATGCAGTAATGTAGATGTTGATATTTTCTCTTCATTGTTCAAAATTGAAAAACGAATCGATTTAAAACCTTTGAACCGCTTAAAGCAAACAAAATTTCAGAATTTTTTGTATGGATAAGATAACTACACCTATTCCCTTATATTTGATAAATTGTTTTTGTAACATTTACTGGCGTTTGAATTAAAAATTTATCCTGGCCCTTTCTCTAATATATAACTCTTAAATAAAAAGATAATGAAAATTAGTAAGCAGCAATACGAACCATCCAAAAATTCTAAGCTTGAGCCCTTAATAAGTTAAAAACTCGATAACTCAAACTTTTTGAAATTTTCCTTGAGTTTTATCTTGTCGAGGTTCTACTGTATTTTTGAAATACTATAAGTTCTATTGTATGCATTTTTTTTTAGTTGTAGCTTCTCAGAGTGATTGAACATAGAAAGACGTTCATTTTGAATGTAGAGTAGAAAATAACGTTACAATTTGTGGCGAATCCAGCTGATGTCCATTTTAAAATCAATTTTTGGGGCTTTGTGAACAAAAAATGCACTACCCTATTGTGTCCTCGTTTGTCTTCGTCTTCATTTCTCAACATTTTTAGTCTTAAGAACTCTGTTTGGGAGGCGCTATCTATGTCCTTATTTTGGCCTCCTCGTCATCATCAATTCAATCAAATGGTCGGATTGCATTTCATAACAACATTCAAGTCATGTTTACCTATGTAAAAGTCACCATCTTCATAAGCGGGTCAAATTTCAACCATCGTCACGGCCGTACGCTAAGACGGCATTAACCGATTACTTAATTCAATGAAACTGCAAGTCATCCAATGAATGCCAGGTCGTGTTAACTCTAGTACAAGTCAACAAACATAAGTATAACATCAACATAAACGACTCAGGTTACAGCATTCGTCGCCGTTATACAATTAAAAACATAAAATTTCAAAATAGAATTTAGTCGGACGAAATAAATGAATGGAAGATTATACGAAGTGGAAAATGCAAATGCTTCAAAAAGGCTGTTTAAAAAGCCTATAAATGGATGGTCTCACCCCCAGTTCTTTCTAACTTTTCATCAAAGCATGAAATTCCGTTGAGCACCCTGCTGTAGGTCATCCGCTGCATCGTTTCAGTTCCACGTAAGTCAGCCTTTTCAAACTTAGCTAAGTGTAGCTGTTACAGTTTACGCTGTAAGTCAACCTGGCTAAGTCCTTTAGCAAAGAGTTGGCTAGTGGTGTAGGCCTGAGTCGACCAAGCTAACTTTAAGTATTTTTAAACTCAGCTATGTGTTCGTTCGTCTATACAAGTCGAGCCAAGTAGTAGCCTATGCGGACGACATCAACATTGTGTTACGGTCTTTAACACCTGCCAAAGAACTTTACCTGAAACTCGACAGCGAAGCAAAACTAGTTGCGCTACAAATCAATGAAAATAACACAAAGCTCATGACGCAGTCGAGGAAAAATACCTCAAATACACTAAATATCACACTTGGCAAATACAGCATCAAGAATTTGTGTATTTAGGCGCCAAAATAACGAAAACGGACAATGAAAGAGACAAAATATGCCGTTGAATGCAGCTCGCAAATAAAATATTTTATTCAGTATTGACGATCTTGAAGACCAGCTGCATACACAGGAAAACAAAGCTCCAAGTATACAAATATGTGATAAGACCTGTGTTATGCTTTGGGTACGAAACATGGACCCTATTCCAAACATCCGCAAATAAATTGAACGCCTTTGAGCGACGGGTCCTGAGGCGAATAATCGGAGCGAAACTAGACGGGGACCAATGGAGGATTCAATACAACTATGGGCTGTATGAAATTTTTGACGATTGTAAGACTGCGGAAGCTGCAATGGGCTGGACACATGAATCGTATGGATAAACAACGGATACCCAAAAAGGTGTTCGTTGGGAGAATTGAACGCTGGTCTGACTCGATCGACGAAGACACTTCATCGCTGCTCGGATTTCGAAATTAGAGGACGCGGTCAATGGACCGAGACAGGTGGAGGCGCTATTTGCAGGAAGCGAAGGCCCGAGAGGGGCTGTAGTGCTAAGAAGAAGAAGAAGAAGTGTTCTTTGTTAAAGCGTACGCTGTAAGTCAAACTCCCCGAACCCTGTTTAACTTTCTCACTAAATTTCAGCTAAGTGTCAGCTCATCCTGCAACCCTAAGTCGACAAAGCTAACTTTTAATATTGTCCAACTCAGCTAGGTTTTGGCTGTTAAAGTATATGCTGTAAGTCAACCTCACTGAACCCCTTTTAACTACGTGCGAATGGAACATCGAAGATATTCGACGATGTTGTAGAACGCATAATGCGCCTCACTGAACCTGGTTGACAAGGCGAGTATCGAGCAAACCACGATAAAGCCTGTTAAGGAAACATTCATCAAGGTAGAGTCGACACATTTCCAGAGAAGGAATATTGAGAATAGCTAAGCGTGATTTATAATGAATGTAGGGAATCTGGAATTTCAAGAAGATGATCCTGGTAAATCTTTTTTGTACAACTTCTAGCGTGAGCTTCAAACACTTCAAATGAGGCGACCAAACTGGTGAACAGTACTCAAGGATGGGATGAACCAAACTATAATATAATTTAACACACGACAAAGGATCGGAAAAAATATAGGAACTTTTTAAGATCAAACCAAGAAATACGAGAGGGTTTAGAAGTCATGTCAGAAATATGAACGTCGAACTTTAATTTAGAGTCAAAAGTGACACCCAAGTCCCTGAAGTGTGTCACCGTACAAAGGTGAGAATTGTTTAATGTAAATTGAAAGCTTATAGGGCAAGGGTTATTAGAAAATGAAAGATGGATGCACTTAGAAACATTTAGTGTAAGTTGATTCTAAGAACTCCAAAATAAAATGGCATTCAAATCTTCTTGAAACTAGGCACAGTAATCGATTGTCGATACTACTTTGAAAACTTTGACGTCATCTGCATAAAGAAGGCAGGAGGAGTTGATAAGAGCCGATGGTAAGTCATTTATAAACAGAGTGAACAGTAGTGGGCCAAGAATGAATCCTTGAGGAATACCTGGAGACGGATGGAAGGGAGTAGGAAGATAGCCTTAAAAAGATATCTGACTGACACGATTGGATAAGTAAGAGGATAACCAGTTTAGCAAATAAGAAATTTAAGTTTGCTAAACAAAATAATTGTGATTTACTGAGTCGAAGGCTTTAGAGAAATCCAAATACAACGTTTCGAGTTGTAAACGGTCCTCCATGGCTTTTGAAGTAACGGTCATGAATTCTAACAAATTCGTTAAGGTGGATCGCCCTTTGATAAAACCATATTGTTCAGAAATGTACAAATCATAAGTAAGTGAAAAAAGGTGCAAGTACACGATTTTCTCCAGTAGTTTGGAGAAACAGGGTAGGAGATAGGCTGATAATTGGCAACGTTTGAGGTGCTACCTTTTTAAAAATAGGAGTAACATAGGATCTTTTCCAACATGAAGAAAAAGAACCAGAAGATAAGCAAGAATTGAAAAGACTGGAAAGGGGGACACAAATAGAAGTAGCTAATGATTCCATAAAATGATTAGGAATATCATCGGGGCCTGAACTGACAGAGTCATCAAGTTCTAAAATAAGCTTCATAACATCTTTTGGATAGCAAGTAAAAGGAAATGAAGGTGGCGTGTGTATGTTGGGAACGAATGGCTATTGCTGGGAGTAGCATTAAAAAAAGAAGAAATCTGAGTTCTAAATAGTTGACAAATCTCGAGAGGTGAAGTTGCTAAGCAGCCATTCAAATGAAGCGAGGACGGGAAACTGGAAGAGGATTTAAGAGGACGTTTTTATTTCCAAAAAGGTTTTGAATGATTTGAGTTTAGAGAGCCTTCAATACTATGACAATAAGAAGCTTTAGTGATATGCATCTTTTTCTTAGCTATCGATCTCAGATGACAAAAAGCTGTACGTAATTCAGGGGATCTGTCAAGTGAAAAACGTTGACGGGCTCGATCTTTAGCTTTCAAGGATCGTCTCACAGCGAGAGTTAACCAGGGACAGTCAGAGGAGTTTCTTATACTGACAAGTGGAGTCGAGTTAGAAATAGCAGCATTTAAGAAGTCATAGAAATTGTTGCAACAAGTGTCCGAGTCAAGACCGCGAAAGAAGGAGGACCAATCAACAGAGCGAATTGTTTCGGAAAGTTGCTCGAAATTAGTTTTATAAAAGTTATAGTGCTGACACTCTTTCCGACGATAACGGACAGAAGCAGTACAAGAAATTTCAAAGCGAAAGGGGGGATGATGGGGATCAGGAGCAAGATAAGGAAAAAGAATTGGAGGTGGGCATAACAACGATTGCTCCATACTACAAAAGAATAAGTCCAGAATATGATTATTGACGTTAAGAAAATAATTGAATTGAGCCGGGGAACGCATGGACATAAAAGAAAAAATTAACGACCAAATTTGAGATGAGTAAGAATCAACCCGATTGTCATCCCATGACAGTTTAGGAAGGTTAAAATCTTCACATAAAATAAGGTGAAAATTTGAAAAGCGCGATAAGAAAATACTAGATATTTTGGTGAGGAAGATATTGTAGAACAAAAGAGGAGACTTACAAGGTTTATAAGTGCAAAAGACAAGAAAAGAAAGGGAAGACGAAATAACTATTTTTGCTCCCACATATTCTATAGGAGCAGTGAAAAGTAAATTTGTTAGAGGGAAGCCAGTAAAGGTGTTCTTGTAGGCGACTAGGACACCTCCTCCGTCTAACTTGTTGGAGATTGGCTTATCACAATCACGCCTGTGATTAGGAAAAATTTCGGAGTCAAATATACTATCAGTCAACCAGGATTCAGAAATACAGATTATATGTAGGATTAAGCTAGATCCTTCAGCTTGGATCTTAAACCCCGAACATTTTGATAATAAATAATTTACTGTTCGAAAATTGACATTTAAGAGTGCTATTCTGAAAGTTTTTAGGAAGGACCGATGTTACAGCTTTGGTAGGGAGCTCGGTGGAGAACGAACATGTTTGTCCTGGAAGTTATGAAAGATTTTACAATCAGTGTTCAAGATATAGTCACACGATGCTAGAACAGTCAGTTAGAAAGAAGCTATAACTCTGTTGATCAAGTTGTCCTTCGTCAGCTTCTGGCAGCTAATTATTTTTAGAGATAAGCCAATTTTTTTATTTACATAACCTAAAATGTCTTCGGTGGATGCGCTGTACGCAAACCTTGATATGAAGTTTTGTTTCGGTGGCGCTACAACTTGAAGGTATGGCAATTCCTCACGAACTTGCCGCATTTCAAAATTTTTTGGAATGGATCCCCGATGAGATGAAGATCTCCGCACCATACTTCATGTAGTGATACACGAACAAGGCTGTGAAGTAGGCAAAGCGTCTGAATTACCGCTAACTATTAGCGTTGAGTTACTTGATGACGATGAGGGTATACTCTGCGGTAAAAACCCTGACGTGATGGGCAGATTCGCACCTCTTGACGAAATATTCTCGTTGTTTGATGACGATGTTGACGATGATAATGCCTTACTCAGGCTCTCTGTTGTAGAGGATGAAGTCTCAGATCCAATCACCGATCGAGGCTGATCGCAAGAGAGAGGAAGTTTTGTTCTTCCCCATCTCCCTTCTAAGACTTTAGAATATTGGCTTCCATGATTTTCATCCAAAGGTAAACCTTACTGTTTTACTCCTCGTCCCATTTGTGTCCCATTATTAATCGGTTGAGTTTCGTTTAGCTTAGCCACAGAAATTCACCTTTCTACTTATTTTGTAGCCCCCGTGCCAGTGAAATTTGTGGTACAGCATCTCCCTGCACCCAACCACAGTATACCGAAGCCGCATTCACTGGACTACCGCACCTCACCAAGTAGATGTGCTTTTCTTTCCTAGGGTACCCCCGAGGATTACCAGCAACATCCAGCACCAACTCCCAGGACCTCGTAGTCCACGATATTAGAGGAGCGGAGGGAGAAGTAAAGTACAGCTACATCTGGAGGTGACGTAATCGACACACTAAGAAGAAACACACTGGAGGAGATCGCTCGGTTGGCAGAGGCATGCTGTTTGTAATAGACCAAATATTTTGTTAGGGAAGCACATACTGATTACTAATAAATATTTAACTAGGTTGGCCTCAGGCGTTTTCCTTATCTAATGAAGGACTCAAAGGACTTGATAGGTAGGAAGCAGTGTGGCCGCTAAAGGTTATGTCTGTGCCCCTTTTTTGGGGAGCACTGGCTGGTACCCAGTGTAAGCTAGGCACTCCAAAAGCCGCAAAATATAAAATCCCCTAAATAACAAAAAATTGAATAAAAGTGAATCTGGCCTCAATTGAAGTCGATACCCTTGTCAAATGACACAATATCAAAACACTTCAATGAAATGGCACGGGATGTTCATCATCAAACATTTGGAGATGTCAAACCAAGTGAGTTTTGCTGCCATGCAATTCGACAAACCAGCGAAAATTCTACGTCTAGCATTTGTTGCATACAGACGTGCTTTTGATTGTTCCGATCAAAGGTTTCAAAAATTAAACTAATTTTTTAAAACGTTAGTCCAAAGCAAATTTTTATTGGAAAAGGCTTACATTGTCGAAGCAATCGACCTAAGAAATGCATATCGAATATAATTTACTTCGATACATCAAGAAAAGCGAAGAATCTAAAGACAACTTCGGGACTTATAGTATGAAGGAGCCTGACGGCTTCCCACCGTTAAAGGAACCCGGGAAACATCGAATACGAGATAGGCAGTAATCGTCAACAAAAGAAGACACAATCTGGAAAACTTCACAGATGGGGAATGTAAGATGCAAATAATCGAAGACAAGAAAGAAGTGATAAGACTTCAAAAAGAAAATCATGAGCTAAGGCTACGGTTACACTCCCTCAAAGATCTATTCAAGAAAGGGATGAAGACTGAAGAACCGCAACTTGAAAAGCATATAAATAAAGAAATAAAGTGCTGGAGGCACTAACGATAGCCAAAACTATTATGTAGAGCTGAACGGATTAACAGAAGAAACGGATGTTGAAGAATGTATCGGAGGCAGTTCTAATGAAGATAATGATACAAATTTTATTTAGTATTTAACAAATAGAAATAAGGAGAAGAAATCGACTCATAGTTCGGCTGATTCTTCTGAAAAAGCCCCCAACAAGGCAGAAAAAGTTCGGCCAATCAGAAGAAGATATAGTTCGGCTATTGGCAGCCGAAAATAAATTAAGTAATTTCGGAGTCAAAAGAGTTAATGCGGAAAGATTACCTATTAAAATGAAATCACTGTTTGGTTTCAAGTCCGCTGAAGATGCGCTTAACTCTGGGGAGGTTCCACACTTCACCCGTACCCCAAAAAGTAAAAAAAACCAACCTTTTTGTTGAAGCGTCTGGACTGTGGAGAGGGTGCGGTCAATCTTCTCCAGCTACTTAAAGAAGCTGCACCAGAAATTGAGTTCATTTCTGTCAAACCCTTTTCAACAAGAAGATAGACCGTAGACAAGAAGGATTTACCACCTTATCTGGTACAAATTTCAAATAAAAGCAGTCCAAGTGCCCTTCAACAAATAAGGTAAGTGAATTTCAGAGAGGTGAGGCGGGAATGCCTCTAGAAAAGAGAAGTTAACCAGTGCTACCGGTGTGAAAGATTTTTTCATTCACCTATCAACTGCCCCATGCCCTATCTTTGCGTAAAATGCAAATATGATCATGCCCCTGGTGAGGGAAAATTGGCTCAAACAGAGCATAAAGAAAAATTATGCTGTGTTAACTGCGGTGTATCTGGTCACCTAGCATAGAGGTAGCTCCCAATACCACGATGCAAAAGTTAAATTTACCCCAAAACTAACACAAATACACCGCAGTGTTATAACTTCAAACTTCGTCAAGCCCGTAGTATCAATTGCTCTCGCCTCTAGAGGAACATCACATAATGCTGTAAATACTCGTGTCGTTCATAATATAACTAGCAATAACGAGCTGCTTCTTAAAATTTACCAACAACTGAATTCTTTATCGGAGAAAATCGGTAAATAAGATCCAAAAATTAACTTTGATTTTAAGCGTTTCAATCTTGTTATCCAGTCACATTCCCATGGAAATCATCTCGATCAACGCCATCTCTTAGAATTCATTGTTAAGTAAAAGCCTGATATCATGCTTCTCACTGAAACCCACCTCAATGCATGGCATCCCATGATATTCAAAGATTTTGAATTCGTAAGAAACGATATAGTAAACGGTGATGGGGGAGGCATCATCGGGATATTGGTTAGAAGACCTTATTGTTTCCAAAATATTGAGGAAGTGAAATTCAGAAACTATGAATTTTTTCAAATATTCGTTATCAAAATGTCACTGCCAGGTGGTGATAACATCTTCGTTACTTCTGCCTATGCAACGGGTCGAAACGTTTTCAAGTTCAAGAAGGACCTCAATTTCTTATTTGAAATGCTCGAATTGAACTGGCTGCGTAGTTATTATATTCTTGCTGGTGACGTATATGCTTGATGTACATCATGGCTGAATGCCAACAATAATCTAAGAGGTGTATTCTTGAAATCATCAATTTACGACTTGAAAGAGGTGATTATGTCATCGCAATTTTTGTGGATTTGAAAAAAGCGTTTGACACAGTTGATCATGACCTCTTGCTTCGTAAATTTGAATAGTATGGTATTCAAGGTGATCCTAAGCAGTTGTTTAAGAGTTACTAGAAGGGGAGATCGCAGAGAACTTTAATCTGCAATATCTTGAGCAATCGAGCACCTACGAAAACAGGAGTTCCTCAAGGCTCAATACTTGGCCTAACTTTGTTCCTGCTATACACAAATAATCTAAATACATGTGGGCTGACAGGATACCACACATTATATGCTGATGACACAGTTCTACTTTATTCAGGACGAGACAAAACTGCCATTGAGGAAATTATCAAGCAGGATCTAGGAAAATTCTATCAGTGGTTAATCGAAAGCAAACTAGGATTCAACACTACAAAGACGAAATATACTGTTTTTAAGCAAAACAACAGAGGAGACATAGATGTCGACCTAAATATTAACGGCAAAAAATTGCAAAAAGTGCTAGAAATGAAATCCGCAAAGCAACATCTAAATAGTATATCCAGAATGCTGACCATAGCATATAAAAAAATCACCGTTGGCAGCACCAGCCGGAAAGGTAAATTTCTGCAGCGTAAGGTTTCGAAAATGAAATTAGCTTATCTACTACTGGACTTCTTATTGCATTTTTTGTAATACTACATGGGTATTTATTAACAGAAAGGATCTGCCGCCGTTCGTATTTGGAGACCCTTCATAGAGGCGCAAATATTTTGCTAATTAAATTGAGTTGCACACGTATGGATCACATATTGAAAATCGGCGGGTAATAATTTGTTATAAACATATTTATACTCGTTTCGCCCTTCTCGCATTTGCTGTTTATACATTTGACAATGGTTATCAAACAAAGGTGATAACTTTTTGGCTTAAAAAGCTCAAATGGTTAATTTCAAAAGATTTCCATAAAAGTTTAATCAGCACTTGCATTGCCATTAATATATACATTTTCGATTCTTTTCAGAACCATCAGGGGCCGTTATTTTGAATTTTTACTGAAAACGGCTGTTAAAATTATTAAGCTGTAAATTTTCGAATTTTTATTTGTCATCATCCTATTTGCATTATTAAATTAAATTAACTTGCCCTTATAACTTATAATTTCAAGTTTTATCGGAATCTGTTGTGAAACTTGGCTGCTAGATGGCTACAGAAATAAAAAAAATGCTTATGTCACCCCCCTGTATGGGGAGACCCCCTTAAACACTTTAAAATATGTTCTTACACTGCAAATTTCAAGAGGCACCACTTTTGACCTACGTAGAAAATTTCCTCATTCTAGCTTATGTGGTTTGCTAGAAAACTTGTTGTGACGCACGAACAAACCGACGGACAGACAGACAAGTTGCGATTTTATAATTTTTAAGGGGATTGTTGAAAATGTTTTACAATATTTCAAAAATAGTCTGATTTATAAATACTTTCAAGATAAGTCATTTAAAACGTTTACATGAAAAAAATTCATTATTTCAGTTGCTACTAAAATAACGAATTGCGCTTGCCTTCTGACCTTTGGGAGCCCCCATTTTGAATGCATGAATTTGATTTTGGACTATGTTAAATTTTTGTGGGCTAGAACCTCATCACTGAATGTGCCAAATCTCGTTCAAATCTAAGTTTTACGCTAGACAGGGCAAAATAATTAAATTTTTATTGAAAATGCCAGCTAAAAATATTGAGTTTTAAGTTTTCGACTGTATTATTTTTCATTCAATTTTAATAATTTTCTGCATAATACAAGAACATAGTACAGAGATCCATAATCTCAAGTTTCATCAAAATTCGCTGGAAAATGTGACCGCTAGAGGGCCACAAAAACCTGAAAAAAACGCATATTTAAAACGCCGCCATTTTGAAATTTGCACATGCATGATCACCAAAATATTAAAAACTGTAGATCAAAGTAATGCCTATCTTGTTTCATATATGTGAGATTAAAATCGCGACTTTTAGAAGCCTTTGAAGTTTTGAGTTTCAACTGGCCGCCATTTTGTTTTTTGTGACCTGACCTCAAAATTTTTCTCACAATACTTTAGATACTCATAATTTCTATCTACATACCGAACTTCATGAAAATCTGTTGAAAGCTTTGACCACTATTACAACAACAAAATTTTCCACGTTTTCCGACCTTTGAGCGGCCGCCATTTTGGATTATTTATTGTGAGATTCATCACATACATTAGTGAACCTATGTACCAAATTTCATCCGATTTTTCGTCTAAAAGAGCCACCATTTTGTTTTTGCCCGGCCGATATAGCTGGTTCACGAACTGAACCGAGATATTAACCCAATACACCTTTTCTGAAAATTTGGTGAAAATCGGAGCAAAATTGCAACCTCTAGCGTGGTCACAAATTTCGTTATATCCCATATATATATATATATATATATATATATATATATATATATATATATATATATGGGATATAACGAAATTTGTGACCACGCTAGAGGTTGCAATTTTGCTCCGATTTTCACCAAATTTTCAGAAAAGGTGTATTGGGATAATATCTCGGTTAAGTTCGTATATATATACATATATATATATATATATATATATATATATATATATATATATATATATATATATATATGTATATATATATATATATATATATATATATATATTTATGTATATATATATATATATATATATATATATATATATATATATGTATATATATATATATATATATATATATATATATATATATATATATATGTGTGTGTGTGTATATATATATATATATATATATATATATATATATATATATGTATATATATATATATATATATATATATATATATATATATATATATATATATATATATATATATATATATATATATATATATATATATATATATATATATATATGATGCTCTCCGCAATAGGTAAATTTCTCTCGAGAAATTTACCTAAAAATTCTGAAACTGTCAATTCTTACTCAAACTAGTTTGGTTTACCAATTAGCAAATTCATTGACCTTTATTCAGATCATTTTAATGGAGAAAGCTAAGTTTATCTACAAAAATTTAAAAACAAGCGGATCGGATCGAACACCATTGATTTAGGTATCACAGATCAATCCATATAATACGAGGAATGCAGACCAATTCGTCATACTTTTTACCAGAATGGATCGTCTAAAGAACGATGCCACAAATGATGCTCTGCGTATATATTTATTTATTGAGATATTTATAATATACTTTATATGCAGAAAAATCTATAATTATAATACAGACATGCAATTACACAAAACTAGGCAAATTAAACAGAACTAAAGAAAATTCTAGCTACATAGATGCTTCATAGATTACTTCGAAGGAAGAAAAAATTTTAATGACTTAAAAGACTAAGCATCCCAGCCAAATTAGTCCGTCTTACCAAAATGACAATGACGTTGACAACCTCCCAAGTCCGCACCAATAACCAACTCACTGATGCCTTTGACACAAATATCGGACTAAAGCAGGGAGATGGGCTGGCCCCATTGTTATTCAATTTGGCTCTGGAGTACGTCATACGGAAGCTACCTGTCGATACGTGAGGTACATTACTATACAAGTCGAGCCAAGTAGTGGCCTATGCGGACGACATCAACATTCGGTCACAGTCACTAACAACTGCCAAAGAACTCTTCTTGAGACTCGACAGCGAAGCAAAACTAGCAGGGCTACAAATCAACGAAAATAAAACAAAGCTCATGACGCAGTCGAATAAAAATACCCCAAATACACAAAATATCACACTTAGCGAATACAGTATCGAAAATGCTAGCGAATTTGTATATTTAGGCGCTAAAATAACAAAAACGGGCAATGAAAGAGACGAAATACGCCGAAGAATGCAGCTCGCAAATAACATATTTTATTCAGTATTGACGATCTTGAAGACCAGCTGCAAACACAGAAAAATAAAGCTCCAAGTATACAAATCTGTTATAAGACCTGTGTTATGCTATGGGTGTGAAACATGGACCCTAACCTAAGCATCCGCAAATATATTGAACACCTTTGAGCGACGGGACCAATGGCGAATTCGATACAACCCTGAGCTGTATGAAATTTTTGACGAACCGGAGGTCTCAAGGATTGTAAGACTGCGGAAGCTGCAATGGGCTGCACATGAATCGTATGGACGAACAACGGATACCCAAGAAGGTATTCGTTGGGAGAACTGAAGGCCGGCGGCCAGTGGGGAAACCGAGGAAACGCTGGTCTGACTCGGTCGACGAAGACAGCTCGCTGCTCGGATTTTGGAATTGGAAGTCGCGGTCAACGGACCGAGACAGTTGGAGGCTCTGTTTGCAGGAAGCGAAGGCCCAAAAGGGGCTGTAGTGCTAAGAAGAATAGACTAAGAAAAAATGACATTACATACAATCTCCAAATAGCACAAGCAAAACAGTAAATTTTAAAAAGGAAATACATGAGAGAAATTTGATCATTATAGTAAAATTCAAGAACATCACGTTGTAATCGAGTTTTTTGTTCATACAAAGTGGAAGGTATAGGACCAAGACTAAGAATGTATTGATTCCGAGGCAAACGTACAAAGGGCGAAGTTTCCGTACGTGCAAATGGGACATTGAAGGTTACTGAAGATCGACTGACACGTTCAGAAGTAAAGACTGAGATGTTATTACACAAAGTAGGCGGCAATACAGGGTCAGTATAATAAGTAACCGGACTGAGCCTGCCACGCGCCTTCAAAGCGTCTGCTAACCGTTATCTAGTGCTGTAGTGGTGGTGCGGTTCTAGGTAAAGGGAACCGGGCTGCAGCAGTTGCCTCCAAGCGCTTGGAGAGATAGCATCGAGCGAGAGCGGAGTGCGTGTTCAGTTACGTCGTCGGAGTGAAAATGGAGCGTACGATCGAGCAACAGAACCAGAGTTTTTAGCCATGTTATTACAGGAGACGAGACGTGGGTTTTCGAATACGGTCCTGAGACAAAGCGGCAGAGTTCGGAGTGGCACACACTGGCGTCACCACGACCGAAAAAAGTGCGCATGAGCGAATCGAAGGTGAAGTCGATGCTCATTGCTTTCTTTGACGTAAAAGGCATTGTTCACAAAGAGTTTGTGCCACTCGGCCAAACTGTAAACGGCCAGTACTACAGAGAGGTGCTACGAAGACAAACCGCCCGGGTTCGCCGAGTCCGTCCGGATAATGCCGATTCGTGGATCCTCCATCACGACAATGCTCCGTCGCACACCTGCCTGCTCGTCACCGAGCAGTTGGCCAAACAGTCGAGGGCAACGTTGCCACAGCCTCCTTACAGCCCGGATGTGGCACCAGTGGACTTCTTTCTGTTCCCCAAGATCAAGAGACACCTTAAGGGGACGCGGTTCGGGACTCTGGAAAACGTTCAACGTGCTAGACGAGGGATCTAGACAGCATCGAGCTTGCCGACTTCCAGGGAGCGTTCGGAGATTAGGAAATCCGGTATCAGCATGTTATCGACTCCAATGGGGACTACTTAGAAGATTTCTAAAGAAAAATTGTACATATTTTGCCAATAAAAAATTTCCTGAGGTCAGTCCGGTTACTTATTATGCAGACCCTGTAGAATGTGATAAAGATTGTAGAGCAGGCATTCATCCAGGAAGGTCCTGCGAGATCTTAAGGAGGGCAAGTGTAAGAGTGATAGACGTTCACTATAGAAAACATATGGTATATGAAATTTGAAGAGAAGAGATCTTGTAAATCTACGCTGTACTAATTCAAGAGCATCAATTACGTAACGCTGATAAGGACACCACACTTAAGACTGCGGACCAGTCACAAAAATGGATAGATGCAAGAAAAAATGTTGATAAAGCCTTTAGAAGTCCTTAAAATTAAACCAGCCATTCTAGATCCATTCAAAACAATAAAGGAGATGTGGTGATCGAAGCAAAATTTATCATCACAAATAACGCCAAGATCCTTGTGAGTAGAAACAACTGCAAGAGGAATACCGCTGGTTGAATAAGCAAATGAAATGGAGAATTTTTTACGGAAAAAGGACAAAAGCAAACGCTTGTCAATATTCAAGGGAAGGTAATTAATAATGCTCCAGGAAACAAGCAACTCTAGATCTGCCTAGAGGATGGAATGTATAACCTTAAAGATTTTTAAATCATCAGCATAGCCAAGCGACAAAGGGTTAAATAAAGAAGGAAGATCATTTATAAACGCTGAAAATCATAAGGGAGAATTGAACCTTGGGGAACACTAGAATAAGGATAGTATGAGGATGACTTGCAAGACCTATATGTGACCACACATTCACGACCACAGAGGTAGGAAAATAACCCGTGGAGAAGAGACGAGTTAAAATTTAAGGCCTTAAGCTTTTTCATAAGAAGGCCGTGGTTGACTGAGTTGAAAGTTTTTGAGAAGTCAGTGTAAATGACATCTACTTGGTACTTGTTATCTAAAGAAGAGGACACAGTGATGGAGAAGGAAAGAAGATTAGAAAGAGTGGATCTAAATTTGATAAAACCATTTTGTTCAAAGGCTTGATGAGGAAGTAAAAGGGAATATAACTTATTATGAACTATTCTTTCAAGAATCTTACTAAAAGCAGAAAGAATGGTTACTAGGCGATAGTTCAAGATGAAAACTTTGTTATCAGACTTACGAAGGGGAAAAACAACAGATTCTACCAGAGAGAAGGAAAAGAACCAGAGGCTAGATGTTATAGTACACCCATCTTCCATAAAACTATAATAAATTTTCCCACATTTTTACAGACAAAATTCTACTGAATTTCGTCTGCACATTTTACTCATATTGCAGCATTTCATTCCCATTTCCTCCACGCGCATTTTTTTTCTGAATGTAATTTAATGCATATGCTAGAGGTCATATGCACTTTTCTAGTTTTCGCAATTGCAACAATTTCGTGAGAACAAATTGTTACAACGCGAACAAAATTAATGTATAAAACCGCGAAAGCAATCGCGCGCCGCGAATAAGTTTTCCATTCTTGATACGCGAAGGTACGGCCAAGCCTCCCTGAGCCATTTCGCCCAACGTGAGGCTGCATTGGGGTACCTTAATTGCACTTTACGTACACGGAAAGTTCAATTGTACGGTAGTTTCTTTCAATAAAGTTTGTGGAAATTAAACAAGTGTTTTTTTTTCATAATCGTAACCGCGGGTTATTTTAATGGCGCAGTCGGTAGGATCCGCTAAATAGAAAGGATTCTATTTGGTTTTTTTAAAAACCTTAAAGCGGATTGACGTCGCGTTCGCGAAAAGTGATTAAATTAAATCCCCAAGAGGAGGAAATTATTTAATTCAACGCCGACGCGAATAAATCGCATGTTTTTAAGTAAAAACAGCGCCGCGGTATACGAAATTTAGCAAAGGTGCTACAAGTGTGACACAGCAGTGTGAAGTGTGTAGTGAATTCCAAAGAAGGATCAAAGGAAGGAAATTTAGCAAAGGTGCTAAAAGTGTGACACTGCAGTGTGAACGAGTAGCAAACTCAAAAAAGGATTAAAACAAATATGCAGTGAATTATTTAAAATTTGCGAAAACATAAAACGTTCAAAAGTAAAGTGAATTAAAACGAAGTTAAATTGCAAAGAGTGACATCAACGCGAAGAAAAAGGATGAGAGAGAATTTAAAAGAGTGTTATAAATTCTAATAGAAAATATCCTAACTAAAATAAATAATATTGTACACCAAAATAAAAACAACATAACTTATTAAAATCAGCGCAAGTGAAGTGAAAATTTTAAACTGAAAAATTAATTAAATAAAGCCACAAATCTGAAGAGTGAAATTGCAGTGAAATTTTTTCCTTACCAAGGATACATAAAAATTAAACTTAAAAATTAACCGATTAAAAAACAGTGATAAAACATAGTGGATTCAACCCCTCAAAACATAAGGACAAAGTGAAGGAGCAATCGTAATTTTATATTACCAGTCCGCAAGGAAAACAAGCAGCAAGTACCTCAAGAAATATTGCCTTTTCGTTTAAAATTTTAAATTTCCATACATATATTAATATATTGTACATATTTTTCTTATCTTACTTATATATATATATATATATATATATATATATATATATATATATATATATATATATATATATATATATATATTTCAATACCATTTTTATAGATACATATTTTATAGACACACATATTTTAAATAATCCTCATTTATATGATTTAACAAACATATTTTTGTGCGGATTCCATAAATTAATTAAATATTTTTGTAAGGGTGGTTCGGATCCCATAGATTTGAACACATAAATCATAAAAAAAAAAAAAAATGGCACACGCCGAAGCAGCCCCTTCCATTCAAATTAACCCCCTAAAATATTTGCATGGCCTTCCTGAATTCGACGGCAGACCCGAAAATTTGCAAAACTTTATTAATCTCGTAGATAGGATACATCCTGTCCTATCAACCTTTAATGAAGCATCCCAGCTTCTATTTGGGGACGTCATTAAAAGTAAATTAAAAGGCAAAGCAAAGGAAACAATTGAAATCAATTGCCACGCTGTCCTGTGGCAAGACATTAAAGAAGTCCTCCTGAATAATTTCGGAGATCGTCTTAACACAGACGAACTCTATGATATTCTTCGGGGTGTTACCTTTAAAACAAATACCCTGGAATTCTACAACGAAATAAAAAGCAAGCTAAGGAGACTTAACAACAAAACCTTAATAGTCCTGGGCGCAGGCAATGCAACAAATGAATGTGCCCGCAATAACAAAAGAACAGCCCTCAATATATTTAAAAATAAAATCCCCGAACCTATGAAAACAATCTTATGTTGTGACAAAAAGGTCCCGATTCTCTTCGAAACCGAAGAAGAGGATCAATATTGCCTTTTCAGCAAAGCTGGACTCTACAGAGTATCCGTGCCCGTTCATCAAGAGAATGGATTGGTACACTTTCCCGGTAGGTCCTCCAAAGATGCAAGGATCCATATCGAGGAAGGCATGTACGACATAGAGGACTTTAGAATGCCCGCTTTAGTAAAGGTACTAAGCGACGGCCCTACAAAGGTGAAATTCTTCCCACAAGAAACCACACCTATCACTATTGAAAACTTTAACATAATCGAAAATACACCAAAACAGTCTTCTTTCATTCTAAACCAGATGAGAATGGACCATCTCAATAAAGAAGAAAGACAAAAACTGGTTTTGACAATAAAGTCGTTTTCTGATATTTTCTATAACGAAAACTCAGACTTAACATTCACTAACTTTATCAAGCACGAAATTCGTACCGAAAATAACATGCCAATAGTTGCAAAAACCTATCGGTATCCGTACATTCATAAGGATGAAGTACGAAGGCAGATAGAAGAAATGCTTGAAAAGAAAATTATAAGGCCTAGCAAATCTCCCTACTCAGCACCAGTCTGGATTGTACCTAAAAAGATGGATGCAAGTGGGAAACAAAAATGGAGGCTTGTCATCGACTATCGAAAACTTAACGAAGTTACGATCGATGATAAGTACCCTATTCCGAATATTGAAGAAATCCTAGAAAAACTGGGAAGAAGCCAGTATTTCACTACGCTAGATTTAGCGAAAGGTTTCTATCAAATAGAGATTGAGGATAAAGATATCCATAAAACGGCATTTAGCGTTGAAGGTGGGCATTATGAATTCTTGCGGATGCCTTTTGGGTTAAAGACAGCCCCTGCAACCTTCCAACGTCTGATGAACAATATTCTATCCGATTATATAAACAAAATTTGTCTCGTATATTTGGACGATGTAATTATCTTCTCCACTTCTTTACAGGAGCACATCGATTCATTAACTAAAATTTTCAATAGACTTAGAGAATCCAATCTGAAAGTTCAATTGGATAAGTCCGAATTTTTGAAACGAGAAACCGCTTTCCTAGGACACATTGTTACTAGAGACGGGATAAAACCTAATCCACAGAAAGTGGAATGTGTCCAGAAATTTCCAATCCCCAAGACCCCTAAACAAATCAAACAATTTCTCGGTCTTGCTGGTTACTACAGAAAATTTATTAAAGACTACTCAAAAATTATCAAACCAATGACAAAATACTTGAAAAAAGATGCAAAATTAAATATATCAGATCCTGAATATATTCGTTCCTTCGAAATTATAAAAATCCTTCTAACTAACGAACCAATCCTGGCCTACCCAGATTTTGAAAAAACATTTGTTCTTACTACCGACGCTAGCAAGTATGCACTTGGTGCCGTACTTTCACAAGAAGGACGACCCATCAATTATGCTAGCTGTACCTTAAACGAACATGAGATAAACTATAGCGTCATAGAAAAAGAACTCCTAGCTATAGTTTGGGCTACCAAGTATTTCCGACCCTATCTTTTTGGACGTAAATTCGTAATTGAGACAGATCACAGACCTTTAACTTGGTTATTTTCTATAAAAGAGCCAAACTCGAAATTGGTTAGATGGAGACTTAAACTTTCAGAATTCGATTACACAATTAAATACAAAGAAGGTGCAAAAAATATAAATGCAGATACTCTTTCCAGAATTCCTTTACCAGAAGTAAATCTTGCAGAAAATCTTTCAAATATCCCCACAACTACCTCTTGTATCAATATCTTTAAAAATCAAATAATAATCAAAAAATCAAATTCAGGCTCTTTAAGAATTAAAAAAGAAAAAGTTTTCGATAAAAACCGAACTATAATAAACGCGAAACAATTAGACGAACAAGACGCTATTACGCTGCTTAAAAATCACTTCAATCCAAACGGATTAAATGCAATTCTTATAGAAAATGAAGAGTTTTTTCAGATTATATATTCCGCTTTCTCCAACAATTTCATAACAAACGGCAAATTCAAAATTCTTACAGGCAATGTCCTCCTAGAAGACATAACAAACGAAGAAGAAAATTATTGAGGAAGAACATTTGAGAAACAATCATCGTGGAATCGAGGAAGTTTCAAAGGAATTAAAACTGAAATACTATTGTCCTAAACTCGTAGACAGAGTAACAAGCTTCATCAATAATTGTGAAGTTTGTAACTGCGAGAAATACGTTAGAAATCCTCCGAAACCATTATTCAAAATCACTGAAACTCCACAAAAACCTGGAGAGATAATTCATGTTGACGTGTTTTATACTCTCGAAAAGTTATTATTTTTAACAATAATAGATAAATTCTCAAAACACGCTTGTGCAATAAAGATTCTCGGAAGAACATGGAACGAGTTCAGAAGAGGACTAGCGTACTACTTTAGCCAGTTTGGCACACCCAAAAAATTAATTGTCGATAATGAACTAGGGTTTAAAGCAATCCCTCTGAGAGATTTCCTATCAAACGAAAATGTAGAAATCCACTACACTTCCAACAGTAATCATACATCTAACGCAGACATAGAAAGGCTGCATAATACAATAAATGAACACATCCGACTCCTTAAACATGACGAACTTAATAACCAAAGTTCAGTCGAGGAAAAGATTCTTAAAATCATATCCTTTTATAATAATACCATACATTCCACTACAAACAAAAAGCCAATAGACTTTGTCAATGGCCAAATTCACCAAAACGATTATAACCCTATATGTATATGAAACTATCCTACAAAAGAAACAGAAGACCATAACTAAACTCAACAAAAATAGATCAGATGAGGAAATCGAACCTGGACCAAACTTTATGAAAGAAATTAGAGGAGGTAAAAACCATTCTAAATTTAGGAAAATTAATACTGAGAAAATAGACGAAGACCATATACTCGACCTGGATAACCAAAATAAATATTACCGTACCCATATAAAAAGTAAAAAGAAACATCAAGATCTGAACAATCCAACAATTAAATCCAAACCTAAAAAGAAAAGAAAAAATCGTCCTTCTACTTCTCAACCTCCTGCCAATACCTAAAATGAATATTTCTTTCAGGACCATGACTCCACTGTTGATGATTATCACCGTATGGACAATGACCAATGCACAGACAATAGACATTCAGGACCTCAACATAAACAATGGCTACATTCCAATCAAAATAGGCGACGTCAAGCTAATCGAGTACTACACAAATATATTACATATCATCAATACAACCGAATATGAACATACATTACGACTTATTCAACAAAATATCAACACCCTTTCAGCTTCCACATCCGAATCAAAAATAATATTAGAAACTATAAATAAAAATTTCGAGCTCCTAGAATCTAAAATTAACAATTTAATAATTTAAATAGACAAAGACGCGGACTGATAAATATATTGGGAAAAGGACTAAAATACGTCGCAGGGACAATGGACGATGACGATAGGACCGACATCGAAGACACAATTAAAGGAATCTCAGGAAACGAAAAGAATCTCGCTGACAAAATTGATAAAACATTGATAACTAATAAAATTCTTTCCTCTCAAATTGAAAACATAACAAAGCATATAAATACCCAGCAAATAACAATAACAAATTATCTGAATAAATTCAAGGACTTGAACCAAAATAAAATAGCAACCCTTAGAGATGAAGTAGACTTCATTCAAAATGTGTATCAAATTGATAACGACATCTCACTCCTAAGGAACGACATAACGGACATAGAACAGACAATCCTTTCAAGCAAACTAGGACTTGTTAACAAAAACATACTTACAAAAACAGAACTAGACCTTATAGAAGACTTTGAACAGTACTCAAACATAAAAACGGCTGTTTCGTCGAGTGATCGAATAATTTCAATTATTTTGGCAATACCAAAATATTCTCTAGAAACTTTAACCAAAATTTCAATCGAACCGATCCCAACCATCCAAAATAAATCATTGTCATTGGAATTAAATTCAATTTTAGTTGGTCCCAACAATAAAATTTATGATGTTGAAATAAATAAAGGACTTAGAGATAACTTAAAAGAAATTAAAAATCAATGTATTCAAAGCATCATAGAACCAGGAGAAACACATTGTAAGATGCAAATACTTAACCATCAAGAAATAAAACAAATAACACCAGGCATTATTGTTTTCAAAAACTTCTACGGAGACATTGAACATAACTGGAACAGAAATAACGTAACGATCCATGGAACCTTTCTAATAAAATTTAAAAATTGCAAAATTAAAATCAAATAAAACATTTTCGAATTACTTTCTAAAAGTTTACGATAAAGTAGTTTTACCCAAATTTATTAAATCTGTCAAAGAAAACTTAACATTTCCTGAAATTAAGATAGAAGAATTGTATTTGAAACAAATAAACTCAGAAAATAACATTGATGAAATTATATTAAAAACAAAAAACGATAACATTGTAAGCCTGGGTTCAGATATTGTAATTATAATAATAATAATAATTTGTATAATATTGTTAAACGTGTGCGTAAATCGCAAGCACCGAAAATTCGTAATTTCGTCGGAGCCTCATTCTAACGGTGGGGGTGTTATAGTACACCCATCTTCCATAAAACTATAATAAATTTTCCCACATTTTTACAGACAAAATTCTACTGAATTTCGTCTGCACATTTTACTCATATTGCAGCATTTCATTCCCATTTCCTCCACGCGCATTTTTTTTCTGAATGTAATTTAATGCATATGCTAGAGGTCATATGCACTTTTCTAGTTTTCGCAATTGCAACAATTTCGTGAGAACAAATTGTTACAACGCGAACAAAATTAATGTATAAAACCGCGAAAGCAATCGCGCGCCGCGAATAAGTTTTCCATTCTTGATACGCGAAGGTACGGCCAAGCCTCCCTTAGCCATTTCGCCCAACGTGAGGCTGCGTTGGGGTACCTTAATTGCACTTTACGTACACGGAAAGTTCAATTGTACGGTAGTTTCTTTCAATAAAGTTTGTGGAAATTAAACAAGTGTTTTTTTTTCATAATCGTAACCGCGGGTTATTTTAATGCTAGACTGTTGTCAAACAAAATAGATACCAGGACACATAAAGACGAGGAGAGAGCTTTAGCAAAGTTATTTGGGATACCATCAGGACCGTTGCTGCAATTTATATCTATCTGATAAAGAAGCAGCTCCACTTCAGTTGGACTAATATAAGAAAAGGAAGTTGTTGGTCATACTCGACATAGGAAGAAGAAGTCAGGTAGGAAAATATTGAAACAGTTCACGTATATATACATAACAATCTACCAGAAATGGTTAAGAAAACAAACTCACTTTTGGTATTTAAGTAAAGTCTTAGGAAGCGTTTAATAAACGCTAATTGAGGCGTGGACTTGAAGTTCTGCTTTTATAAGCTCAGTATCTTAGGGCATTTTCGACCCTATCGGCGAGATACTGAAGAGATACTTACTCAGAGTTTTTTATATAATGCGTCTTATTATATTGAATTTTTTTATCTCTGATAGCTGATCATAAATTTTGACTAGATATTCATGAAAGGATTAGTTTCCATTATTTTGTGTGCCCCCTTATACCGATGCATTAAACTTTGCCTGGGTGGCACACTTGACAAAGCGACTAGGTATGAATGCAGATCGCACGAGTGTTGTGCGACGAAGAAAGAGCGATGGAGAGAGTGGTACGAAATGGAGGTAATAAAAGAAAAAAAATCGTGGATAACAGAGAATACAGGTGCGATCTCTATGGGTCCTAGCTCCTAGCATACCCTACGACAAATTCATATTTGTGCCTCTGCATTGCTGACACAAGACTTGAATTTAGCTTTAATAGTCCTCCACGGAAAGCGAAGGTGCTTCCTTATGATAGTGACCATAACGCAATCGTAATGGAAATAAATCATCAAGGAGATGATATGTCGCTCATTCCAGTTCAATATGTAAATCATCGTCAGTGAATAGCTTATTCCGTAAGAAGTCTCGAGTGAAGGAATCGAGTCTTGAAGTCGCTAGTGATGAGGTAAACTTTCTCGATAGGGCTGGTATTGAAATTGATAGTACGACTCCGGATAGAAATGGAAACAGGATTATATGGGATGGATTGCAGAAACTTGCCCTGATTGGAACTCATTTTGAATTGCTGCATCTCCCAAATCCTGTTGTTGAAGCAAAAATTTCCGACTTCAAATCAAGCCTGAACGGTGAATCAATTCTTCATTTCAATGCACCATTGACATCTAATCTCATACCAAGTTGGAATCTTATTGATTATTTCGTCCACTATGGACACTTGCGTTTCACATTTGGCAGGATAAACAACAAGAAATCATGTGGTATTGATGGCATTCCAAATGTAAGTCTCCGACGATTGCCTGAGGTTGCTATTAGGAATTATTGCATATTGTTCAATAGCATGTTGAGCAATTCATATTTCCCAAATGAGTGAAAAAAGACCAAGGTATTGCCTTTTTTGAAGAAAGGAAAGGAATCTTCAAGCCCTTATTAGTTTGCTGCCTGCCAGCAGCTCTTTTAAGAATTCACTCACAATTTCATATTTATAAATTCAATCAGAATTTAAAGTTCAATTAGTTACATGTATTATTACTGTACACACTTTACCTTGTCAGCAAAAAGGAAAGCAGTTCATTCTGCTAACTTGTACTCGATTTGCATACAAGCATTTTTTCAATGTGTATTTATTAGTATGTAAGAAAAAATTATGTATTCCATTAATTAGTATTCAAGCAAAAAGTGTACATAAATTAATTTTGATGTAGCAGATAAAGTCATTCTTGATAATTTTTCACAACACCTTGGAAATATAAATTTGGTACTTTGCTAGTTGTGTAAATAAGAAAATCTTTAAATATATTTTTTATGGTCCTTCGAGCCAGATATGAACCAGTTCAATTTGGGTCAATATTACAACCACTGCAGATCTTTAGCCACTGTAAACTCCGCTACAAGCACACAATGGTATGAAGCATAAGTAGCAAAGTTAACTGGCAATCTGAAGAACCAGTAGTTCTTGGCGGGCAAATTGTTAAGAATTCACTCACAATTCAATAAAAAAGGTGTTTGAGGTGATACTAAACAAAACAGTAAACGCCCACATTGAAAAATATGAGTTGATGGTGAACTGCCAATTCGGGTTTTGAGCCAGGCATTCAACCATATATGCCATAACGAACGTCGCCTCAGACAACTGTTGAAAACTAAATCATAGAGAATAGTTGGAGCGTATCTCATTGATAAAGAGAAAGTCTTCGATACGGTGTGGTTAGTTGAATTAATTTTTCAACTTCTTCTGTTCACGTTCCTCAGATACCTTATCGCCGTGATGCGCAATATATTTAACGGGAAATTATTTGTTGTAAATGATGGAAAGCTAACGAAATTTTGCAGCTTTAGGCTCTTGAATGGCTTACAGCAAGGAACAGTTGCTGCACCTCTGCTCTTCTAAATATTTATTCGCAAGCTATTGAGCCGCTTTAGTTTTAACGTGTCGCCAAAACAATCATTGCTAGCATTTGCTGGTGATTTGATCATTTAGACAGCTGATCAAAAAGATAAAATAGTTCAGAGAAATCTTCAAAAAATATTTAATGCTGTGCAGCTCTACACCGACGATTGATGAATGAAAATCAATACGCAGTAGTGCGAAAAAATTTTATTTCAGACAAAGCAGCGGTTGGCCAGCGAAAACTTGAGACGAAACTAGTAGCATTTCCACATTATGGCTGGTGAGGTTAGTTCAGAATGGGTTCCATATAAATCATGTGTTCGATACCTCAATTTTCATCTAGATCAGAATACATATGTCTTTTACTGAACATGTCAAAATCGTGCTCAATAAAATCAAAAAGTGGTCATGTTCCTTCGACGACTATTTCATCCGCCATAGACGGTCAAAAGCCAGTTTGAGAAAAGAGGAGGGAGCCCTTTGTTTCCCCAACCCATAGCTTCCATGATTCCTCATCCCAAACCCCCCATCAAGAAGACACCTCTTGATGAGTGCTGTAGCGTCAGTGCTACTGTACGGAGCAGAGGTATGGGATGACGCTCTCAGCAAGGAGGTATACCGAAAACGTTTGGCACAGGTACAGAGAAGAGGAGCACTGAGAATTGCATCTTCGTATCCAACAGTCTCCGACTCGGCGGTGAGAGTTATTGCAGGCGTGATACCTGCCACCCTCCTTGCTAGAGAGCGCCGCGCTATTTACCTGCGCCGAAACGAGAATGCGAGGGAGATAGTTGTCCGCGAGGAGAGACAGCGCTCGCTTAACGATTGGCAGCAGTCTTCGGTAAGTCACGGTCTCCCAATTGTCGGTTTTGCCCAGGAGAGGAACACAATACCTGTCACACATTTTTTTGCGTGTACAAAATGGGTCAGGCTGCGAAGGAAACTCTACAGGGGACGGGAGAGCTCACTCCGGATAATATAGTTGCGGTGATGCTCGAATCGGTTGACAAATGGAACCAGGTGGCACATTATGCTCGGGCAGTCCTGAAATATAAAAGGGCCTCACAGCAGACGGGGGCACTGGGGCTGGGGGATCGCTTTTCTGGCATTTCCTCTTCCCCTCTCCCCTCCCGCTAGGAAAGGGACTCCCCAGCTTGAAGGCACTACACGGCGTAACAAAACGAGACCTGGCCCGAAGTAATGTGTCAAACGGTTTCAGGCTGGGTTCTCAGGTTGACAGGGGAGGTGTTTAGTGGGTAGTCCAGTCGCGCATAGGAGTCCCACACTCTGTGAACAAATAGCATTCACCTCCCTACCACAAAAAAAAAACCCACTTAAATGGTAGTAAATTGTCTCGGGGTCGCAATTGGGTTTACTGGTTCCCCATTAATGTGACATTAAAAGCCGAGAAATACTAATAACTGTAAATACATCTACAGCTCAGCTACTAAATCCTACTTACACCTCCTTTGAGGGAGCGTAAGAAACTGAAGGCGAATCTTCCGCGCCCGATAAAAAAATCGACGCAATAACCATGCCGCCGGAATGGAGGTTGGGCAACGAGCTAACTCCCCGTCACTGGAAAACCTTTAAATGTTTCGAAACCTCCAGATGGTCGGAATGGATTGGATTCACGGCAACGATCTCGCAAAAGAAAGAAGGGCTATGGCATTGGGTCCTGGAATGTCAGATTACGCAATTACCCTGGCGCTATTAAGGACCTTTGACAACAGGCCAGTCAATATCAATTAAAAATACTGCCAGTTCAGGAAACGAATTGGACCGGAAACGACACTCAAGGCATGAGATCGCACACAATATTCAAAAGTGGGAAGCCTACTAAAAAACGAGAACTAGTAGTGGCCTTCATTGTGGATAGGGAGTTCAAATCGCACGTTATTGATTTTAAGGCAGTCAATGAGCGGTTGTGTGCGGTCCGTATAAAAGCGAAATTCCTTAAAATCTGGCTGATTAATGTTCACGCCCCGACCAAAGAAAAGGATGAAGAAACGAAGGAAACGTTCTACAGTCAGCTGGAAAGACTGGTCGACTCATTGCCTACAAACGACACAAAAATAATTCTGGGTGATTTTAACGTTATGGTTGGCAATGAGCTGTCTCATCGGGGAACGACTGGAGGATATAGCCTCCACAATGAAATAAATGAAAACGGCCAGCACCTGATTGACTTCGCATGTAGCAGAAGTCTCCTTATTTAGACTTTTTTGAAATCTTATCGCAAGATCTGTAACTGTGAGTGAAAACCCCTGGATTTCACAGGCGTTCCACCCTGAAGACGGGTATATTGAGACTTGTCTTGCTACTGGCTTCATTCCTCCAGCAAAATTCGTGTATTTAGACATGAATCGATATTTTTTTGATTCTGACGGCGTCCCAATTATATGCCATATATTTGATGGACCCCCGATAAGAAGATAAAATACCCTCCGAATTTGAGTTCACGAGGAAAACAATTCCAATGCACATACTCATTTGCTAGATTTGTTGAGGTTGGTCGAGCTGGGACGAGCAATCTAGGTATTGGTGGCTGAATGACAATGTCTAGATCATTCGTGGTTTTAATTTTCTAGTTTCGCGACCTGTCTGTCCATCTGTCCGTCTGTCCGTGCGTCCGTCTGTCCGCGCGTCACAGCTGATTTCCTCAGAAACTATAGAAGCTAGAATGCTCAAACCTTGTGAGAAGGTCAGAAGTGATGGTCTCTCAAAAGTTAAGGTCTTGACAAAAATTTAAAAAAATTTTAAGGGGGGTCCCCCCTAATAACGAATTGGCCCTTAAACATTTTTTTAAATCAAAGGTAGTCAAGTGGGGTATCAAACGAAAGGTTTTGATTAGAGCTTTTAGAATCTGAAATAAAAAAATCATTTTATGATTTAGGGGTCTAGGGGAAGGCAAAATGTACCAAAAATTTGTGTACCCCCCTCGCGATTGGACACCTTTCAGCCGAAAAATCTGAAAATTATCAGAAACATGGATCTCTATGAGTACAAGGGCAATAAATACCTTAGAAATCGAAATTCGCTCAACTTTGTTAAAAATAGTATGATTTGTAGATTTTACATTTTTGCCCATAAAATCAAAACGGTACCTTTAAACTTCTTGAAACTTTGCAATTATATAGACTGATATAGGTATATAAGTTAAAAAAATTTAATTGAAATCGAATCATAATCAAGTGAGTTATAGCCATTTCAATTGTATGGAATTACAACAACAATAACACGTGTTTATGGTTGATATAGGGTTTTCCAATAAGTGACGTTATTTTGATATTATAACAGGAATGCCATTTTTTTAATACGAATGATCGGATGTTTATTCCATTATAAAGAAGAATATATGCCGTTAATAGCAAAAAATAACATCAGGCAAATAACCACCACGACACGCTTACAGGACCATATCCTTCTCATGAAATTTTCCATAACCAAATCGCAAAGTGACTGCCCTATGTCCTCGAAAGCCTCACGAATCGACACTGGGCTGTTTGGCGTAGGCCTTCTTTTTCACGTGACCCCAAGGGAAGAAGTCGCAAGGTGTTAAATCACAAGATCTATTCAAAATAACACGTCTTATTGGAAAACCCTATATATATTTAAATTGACTAAGGCACTTTTATTTTTTTTAAATTTTCATGAAAATTTAAGGAATAGTGTTTAACTTGTTCAATCGGCCGTGCATTCAGAAAAATCATTTAAGCTAGATCAAAATGGCGGCTACACTGTGCTTATGAAAGAAACTGTGCATCTTTTGCATAAATTGGAACGATTTAATATCCAAGTATTGGACGAATAATTCAAATTATCGATTCCCGCTATTAGAAAACTTGTTTCTAACCCTACGTTGCTTACAAAGACCTTCTGGTAGGAGCACTCTCCTGCTTACTCAACTTGTTCAGTATTGCATTTTAGGTAAGGTTATTGGTACATATAGTGTTGCTGTTTATTTTAAAAATTAGGGAAGGCAACAATATTTAAGATAGGTATATGTGATGTTCATTATATTAGGCCTAGATATAAAATTTAATTTTAGTTTAGCAATATTGTAATAGCGTTAGTATAACATTGCATTAGCCGTAGTGGACGGGCAGGTACCGATATTAATAGGGAATTGTAAAAAAAACTTTTTTTGCAAAACTCTAAACAGAGCAAATAAACATATACATTTGACTTAATAAATAAACAAACAGACATTTACACAATAATTTTTAAATGCAATTAGATTAAAGAACAAACAAAAGCAACAAACTGCGACAAACAAATGTAAAAAATAATTTTCATGGGAACAGGAATTTCTCAACGCAAATAAGTATGAAGCTAAGATGATTTCAAGTAATACTGAAATAATATAAGTATGAGAATTAAGAAACGATAGAATTCTAGTTGTAGCAACGCAACACAACGTAGGCCAGCTATTTGCAAAAAAAAAAAAAAAATAACCTCAAATCCTATTATCACTTTCAAATTTTGCCAAATATACGTCCAGCACTAAATGTTCAACTTCATAGTATTAGCAGTAATGAAACGGAAAACAGTAGCAGTCAAGATTCCAAGCCAATACTATCAGCAGACACGCTATACCTATGTCCAAGTTGCATGATCACTGGAATGATAGCCAGTAGATTAAGTAACAAGAGGTTCAGTTTAAATTATGTTGAAGAGAAGTTTCTTTCCTGGAAGTCCCATGACTTACTAGGGAGAGTATCTTAAAGCAATGCATATGCTGCTGAACTCTTACCTACGTAGGAAAAAAGAATTTATGGGAAAAGAAAAATCTGAAAAATTTAATTAACACAAACTCACACCAAAATTATTATAAAATTAATTAATCTCTACGAAAACAGGTTTCACCTCATTAAAACTTTTTGCTATTGTTTTGCTTGAACAATGTTCCATTCATGTCAAATAAAATAAAATAACTATCAGATATATGTATTTCAACAAAAACACATGCCAGCACATGAGCGAATTATCCATCCATACCTTGAATAGCACCGATTTGTTGTGCATCCTTGCGTGCAATCATGAGCGCAAGATTCGCGTGGTGGGAATGCGAACGATAAACTTTTCTGCAAGCGACGTCCTTGCTGCCTTCCAACACTTCCACCAATTAATCCAGTGCCAAAACTAATTCCGCCGGGATTTCCCTCAACTCCATCGCCATAAGTGCACTGCGCTCCAATATAACATCCAACCGGCTGAACTTGTCCCGTTCCTCCGCCAACGTTTGCGTTCGCCACCAAGCCACTAGCGCCACCACCAGCACCACCATTTAATAAATTATGACGGAAATGATTTACATACGGCGATTGATGTAAAAGTCGATGCTGATGATGATGCATCATAGGATGAGGATGATGATGCTGATGCATGTGTGTTTGGTGATGATTTAAGGCTCCACAGACACCTCCGTTGCTTAGCGTTGTATACGGACTGTACCAATGTCCACATCGGCCAACATTTGAATAGCTTCGATTCAGCAAATCAGGACAATCGCTCGTCATTGCTGTACAATGTGAGGTTATCGATCCATTTCCGGGAAATTTAGATATATTTTGTCTACCACCCGACGGATAACCAATAAAGAACATAAGGATTGCTGCAATTGCAGTTACAGCTGCGCTTATGTAGTAACCAGCACGTCCATACTTCACGGAGGACGAATCGTTCAGAAATGATGTGAGCGGCACTCCAATTAAAACTGGTATCGATTCAGCACCTTTTATGAATCCTGCAAATGAAAAGAATGTTGTTAAGTTTATTACGCATATGAAAATCTATGGGTTGGAAAAATCCAAAGATAAATTGTAAGTAGGAATGAATAATGTAATTTTTTATAGATATCTAAAGCTTGTATAATTGGGTTCAATTCAAAAATGCATTTCTAATTACATGTAGATAAAAGAAGAAGATTAAACAAGGAATCATATTGAGTTACATATGTGTAGTTTTCTATCGGCAGGGGAAATTCTATAGTTGGTGCAAGAAAATAACAGAAAGAGATATAAATTAATTAATTTATCCTCATCATAAAGATACTTCAATCATAGATTTTAATAAGGGTTTCAAGTCTTAAGCTTAGTGACAAACACGTTGGTTAGACAGAACCACGCTCATGTCAGAAGGATTTTGTACACAACCAACGATTGCAGACTCCAATAATGCATAAGCTCTTTTAAAACTTTAACGATAACTTTGAGCAAACTTAAATGCATCTCGATTTCTAAGGTATTTATTATTGTTGTACTCCAACCAAAAACCAACCATCACGATTTGGTTACCTTTAAAATGTATGTTTTCATCAAGAGTCTAGACTTCATTGAATGTTGAAAATGTAGACAAATTACACAAAGTTGCTCATAGTCTCATTTAAAATGGCCGCCAATACCGAGTAACAAAGCGAATCAACGACGTCGTATATCGCATACAGGAATATCGTAAGCTGAGTGCCAAAATGAAAATCGTGCACCTGGACCGTCTTGTTCCATATTACATCCAGGGAGTCTTAACTACCCCTGGCGACACATCTTTCCGGGGCAAAAAGAACTGAGGTGGGGACAGTGTAACATGTGCAAATAATTCTGCGAGCAACTATTAATAACATCATGATCGATAAACGAATGTACTCGAAAGCACAAGAATGTACCAAGTAGATCCATGATCAACTTCTGAAAGTGACGTCACTGCGTTTATTCAGAATCGCTCGAATATTCCAGTTAGTTCTCGCCAGAATATTCGCCAATGTACGAGAAATGGATTGAATGACTAGAGACCCGTAAAGCCAAGCTGGATGAATGGGGGAGTAGTAAAACCGCGACAGTAGAAACTGCGATAGTGTTGAGTGCAAATTAAGAGCGATATTGATTGATAGTGATTCGTGATACAGACAGTTGAAATATAAATTTACAAACAAGTGAAAAATAATAAAATTTTAATTATTTGTAAAATAGTGAAACTAATGATTGTGCATTTTTAGTAAATAAGCTCTTTTAACTGAATTTGAGAGAGTGCGTTTTCACTTTCCCGAAGCATTAGAATTATCGGCCGCGAACTATAACACACGACAATATCCTTAGTGAAGTTTTTCGATTGGAATCGCATATTTTTCCAAAGCCATGCATTGTTCTCATGATCCAGGAAAATTCAAACTAACGGTTTTCCATCAAGGACATAACAATTTTATATACTAATAAAACACAGAAATATTTGAGATATTGAGGTCAAATTTATTGTGTATGTATTGCAAGTACTACATTTTATGAATAAAATTCGGTTTTGGTCATACGACCACCACGAGCCCGTTCACAGTGGTCAATTCTTTGGACCCAATTTTCCACCACTCTGGCACACATTTCGACCGGAACGTTGTTGATTTCGCATTGGATGAAGTTGCTGGCTTGTTGGCATTGATCAATGACTTGATATAGCCCCTTAAAAAGAAACCCAAAGGCGTTAGATCGCATGAGCAATGCAGCCATTCGATCGGACTATTTCTCGAGATAATACATTCATCTAATTTGCCTCTCAATAAATCGATTGTGAGACATACTGTCTGGATAGTGGTACCGTCTTGTTAAAACCACATATTGTTGATATCAAGTTCATCCAATTTTGGCCAGAAATAATATTCCAACATAACGCGATAGCGCTCTCCATTGACGGTAACATGACGGTTGTTTTCATTCACGCCAAAATACGACCCAATCACACCTCCCGCATGAAAATCGTACCAAACAGAAATTTTTTGCAAATACAACGGTATCTCAAGAAGCACAGGTGGGTTTATTGCTGATCAATAATGCATATTTTGCTTATTCACAAAGGCATTGAGCCAGGAATGAGCTTCATCGCTAAAGCTGATTTTTCTATGCAATTGTTCATTTTCTTCAAGCTTTGTCAAAGTCCAATTGGAGAAATTTCGGCGTTTTGAGTGATCAAGTAGCTTTGGTTCTTGAGTCAGTTTGATATTGTTATCATATAGGCCAAGACATTTTCGCGAAATACGTGACAGTGTCGTTTGAGCGATGCTCAATTCTTCAGAACGACGTGGAATCGACTGATTTGGTTCATTTTAAATCGATGCATTTTCGGCTGTGATATTTCCTTCTTTTCGAATAGCACGACGTTTTTTGGTACCAAAATATTCAATAATAAAAATTTGGACTCGAACTTATCCACTCCACGACCTGTCGGGCTGGGTAGTTATTATGGCCAAAAATTGGAGTAAGCGTTCTTAAGGTTGGGACCACTGAACCAGAATTTCGGTAGTAATTTTGAATAATTTTTGAACGTTGCTGGTTCATAAAAAATGTGGACCTTAACCAACGTTCTGACATAGACAGTTTATTATAAGGGTTTAATATTGCGTTTATATAAAGATACAAAATTGTTATATCCCTAATCGAAAACCCTATATACACTGTAACTTCATTAAATACCATTCGATCTCTTTGAAATTTCAATGGTTGATTATTCTTATAAGTAGCCATCTGGATACTGTATTTCATCCTAATATTACTAACAAAGTTTAGCGAATTTTGACTTCTGAGGCATTTCTCATTTATAGTTGTTGTACTCATAAAGAACTATCTCCACTTTTTTAGATTCTTCGGTCCATAGGTGTCCAATCGTGAGTGGGTGGGGGACGGAATATTCTTCATGTTCTTCCTTCTTATCGATATTGCAGTTTTATCAATTCTCAATGACGTGAAAATGAAGAAAGTGAAGAAGAAATTCTTATTGAAGGCACAATCGATAAGCTAGAATGAACCATCTTTATACGTTTAATCCTCGATGGTTATTAACAAGTAAATGCTTACGAAGTCGGATCACCAAATGCTAATAAATCTAGTTTAACCCCCTTTGAGGCTGATCAAAAATAAGTGTATAGTATAGACTAATTTACATCTAAACTCAAATCAGCAACATGGGAGGATATCAAAAGTCAATACAATTAATTGAATACGGAATTGCGAATAGCACTACAATCAAAACTGTTCTATGAAGCTAATAAGTATAGAAAGAGCAAAATTAACAAGAGTACAAGTAATTCAATCCATGCAAATAATCTGTCAAAAAGTTTGAAGATAAAATTGTTAAGATTGAATTTGGAGAAAGACCATATTGAATCTAAAGTTGAGGCACGCAAAGATGATTCAGAATGTCCTAAAGTGAAAATTAAATGCTTAAATATAGAAAAGCTTGAAGATAGCAAACCATTTTCCTTTCTGATGCCTGGAACCGTTTGACACATTACTTTGGGACAGGATTTGTTACAATACACCGTGAGGCGCCTTTAAGGTAGAGGATCCCTACTTCAGAGAGAGAGGGGAAGGAGGAAGAGGAATTGCCAGAGATGCAATCCCCCTGTCCCTATGTATCTGGCTGCTGTGAATCCCTTTTGTATTTTAGAAGTGCCCGAACATAATATGCCTCCTGGTTCCCTTTGTCAACTGATCCAAGCACAAACGCAACTATATTCTAGAGTGAGCTCTCTCGTCTAACTATAGGGGTCTCATACTAGCCTTTCCCTATTTTATACCCAAGAATGTGTGGCAGGCATCGTTTTCCTCTTCCGTGACTTACTAATCTTATGCAGGTAAGACTGAAAACACCCATGTCCGCTCAAAAGCAGGACTGAATGGAAGTTAGTCTCACCATACCTTTGATTTAGCCACGGTATCAAGACTAAGATGAGCCACACATTTCATCTTCTGTTTGTGCAATTCACAAGAAACTGTCGCTAATTATTGAGTGAGTGCTGTTTTTTCTCGTAGCCAATCTCTTCGAAGCAAGGCTCTCCAGCAAGAAGAATGACAGGTATCATACTTCGAATAACTCTCACCGCCGAATTAGAGACTGATGGCAATGAAGATGCAGTCCTCAGTGCTCCTCTTCTCTGTACCTGTGATAAGCGTTTTCGGTATACTTCCTCACTCCTCCGTATAGTGGCACTGACTTTATGAAATTTATCATGAGGCGTCTTCTTGATGGGTTGGGTCCCCCTACGTGGGCCATAAGTCGACATTGAGCCGATACTCTTGAAACAGCCTTGTCAGTCGTTGAGCTGATTTGCACATAGAAACTCATATTCGAGTCGATCAGTAGCTCCAGGTGCTTCACCATTGGCTTCGTTTCGGTTTGTATGTCCCGAATACTAATTCTCCTTACTCGAGAGATTTCTTTCTCCTTGGCATTTTCCAGTGCTAGACTGAACTCAGGAGCTGTCATCCAGTCTCTCATTCAGCGCATTAGCATACCTAGCTTAAATTGCGCTTGTTCAACGATGGATATAGTGACTAGAGCCCCAACATCATCTGCAAAGCCAATTATCTGGCACCTCCAGTCTCAGTAGCTCATCATAAGAAACGTTCCACAGATGTGGACCACGGATTGATCTCTGGGCAGTACCTGATGTATCTTTTATCCCCCGTTGGCCCTGTGCTGTCTCTTAAAGCAGGCTTCAATTTTGCGGGTAGTTCCTCAGAAGCTGCATTAGATATTCTGGGACTTGAAAATGGTTTTCTAGTGTATCCAGAAAGTCCACCCATCTAGCGAAGTTGAAGCCATTCCTAATATTGAGTGTCATCAACAAAACGATCCGTCGTTTGATGCAGCTATGTACATCTGCCTTTTGAGCGATCCTCACTACTTCTAGAATCGTATCAATGGTGGAACGCCCTGCTTTAAAGCCATACTGCTGAGGAGATCGATATACGGTAGTATGAATCACGTCACTGAGTCATCTCTTGATGAGTTTCTCTAACACTTTCGCAGCCATGTCTAGTATGTATAATGGGCGGTATGCAGATGGCGATCCAGAATGTGTCTTCTCCTTGCTGATCAAGATGAGCCTCACCACCTTCTATCGTACCATGAAAACCCCGTTCCATAGGCAAGTGTTGAATAAACTGAGCGGCAAATCAGGGTAATGGTGGTAGACAAATTGCAACACCTCAGTTGGAATATCATCTGCACCTGGAACCTCACTCGCTTCCAATAATAGGACTGCCTCTAGCAGTTTTGGCTGTATAAAGTGTGGACAATCGATTGCAGTATCAGCACCAACATGAACGGGATGGGTGGAGAAAAGCTCCTGCACTATCACATTCATTTTTCCCGCTTCATGTGTGCAAACCATCCGTAGGGCATCAAGCTTCCGCAAAACTAGCTTGTAGCCAATGCCCTACGGATCCTTGTTCACATTGTCCACGAAATCTTGCCAGCAGTGAGCTTTGCTATTGTTAACTAATTTGTGAAGGCATTTTCTGGCCAACTTATTTGCTGCTACGCGGCTGCATAGCTCGTCATGGTTCTGCATCCATTGAGCCTCACGCCGAACTTTGTGACACTGCCTTTACTTTTCAGCCATTTCAGTCAACCACTAATACACTGCAGTTGTAATTATGCTTATGCTCCCCTGCGAATCATCCCGCAGTGGGGCACCTGCCATGAGTTCCTAGATGAAACTCTCGGCGGCAGTTTAAAGCACGGATCTCAGGAGACAACATCACGGATCCTAAGCAGAACGTATTGATGATCACTGGCTGAGTAGTCCTACAAGACTCCTATTGTGTTTCCTCCGTACCAAGGCCTCCAAGGCAAATGTCACGTCCGGTATGGTTCCTTCACAGCCAATACGGGCAGTTGAGCATGACGAGTGCCATCCTGATCGCCATTTATGCTTAAGCGTTAAAGTCTCCCGTAAGAGCATGTTGTCATCTGCGCTTGAAACAGCGCCCTCTAAAGTATTAACATTGGAAAGATGATATCAGCTCATTCGGTGTTAGAAGGCAGTCACTGAGCTTCGAACCCATAAAAAACCATTACCCCCATCCATAGTCCTCCACGTGGAAAGCACTTTTCCGTACCCAGACGGTCGCAATACCAATTTCATCAGGATACCATGATGCGGAACCTTTATCGTAGTGTTGCTCAATCAGCAGCAAAAAGTCAGCCTTCACGTCCTTTGCAAACTCATCAAATAGGTTTTGCGCGGTTGGACTGTGATGTAGGACTACCTGCCGGAAATGGGTCATCGGAGTTCTTGCTTTGCCTTGCATCTTTTGAACACACTTTTCTTTTATGTCCCATTTCACCGCATTTATAATACAAGGCACTTCCACCAGGTAATTTGTATACTGGAGCAGTGTGACCATGCCAAGGCATTTGAAACATTGAAGAGGCGCTACTCTTTGCCGTGTCCTGCAGATAACCCACCCTGTTCTTACTTCACCCTTATTCAGAAATTGTTCGGCGTTCTTTTTGGTCAAGTCAATGATGGCCATACGTTGTCCCCTGTGGTTTTCTGGTATCAGCCTCACTTTGATCCTGCCCACACCAGGGAGCTTCATTTTGATGGCCTATTCTACCTCGGCTAGATCCGTGACGCAGGCAATGTTTCTTACTTCTATCAGTGCCATTGACTCGAGCATTGCTCTAGTTGCGCTTTTGCCGAGGAATTTCTTTACTGCGTTATAGAATGCTTCTTAATTATCGGTCCCTGCTCCAAATTCGGCCAGTATATTACCGAACTGGGTTGGCTGTACTGCTTTAAAGCAGTGTCGATGTCTTCGGGCCTTACATTTTCCCTGATATGTCGCCACACTTGTTCGCAGAATTGGCCATCTTGGGATTTTACGAGCAGTGCTTGCTGCCGGGGTCCTTATCGTGGCTTTTTTCTCCCCTGCTTCGTGTCAGATATTTTTTGTTACTGGTGGGCCCAGCAAAAAAAACTGGCACTTCCTGAAGGAGTTTCTTTGCGACTTTCTTGGCTCTTCTTGTCAGGGCTACCAAAAACCTCTGATCTCGTGTTTCACGTCCACCGAATGCCTCTTTCTTCCTTTTCATGTCGCGAACTTCTTTGATTGGGCTAGACACCATTATTAGATTGATGTTTGATGACGGAGCTATCTATGCGTGCTCTTTAGGCTTAGCCCTGAGCACTACTTGAATCTTCTGCAATTTTCAAAGTTGCAGGATTGATTTTCAACAACTTTGAGCATATGTAAATTTTGCACGTGCTGATTCTTGCAGCGTCGTTTATCGAATGAAGTGAAAAAAGTTCCCCCATGGTTAGAATAATAGACTCGAAATAAAAAGGATCATTTGCCGTACTTTTAGAGATGGCGAATGCGTTTTTAATTACAAAGGATAAGTCTGAAAGCTTTGCGGTGTAGGGTAGAAAAAAGCCATATTAAAATATCGTAAAAGTGTGTGCAAACTGGTGAGCTATTGTTTGCTGGGATGTTGCTTTAAGCTATTTTGACTGTATGAACATAAATCGTTTCAAAATCTTAAATACATATACATTTGAAAAGGTTGAGATGCTAACTGTCCAAGTATGACCTTGTGGAAGTACTCCATTTTAGTATCAATGGTTTTATCAATGCAAACTGATGGAAAAAGGTTGCCCGAAAAATTTATATGGTTTTCATGGGCAAATGCGACTAATCCACTCTGTATATCACATTGTAATCATTTATTCATTCAAGATTTATAAAAATTCATCGCTAGATAAGGAATAAAATCGTTATCTATGCAAATGCCGCTGCTGGGCGAGGTCATACGCTTTAGCTTGCTGCCGTCCTCAAACAGGTCAATCCAGTTTTCTTAGACGGGAAGGAGCAACGTCGAGAGAAAAAAAAACAAGCCGCATGAGTCCCGAAAATTTTCTAACGATCTGGCCGCACGCACTGCAACAAATACATACCTATCTGAGGCATCTCATAAAATTTCCTAAGTCTCAGGGTAACCATTCATCTATCGACAGCTAAAGGGGAAAGATCTAATAAAGGAGATTTCAAATGCGTTCTTGATCTCAGGATGAAACCGGGCAGGACCTGTATCTCATGTATGTTACTTGTCGACGGCTAACAATGAAATGGGCTCAGTGATATACATTGAAAAAATGTGTTGTTACGGATGGAGTAGAGAGGCATCAACATGACCTCACCCCGAACACTACCATATCAGTTGCGTGACTCGTTAAACTAAACAAGCCTAAGCCGCACTCGATTAGGGTTTTGATTCACACTCCTAATTTTACCCGTATCGGTAATTTAACTTCGAGTACTTGTAGTATTGATACTTAAAAAGTGGACAAAAATAAATAAATATAACCCATCCTGGGAGGTAGATAGGTTGCGGCGAAAGTATATACCACTTCAGGTCCAGCGTTAAGCGGACAAGAACTTAATTTGGAAGGAATGTCTGGAACCACTGGTCAACAATATTCACATCCTGAACGAGAAGGTTTAACGCCGTTTAGGGACCGGAAGTGCCCTAACGAGACGAGTAGTGGAAATGAACCGACCGACTTCAATATTGTGTATCATGACGAAGGATTGCCTGCAGCCAAAGGTTAAGGAGAAAAGTCAACATTCGAGCTTTTAAGTCGCACAATAGCGAACAACTCCGTCAAAGGAGAACAAGAAAAGCGAAAAAGCTTCTGCGTGGCTACTAAAAAAAGGGGCTAGGATATCTCTTTCAACAACCGTGTAGTATAATTGTAAACATTATGTGAATTATGGGAAGTCAAAGCGAGATTTACCACGCTTATCCAAAAATAATATGCTCCCATGCCCACACGCGAGATTATTCACTGTTCACCTAATTCCTAGGAAATGTGTGATGCCGTGATGCAAACGACATTGAATTGGCATCAGTCAAAAGTGTGCTATGAGTAAATAAAAGAAACATCAAAAATAAAAAAATATAAAAACAAACATCAGAATCAATAATAAAAACAAACATCATAATCAATTGCGCATACAACCGTGAGATTTTCCGCGCTCTGATACCGCCTTCCGCCATGTTTTTCCATTAATTACATTCTACATTGAATGCATTTCATAGAAAATTACGCGGGGGACCTAAATTTCTTGAACTGTCTTTGATAACACTTACCGAGAAAACTTACTTGCAAAGCTTTTGGAGAGAAAGCACGGTTTTTGGCAATGCTAACCAAGAATGACCCAAATGACTCAAGACACTTTATTAACGACGAATCATTTCACTTTATTAACGCTGAAGATATATAAAATTCCACTTCACTTCTATTTACAATCTGATCTGACAGTACAAACTGTCAGAGAAGATGTCTAGCCGATTCAGGCGTGATTGAGGTGATCGCCACCAAAGTGATTCAAGGTGGAGTGAAAATTACGCTGAGTCTGAGTGAAACCACTCCTCGGGAATAGGAAGAACCACTCCGAAGAGGTGGCTAAGCCCGAGACAAAGAACTAGGTCAGAGAGCGGTACATTGGCCGTTAGAGGGAAATTATAAAAGAGCGCGAGGTGATGGAAAAGTGAAGCGATGAGCGTCGGTGCATTTTCAAAAGTAGTGGTAGCAAGTGGCGATGCAAGTAAGACGGAGTAAAGTGACGAGGAGTTATTTTGTACAGCAAGTGGCGACGCAAGTAAGACTTAGTAAAGCGACGAGGAGGTATTTTGTACAAAAAGTGGCGAATCAAGGAGAAAGAAATAAAGCAACGAGGTAGCATTGTGAGCAACAAGTGGCAAAGCAAGTGGAATAACGTCAACGCCCCATTAAAACGCTTAGACAGTAAGTTTTCCTTCTTAAAAACATCTTCTTTTGTATTCGATGGAAATTGACAGTTTAAATAAGTTTGTTACATTGCGCAACTTGAATAAGAGATGAATTTGTATATTTGAAAATCAATCCATGTAAGTAAAGTTAAATTCCAGGAAAAGAAAGGTTAATTTTCCTTAAAGAACCTAATTAAAGTTGAGTTTCAGGTTGTAACGGGTGCGGCTTGTGTGGCAAATCGCGCGAAGATAATCGGAAGGTTAGTGTCAGTGTTCGGGGATGGTGTGTATAGGGTGGCAAATTCTAGGGATAATATTTTCCCTTAGCAAGCTCGTAATCGGGTTAAAGAAAAACAGGGAGAGTAAAGGGGGTTTCCTTATAAATCCAGAGAAACATAGAAGAGTCGGATAGTGTGAAAAATAGCTTTTGTTCGGTCGTTAGGGAGTTCCGAGGAAAGTGTGTACGAGTCGTATAGTGTGGAAACTAGCTTTTGTCCGATCGTTAGGGAGTTCCAAGGAAAGTGTATTTATTCGGAGCCATTCTTAATATATGGCTGAAAAACGGTTGCGAGTGTTCTCAGCGATATAGGAAGTGTAGTAGTGAAGTTGTTTTGTTCATGCTGCGAGAAAAAAAGAAACCGGTAAGCCGTATTCTCGCTTGGAGGCTTATTGGGGCCTTGTTGCACAAACAAGTGGCGCCCCACGCCCGTCTCCGGACGAGCTGAAACGGGTCCGTAAGCCCTGCCGGAGCACCCTAATTTCTTTTGGGCGCAATATTGGCTCCCGAGAAATATTTTTTGTGTAACAGTGTATAGCATATGAAGTTGGCATGAGTGCAATATTGGACCATGTAGACCTCAGACAGGGTGCGGTCAGCGTCTAGCTTGGTCCACTCAAATTTTTCCATTGAATCCTTTCGAATAACTTGTACATATAAAACGAATAAGGCTGTCATCAGTACAGGCAACAAATACATACTGATAGCGATGAATGCATGTATATCGATAAGATTGGTCGCTAACATTTTCAAATTATAAATTACAAGAACTGAAACAAAAAAATCGTTTAAAACTGTCATTGAATACAACGCAAATAACTATATTTTAAAATAGTTTTGAATCAAAACTTTACCACAATAAAAATTTACAAATGATTCCGTTTCTATTTTTCCATCAATGATACCTTATTACCAAGCTTGTATCTATTTTTCGAATTTCAAAACAAAGTTTCGTTTGTATGCTATGTTTTGCATCAACAAAAATGAGGAAGAAAATATTTGTGAATCTAAAAAGCAATTTCAAATATCAAAACTCATCGTTTGACTTGATCCATTTCCATTTAATCTTGTAGATTTTTGTTCATTTTCAATGTGATGACAAATTGCAGAATTCCCACGAAATGTTGTAAAAGGTTTTTCAGGAAAAGTTCTTGGAAGTTTAATTAGAGACTTGTGTAAACGTTAATTAACTTTGACAATACAGCAACGAGAGTCGTATACAGTTGGTAACATTAAATTTGCGTAGCAATACGATTTTCCTATTCCCTAGAAATTAAATATTCAATTCGTTGAACGAGTACAGATAAGCTGAGTGAGTTCAAAAAGATGCAAGAATGCTTTAGAAGCAGAATTGTGGGTGTGAGTTATTTTAAGTCGACTAAAAATATATTGCAGGGGATGCCCACGATATTTCTCGAAACCATTATATGCTCAATTCAATGAGAAGAGTGTTTTCTTAGATTTTTTAATCGATTGGGGATTCAAAGATTATCGAATAATTTTCGTCGGACTTAATATTTTTCAGACTATATAAAGGTAATGTTTAGCAGTACTTGACTTCTTATAGTTTAAATACCCCGCAGGGAGAGTGCTGGTCCACAGGTGTATTCTTTGAGGGTCGCATTCTTTGGGGAGTGCCATTCCCACGTACCCGAAGAAGTAGAGGTTTCAGTAAGGTTCCTTCATGGTCAGCATCCAACTATAAGTGCTGGTCTTACTTTTAATATAACATTAGCCGGGAGCAAAGAAGCTACATTGTCTCAGATCTTCGGGGTGTTAAGCGAGCCGTGCTCATCGAGGGAAGGCAGCCAGGGGCGAAAATAGCAGTTGCGAACAAGCCTCGAGGCTTGGTGAACCTTTGAGTATACAAATGCCCCAGTGGTGGGTCTAACGCTATGGGAAGGAACCCAGGAAAAACAAGTTGGATAAACAGACCTACGCTCATGTCAGAAGGGTTTTGTATTCAATTTACGAAATGCAGTCACCAGATCGAATAAAATCTAGAAACATGTCAAAGACGATTTTATTGGAGAAAATATGAAATACGAAGATCATACTATTATTGAACGAATTTCGACTTCTGAGGTTTTTGGTATTGTTATACTCATAAGTATCTCCATTGATAATTATTTCAGATGTCCATCCGCGACGGAGGAAACACATTTTCATGTATTTCCCCCCTGTGCCCCCACTGAAGCAAAAACCGACAGTTTAACAACTGTTTTGAAAAGCTCCCATGAAAACTTTCATTTCATACTCATATCGGCTACGTTTGATGAATTTTTTTTCAGGGGCCACTCTCCTGTAACGTTATCATCGATTAATGGCCAATTTTTCGAATCATAGAATGGTTACAAAATCCTTTTGCTAGGAGCTCTCTCCCACCTCCTTGACTTGTTTCACTTATGAGCATTAATTGTAGGTACTCGTCTTCAGTCATTCATGTAATTGAATCAAGTGTTCAAAGCATGCACCTTAAACGTTGAAGTTTCGAAAAATAACTCAACATTATTCAATCTTCGCATTTAAAACAGCCACTGTTTTGTTTGACGATTACTGATACCACTAGCTGAACCGATTCTCAAAGATATACATGACACCTATCATTCCTGAAATTTTCATGCAAATCCTAGCAAAACTGTAGTGTCTAAGTCGGTAAAAAGCGCATGTCGTTCCATAGCCATATGTTGCCATAGTAATAAATGCAGCGCATATTGTTCCATAATAATACAGGAAAATTCAAACGGCTATAACTTCGCTAAATATGATTCAATCTTTATGAAACTTTCAGGATAGATCAATCTTGTAAATAGACATCTACATACTGAATTTCATTGAATTTAAGGGTACCGTTAAGATTTTATTCAAGAAAACATAAAATCGATAAATCATACTATTTCTAACAAACTTGAGTGAGTTGCGACTTCTAACGTATTTGTTGTTGTGGTGCACACCAAGGCCTACATTCCTGATTTTTTTCAGATTTTTCGGATCACAGGTGTCCAATCGCGAGGGGGGAGGGGACACAAATTGTTCGTGTATTTCCCCTCCCTGTGCTCCCCTCAAAGCAAAGTTTACCAAACTAAGACCTGTCTTCAAAAGTTCTCATCAAGACCTTTCATTTGATACCCATTTCGGCTACCTTTAATGAATTTTTTTTTTCTGGGGGTCACTCTCCTATATGGGGAGACCCCCCTTATAAAATTTTTTTGTAGTTGAACTTTGAAGAGATCACCACTTTACACCTACACACAAAATTTGATGTTTCTAGCTTAAGTAGTTTCCGAGAAAAACTACTGTGACACACGGACGGACGGACGGACAGACGGACAGACGGACAGACTGGTCGCGAAACTAGTAGGGTTTTGCAAAATTATTTTACAAAACCCTAAAAACCAAAATGAAAGTCACGAAGAAGAAAAAACTTACGTTGCAGGAGTTGGGATCCCCAGTACGAGTGGCAGAAGGTAGTGAGCGAACCGGCTCCCGGCCGTCGTCATCGAGCGACTGCAAAGTTATAGAAGTGGTGAATTTGACTTCTATGCCAGATATACCTATAAGCAATCTTCAGGCGTAGACCTTAGTTGGCGTAAATACCGTCGAAACAAGAAAGCGAACGTGGTGAAAGCTTGTGAACTCCAAAAATTAAGTCGAAGCAAATGTCTTCAAAGATAAAAATGCTTCAAAAGGGGAAACAACAATTCTGGCGTCTTTTTCAGTCGAATAGAACCTCGGCTAAAAAATTAGGGACAAAACAGAGAGCAACTGACAGATTTGTCCAGAATGAGATTGTTGCAGCATTCGGGTGCAGCAAAAATATGATGCAAACACCTGAGCGTCCTAAAAAGGAGAGGAAATTTTGCAGGACGCGCCACACGTTCGCTTGGTGGAGGAAAATATAAAGAGCATTGAGTGTTCGATGGCTACTGCTGTGGTTGCTACTGAAGCAACCAAGCAAGGGTCTGATATCCCGAAATAACAAACCATCCTGAAGGTCACGAAGTGGTCACGGCAGGAAAAGACAGAAATTACCTGGCGAATTTAGTGCCGTTGTGTAATTTGACCATAACCGTCGAAAATGTGGCTTAAGCACTATAGACGGAAATGGAACCTCTCTCAAAAAAGGAGGTCGCAAAGTTCGATTGCCATCCAGCGGCATCAAGAAAAAAGCTAATCAGAAAAGTGGGAGATAAAATCAGCATGTAATTCGCCAAAAATCAGTAAGGATGTAAAGAATGGGCTCCTTGAAATAAAAGAATTCCTAGACCGCATAAGGCTTTACCCAAGGAGCTGGTTAAATGTAGAAGAGGACCAGAAAACTGAAGAAGAACAGAAGGCTAAAGAAGCGCTAAGGGCTAAGCCTAAAGGGCATGCGCAAATAGCTCCGTCATCAAACATCAATAAAATAGTGGCATCTATACCAATTGAAGGAGTTGGGATAAAAGAAGGAAAGAAGAGACACTTGATTGGCATGAAACGCTAGATCAGGGTTTCCAGACAGTGCTGAGAACAGGAACAAAAGAAGCTGCAAAAAATCCTCCAAAAAATGCCAGAAAATAAAGTTCGCATGGACGCTCAGCAAGAAGAAAGACCTGATGCGAAACAGGAAAAACAAGTTGAAGTAGAACGAGAATGCTCCTACCAAAAGGATTTTGTGAAACAATTAGTAAATCAAACAATACATATATTCTGCATATCAAAACATGGCTAGTATACAGGTTCCATAAATTGAGTTCGAAAAATTATACCTCGGGTATTATTTATTTAAATTCGCAGCCATTTTGTTTCAAGGGTTTTGACCCCATCAATTGATTAGTTATGATAACACATCAATATTAAAAACCAATTAAATAATTTTTATCAAAATTCTTACATATTTGTGTGTGTCTAGATCTGCTGCAAACGTGTATCTCCCTAATATCACGTGTTAATATTGTTGTAATTGTTAAATATTCGATCGGCTACAACTTAGCTGTTTATTGTTCGATTATTGTAAAATTTTCAAACCATATACAATTGCTGTCAAAAAACTCAATTTGTAGCTTTTGAGAAATTTATGGGTCCCATTTTGACTTTGAAAGTAAAAACGTAAAATTTGTAAAATATTCTGTTATTGACCAAGTTGATCAAATTTCAACTTCCGAGGATTTGGTTGCCACTGTGCTCTTAAGGACTTATATCTATGGTTTTTTTTATAGATTTTTCAGATCAAATGTATCCAATTGAGAGTGGGGAACACACTATGTTCGTACGTTTCTCCTTCCCCTGCACCCCTCGCAGCAAAACTTGTCATTTAAAGACCTATTTTGAAAAGTTCTCATTAAGACCTTTTATTTGATACCTATATTTCCTACATGCGATGAAATTTTTTTTTCAGGGGCCACTAAACTATATGAGGGGTACCCCTTAAACCGGAACTATCCATGTTGTAGAACACCTAGGTACCCGAGTACGAAAGACACGAAAGTTGAACAAATTCAAGGAAAAGAAAGTGTGCATATGTTCTGTATGAGTCATGATTTGAGAACGTAAACAATACCCTAGAGTAACGGACCAGCGCAGTTGCAGGTCTTTCACGCGAAGTTTTCTGTATTCTTTCGATGCGTATAGTGGTGTCGCCATTAAGTACTTTTCATAGCGTTATTAGTGGTTAATTATATACACGTTTGAGGCATACTCCTCATCTTCATAGCACTACAGCCCCTCTCGGGCCTTCGCTTCCTACAAATAGCGACTCCAAGTGTCTCGGTCCATTGACCGCGTTCTCTAATTTTGAAATCCGAGCAGCGATGAACTGCCTTCGTCGACTGAGTTATACCAGCGTTTCCTCGTTTTCCCCACTGGTCTCCTGCCTTCAGTTCTCCCAATGAATATCTTTTTGGGTATCCGTTGTTCGTCCATACGATTCATGTGTCCAGCCCATTGCAGCCTCCGCAGTCTTACAATCGTTGAGACCTCTGCCTCGTCAAAAATTCCACACAATTGATCGAATTCACCATTGATCCCCGTCTAGCTTCACTCTGATTATTCGCCTCAGGACCCGTCGCTCAACGGTGTTCAATTTATTTGCGGATGCTTGGATTAGGGTCCGTGTTCCACACGTATAGCATAACACAGGGTGCATCACAGATTTGTATACTTTTTTTTTGTGGTAGGGAGGTGAATGCCATTTATGCACAGAGTGTGGGACTCCCATGCTCGCAAGAAGGCAACTGGACTATCCACTAAACACTTCCCCTGTCAACCTGAGAACCCAGCCTGGAACCATTTGACACATAACAACGGGCCAAGTCTTGTTTTGTAACGCCGTGAGATGTCTTCAAGCTGGGGGATCCCTTTCTCAGTGGAAGTGGAGAGAGGAAGAGGAAGTGCCAGACAAGCGATTCCCCAGCCCCAGCGCCCTCGGCTGCTGTGAGTCCCTTTTATCTTTTAGGACTGCCCGAGCATAATGTGCCATGTGGTTCCATTTGTCAACCACTTCGGGTATCACCGCAACTATATTATCCGGGGTGAGCTCTCTCTTCTCCCTGTAGAGGTTCTTTCGTAGCCTGACCCATTTTATGCATGCAAAAAATGTGGGGAAGGCATTGGCATCCTCTGCTGGACAATACCGACGATCGGGGGAATGTGGCTTACCAATCATGTGCAGGTAAGACTGTAAACACCCATGCCCGCTCAAAAGCTGGGTCAGATAGAAGTCTGTCTCACCATGCCTTCGATTAAGCCACGGTCTCACATCCGGGATGAGGCGCGCAGTCCAACTTTCCTTCGAATAATTCACCCAAGACTGCTGCCAATAGTTGAGTGAGCGCTACCTCTCCCCACAGACAACTGTCTACCTCGCATCCTCATTTCGGCGTAGGTAAATAGCGTGGCGCTCTCTAGCAAAGAAACCGACAGGTATCACGCCTGCAATAACTCTCACCGCCGAGTCAGAAACTGTCGGATACGAACATGCAATCCTCAGTGCTCCTCTTCTCTGTACCTGTACCAAACATTTTCGGTACACCTCCTTGCTGAGAGCGTCGCCCCATACCTCTGCTTCGTACAGTAGCACTGGCCCTACAGCACTCATCAAGAGGCGTCTTCTTGATTGGCTGGGTCCCCCTATGTTGGCCATAAGCCAACTCAGAGCCGACACTCCTGAAGCAGCATTCTCAGCCGTTGCCCTGTTTCGCTCAGAGAAACTTATCTTTGAGTCGATCAGTAGCCCCGGGTACTTCGTCGATGGCTTCGATTCGATCCGTAAGTCTCCAATATTGATCACTCTAGGGATTCTCTTTTTTGTCAAGGTGACCACTTCGGTTTTCTCCAGTGCTAGACTGAACCCGCGAACAGTCATCCAGCCTCTCACTCGGCGAATTAGCATACTTAGCTTAAGCTGTGCCTGTTCAAGGGTGCGTCCAGCGACCAGAGCCGCAACATCATCCGCATAGCCGACCAAGCGCGACTCATCTGGCATCTCAAGTCTCAGGAGCCCGTCATAAGACACGTTCCATAGAGCCGGATCACGGATAGGTCCTTGGGCAACACCCGATGTAATTTCCATCCTTCATTTGGCCTGTGTCGTATCGTAGAGCAGGCTTCGGTCCTTTAGGTAGTCCCTCAAAAGCCGGATTGGATATTCTGGAACTTGAAAAGCGTTTTCCAGCGTATCCAAAACATCCACCCATCTAGCGGAGTTGAAGGCGTTCCTGACGTCGAGTGTCACCAACAGGACGATCCGTCGCTTGGTGCGACTATATGCCTCTTCCTTTTGGACAACGCTCACCACCTCTGCAATCGCGTCAATCGTAGAGCGTCCTGCTCTTTTGCCGTACTATCGAGGAGCTAGGTCCCCAGTAGCACGAATCGCGTCAGTGAGTCTTCCCTTGATGAGTTTCTTTAGCACTTTCCCAGCCGTGTCTAGCATGCATAACGGGTGGTATGCAGACAGCGATTCGGGATGTCTCTTCTCCTTGCTGATCAAGCCTTGCCACCTTCTATCGTATCGGGGAAACCCCGTCCCGTAGGCAAGCGTTGAATGTGCTGAGTAGCAAGTCAGGACAATAGTGATAGACAAGCCGCAACAGCTCAGCCGGAACACCTTCTGGACCTAGAACCTTCCTCGCTTTCAACGAAAGGACTGCCTCTTCCAGTTCTGGCTGTGTGAAGAGTGGACACTCAACTGCTTTTTCACCATGGACAGCGTCGACACGGACGGGATGGGCGGGGAAGTATGCTCGCACGCTTCCGTAGCGTACCAAGCTTCCGCATAATTAGCTTATAGCCAAGGCCCCACGGATCTTTGTTCACATTGTCCAGTAGATCTTGCCAGCAGCGAGCATTGCTGTTGTTGATCAATTTGCGAAGGCATTTCCTGGCCGACTTATATGCTGCTGCGCGGTTGCTTGCCTCGTCCCGGCTCCACGCCCGTTGGGCCTCACGCCGAAGCTTGTGACACTCCCTTCGCTTTTCAGTGATTTCAGTTGACCACCAGTACACTGGGAGCTTGCCATGCCGGGGTTTTCGACGGGGCGTAGAAGCTTTGCAAGCAGTCGTGATGATGTTCATAGTTGAGTTCACCACATCTTGAGCTGCCAGTTCTTCCGTCCCCTCTGAAGCTCCCTGCTGCGGTACACCTGCTGTGAGAACATCGACGAGCCTCTCGACGTCCATCCTTCCAATGTTCCATCCAATTGTAGAAAGCCGAGAGCACGGACGTCGGGAGACAACATCGCTTATCTTAAGCAGAATGTACTGATGATCACTGGCTGAGTAGTTCTCTAATACTCTCCAGTTGTGTATCCTCCGTACTAAGGACTCCGAATGTCACGTCCGGTATGGTTCCTTCACAGCCAATACGGTGGAAGGTCGGCATATTTCCGATGTTTAATATGACGAGCGCCATCCTGGCCGCCATTTCTAGGACTCATTTTCCCCGCGGATCTATTTTATGCATGCCCCATACGATTGCTTTAGCCTTGAAGTCTCCCCCAACGAGCACGTTCCTGTCTGCGTTCGAAACACCGCCCTTCAAAGCATTACCGTAGTTCCGTCTACTCAACTTGTTTTAAGTGCTGGTTATATTCTTGCTTATATGCCTAGCTTATATAGCTTGGCTTAGGGATTTTCACGCCAAGGGATGATAGGCCCCTGAAGATGGGCTTAGTTATCTGAACTTTGTCCGGTTGAGTGGGTGCGTGAGGACACCAAATCCACCCCGTTCCCAATTTTCTTGTCTGAGCTAGTTTTTCCGTTGAAAACGTAAGGATGACTTATGTTATCGGTAGAATAGGCAGAGAACAATAAGAACCCCTTCGGGTGCCATCAGGCCGTGTTATATTTGTAGATCGTGCTCGTTAAAAGGAGCTGTTCCATGACACCGCAGAAAGCTAGCTGGAAACGCGCGTATGCGTCGTCAGGGAATGTCATTCCAGCACAGCTCGAAATCTTATCTCGTTGAGGCTGTTAGAGTCCTTCACGGGCCAAACCCCTTCTTTAAATTCCACTAAAAATACCTCAAAACAAACTAAAGATCTAATTTTGATATGTTCTAAACAAAAATCTAGAGAATGGGAAATAAAAGGTGCCTAATAGGAAATAAAAGGTGCCTACATTTATTATTGTAAAATTCTGCAGGTGTTTTGTCAATAAGGTGTGCGAAATCATAAAAAAAGGTAGTGAAATTAACTCCCTGCCTGGTACGAATTCTCATTTCTGGGAAATTTTGTACAGAAAGCGTGTGAATGATCCCGAAGTATGGGAAATTAAATTGAAATCTGGAAATATGTAAACTTACAACATTTTCCGTGAGATTTCACATGTTATATTGAAAAAACAGATTTATAAATTAAGGCATCTTTTATTGTCTACTTTAACATGTGAGATTTCTAACATTTTCGTTTGCAATGTAGAATGAAGCATTAAAGGTGGTTTGCGATGCAAAACATTAATGAATGATATAAAATATTAAAATAGAAATACGAGATCATTTATAAAGGGTAATTCAATATGGTTTTTGATTTTCAATAAGCTTTTTTAGACAGATTACGCGTGACTCCTGTCAAACTGTGGTGTAGTTTTAAGGAAAGACTTACACTGCAACAACGTATCCGAATTGTTCAGCTGTATAACGAAAATCAGTGTTTTTTCTTAAATATTTTTCGTGCTCTTAAGGCAACTTACGGTGTGCATCGTTGACCTATCGAAAACACTATAGCCAATACCACCCGCACTATAGCCAATCGTGTGATCGTGTGATATCACACCTTAGATTATTTTCCTTCTAGTTACACGAAGTTTCTGGTCTTCAGGGATAAGCCAGCTTCAATCGAAGCCCTGGAAGCCAACATTATTCGTGTGATTCGCGAGATACTGGTCACTATGCTGGGTCGCGTTGTCCAAAATTAGATCCTCAGGATGGACCATTTATGGCGTAGTCACGGTCAATATTTAAAGGAGATATTCTTTGAAAAGTAACTCCCATGGATTGTTATTTTGACTTCAAAATGTTTACTATAGAATTCAATTTTATGCCTCTTAGTTGAGATTAAAAACCAAACCTCATAATGAACCACCCTATATATATAGTACTCGACAACATGGAATGAGTACAAATTTTACTAATCGGATATTTTTCACACATGATTTTCACGCTTCTGTAGTGTGATTATAAATCATTACAGTGCTTTCCTTCTAGACGCGTTAATTCACTACTTTCATCGATGTGAGTCCCCCGTTATTTGTTGCTATAGGGTGTGCAATACAAAACAAATAATCAGATCTCGAACTATTGTTAACTCGCTAAAGCATTAATTATTTGAATTTCACTGGTGTTATAAACCTGGAAATATACCTTTATACCAAATTTCAATGAATAAGCGGACTGACTAATGAAAGTATCATTAGTGATTCAATCAAACGTCAGTTTAAAGCTATGAAATGTGGGAATATGTTATGAGTTCTGACTAGAGACCAACATACGAGAATAAATATACGTCGACCATGTTTTCCAAAAAATTTTAGCAAGTGATGTGTATAATCCGCAAACCATAAATAAAATATAATTTACTGTTACGATTCAAGTCCTGAAAGGTGATGCTCCCACAAAAGGGTTTGATTATATTGATATTTCCTAGTCTGCTGTTAATTACACCTCTACCAGTCAACAAATTGTCCAATATGAAATTAAACTCATTTATTCCAATTTCAGAGGAAAAGTTGATTACGAATTTATTTGTACTTGTGTGTACTTACCCCACGCTTTCGTAAAATATTTTGTCCTGATTCGTTCGAGAGCTAGCATTTTCAACGTATATCGAAATCCTCCCAAACCAATTCCATACGTCCACGACAGGATACACAAATTTCGGTACCCAAACACAGCCGATAGGATTAAAGTTGATAATGATGTAATAACTGTCGATACCTGCAATTGGATTTTCGTAGAATCAGAAAAAGGCACAATTAACAGGATTAAACATTGTAATGGTATTGAAATTACTTTGAATTTGGTATGGAATTTATGATTTTTAGAAAGGTGCTTAGTTCAGAACTAAAATTAACTCGAAAGCTTCAATTTATTGTACTTGTATGCTGAAAAACTCAGTGCTGAATTTAAACTTGAAGATGATTTTGTTAGCCATTTTACCTGAAAATTTAGAGAAGATCCAATTCAACGTATAGTGTCTGATTCGGTGGGAAATGCTGGTAGAAAAATTGCATATGTTTTTTTTTATGACAGACAAAATTTTGAAGGGCTATAATTTCTGTAAATACATTTCAATTTTATTGAAACTTACAGAGTATTATAGCAATCTATGGTGCAACAGCTGAAACTGGGCCTTGGTCTTCAGGATCAATTGTTGGAGTATCATTTAATCACCACCAGTGGCGGATCCAGAGACGAATTTATCCTTCGATTTGGGGTTCAAACTTATTATTGCGAGAGAAATATAGTACAAATTATGAAACAAAAATTATCAATTCCAATTTTTAGGTAAACAAAGTGGTTATATTCGAAAAGTCAACCATATGCATGCATTACAGAGTGGCTCATTTTATTAGAAATTCAAACAGAAAAATGCTTTTACATTGCGTGTTTCATAACGCTAAACGATGGCTGCCAAGTTTTGCGAATCTTTCAATGACTTCTTCGGCGGTGATTTCGATGTCATGATGCGTATGAAGCAACGCTTCTCCAACTAGTCTTTCTTGAAGCATGGTCGTCCTAAGCCATGTTTTGATGCGGCGAAGATAAGAGAAAGATCGTTCAGAGCTCGCGTTTGTTACGAGAAGTGTACATAATTCTCGGAGATAGGTGTGGATTGTTGGGTATATGTCGACATCACATTTTCTTAATGTTTCCAGTGCAGAAGTTGGAATTTCGCTGCCTTCAATTTTTTGTTGCTGCTGCCAGTGACATTGCCAGTAGCTCAATTCACCTTTGAATTTCAATTTTTGTACGCTTTTGTCATTATTCAGAAGATTCCCGAATCTTTCTATCAAGCATCCGATTAGATCATCGATTTCGTTTTCTTTTAAAAGACTTGCTTTTTCTGGGAGCAACACACTCAATTGGTAACCATCCAAAACTTCTTGTGAAAAACGAGCTTCCAAATCTTCTTTGATGGTATCCAGCAGAGGTATGTAGACAGAGACCCTGTAGTAATCTTCGCAAGTTTTCACGTCGTAATTTTCGCGTTTCGTTTGCCAACCACATGTTCTCGGTTTCGCTTCGTCAACATCGAGTTTTTCCGCCATTTTCTTGGCATCTGAATAAATCATTCGGAATATTTCATCAACTTTTTCCCTCTTTTTTCCCAACGTGGCAAGCAACGTCCTAATCATTTTTGATGCCTTTGCCAAATCTATTGCTTCCTTCTGAAGAACTACGCTAAGCGAATGGGTGAGCGATAGAATGTCGCTAAGACAGAAGAGCCCGACGATAAATTCGAACTTGCACAAAGCCGATATGAGAATTGTTGCTTTGCCTGCTGTTTCTCTGTTCTTCCACTCACTGATTTTTGACAGAGTTTCGATGATCAACGGTAACTTCGCAACAAATTGAAGGACAGCATCGTGTCTCTCTACCCATCTTGTTTCACACAACTGGACAATTTTTTCACCAAGTATCTTTGCTAATACAGTCACACGTTTTGGAAATGAGTTCTTGAAGAATTTGTCGACTTCTCGTATGGCACTGGCAACGTTTTCGATTAATCGTACTTTCACTGACTTTGAAATAGTGTTATTGAGTTTGTGCGAGAAACACGGAGTCATGACAGCATTTTTTGCTTCTTTCCGAATTTCGTTGACTGCTCCGATATCTGACAGTATGACCGCACATCCATCAGTCCCTATCGAAGCGCATTGGGCCATTCGGAGATTCATTTTCTTCATGTCTCCAAGAACAAGCCCCCCGATGGCAGATCCAGTTAGAGACAATTCTTCGTCGGTTCGGTCATTTTTTCCAGCAGTCCTGTAAGCCATTAATCCATCTTCATCCTCGCTTGCTTCTGATTCTGTGCCCTCCGCGAGAGTATTCTTCGAAAGTTGACCGAATGCGTCCAAAAAAGATACAAAGTCTTCTCGTATGCATGCTTCGCCAGGAGAAAAATCGACGTATCTGAGTACAACGCTAATCTGTAACGAGAAACATCATTCTTCTGTAAATTTCTGTTCATTTTCTTGGGAACAACCTCTATACGATAGTTCAGACAATAGGCATCAATTATTATTATTAATAATTGGCAGGATTAAAGTGTTACCTGAGCTTTTCCCGACAGATCTGGAGATTCATCGAAAACAATCGTGTAAAACTCAGCACGAGCCACTCGTTGCAAAATTTTGTCCAGTATCTCTGCCCTGCAGCATTCAATTAGTTGGTTCTGAATCGTTTTACTGGTATAGGTCGCTCTTGAAGATGTGGTCCCAAGGTGATGCTCCAGAGTTGTGTCACCTGAATCGATTCTGAATCTGAGCAAAGCCCTGAAATTCCCTTCGTTTTGCACGGGCGTTTTATTTTTTTGAATATCTCCGTCATCTCTATGCCCACGAAGTGAAATGTTCTGCTTTCCGCAAAAAATGACCGTGTTCGCAATGGAGATGAGTCGTTTTCTGTTCTCTTGCGTTTCCGAAAGATGGTTTTCGTCGAGAAGATTACGGACGCTTCGTTGTGGATTGTGATAGTTTCTCACGAAGTCCTTCCCAGTTGCCATTGCATTCTTATGGTACATATTTTGAGAATGAATTTCTAACACACCCTTGGTCCCAACCAAATTTTTGAAATCAGTCAACGGCTGCGTGACAAGTACCCCAAGCGGAGTATTTCCGCGATAACCTCCTTGATTTCGAGCCGTAAACCATGGACAATATTTGCAGAATAGCCCTTTCTTCACGTCAGATAGTACGAGCCACTCTGCATGAGAACCCAAGTGTTTGGAAGAGACGTAGTGTTTTATTTCTTTGTCAGAAACAACTCTCGACGAAAATGGGAAAGTATAATTTTTTGGAGGAGTCCAGGGATTTTCAAGTAAAATTTGTTTCACGTGATCGTCAATTTTTTGTCCCACGAAATTACCAACATCATTGGAAATGTTTACAGCAATGGTAGAAACTTGCACAATGTCGGAGTTTCTGGACGAAGACGGTGTTTCGCTGCCCGAATTGTCAATGCCTTCATCATGTTTAGGTGAACTGTGCGTCACTGCACGAGGAACCTCGTTTTCTTCTCGATGTACTGTCGCAACATCTTCATCTAGTTTTCTTTTTTTCGCAGTTGCAGAGTAAAAGTAGTCCGAGATGGACTTTTGTCGAGATGACTGTAAAATAGGAATTATAAATATAAATTCAAGTTTCAATACTAATCATTTCGTCGGTTTGAAATAATGAGTCTATCTAGGTATAATATGAGAATATGAATTATGAAACGTATAGATTTTAAAAATAAAGAAAATGACGTCGAAAATAATGTCGAATGACATTTTTTTCAAAAATTGAAGGGGACGAAATTTATTCATGAATATCTATTTCGTCCCCTTCAAAGTAATCCCCATTAGATATTACACACTTATGCCAACCGTTTTTCCAATCTTCGAAGCACTTCAAAAAATATTTTTTTAAAATCTTGTTCAGCTCCTCCTTCGATGCCGTCTTTATCTCGTCAAGCGTAGCGTAACGTCGTCCTTTCATGGGCTTCTTCAGTTTAGGAAACAAGAAAAAGTCACAAGGGGCCAGATCTGGGGAATACGGTGGCTGCGGCATTATTAGTGTGTTGTTTTTGACCAAAAAGTCGCGCACAAGCAACGATGTGTGAGCAGGGGCGTTATCGTGGTGCAAAAGCCAATTTTTGTTCTTCCACAAATCCGGGCGTTTCTGGCGGATTGCTTCGCGCAAATTGCGCATAACTTGCAGGTAATATTTCTTATTGACCGTTCTTCCCTGTGGCAAGAACTCATGATGCACCACGCCCCTGCAATCGAAGAAAACTGTCAGCAAAACTTTCACATTCGACTGAACTTGGCGCGCTTTTTTCGGTCTTGGTTCATGCGGCAGCTTCCATTGAGATGATTGAGCTTTGGTTTCCACGTCATAACCATAAACCCACGATTCGTCACCAGTTATGACCCTCTGGAGCAAATTTGGTTCGTCGCGGACAGAGTTTAACATCTCATTAGCAATGTTCATGCGTTGCTGTTTTTGGTCGCAATTGAGCAATTTTGGTACGAATTTCGCGGCGACCCGTCTCATGCCCAAATCGTTGATAAAAATCGAATGGCACGAGCCAATCGATATGTTAGGTCCTCAGCAACTTCTCTAACGGTGATTCGACGATTGGCCAATACCATTTTCTCCACTTCATTAATTTTTTCGTCTGTTGTTGAAGTGCTCGGGCGTCCGGCACGCTCTTCGTCGTTCACATCTTCTCGGCCTTCTAAAAACATTTTGTACCACCGATAAACGTTGCTTCGGTCCAAGGTAGCTTCTCCGTATGCCACAGTCAACATTTGGAATGCATCCGCGCACTTAATTTCGTTTTTCACACAAAATTTGATACACGTTCTTAAACCGCGAAAATTCAAAATTCGCGATACTTTTTGAACACACCTCGTATATTGAGATTCCTGAAGTTTGTTACGGAACACCAAGTTAAAACACGGGTTCTATATGCAAAATTGGCTACTGCTATTGTTGAATGAGCAAACTTAACCTCAATTTTTATGTAAACACTCGTTTGTATAATGTCAGTAAAATTTCACCACGCACAAAAATCAACATCGATACTTACCATTTTTTGGCGAGATAAACGGATTTAAATAGTACCAATTGTACTCAAGACTTCAACTCTTTCTCGATTCAGAATTTAGTACTTCCGCTGGGAGTCGCCCAGAAAAGGGTTAAATAAATTTAGGCAGGTCATATAATGCAATTTATGATAGTATCTTGTTGTGATTTCCATAGCGTATTTGGTGAGAAGAGTGCACTGATCTATACTACACACTGGATAGGTGACGCGTTTAAACTACACAAAACCACTAGATGCATTTTGTAAGAGGATCTGCGACATAATGTATGCGTTTTGATTGGCTGACGACTATCAGCTGGCCGAAACCAATGATATGTATGAAAGTGCGGATAGGGTACATGGTTAAAATGACAGGGCTCCAAACGAACTGTTTTGTATGAGGAGCTGACAAATTGCTTTTACTTTTCTAAAAATTAATCATAATTTTCAATTATATATATCATTTCATATTTAATTATAGCATATATATGATACTAATTGAAAAAGCGCCTCTAAATCTGTACTTTATTGAATTGATTTCAATGACACTTCATAAGACGATTCGAATTTCGCGCCATTCACATTTCAGAATGCAAAAATTCCTCACGCAACATGGCGCTCAAAGTGTCCCATCGCTGTTATAGGCAGAAGCTAGCCGTAGCATATCCAGTGATAAATAGAGATCAGTGGAAGAGTGTCACTGTTGTATTTTCATTTTTTTTATTGCAGAGAATATTTTTCTAGCAAACAAGTGAAATTTTCAGGTTCTGCGGTTCCAAGGGAGGGAATTTCCCTAATTTCCCCCCCGTGGATCCGCCACTGATCACCACAGAAACTTCCCACCAGGAGTACTTACATCCCGACGCAGAAGCTAATACGCGTAAATGCATATTATATTAAACATCCCCACCAATTAAGCCATGACAGAATGAAGTAAAATTTAGTTTATTGGGAAACTTGTAATATGTGGGAAGAAGTTTTAAGTAAATTTTCGGTTCATATTCAGGGGAACTAGGGACCGCCAGTAGCAGCAAACCAAGTGCCCAACAATAATGGCTCAAGCAATTGAATGCATTTAAAGGACCTCGTAAGGATACCCCCTCCAGTTTATCGGAATGCTCGAATTTTTAAAATGGACCAATAATTGTTCAGTTATCCTCAAAAGAGGATCGTGTAAATATAGCGAACAACGAGGAAAACAAACTCAACCTAACCGCTTGTTCATCCAAAATGGTAACGATCAACATTTGCGTTTACATTACAACTGGAATGAGAGCAGTACCAAACGCCCGCGAACTTTTCGGTATTTACATATAATCGTGATCACATTTGCATTCAATTGACTACATTACAGGGAGCAATATCAAACCATCGAAACAAATTCTATACAAGAGGGTGTACCAAAAACGTAACAATAATGGGAAGCTAAGAATTTCAAGAAGAAGTTGCTCGAATGCAACAAGCAGCTTGGGAGAGGAGAAGCATCCTTTGAATAGTGACCTTTATTACTTGGCTTGAACAAATTCCTTCCGTAATGACCCACAACCTGGACAAATGTTGAATTCTATATAGCCACTCACCAAAAAGATATAGCTAGACTTCACGCCAGCTATCCGTGGCTCACAATTCGGCTGTGGGATAATTAGATACCCTGCACGGTTCACGAATTCAATGTTATACTTAATTCTGTGAATCAAGTCTGCAGCATGCTCTCGGCACTTCATCCGACGTCGACACTTTTAATTCGCGTTACATAAATATAAACAAACATCCCTCGAAACCGAAAATAAGCAACGCGAAGTGCCAACTAATTTGGCACAAAACATAAGGCAGTTAACTCTAGAAACTCACCACAGTCATATGATCACAAGTGTTTCGGATGAAGAATGGTTCATGTATATGGTGCAATAATGCAATTTCTCCCGATATACTTTCGAATGAAAGTGCATTAACATTTACCTCGAATGACCTCGATATTGAAATGGTCACCTGCTCCTAGTCCAGTCAAATTAGATCAAAAATGGTCGTTTTGCTGCAAAGAATCATGTGGTTCCAAATGTTTCTGAAATGTGTTGGGGGAGGTCCCCTGAGTATCTCCATATAAAATCCTCCCATTTTTCTGCACCGCAGGGGGAGAGGGGGAGGTGGAAAGATCCCTTCTTTCAGTTTTTGGCATATATCTCGAAAACGGTACGTCGTATCGAAAAATATGTTCGGCTCAAAATTAAAGTCTACAAATTTTTTTTTCAAAAAATATACACATCTTAATTGCTACTCCTACCATCTTCGAGATATTAGCCGGCGAAAATGGTAAATTTTATGAAAATATTGAATTTCCTCTTATTTCCCTTCAAATTGGCCCTTCTAACTTCTTTGTTTTCCATTTCACTGGGAATTTCTCGAAATCGAAATTGTAGAGGGATAAACTAACTATAAATTTTTTTTTGTTTTACAACTTTATCTTTAAACAGTAAAAAGTTAGAGCGTTTTGAAATGTTGGGGTTGATTTCGACACTTCTCAAGTAAAATGCTCATAATTTCATTTCTGTTTCCGAGGGATACAAATATCTATGTCTGATTTTTCCTAATTTGTATGTACATCGATGGTTTTTATTATCTAGGCAGATTCTAAAATATGCATTAAAGAAGTAGTATAGTAAATGTATGAATGAAGCCGGAGCGTTTAGGTCATGAATTATTGTTTACATACATCTGAATCATTGTTAAAATGTTAATATTATTTCTCGTCGTTGAAATCTTTCATAGAAAACTGAATGTTTTGGTTTCCGGAAATAGCCGGCTCAGTAATAATGGAGTTATTCCGAAAAGGAATGCCTCTACCAGCAAAGTCAAACGTTTAGTTTGCATAAGGGCCAATCTGTTGCAGGCGTGCGTCGTGATACCATCGAATTCAAAATCAGTGAAAAATGATTGATTTGTGATGAAATTGTGGAAAGTGGTGCAGTTCGAGTGTCAACGAAGGGAATCAAAATTTGTTAAGCACGAGTCGCATAAGAAAGGATGGCAATGACTGTTATTTGAAGATGGCAATGACATGAGAAGTGCAGAGAGGGGTAGACAAGACCTAGCGATCTTAACCGAGTGGCTAAATTGGCACAGCCTTCGACGTCAGGTAAGAAATGATTGGCAAATAATCAATCAACGCAGGCATATGAGTGGAAACATTTTAAATATTTTGCAACTAAGCTTTAGTCAAAACATTATTAAAATCATGCATTTGCGCAATCCTTACTCATTCTTAAAAAATTGTTAAAACAAAAATATCTACGTAAAAAAATTAGGAACTATTTTTTTAAATTACATATTCAAAAAAGTATGCGCCCCGTTTGGCAGTTTTGGTTATGTCATAATAAATATGTGTTACATCACAATGACGGCGGTTATATATTGTAATTTTATGACCTAAAATTAAACATAAAACAGTAATGCAAAAGTTGATAGTCATACACCTAGAAACAACTCATGTTTGAATATTACTTCAACATACAATTTAGTTTCAGTTTTATCAAGGAAATGAAGTTCTCTATGCAGGGTCCTTGTTCTTACAAATACTGTATTGCAAAGTTGCATTCGTCAATTCTTTTTTATGTAAATTTTCTTTTTTCATTAACTTCAGTTGAATTACCTTCCTTGCGAAGCTCGTCACAACCTGGCTTTGAATTCAAAATTGAATGTTCTGATTTACACGCAGCGGATGCTATATACCATGAATACTGTTACAAAAAATTCCTCTTGGCTAAAAACGCTGCACAACAACAGAGAGGGAGACCGACGGAATAATTCGTTTTAACAGTCATGGATGAAATTTTTCACTACTTAGATGATGAAGATAAATGCAAGTATTCCTTGGATGAGCTTATGGACAAGATAGGCGGGCTAAAGCCAGATGTTAGGACCATAATGAACAAACTGGCTGATAAGTATAGCGATAAAATCTTGTTCAGAAATGTGCGTAGACGAAAAATCGTTTGATGCTTTCGAGTTGTAGGTGATCAAATTTTAAATGATGCTTGGTATGCAGCCAGGAAGAATTGGCAATTTAAGGGTGGTTCGAAGGGCCGCTGCAATAATAAGACAAGATATTCAGTCTAGAGCCTACATATTAACCAGCTATCCTCTTAGCGAGGATTTTTTGAATGGTACCGAAGAAATGGTTCCTGAAACACTAACAGCTTTTATGAATACTCTTATCGCACACAGGAAAAGTTCTAAGGAGAAAGAAGCAAAGAAAAGAATGAGCATTAGCTTACCATAATTTCAGCTATTCGGCCTCGTTTGTTTATTTGCCCCATCCTTACAAGCATTGGATATTAAACCTTAAAAACAATACGGAAAGAGCTTCCTTGTTTTCCTATAGAGTTACCCGCGCAGCTTGTTCCATCTGTGTCAAACAGTTCCAGGCTGGGTTCTCAGGTTGACAGGGGAGGTGTTTAGTGGGTAGTCCAGTCGCACATGGGAGTCCCACACACTGTGCATAAATAGTATTCACCTCCCTATCACAAAAAAAAAACAAAAAACAATATTTTGCAAGTAAGGCTGAAAACATCCATACCCACTCAAAAACTGGGTTAGTTACAGTCTGTCTTACCAAGCTCACGATTGATCTATGGTCACATATCACGAATGAGATAAGTTGCCCGTTTGACTTTCATGTTCTTCGTCAAGAACTACTTCAAATCGTTGAATCAGCGTTGTCTCTCCGTCTGGGTAACTTTTAACCTAATGTCTTCGTTTCGATGCAGCTACATCTTACGGCACTCTCCAGCAAGAAGGGCGATGGGTATTACGTCTACGCTGTCAAGCACTGCGAAGTCCCTTACTGTCAAAGATGTGGAGGCAGTTCAAAGTGCTCCTATTCTCTATACTTGCACCAAGTTGAAAGTGTCAGCCCATATTTCTGCTCCATAAAATAGCACCAACGATGTGGCACTCATCGTATGTTTTAAGCAATTGTACCAGACGTTGACCAGATTTGCTCAGACAAACTTATCTTTGAGTCGACTAGAACGCTCAGGTACTTACGGATGGTTTCGCGTTTTTTTCTCCAGTGTTAGGTCAAACCTGCGTACTGTAGAGATTGTCTTCTTTGTCAGAATGATCATTTCGGTTTTCTTCTGAGCTAATCTGAACCTGCAAGCAGTCATCATATGGCCGTGTCCAGCATGCATAAAAGATAGTTTGCAGATGGCAGCTAAGAATCTAATCAGTATGAGCTTTGCTGCTTCCCAACACTCTAGAGAGATCCGTTTCTGCAGGTAATTGACGTGTTTAGACACAAAATTAGTACAAAGAAACTGTTTGGGGCGAAAAATGTTGCTTGGAGAATCGCTTCGTTCACTGAACTAAAAACTCGAAGGACCACAATGTCTGTTGCTCGCGGAATCGCTTCATTCACCGAACTTTCCACAAAATAAAGAAGTTATGGGAAAAAATACAATACTAGACTTTAGGCTTAGTATCTTCTATATATTTTATTCAACAACTCTTCAAATTGACTACATTCTTCCTCGAACAAATTCAAATAAAATACTAACTAAACTCCCTCAACTCGTTATCCAACAACTTTAATCACTCGAGAGACCGCTATTTTTTCCATTACATGTTACGGTTGATCGTGGTTGTCACTTCTTGTCATTTTCAGGGTTGGTGTCTTCAATCGTTTCTATATCGATACTTTTCAACTGTTTCTCAACATCCTCCCCCCGCTGGAAAGTATTTTCAGGTAAATTCCTGATTTCTGATCTGGAAATATGATTACTAGTTTGCATGTAATAAGTGTTAGAATATATTATAGTTTATGGCGTTGTTCCCGTTCCGACTCTGGATCTCGAGGATCTGGGTACCAATCGGTACTCAGCGGTATTTCCACCGTGCTGAGAACCATGAGGCGCAGGAACGGAGGACGTTATAGCACGTCCTACTCGCTCGGGTTGTTTTTTTTTTTTGTTTTCAAATGATTCTTGTGGGGTTTAGAGTGATTTGTAAAGGGAGTGTTTTCAAAATCTTCTTGTGTGTGTTCTTTATGTTTTCTAATGAGTTTTAGCTCGTGATTCGAAGTGGGTTTCTAGGGGTTTGGCGTGTGATTCTAAGTGGGCTTCTAGGGGTTTCTCAGTGTTCTGTGATATTTGTAATTTCGGTAGTTTCGATCTATGATGTGTTTAGGGACTTTATTTTTTTTTTCATGTTCTTATTTGATTAGGTTTTCAGTCATTGTTAATATTTCCTCTTGATCGTGATGGTGATTAATGGGTAGCGGTGAAATTTTTTGTAATTGGCCTTTGAAATGACGAATTTTGCGTTTTTACAGTCACGACTCTGACTCTACCATCGACACCAGGTGTGGTTCTTATGATCCTTCCCAGTGGCTATTTGTAAGAGGGGCATCTATCCTCCTTCACTAGCACCAGATCCCCTTCACGTCAATTGGGTGTTGTTTGGAGTCATTTAGGTCGCTGCTGTAAGCGAGAGATGTGCTCCGAGCTCCATTGTTTCCAAAATTGTTGCATAGTCCGTTGAGTGAGTTGCCAACGGTTTAAATGATGAATTATCAAGTCCAATAAATTGTCTTCCGGTACAGCCAGAGGAGCATCACCAATCGAAAAATGTCCTGGTGTTAAAGCTAAAAGATCATTAGGATCTTCTGATAGTGGACATAGTGGTCTAGAATTTAGACAAGCCTCAATCTGCGTCAGCACTGTGTTTAATTCTTCATATGTCATAGTTGTTTCGCCGACTATCCTCTTAAGGTGGTATTTTATAGACTTGACTCATGCCTCCCGCAGACCCCCGAAATGAGGTGCTGCGGGAGCATTGAAATACCACATAATGTCGTTGGTGACTAGGTCTTCTGCTACATTTCTATTCCTTTCGATGACATTCTTTAACTCAGAGTTAGCGCCTACGAAGTTGGAGCTTCCGTCACTGTATAGATGCTTGCAAAATACTCGTCTACTAACAAATCTTTTGAGTGCGGCTAAAAAGGATTCTGTAGTTAAATCTCCCACCAATTCGATATGAATAGCCTTTATCGCTAAACAAATAAATATAGCGACATAGCCTTTAATCTTCGTAGTTCCTCCGCCCTTTCCATTTTTAATAAAAATAGGTCCACAATAACCGACTCCGGTATGAGCGAAGGGTCTAGATATATTCACTCGGGCACTCGGCAAGTTTCCCATTAATTGCGATTGTACTGTAGCCCTATGACGAAAACAAGTAACACAGCGATGAATATGTTGACTCACGACTTGTTTTCCATTAACAATCCAATATTTCGTTCGTATCAAATTTAGCGTCAATTGCGCTCCCCCATGCAACGTCGATAAGTAATATTGTTCTATTATCAGTGCTGTCAAACGACTGTGTTTTGGTAGAATAATGGGATGTTTTTTATCAAAACCTATATGCGCATTTTCCAATCGACCTCCGATTCTTAATATACCTGCATGTAAGAATGGGTTGAGGTTTAATATCTTACTATTTTTCTCGATGAGCTTTATTCTTTCCAAAGCTGACATTTCAATGGCAAATGTTGTTCTTTGAGTGTACTTTACCCAAAATAAAAGTGACTTTCTTAATTCATTAGTGGACAAATGTGGTGTATCAGGCTTGATCCTTTTCGCTAAAGCGGCAAATCTGTAACAATATGCCGTCACTCGAATGAGTCTATTCAAAGTAGAGAATTTGTTTAACAAGTACTCGCAATCTGTGAAATGTGAAGTATTGACCACGACGGCAAGCTTTCGAGCTTCAAGTTCTATTGTAGGAATTTCCATTTGCTTCGGGCCACGGGTTTTCCATTGAGTCAACCACCCTGGCCCATTCCACCACAGTGAATGCTTGAGCAAACTCGTTGGATCTACGCCTCTAGTAGCGATATCAGCGGGGTTCTCGGCAGTTGGAACATATTGCCAAATAGCATCTTTTGCTTCGGTGTGTATTTCTGCGGTTCGATTAGCGACGTATACGGACCATTTACTTGGATGACCTTTAATCCACGATAGGACTACCGTTGAATCAGTCCAAAGGTATAGTTTAACCGTTACGAGATTCAATGACAGTTTAATTTCCTTTATTAGTTTAGCTAGTAAAACCGCTCCACATAATTCTAGTCTGGGTATTGTAATGGGTCTTATTGGGGCGACTTTGGTTTTAGTCATGATCAACGATGATTGTGCTTGTGTTTGCGATGTCGATACCAGATATACTACTGCGGCATAAGCTTGATTTGATGCGTCACAGAACCCGTGCAATTGAACTTCTTCACTTTTTTCAACGTTGATTAGACGCGGCACTCGCAAGTTTTCGATATGTATCAAATCCTTTTTTATATGGTCCCATTCGTCGCTGATTTCCTTAGGTAAGATACTATCCCAATCCGTACCGCTCAACCACAGTGCTTGCATTAATATTTTTCCTCGAATAATGATCGGAGCTAGCCATCCCATCGGATCGAACAGTCGTGCTATTTCCGACAATAATGTCCTTTTACTACATACCGGACCATTCGATGTTATTTTAATTTTGTAGCTAAAACTGTCACATGACGGATACCAAACGTTTTGAAACCATTGTCCCAATCTAAATTCAATATTGTATGCTCAGCTTGATCCTTCAGGTCTATATTCTGCAAAATGGAATTATCGTTTGCTATCCATTTCCTCAGTTTGAAGCCCGCGGTATTAAGTAAATTTCTCACTGTTGTTTGCTTCTCCATGGCTTCTTCTAAAGTATCTGCTCCCGACAAATAGTCATCCATATAGAAATCTTGCATTATCGATGTATAAATCGAAGGATTCGTTTCCTTAACAGACTCAGCCGCTTGATGTAGACTTCGAATCGCCAAATATGGAGCACAAGTTGTTCCGAAGGTGACAGTTGCTAAGCAGTAGTCCTTAATCGATCCATCCGTATCCCTCCATAAAATGCGCTGATAGTTTGCATCCTCTTCATGAATTCTTATTTGCAGATACATTTTCAATATCGGCGGCGAAGGCTTTTACACAAAGTCTCCATCTCAACAAAACATCCGATAATTTGTTTAGAATACAGGGACCAGTCATTAGAACATCGTTCAACGCCCATCCTGACTTTGTTTTCCTCGCCGCATCAAATACTACTCGGACCTTTGTTGTGGAACTATCTTTAATTATCGCATGGTGTGGCAAATAATTCGTGGTGCAGATTTTTCTCCCGTCACTAGTCTCGATTACGTCTTGTGTATCTTTCGCAGGAAACATGTGTCTCAACCTCAAATATTCGTTGATGCAGTCTCTGTACTCAGCCTCTAACTCGGAGTCCCTCGCTAATCTCTTTTCTGTAGCTATCAAACTATTTAACGCAATTTGTCGTGATGCACCCAGCTGACATTTGTAATTATTCTTAAAAGGCAATCTTATTTAAAACGTCCGTCTGCGCCCCGAGATGTATTTCGCTGATAGAAACTTTCACAACTTTCTTCTTCCATGGTAAAGGCTCTCTGTGTTGAAACTTCTTCTACTTCCCAAAACTTCCGAAGTTGTTTGGTGATTCCATCTTCAAGATTCTTCGTAACCGCAAAGCTTCGAATTGTCGTTGTATTTGAATTATTCACTTCCCCCGAAATGATCCAGCCCAACGATGTGTTTTGTGCTATCGGCCCCTCTAGGCCCTGGACTATCCCAGGCCGTAAGATCTTCGAGACCACGTCCGCTCCCAATAGCATATCTACCTTAGCAGTTTTATTGTAATGAGGATCCGCTAGCCGAAGGTTTTGTAAATGTTCAAAAGCTGAGACATTGAACTCGTTTACAGGCAGTGGGCTCGTAATTTTCCTGAGCACTAACATTTCCATAGATATACATTCAGTAGATGAAATATTGATTTGACACAATACCTTTCCTCGCAACTGTACACCGGTAAATTGACCAATTCCGGAAATACCAATGTTTGCAGCTTTCCTCTTCGATTCTAACTGAGTAGCCGCATTTTCGGAGATAAAACTCGCTTGGGATCCCTGATCAATTAGCGCCCGTAAAACTATTGAATTCCCTTCCAATGACTTCACATTTACGAGAGCTGTAGCCAATACTATGTCCTTGCTTTGAATTTCTGTAGATTGTGTGTAGGCATGTCCATTGAAACTTCGAGTAGTTGACTCGTTGGCTTTCGTCGGTAATTTTGATCTATCGGGGATGGTTGCTTCTCCGGAAGCTTCTCTGTGCAACAACCCGTGATGTCGTCTGCCGCATGTTGCACATGACACTTGGCTCGCACATTGCGACACTATATGCCCTTTGGCTAAACAATTAAGACAAAGCCCATTCTGCTTGATCGTCTTTAATCGATCATCAAAATTTAACTTTACGAAACTTGAACAATGTCTTATGTTGTGATCATTTCCTTTGCAAAACGCGCAGACTTCCTGTTGCACCAAATGCGATTGCAATTTCGAAGTAAATTGTTTTGCTCTTGTTGTAGGTGCAATCGCTTCTAATCCCCGAAAGCGGTTGTCTAAAAATAATTTCATTTGTTCGAACGACGGCAGTTTTTTATTGACAGTAGTTTGCTGTTCCCATAACTGACGTGTCTGCATAGGCAGTCGTTGTGTGGTAACATGGACAAGCAATGCATCCCATATATCATCTATAGCAAGATTTTCTATTGCCTTGATGGCTTCAAATGTCGTATCCAGCAATTTGCGAATCCCAACCGCAGACTCACCCACAGTGCTTGGATCTAACAGCTTCCGGAGTTGCGTGTCAAGCAAAACTCGTTTATTTTCGAAACGCTCAACTAAAACTTGCCAGGCAACAGTAAAATTGGTAGTAGTAATCTGGTATGGTTTTAAAAGTGTCGCCGCTTCACCAAATACACAAGCTTTCAAATAGTGCATTTTTTGCACATCTGATAAATTTTGCTCCTTTATCAGCGAACTAAATAAATCCCTGAACGACACCCAGTCTTCATATGCCCCGTGAAACTGCGGTAGCTCAATTTTTGGCAGTTTCATGCCACTATTAACGGGACACTGAGAATCTTCCACCAGCTCGGTCTGTAAAAATTCATTTATTTCGTTGGCTAACGAGAAATACTTCTCTTCCAGTTCACCAAATATATTTTTTTCGAAATAGGGTATTTCGTCCCCTGCCCACAACTTCAGTATCTCATTGTGAGATTCTTTGGCCGCTAAGTAATTATCTTCAGCGGATTTAAGACGCCTCTCGACACTGTACACTGATCTTTTCTTTTTTCCTTCTTTACCATAGTTAACAGCGGAATTGATCATTTGATTTAAGCGTTGCATTTGTACCGCGACTAGCTTATCCATCTTGACACTACTGTTCTAATAACACACCACTCCTGTTTTATTTTAAAAAAACACACACTCACCCCTTTTTACCTGTTTCAAATATGCCGTATCCGGCTCGACGGACCAATGTTTGGGGCGAAAAATGTTGCTTGGAGAATCGCTTCGTTCACTGAACTAAAAACTCGAAGGACCACAATGTCTGTTGCTCGCGGAATCGCTTCAATCACCGAACTTTCCACAAAATAAAGAAGTTATGGGAAAAAATACAATACTAGACTTTAGGCTTAGTATCTTCTATATATTTTATTCAACAACTCTTCAAATTTACTACATTCTTCCTCGAACAAATTCAAATAAAATACTAACTAAACTCCCTCAACTCGTTATCCAACAACTTTAATCACTCGAGAGACCGCTATTTTTTCCATTACATGTTACGGTTGATCGTGGTTGTCACTTCTTGTCATTTTCAGGGTTGGTGTCTTCAATCGTTTCTATATCGATACTTTTCAACCGTTTCTCAACAGAAACAACACAATAAAAATTAACTGGCAGCAAAACCACGTTATCTTGCCGCTTAATGAATTCTTTTTTCAAACATCAATAACAAAAGACTCAAATACAACTTATAGTTTTATCAAATGAATCCTAGCAATCAACGACCAAGTGGTCGATACATACAACAGAAGAATTGTGACCTTGATTTGCCAATGAACAGTTTTCCTTGACGTGTGATTCAGAACTTACAGTCCAGATTCCTCCGATATGAAAATAACAACAGTAACATGGCACAACTGGAATTTTTCAAGATCATATATTATGGCCGCGCTAGTTGCTAAATGCACCATCAAACAGGTAGACCTTAGACTAGGTATACTAATGCACCGGGTGAAGATTGAATGACTACTGTGGGCTCCGTCTAGCACTGGGGTAAGCCGAGGTGATCATCCTGACAAAGAAGAGAACCTCCAGAGTAAGAACGATCAGTATTAAGGAAGTACTGGCTGAATCAAAACCATCACTGAAGTACCTAGCGTCGTTGATCGACTTGAAGATAAAGGATCGACGGCTGATAAAACTACTTCAAGCGTATCAGTTCTGAGTTGACTTATGGCCAACAAAGGGAGATCTAACCCATCAAGAAGGTCTGTAAGCATGGTATCCTTGGATAAAGAGAAAGCTTTTCATATCTTTTGGCACGAAGAACTGCTCTACAAAATAATGCATCACAGTTTTCCAACATATTTGATCAACATAATCAAATCGTTTTGAAAGACAGGAAGTATCAGGTCAAAGTTCATAGTAGCACTTCCAGTGAAAGCTTTTAATGCTGGTGACCCTCAAAGCTCTTGTCTGAGTCCCATTTTGTTCAACATATATACTTCAGACTTACCCACCAACGGGATCAATTCGCAGCCTTTGCAGACGATATATGCATCTGCCATTCTAGAATGGAAAAAGTCTACCAGTCTTACCATACGTAGAAAATTAAATAATAAAACAGAGCTCATGACGCAGTCGAGAAAAAATACCTCAAGTACACAAAATATCACACTTGGTAAATACAGTATCGAAAATGTGAGCAAATTCGTGTATTGAGGCACCAAAATAACGAGAAACAGTAATGAAAGAGACAAAATACGCCGGATGATACAGTTCGCAAATAAAATATTTTATTCAGTTTTGACGACCTTGAAGATCAGCTGCATACACAGGAAAACAAAGCTCCAAGTACACAAATCTGTGATAAGATCTGTGCTATGCTATAGGTGTGAAACATGGACCCTAACCCAAGCATCCACATATATGGGTCCTGAGGTGAGTAGTCGGAGCGAAGCCTGAATAGCGAATTCGATATAATCATCAGCTGTATGAAATTTTTGACGGGCCGGAGGTTTTAACGAAAGTCAGGCTATGGAGACTGCAATGGGCTGGACACATAAATCGTATGGACGAGTAATGGATACCCAAAATAGTATTCTTTGGGAGAACTGAGGGCCGGAGACCAGTGGGGAAACCAAGGAAACACTGGTCTGACTTGATCGACGAAGACAGATCATCGTTGCTTGGATTTCGAAATCGGAAGACGCGGTTAATGGACCTAGACATTCGGAGGTTCTATTTGCAGGAAGCGAAGGCCTGAGAGGGGCTGTAGTGCTACAAAGAAGAAGGAGAAGAAGAAAAAAATTAAGATCAAATGTATATATTTTAGCAGAGAGCGAAAACATATTCTGTTCCTGCACGGAGCGCTGAACTTCATCGGACAATCTATGCTCCAATCGGAGGAGATAACCTGCCTAGGGCTTGATCTACACAAAAGGATGACATTTAAAACCATATCGAATACACTAGTCGGAAGGTCTTCAAATCTGTCCTGTCGCTATATTCTCTACTGAATTGCAAGTCACAATTGAACATCAAGAAAAGTCTTATCAAAATGGGTATTCAACCTATCACCTTATGTGGAGATCACAGCTAGAGGACGATTTAGAAAATAAGCTCCAATTCACACAAAATATATATCTCATAATAGCCTTCGATAAGCCCTTTTATTTCTCTTTCCGATACTAAACAAGAATTCTGGAGTAAGTGTAATCAATAAACTCACAAAATGGCGTAGAGATAAATTGCTCGAAAAGGCACGTGAAGTATCAAAATCGAATAACTATGTCTGCCGCCGAATTAGGTGTAATGTAGCCTATAGGCAATTTTACGATAACTTGTATAAGGCGGTCCCAAACTCCGTCGTCGACGGTTTCATTCTCGTTTCAGAAAGAAGGAGGGAACCCCTTGTTTCCCCAACCCACAGCTTCCATGATTTCTCATTCCAAACCCTCCAGTTAAATGGTAGTAAATGCTCTCAGGGTCGCTGGGTTTACTGGTTTCCAAATGATGGGAGATTAAATGCCGAGAAATGCTAATAACTGTAAATACATCTACAGTCCTGCTACTAAATCCTACTAACAACTCCTTAATGGGAGCATCAGGGGGTGAAGGCGAATTTTTCGTGCCTGATAATAGTATTGAAGTAATAACCATGCTGCTGGGATGGAAGTTGGGGAGCGAGCTAACTCCCCGTCCCCGGAAAACACTTACATGTTTCAAAACCTTCAGATGGGCCTCGGAATGGATTGGACTCACGGCAACGAACTTGCAAATGGAAAAAGGACTACGGCATTGGATCCTGTAATGTCGGATCACTCAATCACCCTGGCGCTGATAAGGACATTTCACAACAGGCCAGTCAATTTAAATTAAAAGTACTGGTAATCTAGGAAACAATCTATACTGGAAATGATATTCAAAAGTGGCAAGCCTACTGGAGAACCAAAATTCGGAGCGGCTTATATTGTGGATAGGCAGTTCCGATCGCACGTTATTGATTTTAACGTAGTCAACGAACGGTTGTGTGCGATCTGTATATAAGAAAAACTCTTCAAAATCTGGCCGATAAATGTACACGCCTTGACTGAAGAAAAGGGCGAAGAAACGAATAAAACGTTCTACAATCACCTGGAAAGACTAGTCGACATATTGCCTCCAAACGATACAAAAATAATTCTGCGTGATTTCAACGCTAAAGTTGACAATGAGCTGTCTCATCGGGGAACGACTGGAGGATATAGCCTTCACTACAAAACAAATGACAACTCCTGATTAACTTTGCATGAAGCAGAAATCTAGTCATACGTTCGACTTGTTTCTCAAATAGATGTATTCATAAAATGACCTGGGTATCATCGGATGGAAACACACAAAACCAGATCGATTATGTTCTGATCCAACAACGTTGGGCGTCGAGCATACTTGACGTCCGTACATACCGAAGAGCCAATTGTAACTCAGATCGTTATTTGATCAAATTAACTTATCGATGTCGTATGACAAAGGGGTATTCGGTAAAGATCAGCCTGCTACAAAAATTTGACATCGAAAGGCTCCAAACGGCGCCTGTGGCAAGAAAATTTCACGGAGACCCTCGATAATCAGCTGGCTTCTATCTTATCAGAAATGATTGGTTCGATGATGAGTGCCAAAATGCGTTAGACTAAAAGAATCAGAGGTACAAAGATTACGTAGCCGGGAAAACCAGGACACAGAAAGAACACTTTGAAAATCTCAGAAAAGTAGCGAATGATATAATTAGAATTAAGAAAAGAAAATACCATGACCAACAATTGAGAAGTATGGACGTAATTTCAGCGAGCAACAACGCAACACAAGCATACAAAGTAGTGAAACGCCTGAAACGTTGTTTTCAGCGCAGGACCACGCCCTGCCGTGATAACATTAGCAATGTCATCGTCGATAAAACAAAGATTAAGGAAAGATGGGCATCATTTTTCGAGAACCTCCTTAATTCTCTACACAGCTTCAGAATATCGGAGCCTATAGATGTCTGCGAAGAGCTTCCGTTGGCCCTATTGTAAATGATGTGTTAGCAATTCCAACCACTCTTCATCCATGTAACTGTCGCACCTTACCTTAAAAATACCTGAAACATTCTTCACAATGGAGAAAAGGAAAAGACCTGAGTTTGATTTGTTTTTAAAACGTAATAGTTCTTATATTAATTAAAAACACAAATACAGGGTTAATGTATTCGGAATGGTGTGAGGTCTCCTAACTAGTTCTGGTCTGGGCGGCGTTGGCGGTGCTTCTCCCGCTGCTGTTTGCGACGTTGTTTCTGGAGGGCCCAAGTTTGGTCGCAGAACAGGGCTTTTTCCTCCAGTGTGACGCTGACGCGAGCTAAATGCAGCAGCTTCCACAGTTGGTACCGCAATTTGTCTGCTGACCTCCTCTGCATAGCATCGAGGGGGTACTAGGGAGTGTTTTGCTTCTGCCCAGCTGTGAGCTGTTGTTTTCGCTGCTGTCGAGCCCCATTCTCTTCAAACATGATTTGCCGGGGGACCGATAGGGGTTTCGCAGCGAGAACGACGCCTAAGGGGGCCTGATGGTTGCTGGTGGTGAAACTGTAGCTCGGTGGGCTTCTGAGTGGGGCGGGACAGCATAGGGAGCCTCGGATTGCTCCTTTGTTCCTCTTGGGCTGACGGGAGCCTGCGAATAAACTGGGTGGTTAGCAAGAAGAATCGGAACGTATCGCAACTGGGTGGACGGGCACACAGCCAAAGCGTGATAAGAAGGAGCAAGAAGAATCAAGGACCTCTAGGATGGAGGCGGAGCCATTTACCATCAATCAGGCCTGGGGAGTGCCGAGGAGCCAATACAACAAGAGATGCCCAGGACCAGAACCGCCCAGAACAGTGACTAATGACGCCGGGCCAGGTGTAAGCTGAGGAGCCGAAGTATCGGTGAAATGCAGAAACACAACAGAAGGGCCAGGCACAAGCCAGCTTACGTTTTCGCTTGCTGGGAAAGCATAGGGTGCGATTGCTCCATTCCTTGTAATTTCATACACGTTAAGTGCTGACGCTGTCGATCAGGGGTATTGATCTTTTCTCCAATCGATCAGAACTCCACGTTTCGTTTCTGCTGACTGTGTATTTTCGTCAATCGATTTTCTTTTATGAACAGAGTTCAGTACTCTATGCCGGTTAAAATGCGGAACTTGCATTTGCTTTCATCCAATTGCCTTTATTAAACAGAGTTCAATAATTCAATCAGGTGAAATGCTGAACTTGCATTTCCTTCAATTCAATTTTCTTCCTCCGTAGAATTACTAACCATAGTCCACTAAAGATCAAGTTGCATGTCCAAATGCATGGTTTTGTTTTCATTCCGGAACGTAACCATTCATTCGCGAACGTGTTTGTGATGATCAAGTTTCCAACTGCATATCTTCGCTGCTGTGTTTCTTAATGCCTGGTCTGTTACTTCCGTATTCCCCGTCCTTGGCGGTGTTGGGGTTTCGCAACCTTGAATTACATCGCTTTGACGCGCATTAAGTGTCATTTTACTTTTGATACGATGGTCGCGGGATATGTTACAGCATACTTTTTTGTTTTTGTGTTTGAATGCCTGTTGTTTAGTTGTTGTTTAGTTGATTTTGCTTATAATTAGATTTGTTTCTCTATACAGTATTCGATATTAATATAATTAGCAGTTTTGATAGTGTAATGAATTTTTAGATTCTAACTGTTTTGTGTCTATTATATAATTAGTTTGTAAATTGTAATTATTTGGATCTATTTTTCTGAGCGGTTTTTGATAGTATAATGAATTTTTAAATTGTAATTGTCTTATAACTATTATATAATTAGTTTGTAAATTGTAATTGTTTTGAATCTATCTTTCAATGCGGTTTTTTATAGTATTGGTGTATATTAATAGTATGGATTTTAAAAATATACACGTACAATATTTATGGTGGTTATACTGTTTGTTCCTAATGATCTAATTTGGACTTTAATCTGAATGGCTAAAAGATTTTTCTTGTTTATCTATGTCTTTGACTTAACGATTCGGCTGTTCTGTAACAGTCCCACCCACACTGAAGGAAGTTTCTTCCATCATCAACGCCCAAAAGAATAAAAAAGCGCCAGGCATCGATAAGATTTCATAGGAGCTCATCAAATATGATGGCAGTAGTGTTTATAAAGCTATTCATCAAGTTACCCAGTACATTTAGCGACAAGAACATATGCCGAAAGAGTGGAGCCAATCAATCATATTCCCTATCCACAAAAAAAGGTGACAAGTTACAGTGCGAAAATTATACAAGTATATCACAACTTTGTACGGCTTACAAAATATTTTCTAAGATCTTAGAAAATAAAGTCGAATCATACCCAACAGTATCATTGAGTAGTACCAAGGTGGTTTTAGGGCAGGTAAATTGACAATAGACCAATTTTTCACAGTCAAGCGGGTACTTAAAGAATGCTGGGAGTTCAACATAGACGTACACTAAATTTTCGTTGACTTTAAGCAAGCATACGACAGTATTGATCGTAACGTATTGTATCAAATAATGCTTTGCTTTGGCATCCCAGCCAAATTATTTCGTCTTACCAAAATGACAATAACGTCGACAATCTCCCTAACCCGCATCAATAACCAACTCACCGATGCCTTTGAGACAAATATCGGACTAAAGCCGGGAGATGGGTTGGCCCCATTGCTATTCAATTTGGCTCTGGAGTTCGTCATAAGACAGGTAGCTTGTTGATACACGAGGTGCATTACTTACATATATAGCACAAGTCGAGCCAAATAGTGGCCTATGCAGACGACATCAACATTTTGTCACGGCCATTAACAACTCTTCTTGAAACGCGACAGGAAAGCAAAACTAGTAGGGCTATAAATCAATGAAAATATAACAAAACTCATGACACAGTCGAGGAAAATACCTCAAATACACTACAGGTGAATATCACACTTGACGAATACAGTATCGTTAATGTGGGCAAATTTGTGTATTTAGGTGCCAAAACAACGAAAATGGGTAATAGAAGAGACGAAATACGCCGAAGAATACAGCTCGCAAATAAAATATTTTATTCAGTTTTGATGATCAGCTCCATACACAGGAAAACAAAGCTTCGAGTATACAAATCTGTGATAAGACCTGCGTTATACTATGAGTGTGAAGCATGGACCCTAACGCAAGTTTCCGCAAATATATTGAACGCCTTTGAGCGACGGGTCCTAAGGCAAATAATCGGATCGAGGTTAGATGGAGACCAATTGTGAATTCAATACAACAATGAACTGTATGAAATTTTTGGCGAGCCGAAGGTCTCAACGATTGTAAAACTGCGGAAGCTGTAATGCGCTGGACACATGAATTGTATGGACGAACTACGGATACCCAAATAGGTATTCGTTGGGAGAACTGAAGGCCGCAGTCCAGTGGAGAAACCGAGGAAATGCTGGTCTGGCTCGGCTGACGAATATAGTTTATCGCTGCTCAGATTTTGAAATTGGAGGATGCGGTCAATAGACCGAGACAGTTGGAGGCGCTATTTGTAGGAAGCATAGACTCGATAGGGGCTGTAGTGCTACGAAGAAGAAGAAGTGTAAGGTAGCTTTATGATAAGTAGAGGTTTTATTTGAATTTTTCTCCTACATATTTAATGCCATGTTAGAACTAACACTCATTTTTTGTATAAAAACAAAATTTAACCGTATTTATTTCAGCTTGCTGATCGATCCAAAGATAAGTTCTCTTAGTAAGTCAGGGCAATGGGTGGTACGGCTATTTCAGGGAAATCAGTTCTGGGGCGGCTAATGGGTAACGCTGAGGGCCAAACCAATCAAAAAGGTGATGATTGATGAGGCTTGTAGAGGTGGTGCTACTGTATGGAGCAGAAATATGGGGCAAAGCTCTCAGCAAGAAGCTGTATCGAAAATATTTGGCCCACGTACATAGAAAAGGACCACGGGGACTGCATCTTCATATCTGACAGTCTCTGATTCGGTAGTGCTAGTCATTGTAGGCATGATAGCTATCAACTTCCTTGTTAGAGGGTGCCATGCTACCTAACTACGTTGAAATTAAGACACGAGGGAAACAGTTGTTTGTGAGGAGAGACAACGCTCACTCAATAACTGGCAGCACGCATGAAGAGACTGACTTCTACCTGACCCAGCTTTTAAGTGGGTATGGGTGTTTTTGGTCTTACTTGCACAAGATGGGTTAGTCATAGTCTTTTGGCTGCAGGTTTTAAGTAGTAGAGGAATTCGACGTTTGCCACACATTTTTTGCGAGCAAAAGATGGGAGAGCTTGCACTAGAGAAAAAAGGGAGCTCTCTGGATAGTCTAATCGGGGAGATGCTTCGATGGATCGATAAATGGAATCATATGACACGTTACATTTGGCTAGTCCTAAATGTTAAAAAAAACTCAATCGACCGGCTGAGAGCATTGGAGTCAGAAGATCATTTTTCTAGCATATTTAATGCCATGTTTGTATACTTAAAAATGAGTGTTAGTTCTATCATGGCACTAAATATGTAAGAGGAAAATTTAAATAAAACCTCTACTTATCTCAGAACTCATATGATATGAACCCGCTTTATTAACAAGTGAAAGATTATTAATAAAGACTATAATAATAATAATAAAATAAATTTGAATTTTTGCTATTTTTCTTTTGGTTTCAAATCAACTATCGGTTACAAATCCAGTTTCTTACTATTCACATTAAAATCTTCAAGGCTGCTAATTAACTGGGAAGTAAATTCTGAGTTTTGTAATGTCGAATTCAAAATCACATCGGTATACACGGGCAACAAATATTATTTGAGCAAGAATTCATTGAACTTTCAATTTCACATTGATAAAGGACATTAAAGATTTTTACGTTACAACAAGTGAAGCTATTGCCTTGTATAGCATCAAATCTCTTTGGCAATTCATATCAACAATTTCAAATCATCGAATGTGTTTTCGATTGCTGAGTACCATCGAAGCAATTTGAAATCACTTGAGCATGTCGTGCCCAACAATATTCTTGAGCTTCAGGCCATCCAGGATGTAGAAATATAGGCTTGTAGGTAGAATTTATCGAATAATAGCATTCAAAAGGTATATTTATGTATTATTCAAGACTAAACAATGAGATTGCACTTAACAGTTGAATAGATCTGAAATACTCGTAATGTTTTACATAAATTCGTATTCCTACCCTATCGATTGATACACATACATGTTATTGAGAGTGGGATAATATGAATATCTAAAACGGGTTTGATATCTCTGAACACATATTTGGTCTACTTGTATATTGACTTAAGGACACTCAAACATTGTAATAAAAAATTAAAAAGCTGAGTAGGTAGAAATATGTTCCTGCCGGAGGAGTTTTGTATCCAACCTATGAAATGTACACTTTTACCTTAAGCCAATTACGATAAGTTGAACAAACTGAAATAAATTCAGTTAAAAGATCATATTTCATATGTGATCGCATTACTAATATTGTTCTATTTAACTTAAGGATATTCATATTATACGTGTTTTATGAAATTTCTGTAACAATTTCAACTAAAATGTAAGAAGATTGGGTCGTTTGGAAGTCCGAAATACTACAAAGCCGTGTATTGTTGAAATATGAGGCACTTCAAAAAACCAAATCTTAGTTAATTTCAATGGATACCTCAAATTTAAAAATATCCGCACGATTTACCTCGGAAAAGTGTAAAATGGAAAAATCTTACCATAACAGGCAAACTTCAGTGAATTTAGGAATTTTCGGGTACTTGCACTTCTGGTTTTAATAAAAAACTGGTTTTACAAATTTCGACAGGTTTTTCAGATTGAAATTGACAAGCCACTTATACCTTCCGTAACATCATATGCAAACCTAAGCCTAGTATGTAAATACAATTTCAACACATGTTTTGAACAGAATCTGTTAGATATTTCCTTCAGGGCTTCCTCCATGCATGGGAAGACTTAAAAACCTTCCAAATTTTTAGAACCCTAAAGTTTCAAAACGTTATTTTTTTAAAATAGATTTCTCTATTCCCGACCACTCTTGTGGTGAAATGGGTATATTAGAATATCTGTGAAGGACTGCAATAATGGTCTGCTGCCTCAGCTTAATAGGATGTTAAGATCCGCCGAGATCGGCCTTGTCTGGGGACACGTGAATGCGCTTTTAGGCTAGCGTTGCGGTGTCGTGGGGCGTTTTCTTTCCCCCAGCACAAGGACCCACTACAAAAGAATTTCGCATCCACGAATTTCTGGAGTCAAATAAATGTCGACCTGAGTCGAAAAGGAGGTAATCAACTAAGGGTCGGAAATTGCTGACGCAAAGGACAAACTGGACCTGGGGAGGGCAGACGGACTTAGGAGGACTTCGTCGTTACCGACGATTCTTATGGCCCACAAATAAGAGTGGGGCATCCAGATGGAGGAGGTGCCCCCTCGCACCCTCCCAACCGGATAAAGATCCAAACGTAGACGTGACCATATATTTCCTATTTGAGTGAAAAACTCATACAAACATAATTTGTATGAATTTTCCCATCAAATGAGAAAATAAACGTGTCCAATTTATGTTGTAGAATTATGTGATCGAATCACATAACTCTATACCATAAAAGGGCACGCGAGCGGAAGACTACTCTACCCGGCAAGAGCCCCTGTTAAAAAAGAAACGGAGGAGCGCACCCGATGGCTAGCCCATGTTAGTCGAAGAGGCTGCCATCGATGCAGGTCCTATACCCGGTCAGGTCGAGAGAAATGGACAGACTGTCGGGTAAGGTTTAACAATTACTTGTATTCATTTTTTCAATATTAATTCTTTTATATCTATTTACAACCATCGAGGCCTAAGGAAGTATTTTATAAAAATTAAAACAAGATAAAGATATTGTTGCCTTGATGCTTACTAAGTGATTCTCTTCTCAGATTTAAACGATCCAAAAGAAAAGAAAAATATTGTACAATCCTGGTCTCTGTTTCGAAAATTCTCATGAACGCCCTTCATGTGAGACAATGATTGACTACTTTTGGTGAATTGATGAAAAGAATCTTTCGAGACTTCACCCTATCTGACACTTAATTTTATCACACTGATAAGAGAAACTGCTATGATAAAATATCGGACACCTGACCTGATGGACACAATATCGCGAAAAATATCCGTACCTTTATTGTTGTATTCTTTGAATGATAAGTACTAGCTTCCAAATGAAAATAAAATATTAAAGGTCTTTATTGTTTTCAGTCGCTTGGAATGGATTTTTATTATATTCTATTCATTCATAAGACAATGCAATGCTATCAGATCGTAAGGTTTTGATGAAAACTTTTGCAAAAGCTTTTAAAATTGTAGTGCAAAACTTACAATAAAATCTACCGACCTGGTTTGACTCAATATACTTTTCCTTAAATTTTTATTGTTGGAACCATTAAGCTCTACGGATATTCAATTAGAATAGCTAACAAAGTCTAAAAGCTGTAATCCTTTCCACTTAAAATTTGTGATACTTTTAAATGACTCTCAATTAATCCTGGATTTTATATGAAAGATTTATGTAACGCTCCGGTTCGTTTCAAATTGGAGAATTTACCTAGCGAATGAGTTGCTTATTTCATTCTGTAGTTTTCATCAATACTCTGATTTTGTTAATTTTTCAATGGGTAGTACCGTAAATTTTTTTTTCTTACGCTATGGAGAAATGCTTTCGACCGTATGGTAAATTAAACTACTTCCATAGACAAATAAAGAATACTATAAGTTAAATCTGTAAGGGACAGCCAAAATATTTTATAAGCTGATCAAACAAAACAAGGAACGTTAATTTACGTAAGCCTGTGAACATAAGCAAATGTATATCCTATTTTTACTTGTTTTATTTTTCTAATGCATGAAATATTATTGAAGTGAAATGGTTAGGCAGTCTTTTTTTGAAATATTTTAGTCAATTACTTAAAACTTTAGTTTTTGCTTGCTCCTGACAACTAAAACAGATGGTATCATTATCAACGAGCAACTTGTTATAAATTCCGTTGCAATTTTCTCGGTACTAGACCACACTCTCTGACGAAAGCGGAAATAAGATGAAACAGAACATACGGATATCCAACAATCCAAAAAACAAAAACCTAATATTCCTCTACCTGACATAATTTAGTACCTGACCTAATCTAGTATTACCTGGTTAACCCATCCTACGAATATATAAAGTCATTCCTTCAACACATACATTAGACAATGAAGATGACTCAAAGGAGTCAAATCGCGTCTGGTCACATAACAAAACAAGGCCCGACGGCTTTTCAAGAAAAAGGAGAATTGGCCTGCGGATATCAAATAAAAACAATTTCTTTTGGCCACACTTGGTGAATTGCGCTTGAAACTTGGGTAAATTGTGGAAATTGTAGTAATCGAGTAGTTAGACTATCAAACTGCTCGGAAACTTTCCTATCTCCTTCACCCTGGCAGCAAGCAACAATTAAAACTACATAAAGTGCAAAACTGCAATTTTTTAATTTCTACTCAAATTTTAAGCTGACAAAAAAATTTCGATTTCGATGGCGATAGAACGTTTTTGCCATTTAAACATGAAATCAATATCCTAATTGTGATTGTAATAGCATAAAAACAGAAAATTAAACTAAAATAAAGCTAGTGAATTAATTAACTGGAAACCAAAAATCTACAGCAGGAAATTCGAAATAGTAACAAATTCCCATAAAAAAAATTAAACTGGAAGCAGCAAATGTCAAACCACAATAGACAACCATTAGAGCTAAAAATAAGACTATCGAAACACACACAAAAACAAGTTAAAATTAGAAATCGTAAACGTAAGGGATAATAATCATCTTAATAAACCGCAAAAACAATAAAACTACTCTCAATTCCCATAAATAGAAAATAAATTACAATACAAATACTAAAGGGTGTTACGTTGGCACAATTAATGGCCCCTCTATTTTCAAACATTTAAATACCCCGACGCTGAACTTCGCTTATCCGATGCAAAAACCAACATTATCTCAACGCGGAGACGCAATCCAGCGCGCGTTGATGAAATGACGCGGCTGATGTAATCAGGCGGCTGAGGTTGAAAAAACTTGGAGACGCGTTGATGAAATGACGCGGCTAATGTAATCAGGCGGCTGAGGTTGAAATATCTTGGAGACGCGTTGACGAAATGACGCGGCTGATGTAATCAGGCGGCTGAAGTAAAAATAACTGGTAGACGCGTTGATGAAATGACGCGGCGGAGTCAGGCGAGTTAGGGAGCTGATCGGACAGAATAGTGGTGAACGGACGTATAATTTTATGGCGTAGCCCCTTTGTAGAGAGAAAAAGCCCTGTGAATCTCAATTCAGAAAGTTAGTAGAAAGATAGCCTTTTTTCGTGTGTGCAACAAAGGATTATGTGGAATTTATAGTTAGTATTTCCAAGGATTGTGAGTTTGTGTAAATCATAGTCAAACTGTGTATTAATTGTTCGAGACATAGTTGTTCAAAATGGCGTTCGTTGCTTGAATATTCCTTTAAAGTTAAATAATTGAGTACTAGGGCGTGATAATTAACGAATATTTGACTGTGCGGTAGATACGTGAAATCTGGTAGTGCACAAAAGACATTTCCCAGGGAGTTGAATGGATTCAACAAGTGAAAGTGTTCTAAATTTAGTTCTTGTGGTTGAATTTTCAAACACCATTCTTGGGATAGCATTTTGAACTTGCTTGAGCAAGACGCTGGATCTGTATTCTATTCGAGGAAAGCCATCGAAGTCCTTCGACATAGACTAATCGCATATGAGGAAATTCGGTAATGTATGTTACCACGGAAAATTTGCTGCGCTTCCTTTATCGGCAATATGTACTGCCGTAATCAATATTTTGCTTATTTACTTTTTCTCAAAAGGAGTCAGGAAGTCGTGTCTCTTGGTACAGTTCACGGACAAGCGATTTCAACCCGTCCATGATTTAACGATCGGAATTTGGTGCTCGCATGATAATAATTGATTGAAAACAAATAAAGTTGCGAATTTGTGATACGGCAGGCCAGGAGGCATTCAGGTCAATTATACATCCCTATTAACGGGGTGCAGCAGGAGCTCCGCTTGTGTCTGATATAACCCGTAGAGAGACATTCAACCACTTGACAACATGGCTTGCAGATGCTAGGTAACATTTTTAAATTCGAATATGGTCATAATACTTGAAATCTGAAACAAAAGTGAAAACACAATCTGGCATAGAGACTTTTTATAGATAAGACAAAAATCGTTTTTAAGATGAAACCCAATATCAAACCTTTTGAGACCAAAAACATAGCGGAGATTCATTGTATACAAATGATTCTAAATTATTTAATGGGTGGATTAAACCATTTATTCTAGTTAATGGTATACTTAATTGAATTCACTGTAATTCGGATTCCAGTTTTAAGCTACATTTTAAAATTAAGTTTAATGTATTTGACAAAGCATACATTTTTCGATAAAGAGGCTGATGAGTGAATCTGTCGATACGCAAATAATAGGTGGAATCTGTTTAAAAATATAGTGCCGTTTTAGTTTGCATGTAATTATCTCAATTTAAAAATACTTTAAGACTCACTTGAATATTGTTAGAGCACTGATAAAACATTCCGAAAATAAATGTTCATTTTACAATCAAAACAGCCTAGAAAAATTGAAATAATGAAATAAGTTCAATGTGCTGGATTAAGCCCAGTTTTCACTTTGTTTGATTCAATCCAATTTAATTTCAGGAAGTTACAAGAATCCATGATGCACTGGTGAATATTTTAGTGTGTGCGTGTGGGCGTGTTCGACGTTATGGAGTTCTTTAAAAAACAAAAAAATGCTTTCTGTCTCTCAACCCACTCCCATACGCGGTGAGCTTGCTGTGGAACCAAAAAGATCTCCTCTTCAGTCACCATCATGTGACTTTATGTGGTTCCATAGGGAAACTGTTTTTGTTTAGTCAGCAACCTTTGCTGAATACCGTTTTTTTTTGCTGCGAGAGCAACTCCTCAGTTGCTATTACTACATCCATCCTGCTTTTTTTGTTAAGGCATATTATGTTTTTTTATTATTTTTCCTGCGGAACACCATCACATAACAAGGGAAAAATCTGAGTCAAATTTTCTAAACAAAAAAAAATCACTATACACATACAATATCATCATTCACGTTTTCATATTCTGTACTTTCTTTTTTTTTCGAACCGCAGTTTATAGTTTTAAAAATCTTTTTATACATGTATGCAACATAACTAGATGAAACACCAATAAAACAACAATTCAACTTGAAAGACTCCTCAATCAGATTACTAGCCTGATTTCTGTATCCTACATGATGGGCGTATATAAGGGGGGGGGGGGGTTTAGGGCTCTGGACCCCCCTTAGCATACGGAAAAACTAAATAATATTGAATTAAAAATTTCTTAATAGAAATTTCAGAAGCGACTAGAAGAGAGAATAGAGGAGCATTCCATGTCTCTGAAAAGTGCCGCCAAGGGTGGAAAGAGTAGAATAAGTGGTATCGAGATCACCGTGGTATCTGCAATTAAAAGCGAAGTAATTTCCCAAAGACGTAGAAAGAATAATGAAAACATCTCGCAACTGAAAATTAGCATACAGAAAAGTACCATAAGGGTTAAAACGTTGTTTTTGAATTTAGAGTTTGGCTATTCGAAGGTTAGGGCGCAATGCAAAGACATTTTAATTTTTCTATTCATATCACCGAACGTTGATCGCAAGCTGCTTCATTTCACATGAAACATTTCGTACTAATTCAAGGCAGTAGAAAATGTGTTGCTTTCTGCTTTGCACCCATGTGGGAGTAAGCTCTAGTGAATTGTTAATCATCCTGGCCATGCATATGGAAGTAACATAAAATATTTTTTACCACCTTTTAAAAAAATAAGTTTGTAGTTGTATCCCTTTTCCCTATATATTCGAATACTCGAATATAGATAATCTTGACTGTCTTTTGTTTTGTGACTGCTCTATTCGCTGAAACGATTGTTTTTTTTTTCTCATAATGTTTCTATCAGAAACAGAAGTGGTTACAAGGATTTTATATTCGAGGAAACTTTGTCGCTTTACCCATACCATGCATGTAAAAGAATTCCTTGAAGCTGGCATTCGTTGCGGGCAAAGACATAAACTACTGGACGCAAACCTTATGCTCTCGAAATATACAGTCTTGCTTCACCTTTCGTTCCTCTTTACAATCCTCCACTCATGAAATGCTCTCGCGACGAAAGCACGCTTGCCTCCAGCTTCACCCACAAGAGTCCATATAATTCGCGCTTACCGCTAGCGGGCACGGGTGACTATAGGTCACGATGACAGTTTCGTCACTTGCATCAAGTCTATGAACATGTATGGAGATGCGCGCACGTTACGACGTGACAACCGGGTGACTTTTTTGTCCGCCTCTCAGCGAACAAGCCCGTGACGAAACTGTCACCGTGCCGCTAGGTTTAAATAGGCGTGCGCGCAAGGGTGACAAAAAAGTCACTCTCATAGTAGTTCAGCTGCATTTTATGGATTAAAAATCGACAGAGAAATTTGGTTTTTGAATTATTCGATTGACTTTTGATGCTGAAATTCGACTTTCCTATTGTATGTGTGAAGTACAAAAAGTTTCTTTTAGGCAGAATCCTTAAAAAGAAATTCTGCCTTCTCAGCCGTGTTTCGCGCTCATTGCTTGCGCGCCATTGCCTATTTTTACGGCTTTGTCAAACGAATTTTACAAAGACCTACTTATTTCGCGTCCTATCTGTTCGACTGCCCGTGCATCACAGCAAATTTCCTCAGAAACTCGAGTCATCAAACTTTGTAGGAAGGCCAAAAGTGGTGGTTTCTCGAAAGTAAAAGTGTTATGCAATTTTTTAAAGGTTTTAAGGATGGTCCCCCCATATACGACACATGACCACTCAAAATTTTATAATCATCATAGGTATTCCACCAAAATATCAAAAGAAAGGTCTTGAGATATAGTGAGATCGTAGATAATGACCGTTTTCTTCAAATCCATGTTGATAATTGACGCCTATATTTCAAGAACAATTTGTGAATGTAACATTCTGTGAGCGCCCTCCACTTTTGTGTGGTGACGTGACATTGTCAAAAACTTTTTTGTCACCGTGACTTTAGTCACCCGTGCGCGTTTGCACTTAAACATTCTGTTGACGTAAACAATGCAAAAATTTTTGTTTTCTTTTTGGCGATTGGAAACAAGCGTTATACAAAGTAAAATCATAATGGGTCAAGAGCCGAGGGCGATGGATTGCCTCCAATAGAACTTCTTCCTGGAAATGAATTTGAATGTTTCGGTCTAAATTTTTGTTTAAAGCCATTTTCAGGAGAAAGGTCTATTGGGGCAATCGACGACGGCCCAAAATGGAATTGCAAACTTATGCCAAATGCACGTAAAAGAACGTGATCGCAATCATGTAAACAACTCCAGTTAGGTATGAATTGGAATAGGGCAGAGCGAGATACCATGAAACGAAACAATCACACGCTGCTAAATGCTTAATTTCTCTTGAGCCATTTCTTATCCTGTAGTCTATGTATGAATCTATGGTTGAGGATTAGTTCATGCGCGAACAACAAAATACGAGTGTGGCTTACTAAAAATAAAAAATGAAAAAAGTATCAGAAAAAACAACTCTTTTGAATTTTTTCAAAAGAAAGGACTCTTCAAAATTAGAGGATGAAAACCATGCTGAAGCTGACAGAGATGTAGCAGGCCTATCTAGCAATCAAGTAAAGAAAGGTAAGTAAAATTATAACAAAGAAAGTGGTCATAAACTTCATTCGTGTAAAACGGAACACGCCACAAAATTAAAATTTGGCGGCTAGGTCGCGTCGTGTACAGTGCAGTCTAGATATTTGCATATGGAAAGGTGTCTCAATATTTTTTTTGATCAGATCAGTTTTTTAAATATAGTCGTGTATTTATTATACAAAGTAACCATTTTTTAAGTCCTACTAATTTTAAAATAGTACGTTTCATCATTTTCTAGTAACGGTTACTATTTTATCGTAATAAGTACCGAAAAATTGTTACTGTATTTGACTAATCTATGACTTATTTAACAAATTTATCTGGTAAGCTGAGTTTCAACTGTTTTCTTGTAAGTATTTCTCTCAGTAAAAGTTTTAGCTTATGTTTTGTTAATAAATATTCTTGTTCATATAAACTTATGGTTTTATTCTAATTTTATTGTTGCCGAAAAATTTTGTTTTGAGCTCTACTGGCTATGCTCCGAAGTAGCGTATGTTCTGTTTTTCTAAACAAAATATCATTTTGCTTATTTGCCTAATGGTAGTATTTATCATCTTCGCTACCAAAGTATACTTTACCAGTAAATATGCGCGCGCCATACAGTCAACGCAACATATCAGTTTTGAAAAAAATTTGAAAATAATGCTTCAAAGTATCATCGGTTTGGTGTTTCTTCGTACCAAGATTTTCTCACGTGTAAAAATATGCTGAGTGAAGAAACTGGCAAATCAATTTCAGCTTTGAAAATAGCAATACATTGCCAAACTTTCAACTAAATGCAAAGTAATATTTGAAAACGACAGCGTTGGTATTTGCTCCTTATATTTAGCTTCGTATATTTTTTACTCTCTTACATTCACCAAAACGGTTCCCAAATCGACGGAAAACTAGAAAAAAAAAATAAAAAAAATAAAACAAAAACTTATTCAAACATATTAATAGAAGGGTAATCAGAGCACTGATCAATAATCATCTAGATAACTGAGCTACTGGGACATAATATATATATATATATATATATATATATATATATATATATATATATATATATATATATATATATATATATATATATATATATGTATATATATATATATATTTATATATATATATATATATATATATATATATATATATATATATTTATATATATACATATATATATATATATATATATATATATATATATATATATATATATATACATATATATGCCACTCTGGAGATTTATCAGCCGAAACATTTGTTTAAAGCTTATTTTTCACAACTGGAGATGTATGTATGTTGAAAGAGTGTTTATGTTTTCTTCGGAAAAAGGTGTTTAGGCTTAGACATTTTTCACTAGCTTCCACTTTATAGCAAATACAATAAATACGTTTGCGCCATTTATCACGTAAAATCCCACCATCAAAATATTTTTTGTGCGTGGATGTGTTGCTTTCTGTCTCTATTCCTTCTCTTTTTCTATCCATGTTCGGTTTCGTTCATTTCCTTCTTTTACAGCTAGGATCGACGTACTTCCAGATCCACCCATGGCGTTCGATATTGGGAAATATGTGTGTGATCCTCCGAAGAACGATGAAGAAAAGCTGCGTGCGTTGAAGGAACCTTGGAGTCCACCTGAAACATTCAAATTTCCAGTTACAGGCAAAAAGAATCTTTCTTTTCAGCGACATTGGACCACACGGTATTCATGGTGAGTTTATTCAAACATACTGCTGGGAGCGTTTTGCAAAGTATGTGTTTTGCTCGGCAAAATGCAAGGTGGCCGCGGTGATCAGAAACTTGGAGTCTTATTTAGCAAACCATTTAACAATTGGAAGAATGCATTGGAAAACTTCGATCAGCATACAGGCACGAGATACCATAAATTTGCTCTTGAACAAGCAGCAAATTTTGTAAAGGTAGCAGAAGGTAAAACACTTAATGTAACAGAGAGTATCAATACAGAAAACAACAAGATCGCCGAAGAAAATCGACAAAGACTTAAAGCCATCATTGAAACAATACTTCTTTGTGGAAGACAAGAAATGCCATTAAGAGGTAACCATGACTCCGGTGAAATTGGAATAAATGAACCCGATCATAATGACGGCAATTTCCGAGCACTTCTTCGCTTTCGTGCACGATCTGGTGAGGAAGTACTTAAAAGTCATTTACTGACACAAACCAACCACAATAGAGCAATGTATACTTCATCAGTTATACAGAACAAAATTATTACACTATGCGATATTGCTATTCAAGTTCATGTCCTTAAAAGGGTTAGAAAGACAAGTTATTTTACCTTATTGGCAGATGAAACCCAAGACATTGCATGAAAGGAACAATTAGCGCTATGCCTGAACTACGTTGATTGCTCCTCTGGAAAATCAGTTGTTCGTGAGGATTTCCTGCAATTCGTTCATCTAGAAGATGTTTCAGCACAATCGTTAGCGACTACAATCATAACGAATATCTTGTCGTATGATTTGGATATGACAAAATTTATTGGACAAGGCTTTGATGGGGCTGCAGTAATGAGCGGCAGACTAAGAGGCGTACGAGCAATAATTGCGGAGAAATACCCAAGAGCACAGTTGCTGCGTGCTGAACTTAGTTCTGGTACATTCAAGTGAGATACCAATGAAACGAAACCGTATTGGCACTTTCAAAAGCACTGTCAATTTCTTTCGACAATCTCCACTTCGGGAGGGTATGTTTAAACAAATAGCAGACCAAACTGAATCTCTCCTCTTCATTCAACCCTTCTCTCTCTCTCTGTGAGACTTGATGGACAGAAAAGCATAAGGCGGTTGAGAGGTTTGCAGAAATGAATCCTGTAGTAAGATCCACGCTTGAGTCACTTCAACAATCTACTAACAGAGATGTGGCGAGTCAAGCATACCAAATGCATGCAGCCATAGAAAGTTGCCAATTTATTATGTCGTTGGTGATTCTGAAAAAAGTTTTTTCATACACAACAAACTTAAACAATGCAATGCAGAAGGTGGATGTAGATTTGACAAACGTAACCAGCTACGTGACGTCGGTTAAAAATACTCTCGAAAATATTCTAAATGAAACCGAGTTTAATATATTTTTCGACCAAGCAATGGAGCTGAGTTCAAGTGGCATCATAGCTCCACGAACAACTGGAAGGCAAACGCAGCGTGGTAATGTTCCAGGAGAAAGTGCGGAAGAATATTATCGGCGGAATATATTTTATCCATTTGTTGACCATGTAGTTATGGAGCTCAATGTTCGCTTTAAGCCACACGAGGAGACTATCAAAGGAATACAGATGATTCTGCCCGAGAACATAAAAAATGAGAAAACTGTTAAAGAGAACCTGAGAAAGTAGCATTGTTTTTTCTGGGAGAAACGATTGCAAACTCTTTTCCTAGTGAATATGAAATATGGCACAATCACTGGGAATCAATACCCGAAAAACCGTCAACTGCTCTAGCAACTCTTGATAAATGCGACCAAGAGTTCTTCCCAACCATCAAAATGCTGCTTAAGATTTTGGCCACCCTGCCAGTATTCACAGCAACCGCTGAAAGGAGTTTTTCAACCCTAAAGAGGTTGAAAAACTATCTCAGAAACAGCATGGGAAATGAAAGACTCATTGGACTTGCGCTGATGAGCGTTCATCGTGATTTAGCGATCCAGCTGGACTTAGAAGAAGTCCTTAACATGATAGCAACATGGCGCAAAAGGCTCAATTTAATACTTTAAGTAAGTTTGAATAAGTCCTTTGCTTCAAAGAAACTAATACATATGCATTTAAATTACTGTTTAAAATTATTGTACATTTCTCAGCATACTTTTGGAAAAATGAAGTGTGGACTGCGTTTTTGTAAATCTACAAAATTAGTTATGTAAAAAAGGATAAGACATTGGTGGTATACCAAAAACATTATTTTCGTATTACTGCTAAAATATTGTGCGTAAATGTTTTCTAATATGTCTAGCGAACGTAAAATATGAGTTTTTAACGGTGTAAGTAGATCGAAATACAAAATGATTAAAATTAAATATCTTACTTAGGCATTGAGTACACCTCATGATTTTTTTTTATAGATTGGGCCAAACGGAAATGCATTTTATCCATCAGGGAATTTCCATAATTTACTATAACTTAACAATGACTTAAAGGTGTAAATAATGTAAATAGATATTCTAGATAAGTGTGTTCATGTTTTATAATTTTCTCATTAAAACTATTTATGTGTAAATACATATAAACAATATTTTGCCAACATTCCTTTCGTATTTGTTTGACGATGCTTTGCTCGGAGCTACTTCAATGTGTATCTAATTTGAATAAAATAGCTAAGAGTGGTGTAAAAAAGCTGTATTTTAGAGCATAATGTAATTACCAGTAACTTATTACTTTCTGTCTACCTTGACCTTTGGACCCCCCCCCCCCCCTTGTGAAAGCTTTAAATATGTCACTGTCCTACATATTCAAGCTTTAGTTTGACTACTTTACGTGTTTGAGACCTTAAAGAATCGTCATCTATCATCTGCGTGAGAGATAGCTTTCAAACCGGTAACTGATCGAATCCCGATGCAAGTTCCACTTCAGGGAGGGACTTGCAAAAGATTCGCGGAATGGAGAAGAAGTGCGAGTGAAGCTAGAACAGTGTTATAATGGAGGAGTAAAACTTACATGGTCCACGGTTGGCGCGTTTACATGTGAAATACGAGTACCATAACATAAAAATCCATGAAAATATTTTCGCGCTTCGTGGACAATTTGCAAAGTAATTTTAATTCAATTTGCTTTTATTGTTGATCATGCTCATTTGATTGTCAACTGAAGTGACTTCATGCCTAAAAATTCTGATCATCACTTCAATGAGGATACGCGTTTAAATAGAAAAGCGTCAGTGAATTAAAGGCTTAAAGTTATATTAACCGGAATTGTTAGTGACCCTCGCATTGCCAAATTTTTTATTCAGAATCAAGTTCATGATAGCCATACTTAATTGTATGATGGATACCTGAAATGGAGTTTGTTACGGATCGCCAGACGGGATGGATGAGCGAGAACTGCGCCGGCAGAAGTGAGTTACTAACCGCAGAACTCCAATTGTGCGAATGTTGGTGAAATTTTTCGAAAGCATGTGATGATTGACGATAAATAGGGGAAAAGTGATGATTGTCTCGATTAGTGATAATTGATATGGGAAAAAACGACATAAATGAATGTTACAACGACGTGGATGAATGATATAATGGAGACTTTAAAATGATATTTGTGGTCCGCAATGATTTGACAATGGGCAAAGGGAACATTGCAGCTGACTGCAATCATGCACCCGTTAGTGCATATCAATCCGTTGTTCGTCGTTTCCCTCAGTTAGTTCGAAGATGGGAAAGTAGTGGCTGTGCGAAGATTGCTGTTACAGTAGTAAGTGAGCAAGAATTGAATATCATTGGAAAAACAGGCACAGCTCCACAACTTTAATACATGTGTTATTCGAGATGCGGGTCGTACACAGATAGAACCAAATACAAAAACTGTATTAGCAATTGGTCCCACAGCTTCAGCAGAATTAGACCAAGTAACACGACATTTAAAAATGTTTTGATTCAGTTATGTGTCGATTGTTGAGTCAATTTTCTAATAAATCAAGCTTCGTGTTGAATGAGAAATATTAAGTGAAATGGAATTCTCAAATGTCGGCATTCCTTCTTTTGCCATCAGACTCGGAATTTTTGTGCAACAGAAGTGCGATATCGTTCTCGGCTAGCTATCCGTTGTTCAAATCCACGGTTAATTGTTGAATGGAAAAGAAATGTTTATGAGTTAAAAAGTATTGATTATACGTTTAATCAGATATTCCTTTCAAATGGAGATATTTCACGTTTTTTTTAAAAATCCGGGTGGAAACGCATCAACTTCTGAAAAAAAGATTTGAATTATTACATTAACCCTTTGTGGGTGAAGAAAATTATTTTTTTGTTGTAACCATTGATTTATAAGTGTGGTGAAAAGCACTGGAACTTGAATTGAGAAAATAGAAAAACTGAACGTTGAGCTAAATTATGTTTTTATTGTTATGTATACGAAATATCAGAAACCACAAAAATTACGTGTAGCAATGTGGAAAAAAGAAGGGACTCAAGTTTTAATTAATGAGTGGGAAAGAAAAGAACTAAAATTATACGTAATGAAGTGCAAACAACGACCTCAAATTATAATTAATGATATGTAAACAAATGACAAAAATTATAATTAGCTATGTGCTTTCTTAATTTCATTGTACAGCAAACTCATCACATCACAAGCGGGCGTCCGGCGAGGATGTAGGTGAGTACACCATTCGTATTCATTTTATTAATTGTAGTGAATATAGGAGCTTCACACTGTCCGTAAATGACTGCAGCGATGTTCTGCTGCCTCGGCAGAAGAAGATGTAGATATCTGCCGAGAACGCCCTCGTCTGGGGACGCGTGAATGCGCTGGCAGGCTAGCATTGCGGTGTCGTGGGGCGGGTTCATTTCCCCAGCACGAGGAGCCACTACAAAAAAATTTCGCACTCACGAATTTTTGTGGTCAGTCTAACACGAGGCGACCGAAGTCGCAAAAAGTGTAGGTAACTACACCGAGAGAGAAAGTACTTGTTCCGAGAACAAGTGGAACCTAAAAAAAGGGGCGGACTTGGGGTAACCTCATCGTTACCCGACGAAGCTCATGGCCCACAAATGAAAGAAGGGCAACCGGGTGGTGATGGAGCCCCTTCGCACCCACCCAACCGGAATTAAATCCATATTTTGTCGCAGTGGCCAGGTATTCCTCTTCTGAGTGGAAAACTCGTACAACTTGACTTGTATAAACTTTCCCATCAGAAGGGGAGTACCCTGGTGACCAATTTATGCCATAGAACTATACAATTCGATTGCATAACTCTATGCCGTAAAGAGGCACTCTGCTTGGGCCACTCAACCCGCGAAGTCACCTAAAACAAAGAAAAAAGAGGATGAAATTGTACCCGGCGGCTGGCTCAGGTTTTTAGGGGGCAGCCTGCCACCGTACCGTGTCCCATACCCGGTCAGAGTTATCGGAAAGGAAATATCGATTTCATTTGAAAGTTACAAATTCATTTTTTTTTATTTCTTCTTCACGCAACAATTTAAAGATATAAGCTCGATACAGAAAATTCTCACGTACAAGAAATTTCATTTCAAACTCGATCTTAATGATTTACAAACTACTAGTAAATCTAATCTTCTTCTGTTCAAAGTTAACCATAGATATAAAGACTAAAAGAAAAACGAGGGAACAGAAGGGTGGTTCTAATAATGTAGATGTAGGAGATTCCTTCCCTTTAGTCATAAGGAATGACCCATTCTGCCCTTATGAAATTTTTGTTTCCAAAGCCCATTTTTGTTTATATATGTAAATTCAAGGGTAAATCGAATTTGAAATATATATAAAAACGTTGTATGTATATAAAGAAAAATCAATGTATATATAAAAAAAATTATTGAAATCACTCAAAAGGGTACTTACCCAGCCTTTCCGACGATGAGCGCTCGTTGACGAGGTGAGGTGCGTAGGTCCTGGCTTTCAAAATGAACATTTACGGATATATTAATTAAGTACTGGGCTTGGGACACTCACAAAAAAAATTATGATAATCGTCTACGTTACAATTATTTGGCAGAGCAATTTAAATCAGAATCCCCAAATACGGTCACTAAACAATTATCAGCATATGTTGCTAACGAAACAGCCTCGACATTAAAATATTCCGTGAAGTCAATTTTCGCAAGTAACGGTCCACCTTGCATCACCTACATTAGGCTGAACCATCACAACATCACTAAAATATGCCAAGTCAGCGAGAACTTTTCCCATAGAATCGATGTTCCAATTGCCAGAGTAACATTAATCAGAGCTACCAAACGACACAATGACTCGCCTTGTAATTCAAAATAAGTTGTTTCGCGTGATCACGTCATTCAGTGAGATATTCTACATACGTCCATCTGGAGGCGAGTTATGTCAACTAAGAAGCAACCAAATTAACGGTAAACCGCAAAGATTCCACAAATAACACGTCCCAAACACATGAAAAAAAAGAAACAATCGCAAACGAGTTTTCTTCTTCCTTTATTATCGCCGCTATGCAGTGCACTTGTAGCAATAATTGCACTTGAGCACAATCAAATAATCATTTTCCCAGAACCACAACATTATATATCAGCACTCTACACGGTCTTTGCACGCATTCGATTCTTAATTTGCATACAGGAACTAAATTCGTTAGAGTCGATTCATTTTAGCATTTACCCATTGTCCGACAAGGTTGCACTAATTGCCGTTGTAACAACATCAGCATAGTAATGCTGTTATCTTGTTTTGAATTGTTGGGAAGTAATTTCGCATCCTCGCACCGCGCAAAGTAAGGTCTTGGTCACTCAAGTGAGTGCCGTCGAGTTCATGAAATTGCGCAACCACCACACAACCTTGATGACCGAATTAAGAATAACTGCTAAACACCGCAACAGTTGCTTCCACCATGTGGACAGCGAAATAATGGTCCACCAACAGACGGACGGGCACAATTTACGATGTTGACTCACTTTCTCGTACGTTTTGCATTCTCATTCCCGCCTTTTGCTTAATCGCGCGAGTGAGGAAAAAAAGACACTGACAAACGATCTAACCAAACTCCCGCACACTTTTCTTGGGCTCGTTTTTCTTGTCTCTTACAACTCAATAAATTATTCCTGCGGCATGCGTGAACATGTACGAAAAACTAATATAAACATGTAACATATGATTGAGACATGTGAATTGCACTGGGGAATTAGCCAACGATCAAGATATTCGAAGGAATTTATATTTGGGTGCGAACCATTCTCGGACATGTGATTTGTAGTGATACACACATTCAGACCCTTTCGAACGGAAGTCCACTCGATTGTCGTCGTCCGCTCTGAGTCCAAGCACACTCTTCGCGAAATTTCGATTAGATTTCAGTATGAGCAAGAGATACCGATGCAAATCACAACCAAACCCAGTCACTAACACTGTCTCTCACGTCCGCACGATCCGTCTTGTAGAGCACACACCCCCGTGTGATCGCTGTCGCGATTCCGAGCCGACTCCTCGAAGGCTATTAAAATTTTCGCAGTATCTTTCCCTCATTTAAATACGGCCCCAAGACAATCACTTTCCCGAACTACTATGGGTTCAAACAAATTTCTTTGCAAAGGAACTGCTCTTTGCAATAAATGGCTTTTAGGGGCCAGAATCTGCACTCTTTTTAGTCTATCCCAAATCAATTTATTGCGAATCGCGCCGCATATTACTTGACAAAGCACCCACTTTGGACTTGAAATTGTGCCTGTACGAGGCAAAAGTGAATTCACTCAAGGATTGTTTTGAAGCGATCGTCCGCCAATATTCCATTAACGCTTTACAATTTTTAGTAAATTAACCTTTTTTCACTGCTCGTTAAAGAATAATTTTTCGCTTGCCGGGATCTCTTTCCATCAATTTCTAAGTCATAGAAGAACGACATTTTTCGGAAGTTCTCAAAATGGCGCAAGCAAATTTCCGTTCCACTCATAAATGCACCGTTCAAAACGTTATTTTGCGAGCATATAATCAATTGACCAGCAATTGCTCACATTTATTGCCGCATAGGCAACAATTTCTCAATCCAATTTCTTTAATTATGCATGGAAACTACCACGACCTTTCTATTGTAACACTCATCTCACTAACAAATGCGTACCACCCCATGCACGTTGCCGGGAAACAGGGAATCGCTTTTCTCGAACAATAAGTTCCAAATTTTCCACGCATATGATTAGCGGTGCCTCCTATTCGAGAGGGATTGCCACCAATTTTCTCCGCCCATTTCCACTAGGCGATCACATCATAATCCCCGTACAAAACTCAAACATTCCCTTACGCGAACCCGCTACCGATTTTATCTTTTGCGTTTTTCTTTCATTCGCGAGTCGATTGAACAATTAAAATTATTAAACAGCCACGACGTCTCCGTCCCCTTCAACCGGTTCCGCGATCTCCCCTCCGTTTTTCTCCGCGATGCACACTCCAAATCTCTTCACCGCTGACTGCCGAATCCAATTCCTCTATGCATTTCCATCTTGACGAGATCCGTTTCATCCAATGTAATAACCGGTTCCAACAATATCGTTCCACTTAAATTTTCCGTTTCAACCACACTTCGCGAGCATTATTTTGATCCATTTCTTGTTCGTGATGTCTTCGCAATTGACCATTGTCATTGATTGGTGGAGACCCGTTGATATCGGTAAAATCCTGGTCTTGGCTTGCTTTCACCACTGAATAGAGTGTAGATGATGTTTTAATGGCTCGTAGTTTAATTGTCTTTTGATTATCACCACTGTCTGACCTTTTGCGTTGATCCAGGATTTTTTTGTGGCGATGATATGTACAAATTTTCGCGATGATTTACTTTGAAGCTGTCTAAGTTGCGAACACCAATTTTATCGCTAACGGAGTTGGATTTGCGACGATGAGTTTTGATGAGTTCACAATTGTTTGGAAAATAGGATGGAACTTTATCGTCAATATTCGTTGGTTTGCGGTGGGTTTTGTTAAGATCAATACTTTCGGAATCAATGGATTGGGTGGTGTTCCTCATTTTTGGAGAAGTTTGGCCAAGATTCTGATAAATATGCGAGGGGTTTTCTTCCAGGTCATTTTCTGGCGGCGAGGAATTTTAGATAAAATTCATATTTTCATACACTTCATCTTCGCACTTCTGTTTATCACTACTTTCATTTTCTTTATCACTATCCGATGACTTCTTCCTGTCTTTTATGATAGGCGCCATAAAGCAATATCCTGACAAATTGTCTAAAACGACCTGTGAAAGAGCTTTCCTAATGTTTCGATTGGAACCGACTAATTTAACGGTCGACATATTACACGAAAATTGAAGTTTGGTTGAATCTGCTCCGAAACATTCAAATCTGATACAAAACTTTCCGGTGAAGTATTACAAGCATGAAACGGGATACACTCATTTGAAAGAGCTTGGTCATACGCGATGAAAACATTCGAATCAAACGATTCAAGGCTAACATCCTCTAAACTTTCAAAATTATCGAACAGACAAGGATTAGTCAAATCAGGAGTGGAAAAACTGTTCCGTTTTGAGTTGTAACGAGACAAACTCTCGCACGCTGGCTTTTTGAGCCATACCTACTCGATTACTACATAATGTTTTTTTATATTTATGTTAAAATTATTTCAAATTATATTCTCTTGTTGGATTATAATTGAAGAATTGTGACATGAAAATATCATTTGCCAACTAACAAAAATCACCTAATTATAATTTGGTTCAAATTAACAAAAATATACTAAACTTCAATTTTCCTTATCAAACTAGTGATAAATGAGAAACATGCCTCTTTCTTTTGATTTTGCACTCAAAGAAATAAAATATATCAAATATTGTATATTAAGAACCCAGCAACAATTGGTAATGGAAACAAATATTGCCTTTATGTAAAAATACTGAATTTGCTAGTCTAAATCGAACGAGTTAAAATTGAAAAGAGAAGAAACGTGTTGGTAGTTCCTAATCTAAAATTTTAATAATGCAAGCGGGTTCGACGCAGATATTAAAATTAAATTTATACGAAATCGCCACATTGAAGTAGATTGCTCCATGCTTATATAAAATGAAAGATAAACACCCAAAAGCAAAAAAGGATTTATAAATAAGTGGCACATAGAACTGAATATTAAAGCGACACAAAAATACAAATAAGCAAATTAATTGAATGCAACAAGCGCCAACAGATAAAGTTCCATTTATGTAATATTAAAATAAAATATCTTAAATTAACATTCGAGCTTCGAAACACTCAACACATTGTAACAGTAAAAGCGATTGGATGCGGATTAATTGTTAGGATTGAAGAAAATTTTGATTTAGATTGAAAAATAGATTTGTTATAAATAACGATAGGGATGGAAATAATAATACTGGTTATTTAAATTTAAACTCCGGTCCTTTCGTTTCGTTCTTCTGACCGGGTGCAGGGCCCCGCTACGTTGGAAGGCTTTTGCAAGAAAAAATGAGCTAGCCATCGGGCGCGCTCCATCTGGTTTTTAGTTTCAGGGCCTCTCGCGGGTTGGGTGGCCTCCAGTTTAAGTGCCCTTTTTATAGCTCTCTCTATGACATAAATTGGTCTCCGTTATATTTCTCGTTTGATGGGAAGGCTCATGAAAAGTATGTTTGTATGAGTTTTCCACTCAAAAGGGAAATGTAAGACCACTTCAACATTTTGGATCTTGATCCACTTTGGTGGGTACGAGGGGACACCACATCCATCCGGTGGCCCCACTCTTATTTGTGGGCCATAAGAATCGTCGGGTAACGACGAAGTCTCCCCAAGTCCGTCTGTTTTGGCTCGTTTCGACTTGTTCTCTGAGCAAGCAATTTTCCCTTCGTTAGTTACCTATATTTTTCCAACTTCGGTCAACCTTTTTTTGAGACCTGAGAGTTCGTGAATGCGAAATTCTTTTATAGTGGGGGGAATGAACCCGCCCCACGGCACCACAACGCTACCTGCCAGTGCATTCACGCGTCCCAAGACAAGGCCAATCTCGGCGGATCTTACCATCTTCTTTCACCGAGGCAGCAGACCTTCGCTGCAACCTTCACGGACATTTTCATATATATCATTAACTACAAAATCACCTTTAGGAATAATATTTCATGAAGGTGAGCACCATATGTAGATGATTTATGTCAGGGTACTAGAACATGTCCTGTGGTTCAATGTGAGCGCTTCCAAGTTTTAGCCCTTAGCAAGTAAATGTTAAAATTACCGTTTTAGAATAAGTAAATGGTGGGAAGAATCCGACTTCATTTGGTATTTTATTTCCTTTTGGCCTTGCCAAAGGTGAAATTTCAATTCTTTAAGCCATCTTATGTTTTTTAGGGGTGTTATGAAGAGAATGAAAACGAGAGGACATACAAAAAACCGACAACCAACAACATAAAGACACAAAAGTTGACTCAAAGGAGTCGCTGTTTAAGCAGAGGCACTTAAACAACAATACAAGGCCCGGGGGCTTTTCATGAAGAAAAAAATAACAACTTTAAAGAAAAAGACATTAATTTTTCCCAAACCAATTCAATTTCACTACCTGTCCAACGCTTTCAGTTTCCATGTAAGGAAGCTTCCTTCCAGTCACTCCTCAGAAATTGAAGAGAGCTAAAATGAACACAAACGGGCCCTCGAAAAATAACAGGAAATAAAATATACTCGTACGCTTCTCATGGTAACTTATTCACCAATCAGTATTGAGTGGAATGTGATTAATTATAACTAACTAAATTAATTCGTAACCCCCCATTTTATCAGATGTACTGAATGGTTGTTACGCTTTTTAGAAGGAAACATGCCGTGAACTTTCGATGCCCCGTCAAAAATAGTTAAAAATATGCGCAGTTCAGAAAAAAAGATTGTGCCAACTTCAGTTGCCGACGGGATGAAATGGGTTACGAGCCGCATCAATATTTTTATTATCTTTAGTGATCTCATGTTCAAATACCACAATTTCATAGAAATGTTTTTAATATATTTCAATGAAAATTACTTCGTATCTTTAATACAGGGTTATCCACTTCGTGGTAGAAAAGTATAACCCTGCCATTTGACATTTGTCAAAATTAAAGCGTGTTTTTTTTAGCTGAAGGTTTGCCATTTGGAAATATGAATCGTTTAGCAGCCGAAAAATGCATTAAAATTATCAAATTTTATTACAAAAATGGTGATTTTGCTGTATCAACCTTTAGGGCTTTACGAGTCGATTACGGTCGACATAATCGACCTACACAGCAAACAATTTCGAACACAGTGAAAAAATTTGTAGAGATTGGATCGGTTATTGATATTGCAAGGCCTGTGCCTCATCGCAACATTTGTTCTGCTGAAAATGTCGCTGTCGTTGCTCAAAGTGTTGAGGAAGACCCAAATTTGCCGATTCCTCGACGTGCTCAACATTTGGGCTTGTCTTACGGCTCATTGTGGCAGATTTTGCATTTGGATTTGCATCTCCATCCGTAAAAAACCAACTCACTCAAGAACTTAAGCCTCAAGACCATACACAACGCAGAATGTATGCGAATTGGGTGATTGAACAACAAGCTATTGATAATGATTTTTCGAACAAAATTTCATTTTTCGCTCAGTAGTTATGTAAATAAACTGAATCGCCGTATATGGGGCTCTCAAAATCCTCAAGTGATCGCAGAAAGGCCTTTGCATCCGGAAAAAGTGACCGTTTGGGGTGCATTATGGTCTGGTGGGGTTAATGACCCGTATTTATTTGAAAACGATCAAGGAAGAGCCATTACAGTTAATTCTGACCGCTATGGACGGATGTTATTCGATTATTTTTGGAGAAAAATTGAAGATTATGATCTGGAGAAGATGTGGTTTCAACAGGACGGAGCCACAAGCCACACAACAGGCTAATCGAGCACTTTTGCAAGAGAAATTTCCAGGACGCATAATTTCGAGATTGAGTGATTTCAATTGGCCCGCAAGATTCTGCGACCTAACACTTTGGATTTCTTTTTATGGTGCTATGCAAAAGATCGTGTTCACGTGAACAATCCTTAAACACCAATATTCGTGAAGTTTTGGCCGAGATATTGCCGAAAATGTGCCGAAAAGTCATTGAAAATTACTTCAAAAGGATTGAGGACTGTGAGAGGTCCCGTAGAAAACATTCAAATAATGTTGCATTTCACGTATAATGGCAAGATTCAATATTTATATTAAATAAAAAATTTGTTTCCATCTGAATATTTTATGTGTTTTTTTTTATGTTTACTTTCCCAAGCGTAAAATGGATAACCCTATATATTCGCATGCAATCTTTCTTTTCCCTTATCTACGAGTATAAGACAGAACGATTTGCACCGATTACCAACCCAAAGAAATCGCTATCATAATGCTCATCATTTTGAACGAAGACCACCCTCTTTTTACTCAACTGTAATTACTTTCATTGAAAGCCTCATTGCGTGAAATACATGAACGTGCAAGGCAAAACGTTTTCCAATGCTCATCGTTCATGAATCGATTATCCTTAATGAATCTTTCTTATCCTTCGATTAGACTTATTAAGAAAAAGTTCAAACAGTAATTTATCGATTGGAAGTTTCTTCTCACTATGGGTAAAAGAGCTCAAGAACTTAGTTGTAATGTAATGAAGGCCCGAGATTTTGCTGAGATGACGAGTTCTTGAACATTTTTTGATCTGCCTCTTAGGCCAACTTTATGTTAATCAATCTCTTCGTAATCTTCTTGTAAGTTACGTTCTTGAGTATTTTGAGAGAGAGAATCCATTCCATGAAACAGCTTTCAAAGCTGTGAGAGTTCATCACAGAATGCTATTTTGAAAAACGATGATTGCTATTTGATGAAGTTGACGAAAAAACTATTGAAGCTGAAACTTGCAAATGAGAAATCGTGAGAATAGGCTGAGTAATTTGTAAAAATGTCTATAACAGCTTGAGATATCAGATATTGCTAAGTGAATACTGAATGGCAATCTGTTGGAAAGATTATAAATGATCTAAATCTGTTCATAAAAATTCTGAACTCTAAAAAGGATGGGCAATCTACGAGAAAGTTCTGTCTAATTCAATGAATATGAAATTGAAAAGAAAATGTATGAATCTTTTGATTTTGAAATTAGCATAAGGTTGTAAGTTAAGTACGTCTTTGTGCTGTTTAGTGGTGCCCTAGAACCAACCAGGCCCAACAAAATCGAGCCTGATTGATTTATCAAGTTTTTAACGATTTCTATAATTGCCAAAGACACAAAAAACTTCCACCTTGAAGTAGAAAACAAACCCTTAGATTCCTTGTAATGTTATTACCTCGAGCCTGATGCAATTTAGCACTCTAATACAGTTGCTCACAGCTTATTTGATGCACTTGAACAAAAATTGAACAGACAGTTGTCCTGACGTGAATAAATATAACTTTTTGATACGGGTTTTAAAATGAACATTTCTGTAATTCGAAGCATCCAAGAAAGTAAGAATTTTTGTTCAAATGTCCCGTTATCAGACACAGAGCAAAAGCGTGTGCATACAATAGCCCACAGCTTATTTGATGTAGTTTGTTCTTTGTCTCCTAGCGTTAAAGGTACGTGTTGAACATCAGCATCATTTTTTTGCTTTATTAATTTTTTAATGTTTCTCAAGATTTTGTTGAAAAAAAAGTTTGATTGCGATAACTAAAAATCGGATAAACTAGGTTATATTTACAATGGGTTACAGGTGATACTATTTTGAATCCTGAAGCTTGGCCACCTGGAGTACTTATTAAACCATTCAGCCCAAGAAGAAGGAAGTCCTTTCGTGTACCGGGAAGACCGCAACCTACGACCTAGTATAAGATTTCATGACTGTAACTTAGCTTCTAATACTTCAGTATATTATCCAAATATGAGAGGGCTAAGGACCAAGCTTGATAAGCTCTTTTTATCGTTGCAGCCCAGGAAAGATGTATTTATATGTCTTATGGAAACCTGGTTAAATAGTAACATCTTAAACTCGGAAATTTCCCTTGATTTTGATATTTACCGTTGTGATTAGGATTTGGCTTCTGCAAACAAAGAAGATAGAGGTGGGGTCCTTGTAGCTGTTAGCAATACAGTACGTAGCTCTCTGTGCGCTGATTTTTTTTTTCCCGTGTTGTGGATTGTGTAATTGTCAAGATATTCCTTCCTAACAATACGTCTTTATTAGTTTCCTCTGTCTACAAAACCTAGTAATTCTTCTTTGTATGTTTATGAGACATTCTTTGACGAGTTTTCCTCTTATGTCTTCTTGCATCATCCGCAATCTTTAATTCTAGTATGTGGTGATTTTAATTTGGCAAGAGTGCAATGGACAAAGAACCTTCCTTTCTCTGTTTCATCCACCGATGCATTTTCTTTATCTCTTTCCTCGTTTCTATCACTCTGTTCACTGACGCAATTTAATAGTATCCCTAATGCAAATGGTCGGGCACCTGACTTTGTTCTTTCTAACTTTCCCCTTGACTGTCTATCTGTTTCCCTAGCATTGAATCAGCCTCCATTATCGCTCAATCTCTCAATTGCACCTTTGACACATCGTACTTTTGCAGCTTCCCCAAAATTTAACTTCTTCAAAGCAAACTACGAAGCTCTGGCCTCCGAACTGAACCTGGTTGTCTTGCTGGAGTTTTTTGATAACTTGGAGTGTGAGGAAACTCTGAGTAACTTTTACAATCACCTCCATGAGTTGATTAAACACTTCGTACCTTTATAAGCTCTTCGCAAAGTAAAGCAGAAACCGTGGCTAACTTTAATGCTAAAAGTTAGACACATCACCGTTTCAAGCGTTGTGGTACTGATGAGTCCAGAGCCCGCTTTTGTGAGCTGCATGTTGTAGCAAAAAAGAACTAAAGACTGCAATGAAAAATTACTTCAGTACCTTGGAGAGTTCACTTATTGCGAATAATGCGAAACCCTTCTGGTCATACATTAGATCCTTCAAGTTCCCCTTTTCTGTCCATTGGAATAATATTGTTAGCTCTTTTCCGCAGGATACTTCCAACTTGCTCTCTCAATTCTTCTCGTCAATTTTTGTTCCTTCTTCTCATGTCTCCGATCCAGTTAATACACCTGTCATTTACTCCATTGACATTTCTTCACTTTTCACTGACCACATTGAAGTCGAATCCCTCATTAATATTTCACCTGGTCCTGATGGTTTACCGAATATTTTTGTCAAGTCATTAGCATCTTCACTTTGTATCCCTTTGGCTTTTCTTTTCAACCTCAGTCTACAAACTGGTACTTTCTCTGCTGGTTGAAAAAGAGCAAACTTTGTTGGTGATCATTCTTATGTGTCCAATTATCGTCCTATTTCCTTAATTTCCTGTTTTTCAAAATCACTCGAGCGTCTGGTACACAACCAACTTTCAGTTTCATTGACCCCTATCTTGTCGAAGGAACAAGATGGGTTTCTCAAAGGTCGTTCTACGACCACAAATTTGATTGCATTCACCGATTACATTGCTAAGGCCCGAGGCAATCGATTGCAGGTTGATATCATTTTGACTGACTTCTCGAAGGCATTTGACATGGTCAACCACAAACTTTTTTGTAACAGACTGAGAGCTTTTGGGACTCGCCCTCTTTTATCATGGTTGAATTCCTACCTGTCTTCTCGTATATGTTGTGTTAGTTACTGTGGAAATACCTTTATTCCATTTTATCCATCCTCTGGTGTTCCTCAAGGTTCCATTTTAGGTCCCCTCCTATTCATACTGTTTTAAATGATCTTCTTTCTGTTATTGCCTCTAATTGCCTACTATATGCCGATGATTTCAAAGTATTTCGAGCTATCAGGTCTATACAAGAATGTCAGGTTGCACTAAGTAACTGGTGTTTGTCTAACTACCTCTGTCTTAATGTTGCCAAATAAAATGACTTTTAATCTAAATCAATCTCCGCTAACTTTCACCTATATCTTAAATGAAGTTCCACTCGCTGCTATGAGCTCTGCTAAAGATCTCGGTGTTACTTTTGATCCTAAGCTCAATTTTGATGCACACATTCCAATCGCGACTACTAGGGTCTCAAAAATATTGGGATTTATTTTCAGGCATGCTTATAAATTTACCAATATATCTACCCCCGTCGCCGTGTTTATCTGTCTTGTCCATGCTATCCTTGAATATTGCTCTGTAGTTTGGTCGCCCCGACACTTTTACCCCATTAACTCGTTAGAGAATGTCCAGCAAAAATTTACTCGTGTCTTGTTTTACAAATTCAAAATCCCATATCAACCCTATGATTGTCGTTTATCCTTTTTATGTCGTCTCGTCGCATTTTCTATATCAACTCTGCCACAATGAAATTTCATCAACATCGTATGGAGACTTACTTTTTCGCCGATCATCGCGTTCTTCTCGGCGAACAAAATTTTTCGTACTACCGTATGCCCGTAAAAATTTATATTTTTTAATTCTCCAACTCTACGAATGGTAAGAAATCATGATAAGCTTGAGCTTGGTCCTTTTTCCGACTCATACTTTGCTTTTAAATTGAGATTAAGAAGCCTGATCCTTACAACTCAATTGGAGCAAATATTAGACCTGTTTGTGATTTAATTTTATATGTTTTTTTTTTCTTCAACTTAGTACTTACCATTATTAATATTCTTGAATTTCTATTTATATATATATATATATATATATATATATATATATATATATATATATATATATATATATATATATATATATATATATTAGCTTTTTCACTTAATTCTAATTTGCATTAATTTTCTTTTCTGTTTGTTTTGTTCCATTTTGTAATTGGATTGTGTTTAATCTGTTAAATGGAATCTTAAAAAAATAAATAATAAATAAACACTTGAACAGCCGAGAATTAGTAATTCAACATTTTAAAAATGGTGAATCTCAATGCAAAATAAGCGAAATTTAAAATTTTAGGTCATCAACAGTCCAGCATATTCAAAGTTTTTCCAATGAAACAAGATTGGAAAATAAGCGATTGATCATTAGAAAAATAAAAAAACCTCTAAGTTATCGGCTCTTAAATTGGCAGTTGAAATGTTCATCGGAGTAAATAGAAGATGCAATGCTGAAACCATATGATATATGCTAAGAAACCATAATGTCAATGGCCGAGTTGCATGGATGAAGCCTTTCATCGATAACGAAAATCAACAAAGTCACCTGAACTTTGCTACTGAGCATATTTCAAAGGGTTTGAATTTTGGAAGACCGTCATTTCAACTAACGAGTCAAAATTTAAGACATTTGGCCCATGCGAAATTACAAAAACAAATTTACATGAGACTGCTAGGCAGGGTGGTGGAGTGTTCTGGGCCTGTTTGTCAGCAGCTCGTGTTTTGAAGCTAATTTTTATTGAAAGGAATATGGACAAGATCATAAATATTAATATACGAGTACTAGAGGAAAATCTACTCCAAAGTGCTGATTAACTTGGAATTAAACGGGAGTTTTCTACCAAGGTAAATTCGTGCATTTCCTCTTCTCCTGCTCCTCTCGACATGGGTAAGGTAATTCTAAGACCTGTTTTGAAAAGATCTAATTAAGACCTGTCACATGACATACCGCCCAACCACTCCTGATAAAATGTTTTTCAAAGGTTACTCTATATGGGGCACACCCTTAAAACGCTTTGAAATTTCATTTTAGCCCAAAACTTTCTAGAAGTCATAACTTCCAATGTTTCCGCAAAGTTTTATGGTTGTAGCTTCTATATGTTAGTTATAAGTCCGTGACGTTTTATAAGTCCGTGGCGTTCAGTAGCGTCAATCTTATATGTTTGCAGATCAGCAGAAGACTTTTCATTTCGTGCTTTTTGGACTTGATGAATGGAGGAAGTTTGGATAAATACCATTATAATGATTACATTTGTTAAAGATATGGATTGTTCAAGAAAATTTATCGCCCAACGTTCGATTAAACAATTGAATCAAGTTCTTGCACTATGCAAAATATAGTGAATATCGGATGGTAATAAGGAAAGTCAGCAATTAAAAATATAATATTTTTAGCTGCCATTTTAAAGAACAGTTGGTAGGTTTGGTCTGATCAAACTTTGGTATATGCCGCAGAGGAAATACTGTTCAACAGGAGTACTTTTGAAAGCGATTTTTCTTTTTCGGGAATCCTACCCCACATAACCAAAAAAACGGAGGTTTCCGGACGTTCCACACACCTAAGTCGACGTCTCCGACTTCCATGCAATCGAATCGCGATGAATATTTTCTATTCGTGGTGATAGAAAGGTCTTGTTTTAGGGCCGATAGACATTAATGAAACTTCATTAGAATAATAAATAAAATACTAAAGTACGAGTAGGAAAATCGTCCCAATGTCGGCCAGACAAGTAGTTTTGACTGCCAGCGGAGGCTTCGGCCGTACCAAAACTACCTTGAAGACAACGGGGGCCAAAAAATGACAGCTCAGGCGGTGATTTGTGCAAGCTACTTGAGTAGAAAACCAGAGCAGCTAGGTGGACCGCAACAACACAGAATAAGCGATGTACTGAAAAACTGGTGAATCAACAGAAAAACCGCAACCAACAGGATAAACTGTGGCACTTGGATGCACTAAAAAATGATTTGCATGTCGGAGCACTTTATACAAGAGGAGTACAAACTAAAAATAACCATGCCACTAAGACAAGCTATAAGCAAAGACCTAAGAGCTTGGGTAACTGAAGTCACGCTGTTATGGGATTTAGTCCCTATAGGCAATGAAGCGTGTAGAGCAAGGAAATCAGGTGCCAATAATCAGCCTCCAAAGAAAACTGTGTGCAAATGAATTATCTCTGATTGTTCTGCAGAAGAAAGGCTTATCCGAAAGTGCCTTGGGAAACTAGAAAAATCTAAAAACAAGGAGGTTAGAAATATAATTCTTCAGCTGGAAGTGTGGTTCGAATTGGGTACCACAGATACAGATCAGTTAAATTAGAAGAAGAGCAAAATGTTTAGAGCCCTGTCAAACCTTTTACACTCGACTAGTCTTGTGCTAGCAAAAGAATGGCCTGTAGCTCAATTAGAAGTGATCTGGAGATAAGGAGAAAAGATGAGATACCAAATGGGGACTCATCCTTAGACGTAGGATTCCAGGCAGGGTCAACTATAGCACCTAAAAAGCTCTTCTTTCCAGATACTGGCGAAGAGTTTTTCAAAGAAGTGATTAATAGGGAAACATTAGATACGATGCGCAAAAAAAAATGGTGCAAGCCCTTGCAACAGACGCTACTAGGTGAACCAACTGAAGGCATATAGTATAAAGATGTTTGCACGAACCCTAATAACACATAAACTGCCATCAGAATAGTTCGGTCAATTAGTTCCGGTGGCTTACTGCTTGTATTCAGGCCAGAGGCCGCTATCAAAGATTCATTTTGGAACACGGCCAGGAAGGCCCTTAGTAAGAGGGCAACTCTAGCTTCACATAAGACCAAGGCCTCGTTTCAGCTTGGCAGATGTAGCAGAGGCTATCATATGGGAGTTCTCAATTTTAGGTGGAGTTTAAGTAAGATTCACTCAGGGAAACAACAGCATCGTTGACTTAACGGACATAGACACAGAAGAAATTTGAGCCATGAGTAAAATAAAGCAAGTTGAATAGGCAAAAAAGTGCTCCTACAAGAAGGGGTTTGTTACATTCTATGGTTCCAAACAAGTTTTCTGTTAGCATGAATCGATGATTTAATTATTCATCCAATACTTGCATAAAATATCGATCAAATTACTAAAAAGATGTAGAGTTTGTTTGATGAGCACATAATAGCCACCATTTTACTGATAGCTCATCTATTTTAACATATTCAAATTAAAAATCATTCCTAAAATTTTAAATGGAAATCCGGAGAAATAAGACCACGTTAGTTGGTTTAAAGTATGTATAAGCCATTATCACGTGCTATTGTAATTGTAATTCCATACAATTGAAATAGATACAACTTGCTTGGTTGTAATTTAATTTCCATGAAATTCGGTGAGCACTTGGAATTTATGTCAATGTACTTGTTTGTAAAATTTTAAGAAGTTTAAAGGTGCCGTTAAGGTTTTGTGGGGGAAAACGTAAAATTTACAAACGATACTTTTATCAACGAGGTTGAGTGAATTTTGATTTCTGAGGTTTTTGTTGTCCTTGTGCTCATAAGGATCGATCAAAGTGTTTTTTCAGATTTTTTGACTTAAAGGTATCTGTCGCGAGAGTAGGTTGGATGGTCGACTCTAATTTTTCGTACATATTGACTCCCCCTGGACGTCCTGATTCACAAAATTGCTTTTTTGTTTCGGATTCTAAAAGCTCTTAGCTAAGCTTTAGATTCGATTCCGCCTTAGACGGTCTCAAGAACTCCGCCATAGACAATTCCAAGCCCGTTTTAGAAAGGACGAGGGAACCCCTTGGTTTCCCAGGACTATGGCGTTGGGTCGTAGAATGTCAGATCACTCAATTAGCCTGGCGTTGATAAGGACCATTTACAACAGGCGAGTCAATATAAATAAAAAATACTGGCAGTCCAGTAAACTAATTGGACTGAAAACGACATTCAAGACATGAGATCAAATACAATATTCAAAAGTGGGAAGCCTACTGGGAAAAGAGAATTCGGAGTGGCCTTCATATGGATAGGGAGTTCAAGTCACACGTTATTGCTTTAAGGCAGTCAATGAACGGTTGTGTGCGATCCGTATAAAAGCAAAATTCTTCCAAATCTGGCTGATTAATATTCACACTCCAACTGAAGAAAAGGGCAAAGAAATAAAGGAAACATTCTACAATCTCCTGGAAAGACTGTTCGACTCATTACCTACAAACGACACATAAATAATTATGGGTGATTTCAACGCTAAAATTGGCAATGAGGTATCTCATCGGGGCACGACTGGAGGATATAGCCTCCATGATGAAACAAATGACAACGGCCAGCGCCTGATTGACTTTGCATGTCGCAGAAATCTAGTCATACGTTCGACTTGCTTCCCACATCGACACATTCATAAAATGTCCTGAGTATCACCGGATGGCAACACACAAAACCAGATCGATCATGTTCTGAATAGTAGCTCAGATCATTACTTGATCAAATTAATTTATCGATGTCCTACGTCAAAGGCATATTCAGCGAAGACTAGCTCGCTATAAAAATTTGACATCAAACGGCTCCAAACGGCATCTGTGGCCAAAAATTTCACGGAGACCCTCGACAACCAGCTTGCTCCCATCTTATTAGACGCATCGTTAAAGACGAGCAACGAGCTCTAGATGGAAGTGGAAGCAACTATCAGGACCGTGGCAGAACAGATGATCGAACATCATGACCGGCGCAAGAGGAATGATTGGTTCGATGATGAGGCCAGAATGCGTTGGATAAAAAGAATCAGGCGTACAAAGAATATGTGCGTAGGAAAACCAGGATGAAGACAGAACACTATGAAAATCTCAGAAAAGTAGCGAATAAGATAATTAGGATTAGGAAAAGTAAATATTATGATGACCGATGGAGAAGTATAGATGTAAGTTTAGCGAGCAACAACAGAAGACAAGCATACAAAGTAGTGAAAAGCCTGAAATGTGGCTATTAACCCAAAACTACGCGCTGTCGTGATGACATCAGCAATATCATCGCTGATGAAACCAAGATTAAGAAAAGATGGGCATCATATTTCAAGAACCTCCTCAATCCTCCGCACAACAACAGGACATCGAAGCCTATAGATGTCTGCGGAGACCTTCCATTGGCCCCACCATCACTGGATTAAGTTTGTTCCGCCATCAAAGTCCAAAAGAATAATAAAGCGCCCGGCTTCGATGAGATTCCGGTGGAGCTCATTAAATATGGTGGCAGTAGTGGTCATCAAGCTATTCATAAAGTTATTCAGTACATTTGGCAACAAGGACATATGCCGAAATAGTGGAGTCAATTAATTAAATTCCCTATGCACAAAAAAAAGGTGACAAGCTACAGTGCGAAAATTATAGAGGCATATCACTACTTTGTACGTCGTACAAAATAATAAAGTCGGATCATACGCCAACAGTGTTATTGGTTGGATTTAGGGCAAGTAGATCAACAACAAACTAATTGTTCACAGTCAAGCAGGCACTTGAAAAGTGCTGGGAGTTCAACATAGACGTACACCAAATTTTCATTTACTTCAAGCAATCATACGACAGTATTGATTTTAACGTATTGTACCAAATAATGCTTTGCTTTGGCATTCCAGCCAAATCAGTCCGTCTTAACAAAATGACAATGACGTCGACGACTTCCCAAGCCCGCATCAATAACCAACTCACCGATGCCTGTGACACAAATATCGGGCTAAAGCAGGGAGATGGGCTGGCCCCATTACTATTTGGCTCTGGAGTACGTCAGATGGAAACTACCTATCAATACGCGAGGTACATTACTATACAAGTCGAGCCAAGTAGTAGCTTAGGTAGATGACATCAATGTTCTGTCACGGTCATTAACAACTGCCAAAGAACTTTTCCTGAGACTCGACAGTGAAGCAAAACCACTACGGCTACAAATCAGCGAAAATAAAACGAAGCTCATGACGCAGTCGAGGAAAAATACCTCAAATTCACAAAATATCACACTTGGTGAATACAGTATCCAGAGTGTAAGCGAATTTGTGAATTTAGGCGTCAAAATAATGAAAACAGGCAATGAATGAGACAAAATACGCCGAAGAATACAGCAAGCAAATAACGTATTTTATTCAGTTTTGACGATCTTGAAGACCAGCTGCATGCAGAGGAGAATAAAGCTCCGAGTATGTAAATCTGTGATAAGACCTGTCTCATGCATTGGCCGGAAACATGGACCCTAACTTAAGCATCCGCAAATAAATTGAACGTATTTGAGCGACGGTTCCTGAGGCGAATAACCGGAGCAAAGCTTCACGGGGACCAATGGCGAATCCAAAACAACCATGAGCTGTATGAAATTTTTGACGAACCGGAGGTCTAAATGATTGTAAGACTGCAGAAGCTGCAATGGGCTGGACTCATGAATCGTATCGACGAACAACGGATAGCCAAAAAGGGATTCGTTGGGAGAACTGAAGGCCGGAGGCCAGTGGGGAAACCGAGGAAACACTGGTCTGGCTCGGTCGACGAAGACAGTTCATCGCTGCTCGGATTTCGCAATTGGAAGACGCGGTTAACGGACCGAGATAGTTGGAGGCGCTGTTTGCAGGAAGCGAAGGCCCGAGAGGGGCTGTAGTGCTAAAAAAAAGAAGAATGAGAAGAATAAGAAGCTTTCGAAGAGCTACTTCATTATAAGAGGGACCTCTTTTAGAAATTTCGAAATGTCTGCTAAGCCCTGAAATTTTGAGTAAAATATTATAATGCATAAAATATCGAAAATAACAAGATTTGTACTTACTTCTTTCCTTGCAGAGCTCCGAGTGCCCGGTAAAATACAATAGAGAAGCGTAAGCCCGCTGACAATTAAACTTTAAAGTTAAGAACAAAAAAAAAACGCAACGGCTACTTTTAACTCTCCGATCCTCATTCTAACTTAATCGCACAAAAATGTTATGTTGTAGAAATAAACGATGCTATTTATTTTATTCTCTCACCCATTATTGATTGGTAACTGCGTAAGAATTTTTCGAATGCCATCATACAAAAAATGAACTAGGCCATTTCCCACGTTGTCATATGAAACATATATAACAAATATAAAGGTTGACACGCTTGGTAGTGTGTTATCTCAATATGATCCAAATGTTGAAAATATTCACTAGGAACTTCTTTTGCCGTAATGATTTCCATGCGGTACGGAAAAATTTACACTTTTGCATCAGTTGTTCATTGTACACCATCAGTTTGAAATGTTCACCATCATTTCAACCACTAAAATCATTCATTTCACCACAAATCGTATCGTCACAACAATTTTTCAGAAAATTCGCGTTTTTATTTCTTTCCCTTTTTTCACGGAAAAAGTTCATGCACTTCATAAGTGCGAAATTCACATATTACCCAATTCGACCAATCACATGTTCCGCAATTCTTCACTCTACTTTTCTTTTTCACCATTCCATGTCGTCGTCGGCACTCCACTCCCTTCCGAACGTAGAAGTGACTTTTCTTTCCCAAATCCAAATACCATCAACTCCAAAAAACAATTCAATTCTTTTCTTCCGCAATTCCCGCTGCCGTATCCGGGGAACGTAATCGAAGTTCAATACACTTCGATTGCGTTACCCACACATGTTTTCCATATCGACAAACGAAACAATTTCCATTTTGCATATATGGCGATTTACATAACCATGATAGCGTTTGGTCATTTGCAAATCGTCATATACACGAAAACAATTACTTTTGCCAACACCCCAAAAAGAGTGTTTTCCTGCGCTCGAGAGAACTTGAACCCAGGGTCCCAGCAGACTCCACGGTCGAGAAACTACGACGCTACCACCGGAGCCACCTTCCATTGATCTCCCATTCATCCAATTGGCAACTTCAATTGGAAACATTTCTTCATGGGCATTGAGATGAAATTTGTTAGCAGGGAAGCGTGAATGAATTTTCATTAGTATGACAAATAATATTTGTGAGTGGGAGCTAATGAGAAAATTAGTTAGTACGAAGGAAGGAATTAGGTTTTGTTAGGGATAAGGTTTCGAATGAAATTTTGTTAATGGGAAATAATGAATGGAGTGTTGTTAGTGGGAAAGTCGAAATTATTATTTTTTTATTTTTGTTATTAAAAACAAGGTAAGAGGGTAGGATTGAGATGATGGGGGAAATAAAAGTTATACGGAAATTGTTAGGTGTTAAAAACAATGAATCCACAGATTAAAAGGTATGTGTGCCCAAAAGAAGGTGGAGATGTTACGGAGGCAATTTGAAGTTGCAAATGGGAGAATACGCAACATTCTCATAGTGTAAGAAACCACATGGCATGGTGAATACATATTTGACATGCAAACGAACACCGTGTCTAAAAGCGAAAAATTGTAAGGAAGCCATGAGCTTGGAGTGGCTTTCATTGTTAACAGTATATTTAAACAAATTCTTACCGACTCCAAACCCATTAACGAAAGGCTCTGAGCGATTCGTATCAAGACCAAATTTTTTAATGCCGGTCTGGTCAATTGTCACGCCCCACACAAAAAAAAGCAGCAAGTAAGGACCAATTTACAATACCCTGGAATAGATTATCAATGCATTGCCGACATTGAAATTCTTTTGGGTGACTTCAATGCAAAAAATCGGACGAGAAACAGCGCATAGAAGAACAACTGGAGGACACAGCCTCCATGCAGAAAACAGCAACAATGAACAATGACTGATAAATTTGACTACTAGTAGAGGCTTTGCAGTAAGCTCCACATGCCTTCCACATCAAAGCATCCACAAGAGAATGTGGGCATCCCCAGACGGTTGCACCAGTATTCTCGACTTGTGATAGTTCCGCGGCGGTATCAGTGATTTGGACCACTACCTTATAAGGGTTCAGTTCCAATGTTGCATCTCAAAGAACTGTAAACAAGAATCACCAGTTAATTCAAGGTATCAGATACACAAGCTAAATGAGAGCTGAGTAACGTCCAAATACATATCAGCACTGGAAAACCGCATTAACATATCCCCGCAGGCGGAAGAAAGTAATGATGATATCAAAATTATGCAGAAGAGAGTAAGAGATGCGGTGACAGAAGTAGCCGAGGAGGTTTTGGGGCACCAGGCAAAGAAAAGTAGCATCGAATGGTACGACAAAGAATGCAAGGGAGCGATTAGAACAAGGAACCAGGCGCACAAAGAATACATCCAGCGACCAATTCGGACCAAAGAAGAACAATATAAAAGCCTTGAAACTCAAGCTAAAAACATGTACCAAAGACACAAACGACAGACAGTCAACAGATAAATGAAAACATGGCCATATATGAAGTCAGATCGGTCTTTGCCTCCATCAACCAACTAGAGATGGCTCCAATCCACAAACAAGTCTTTACAAAAGTGTACAAGGAACAATCATAGGCGATCCAGTCGATATTAAAAACAGATGGCTGCGATGTTTCCAGAAGCTATTCACAGCGTCCCCAACAACGATTGAAGCTGTGAACATTCCAGAAGCAGGGCTAGAGGTGCCAGTCTCACCAATAACCAGTTACGAAGAACAGGCAACACTACGGCATCTCAGAAAAATAAGGCACCTGGCTGGACTACCAACAGAACTACTCCTGAGTGGGGTTTACATCTAAATAACCTTCTGCATCCACTAATATTGAGGGTATGGTCAGAGGAGCAATCACCAGAGGACTACCGGAAAGTTATCATATGTCATGTACTCAACAAGGGAACAAATTAAGGTGTGAAATATATACATGCATTTTTTTTGTGGTAAGGAGGTGAATGCTATTTATGCACAGAGTGTGGGACTTCCATGCGTGACTGGACTACCCACTAAACACCTCCCCTGTCAACCTGTAAACCCAGCCTGGAACCGTTTGACACATAACTTCGGGCCAGGTCTCGTTTTGTTACGCCGTGGGGCGTCTTCAAGCTGGGGAGTCCCTTTCCTAGCGGGAGGGGAGAGGGGAAGAGGAAATGCCAGACGAGTGACCCCCAAGCCCCAGCGCCCCCGGCTGTTGTGAGTCCCTTTTACATTTTAGGACTGCCCGGGCATAATGTGCCACCTGGTTCCATTTGTCAACCGATTCGAGCATCACCGCAACTTTATTATCCGGGGTGAGCTCCCCCGTCTCCCTGTAGAGTTTCCTTCGCAGCCTGACCCATTTGGTACATACAAAAAATGTGTGACAGGCATTGTCCTCCTCTCCTGGGCAAAACCGACAATCGGGGAACCGTGACTTACCAACCTTTTGCAGGTAAGACTGAAAACACCCATGCCCGCTCAAAAGCTGGTTCAGAAAGAAGTCAGTCTCACCATGCCTTCGATTTAGCCACGGCCTCACATCCGGGATGAGGCGCGCAGTCCACCTTCCCTTCGTCCAATTGGCCCAAGACTGCTGCCAATCGTTGAGCGAGCCCTGTTTTTCCTCGTGGACGACCATCTCCCTCGCATCCTCGTTTCGGCGCAGGTTAATAGCGCGGCGCTCTCCTGCAAGGAGGGAGACAGGTATCACACCTGCAATAACTCTCACTGCCGAGTCAGAGACTGTTGAATACGAAGATGCAATCCTCAGTGCTCCTCTTTTCTGTACCTGTGCCAAACGTTTTCGGTATACCTCCTTGCTGAGAGCGTCGCCCATACCTCAACTCCGTACAGTAGCACTGACCCTACAGCACTCATCAAGAGGCGTCTTCTTGATGGGCTGGGTCCCTCTACATTGGCCATAAGTCAACTCAGAGCCGATATTCCCGAAGCAGCCTTCTCAGCCGTTACCCTGATTTGCTCAGAGAAACTCATCTACGAGTCGATCAGTAGCCCCAGGTACTTCACCGCTGACTTCGATTCGATTCGTAAGTCGCCAATACTAATCATCCTTACTCTAGGGATTCTGTTTTTTGTCAAGATGACCACTTCGGTTTTCTCCAGTGCTAAACTGAGCCCGCGAGCAGTCGTCCAGTTCCTCACTCGGCGCATTAGCATACCTAGCCTAAGTTGTGCTTGTTCAACGGTGCGTCCAGCAACCACAGCCACAACATCATCCGCATAGCCGACCAAACGCGACTCATCTGGCATCTCAAGTCTCAGTAGCCCGTCGTAAGACACGTTCCACAGGTCCGGAGCAAGGACAGATCCCTGGGCAACACCCGATGTAATTTCCGTCCTTCGTTGGCCCTGTGTCGTGTCGTAGAGCAGGCTTCGGTCCTTTAGGTAGTCCCTCAAAAGCCGCATTAGATAATCTGGAACTTGAAAAGAGTTTTCCAGCGTGTCCAGAATATCCACCCATCTAGCGGAGTTGAAGGCGTTCCTGACGTCGGGTGTCACCAACAGGACGATCCGTCGCTTGGTGCGACTATATGCCTTTGCCTTTTGGACCGTTTTCACTACCTCTGCAATCGCATCAATGAAAGAACGTCCTGCTCTAAAGCCGTACTGCCGAGGAGATAGGTCCCCAGCAGCACGAATCGCGTCAGTGAGTCTTCCCTTGATGAGTTTCTCTAGCACTTTCCCAGCCTTGTCTAGCATGCATAACGGGCGGTATGCAGACGGAGATTCGGGATTTCCCTTCCCCTTGCTGATCAGCACGAGCCTCGCCACCTTCCATGATACCGGGAAAACCTCGTCCCGTAGGCAAGCGTTGAATGTGCTGAGCAGCAAGTCAGGACAATGGTGATAGACGAGCCGCAACATCTCAGCCGGAACACCATCTGGACCTGGAGCCTTCCTCGCTTTCAACGAAAGGACTGCCTCCTCCAGTTCCAGCTGTGTGAAGAGTGGGCACTCGACTGCTGTTTCACCATGGACAGCGTCAACACGGACGGGATGGGCGGGGAAGAGTCCCCGCACTATCGCGTCCATCTTTTCCCCGTCATGTATACAAGGCTTCCATAGGGCACCAAGCTTCCGCATGACCAGCTTGTAGCCAAGGCCCCACGGATTCTTGTTCACATTGTCCACTAGGTCTTGCCAGCAGCAAGCCTTGCTACTGTTGATCAGTTTGCGAAGGCATTTCCTGGCCGACTTATATGCTGCCATCCAGTTGTATGCCTCGTCGCCATTCCGCGCCTGTTGAGCCTCACGTCGAAGCTTGTGACAATCCCTTCGCTTTTCAGCGATTTCAGTTGACCACCAGTACACTGGGGGCTTGCCGTGCCGGGGTCTTCGACAGGGCATAGAAGCGCAGCAAGCAGTCGTGATTATGCTCATAGTAGAGTTCACCCGATTTGAGCTGCCCGTTCTTCCGTCCCCTCCGGAGCTCCCTGCAGCGGCTCACCTGCTGTGAGCACCTTGACGAAGTTCTCGGCGTCCATCCTTCCGATGTTCCATCCAGTTGTAGAAGGCCGAGAGCACGGACGTCGGGAGACAGCATCGCTGATCTCAAGCAGAATGCACTGATGATCACTGGCTGAGTAGTCCTCTAATACTTTCCAGTTGTGTATCCTCCGTACTAAGGACTCTGAGGCGAATATCACGTCCGCGTATTTCCAGAGTTTAGTACGACGAGGGCCGTCCTCGCTGCCATTTCCAGGATTTGTTTTCCCTGCGGATCCGTCTGAGGCATGCCCCATTCGATTGCTTTAGCGTTGAAGTCGCCCCCAGCGAGCACTTTGCCCTCTGTGTTCGAGACAGCGCCTTCCAAAGCATTAATCTTGGCTTGGAAAGATGATATCGATTCATTAGGCGTTAGGTACACACTAAAGAAGGTGGTCGCTGAGCACCGAACCCACACGAAACCAGCCCCCCGTCCACAACTCCCCGCTTGGAAGTCACTGTTCCGAACCCAGATGGCGGCAATACTAGTTTCATCAGAATACCATAATGCATGACTTTTATTATGGTATTGCTCATTCAGCAGCAAGAAGTCGGCTTTCATGTCCCTCGCAAACTGCTCAAGCAGATTTTGGGCGGTTGAACTGCGGTGTAGGTTTAGCTGCAGGATGCGGGTCATCGGAGTTCTGATTTTGCCTTGGCTAGGGCTTTCTGGAACACCCGGCATTTTCCTGATCCCAAGACGTGTCCAAAAACAGGTTTTCGATCAGCATCCTTGCAGAGTATGCAGTGTGCCTCCTTCGTACACTCCTTTCTTGTATGTCCCATTTCACCGCATTTGTAACATAGGGAACTCCTATCGGGTCCTTTGCATACTTGTGTGGTGTGACCATAACCAAGGCATTTGAAACATTGAAGAGGCGTTGCTCTTCGCCGTACCCTACAGACAACCCACCATATTAAAACTTTGCCCTTGTTCAGGAATTGTTCGGCGTCCTTTTCGGTCAAGTCAACTATGGCCATGCGTTGTCCCCTGTTGTTTTCTGGTGTCAGTCTCGCTTTGATCCTTCCCACGCTAGGGAACTCCCTTTTGATGGCCTCTTCTACCTCGGCCAGATCCGTCACGCACTCTATGTCTCGTATTTTGATCGTTGCCATCGGCTCGAGCGGGGCTATAGTTGCGCTTTTGCCGAGGACTTTCTTTGCTGCTTCACAGAATACTTCTTTAATGCCACTCTTTGCTCCGAATTCGACCAGTATGTGGCCCGACCGCGTTGGTCGTACTGCTTTAATGGTAGTATTGGTGTCTTAGGGCCTTACCTTTCCCCTGATGTCCCGCAGTACCTCCGCATAGGATCGGCCTTCTTGGGGCTTTACGAGTAGTGCCTGCTGCCGGGGTCTTTGGCGGGGCTTCTGCCTCTCCTGTTTCGCATCAAGTCCTTTTTCTACTTGGGCGTCCGTGCGAACTTTACTTTCTGGCTTTTTTGAAGGAGTTTCTTAGCGGCTTTCTTTGCTCCTTTTGTAAGCACTGTCTGGATCTGGTGCTCAACGCACATCAAGTGCCTCTTCCTTCCTTTTTTCATCCCGATCCCCTGCGATTGGGCTAGACGCCATTCTTTTATTGACTTTTAATGGTGGAGCTATCTGCAGGTCACCTTTAGATTTCGTCCCAAGAGCCTCTTTAGCCTTCTGTTCGTCTTCGGCCCTTAAACAGCTCCTCCGATAGTACTCTATGCGACCTAGGAGCTTCTTTAGTTCAAGGAGCCCCACCTTTGCTGCTTCGCTGATTTTTGGGGAGTCGCAAGCAGATTGTATTCTTTTCAGAACATCCCCCGCTCTTCGGAGTAGCCTTTCTTCTTCGTATCGCTGGGGCGCAATTGTACCTTGCAACCATCCTTGGGAGATGTTATCGCGTTCCGTTGCCGAGTGCAATACTTCCGCCATATTTTCGACGTTGGCGGTGCAATCACGCGGTGTCTGGTCACTCGTTGCTTTTCGTGCTGTAATCTCCTCGTTGGCTTCTGGATTTTTCGTTGCAATGTCGGGATTCGCGACCCTTTCATCGGTCGCTACGGTAACGATCGTAGCAGTGACTATCGAATTTTCGGTGCTCTTTATGTTATCTTCCGAGGCTCGAGTGCCTGAAGCGTCCTGCAGAGTTTCCCGCTTTTCCTTAATAGGACGCTCTGGCGTTCGTATCATTTTTTTGCTGCGCCCGAAAGCCGCAGTAATCTCAGTCTGAACCAGACTGTCTGCTCTTCTCCGTTTTTCGTCTGCCTTCACTGTCATTGTGTTATTCTTAGTTTTTGTCGTGGTTGGTACCGCTTTCGATGTACTGTTAACATCGTGGCTGCAACCGCTGATTGCGTCGTCGTTGTTGTTGATGTTTTTGGAGCCACTATCTCCGTTCGTGTGTGTAGTCGCCTTTTTGGTCCCATGGTTATCTTTGCAGAGCACGGAGGTAATGCAAGAGTTGGCACAAGCCCTTATGGGAACAAGTGCTCTGAGCCAGACCAGCAGTAATCAGGAGTCCAGGGTCCGTGGGGGCGGTGCTCCCCAAAGAATGCTAGCCTTCAAGAGTGTTCTTGTCGACCAGCATTTCCCCTGCGGGGATTCCCTCGGGTACGTGGGGGTGGAACTCCCCAAAAAATTCTAGCCTCCAAGAGTGGTCTCGTCGACCGGCATTCCTCCTGCTGCGCACGTCTTACAAAGTGATTTCCAAAATCATAGAAATCTTAAAACAAGGGGATGGACGTGATCTTCAATATTGCACTGGAATATGTCATCAGAAACACATCAGCTGAAACATCCGGTGCACTAATGTTCAAGTTCACACAATTGGCAGTATATGTTGATGACGTCAATATTATGGCACGTTTGATTTTAGATACCAAAAGAGCATTTCTGAGTCTAGAATCAGAAGCAAGCCGGACGACTCGAATGAGGAAAAAAAATTCAGTTCCGAAAAACCTGACCGTAGGCAACTACAACCTTGAAAGTGTGGATAAATTTATTTAACATGGAGCCAACCTGAATAGAAAAGGCGCCGAAAAAGACGAGATTGGATGCCGCATAAATGCCGCAAATAAAGCCTATTACTCTGTACTTTCCATTCGAAGGTCCAGAATTGTGCACAGGCGAAATAAACTCTGCATTTATAAAACACTAGTCAAACCTGTGCTAGTATATGGAAGTGAAACATTGACCCTGACCAGCGAATCCGAAAAGGCAGTGGACGTATTTGAACGCAAAGTGCTCTGGAAAATCAACGGCCCAGTGAAGTGAGTGTTTACTCTTGCGTAAAGTTACGTAAATTGCAATGTGCGGGCCGTGTAGAAAAATGGAAGAAAACCGGCTCCCCAAAAGAACATTAACGGGTACACAACGTAGACATCCAGCGGGAAGACCAAGGAGTCAATGGGAAGGCACAAGAGAAGCTGATAGCTGATAGGGAGTAAACAACTGGCGGATAAGGCCTTGGACCCATGAAAATTGGAGGAATTTAGTACTTAAGACCAAAGCCCAGCTTGGGCTGTCGCGCGATAGATGATGATGAAACTGTTACCTGTCTACGGGGAGTAATTAGATATGTTGTGGAGAAAGTGGCAGTAGTGGGGAGCGTCCTGCCTAGCATGCTATATAGGATAATATAAATGGAATGATGTAGTTTGAATCGATGATATGATCATAATATATTAATGCGAGTGTTTAATTGATAAAAACAAAATAATTAAGGTAGGATTAGCTTTACGATGCTTAATTGTGTTTTATCAATAACAAGCTAATTATCACTTTAATAGAGCCTCATAAGGACTCTGAAGATGATGGCCAGTAAAAGAATAAGAATGTGAGCCACCACATATGGTTATTTTCATCAAGATTCCTGGATTCTTAATAGTTTGACTTTATACATTTAGAAAGAAATTTCACTTTTGTCAGGCATTTGCGCCACGTGTATAGTTTTTTTCCAAAGGAGTTCGTTCGTTCGAAAACAGATACAACATATCACCTATATAAATAAAATTCTGATTGGTGAATTTGTATTTTATACCCGTTAAAAATATGTAATTCAAATGATATACTTAACATTTTGAAAGAATGAAAAGTTTTTGAGTATATTTATTGGTTATTTAATCCTTTCACCGATCTGTAATCAATCCTTTCTCCCACATTATATATTAAACTATTCAGCCAGACCTATTGAAATTCCCATGAAAGTGGAGCATTTATCCCCAATAGACATTTTCAATGGAAAAACCCTCAATCTAATCGAATTACTTATCCACAATATTCTAAAAAGATCATAATTCTTTTGAAGCTTTGTCCTATTGAGCCTCCAGGCCCATTTTTCTTTTCAACGAAGCTTCCCTTTCGTTCATGCCGAACGGAAACTTAAGTTGATGGCAATACAAATCGTTGCTGGATACTCACCCGTCAACACACTATTAAAAGCTATTTGATTCGGTCGAGTGAATTTTGAAGCGTTTCACTTACAATCAATGCAGGGATTACTTACCTGACAAACATATTGAGTCGAAATATTGATGTCCTTATAGCCAAGGCGACATGTTTTATTTATAATCGATCCACTCGACACGATACCAAGTGCTATCGATAGGCCTAAGAAGGTTTGCAGTAGAACTAGATCCTGTACGTCGTAGCCTTCCTGATAGCCATGCAGTGACTGTATTGGGGATATATGTAAAAGGATGGAAAAAAGAATTTAATATATGTCGGCTCAATAGAGGTTGCTGTGACTAGGATATAAATATCGACAGAATTTTAGGATGTTGGAGGCAAACAGTGCATATCCGATGATAGTAGTGAAAAGTTTGTTGCTGTGAAATATTTCGCAAGTCCTATAAAATCGAGCTAATGCTCTCATTTCAGTTCAGGAATTTATATATAATTTACAAGAATGTGACGTTTTAAGAACTTTCAGTCTTAACTGTACCGTAGCGACAAAAAAATGTATTGCTAAAGTGCAAAGAGAGATTTATGAAGATCCAAAGTGAAGTTCTTTTCGGATGTGCACTGTTTCCGTAAAGTGGTAGCACAGGATATTAAGGTAACCTGGAACTTCTGAGGTACATATTTCAAAGAACTTCGGATGAATTACCATGAAAAAGATTGGTGAATATACTCCAAAGGCTGATATGGATGATGTGATGATGAGCATCCGCACGGTGGATGATTTCAAAGGTGTGAAGTCTATAAAAGGCGGTTTTGGTGTTCTCACGTGTGTTTTCTTTTCTTTCACCTGAAACGATTTTCAAATTACATTATGTTGATAAAGGATTGAAAAGTTGATGCTTTATATTTATGTATTTGAATAGTCTATTTCATATTTCTGTAGAATTCAAAATCAAAAGAATCACAGAGAATTTGAATGCATTACTTGTATTTGATTGAATTTTCCATTGAATAGAGACTTACTCGTTGATAGAATGTGTTGAAAACGTTGATGTGCTCTAACGATTTGACTTTATTGGGCTTTAAGAATTATTCAACCTTCTAAACTTAGTTTCCATACTATGCTGATTTAATAGCAAAGTACCTACTGGCTAGAATTTGGTAGGAACATTTATATTAGATATGTGATGGCATATGCATGTATGGTAGGATTCAATGTAAATCAATCATATTACATCGGGGATGCGATGAAGAAAGAAAGATAGTTAAAGATATTCCGCCTTTAGTAGAACTTTCATATATAAAAAATGAAAGAACGTATATTCCCTTTAACTCTACGATTTTTATTTTAAATCTGTACACAATTATTTCGTTCTCTACTTGAGAACTTCCTCAATACTACTATTCCCTAAACTACAAGTGTCCTAATATTTACAGTAAACTCTTTAAACTATTAAATTGAATCTCTAATTACACCTAATATGTCTCTAATCCCTCAAAGTTCTTTTATTTAATCTCTAATTACCTGATCCTTTTACTTTTCAAAAATTTTGTTTTTCCTTATTACGACTTAATTACATTCATTATTTTGTAAGCTTGAATAGCCAGGTGTATCCGTTACCTGGGTCGCCGCTCCAAATGTCCTGCGTCTTTCGAATGACAATCTCCAAACTTTCTACTACATCAAGCTTTCACCCGCTTGTAATCGTTTTTAGCATGCTCACGTTGTCCGCAGGGACGTCATATTTTTCAAGGACTATATGCTCCGCCACTTTTGATTTGAAGGTTTTTTGCATCCTGCCTTTTGTTTTTGTTGACTGCCTTAAGTGTTCGTGCCATCTGACACCTAGTGATCTCCTCGTTTGTCCAATATAATATTCATTACATTTCGTACACGATACCTTGTAGACTCCACTCCGCTTCATTTTGGATATGGGGTCCTTATTTGATCCGACCAAGTTCTGCAGTTTTGTGGCCCGGCTCGTATAAACTAGGTTGATGTCTACGTTTTTCATAGCCTGCTTCATTGTAACCGTCCTTGAGTCAAAAGTTACAACCACCTCTTCCGTTGCTCGACTTCCGCAGTTAGCGTTGTGAACTTTTTGTTGAAAATCTCCTTCGTTCGTTTGGCTATCAATTTGGTGACTTCATCCGTAGGGTATCCATTCCACTCGGCGAACTTATAAATGTGGGACGATCCTTATTCAATGGAAGCGTGAGCATTCGATTCACAAGCCAGCTAAATGTCGCCCATTTTTGCTGTTGGCAATGGTTCGAAGTGAAAGGAATTATCCGCATGGTGACCGTTGGCTTGCGGTTTATTTCGAGTTCCAATCTTTTAGTTCCTCTACATACCATCACGTCCAGGAATGTTAGCCGCCCCTCCGACTCTAGCTCGTGGGTGAAACTGATGTTGTTGTGTATCGAGTTGATCGCCGTGAGAGTCTGTTGGACCTGATTGTCGTTGGTGATCGTGAAGATATCGTCTACATTACGCACCCATCGATGTGGCAGCTTACCTTCTTGTGCTAGCTTCTCCTCGAAAAATGCCATAAAAACTTCGCGTAGAAACGAGGAAAGAGAGCTTTCTATTGGAGCTCCACGTGTTTGTTTAAAAATTCTCCCCTGAAAGTGAAGTAGCTTTCACCTATGCAGAGTCTAGCCAGTTTCAAATACATTTTGGCTCGTACTTTCCATTGTTCTCTTGATCCTTGTATTAGAATCCATTCCTCAAGGAACGCAAATGCTTCTTTGACTGGAGTACTGGGAAAAAGTGCCTTGACGTCAAATGACACCATCGTATCGCCATCTCCCAAAGGTCCTTAGGACAAAACCTTTGAAGTAAATTCTGCCAAATTCGCTGCTGATCTAGTAACAAATTTTTTGTCCATGTTATTGAATTCCTTGACCAACCATTCCGCAATTTTCTGAGTGGGGGCATTTTCCGCGGACACAATTTCACGCATTTCATTGCCTGGCTTGTGAATCTTCGGAAGTCCTTTGATCCTTGGTAGCGATGGGTTGCTTACTTTTAAGAATTTCTTGAGGTCCTGAATCCATGGTTCACAATCTTTCAGCACTTTCTCCACTCTTTTTATTGACTCAGGCAGCGTACTATTTCGTAGACTGAAGTATGGTCCCGTATTTATTTTTTCCCGCATTCTATTGTCGTAATCGGCCTTGTCCATGATCACTAAGGCACTCCCTTTATCCGCTTTCATGTAGTAAACTGGTAGATTTTTGAGCTCATTAATGATCTTATTTTCGTAGTTTCTTTTTTTAGTGTATCTGCAGTCTGGTTCTTATCCTTTTTGAGGGTTTTGTAAAATAATTTTACAAAACCCTACTGAAATCGCGTCCTGTCTATAAGTCTGTCCGTCTGTCTGTCCGTCCGTCTGTCCGTGTGTCACAGCAGTTTTTCTCGGAAACTACTTGAGCTAAAAACATCAAATTTTGTATGCAGGTGTAAAGTGGTGTTGTCTTCAAAGTTCAACTACAAAATTTTTTGTAAAAGTATTTAAGGGAGTTTTCCCCCATATAGGGGAGTGACCCCCTGAAAAAAATTTCATCAAAGGTAGCCGATATGGGTATTAAATGAAAGGTCTTGATAAGAACTTTTCAAAAAAGGTCTTAGTTTGTCAAAGTTTTCCTCGAGGGGTGCACTGGGAGGGGAAATTAACGAAAAATGTGTGTGTGTGTCCCCCCCCTCGCGATTGGACACCTGTGATCCGAAAAATCTGAAAAAAATTAGGGATGGAGGTGTTTATAAGCACCACAACAACAAATACCTTAGAAGACAAAATTCGCCCAACTTTGTTAATAATAGTATGATATTCGAATTTCACATTTTTCCCAATAAAATCATATAGGTGCCCTTAAACTGAACGAAATTTGATATTTAAGTAGTCCTACTAAAGGTTCTTAAACCATGTAAGTATGACGAAAATCGAATAATATACACGGAAGTTATAACCACTTGAAATTTCTCCAATTACAACAACAATAACACAAAATTTTCATATTTTACGGACTTTCCATCGAATCAGTCACTGCAGTTTTGATTTGATCTTCTTGAAATTTTCAAATAAGGGCAATAACATTTATATTTTTAGTAAAATAACTTTCAGGGATTTGAGACATGTGAGGTGTAATTAGAGATTCAATTTAATAGTTTAAAGAGTTTAGTACAAATATTAGGACACTTGTAGTTTAGCGTATAGTAGCACTGAGGAAGTTCTCAAGTAAAGAACGAAACAATTGTATACAGATTTAAAATAAAAATAGTGGAATTAAAGGGAATTTAAGTTCTTTCATTTTTTATATATGAAAAAAAGATGTTAATGCAATGTTACTTTTATATTTTCGTGAGCTATGGAGATACATGTACAATAAAGCTATCGGGTAATAAGCTAAAAGCTTAAAATCACATCATGTACACCTATCACCTGACTAACAAATTTTTGGACTTTTGAAATGGAGTTCCCATCGCATTCCATGTTTTATAGAGAGCCGGACTTTTTTTTATGCACAGTTTAAAAGTGGAAACATAGCATCAGCATAGTCCTAGCTGCATATGGTCATGTGCCAAAAACACATTGGCGTTTTAAAAATACACATGACTCTGAACTTTTTCAAATATTTTGCGCGGCAACAGCAAAGTCACCCACTAAGGTCGTCTAATGTTAGAGTTGTAAGGTCAGGATGCACAAATATGTCACAGACATGCAGGGAAGCACAGCGCTTTTCGTTTGGCGTCAAGAGAGTAGAAGGAGCATTATATACGTTGCTTAATTGCTCATTCTGATCTACCAAAACTAGTGGTAGACAAGGCAGATAATCGTCCGCATTCGGAGTTGACTATTTGCTTATGGACGGTGATGGGATTGGGTTTTTAATTAGCACAGAAAAATAGTTGATGCAAGAGTGAGTATTATTTGACCGCAGAGAATGACAAAATCAAGGCATTGACAGTAGCTCCAACTAGTGAGCTATTTAGATAACTATGACAATTTACATTGTTTGGTTTATACTAGTTCTAACACCTGCCCCTAAACTAAACAAGGTGTAATTCAAGATTTATTACACAATTAAAATCTTTATCTTTGCTTAAACATTTAGTTAGGACATCTGCTGGCATATTTTCAGTAGATAAGTATTTTAACATCATAATTTTATTTTTTACAATTTGTAGTACAAAATGATATTTAATATCAATGTGTTTACTACGGCTATGATTAACATGACTTTTACAAATGTTTTGTGCTGACTGACTGTCATTGAACAAAGTTACTGATAAATCTTTACCGAAACAATCATACAGAAAGCTTCTAAGAAATTTAGCCTCCTTGCTCCTTCACACAATGCCATAGTTTCAGCTTCGGTGCTTGATAGGGCCACAGTTCTTTGCTTTCGGCTTTCCCATGATACTGATGAATTTCCCAATTTAAATACATAACCAGTATATGAGCGACAGTCTAGCTGATTGAAGCCCAATCCGCATCTACATATCCTGTAACACTTAATGAGAATTTTTCATATACTATGTTATAATTAATAGTCCCTTTTAAATATCGCATTACACGTTTGGCTGCTTTCCAGTGTGTATCAGAATGACAATTATTAAATTGGCTGAGTAGGCTTACTGCATGCATAATATCTGGTCTAGTACAAACGGCTATGTACATAATACATCCCACTAGACTTCTATACTTAGAATCCATATCAGTTTGGTCTCCTTTCTCAAGCCTTATACCACATTCCAGAGGTGTATTTACAGGCTTACAATCAGTCATATTAAATTGATCTAATACTTTCTATATATTGTTTTTCTGATCCAATGTAATTTGATTTTGTCTTTGATTTAATCTCATCCCTATTACATGTGTAGGTCGGCCAAGATCTTTTGTTTCAAACCTTTTCATCGGTTTCTCCTTGAGCGCTTTCTTTTCTGGTGTATCTTTACTTATAATTAAAATGTCATCGACATACAAAGCTACTATAATTATATTTCCTGAGTTGTCTGATTTAATGTAAACACTAGGCTCACTGAGTGTTTTTCTAAACTGAAGATCTGTCAAGGCATTATCCATTTTGTCATAACATGCCTTTTATGGAGTTTAAATACATGGTTTTCTTTATCATTTATCTTGTATCCATTTGGCTGCTCCATGTGAACAGTCTCTTGCAAATCACCATTTAAGAATGCTGTCTTTACATCCATGTGATCAATGTGTAAGTTTAAATTTATTGCCAGGGCAATAAATGTACGTATAGTATATTATCGTACCACTTGTGAGTAGATTTCCTTGTAGTCAATTCCATATTCCTGAGTATAACCTTTTGCTACAAGGCGAGATTTATACCGAAGTAATTGACCTTCTGGTTCTAGCTTCTTCTTGAAAACCCACTTACAGCGCACAGCCTTCTTGCCTTCAGGCAGTAATGTAAAACTCCAAGCCTCATTTTTCTCAAATGGTTTATATTCATCTTCAATAGCTTCCCTCCAGTGTTGCTTTTCAGGTCCTGATAATGCTTCCTCAATTGTCTGTGGCTCTCCATCAAGAGTTGTTGCCATCATTGCTATTACAGCATTCACACTCTCATCAATGTCTTCATAATAACTAAAATATTGATCTTGAGTCATATCTGGATTCCATGTGACATCATCATCCGCAGAGCGGGAGTCAGAAACAGTTGAATTAGTTGTGATCGAGTCAGATAACTCTCTAGTAGGCGAGGGATCGACATCGTTATCAGCATTTGTTCTCACAACATTTTCTTTCAGTAGTAGTGTCATTCTGATTTGTTTTTAAGTCTTTATACATCATTCCTTCCAAGAAGCACACATCTCTAGAATTGATGCATTTGAAGAGATTTTGAGGATCAATTAGTCTGTATCCTTTTGACTCATTACAATATTCTATAAAAATATATTGTTTACACTTTGCATCTAGTTTCTTACGCCTTTCATCAGGGATCATTGCATAAGCAACACAGCAAAATATTCTCAAAATTGATAAATCAGCTTTACAACCAGACCTTTTGGTGTGGTTCCTCTTACCGCTTTTTGGCGATTTATTCTTAATAAAGATTGCTGTATTCTAAGCCTCAGCCCAGAATCTTTGGTCCATACCAGCATCTTGTAGCATACAGCGTCCGGCCTCCATAATCGTTCGATTTGCCCTTTCCGCAACTCCGTTCTGTTGTGGAGAGTAGGGTACAGTCGTCTGGTGCACGATGCCATGCTCTTGAAGGAATGTTTGGAAATTTTTATTCACATATTCACGACCATTGACTGTTCTTATCATCTTTATTTTCAAATTAGTTTGTTTTTCTGCAAAACTTTTAAAGATCTTGAATACAGACAGAATTTCATCTTTACTTTTAATAAAATAACCAAATGTCATCCTAGTATAGTCATCTATAAATGTTAATAGATACTTGGCACCACTAAATGAAGAAACTGACATAGGCCCACATAAATCAGAATGTATGCGACCTAATTACCCAGTGGCTCGAGTATAGGATTGTTTTAGGAATTTCCCTTCAATACATGCCGCACAGGGATTATTTTTACTATAAGTGTAATTAATTCCACTTGCCATGCCTTGTATCAGTAAATCCATACTTTGCTTGTTCAGGTGTCCGAGTCTCCGATGCCAAATCTCCTGTGATTGATTCGCTTCACACAAATTCACAGCTTCTGCGCGTTTCCCATCCATGGAAGGGACCTGTGGCTCCACAAAAGCCACTGTTTGACATGTCGCAGCCAGTTTATGACCATTTGTTGATTGTTGACTCACTGTGTCCAGTTCATAGACACCATTCGCCTTTGTAGCACTTGCAACTGGCTTTTTTCTGCAATAAACATTACACTTTTCAACGTCAAAATGAACTTCAAGTCCCTTAGAAGCCATTTTGCCTACGGAAATAAGGTTTGTTGACAGTCCTGGCACAAAAATAACCTCACTTAATTTTGTAACTTGAGATTGTCCTTTCAACAATAATTCCACTTCACCATTACCTTCACTATGCATTTTCTGATTATTAGCAACTGTAACTAACCGCGGAGTGTCTACAAGATAATTTTTCAATAGATTTTTGTTGTTTGTCATGTGACAAGTAGCGCCGGAGTCGACATATCAGTCATTCGAGTGCTGTCAAAAATGTTCCATTCCACGCTTTCTCACACTTTTCACTTTCACCCCGTTTATTAATATTTTTATTGTTCGTTTTAGTTGGACAGTTTTGAGCAAAGTGATTTGGTTTTTTTGCAAATGAAGCACTTTGGATGTTTGTTGACACTTTTTGTGGAAGACTTGTTTGTAAACATCGCACTTTCACTCTTGTCGAAGTCTCTACGTAAATTTTCTTGTAATAATTTACTTTTCACTGTTTCACTGCACAATTTAATGTTCGAATTTTCTAAAGCCATGATAAGCGGATCATAGTCTGGGGGTAAACCGCTTAGCATTAACACTGACAGAAAATCATCTTCTAATGGGGCGATTAGGTCTCGTAATTGTTGATCCAAGTCCGTGATTCTCAAGATATACGCTTCCATGTCACTAAACTGTTCCAATTTTAATCCAAATAACGTGCGCAAGAGTCCATGACGACGACACAGCCCCCTGCCTACATAGGCTGTCTTTAGGTTGTTCCATGCCTCATAACCAGTGGCAGAATTTCTAACGTGGGAAAAACACGAGTGTTGAATTATCAAACATATCTTTGCGAGTGCCCGTAAATCTTCATGGACTAAATACATCCGCATCATAAACTTCCAGTTTCCATAGTTAGATATTCCACTAAGCTTTTCGAAATTGACTGTAATTCTGGAACTTACTACTACATAGAATATATTTTATTCCTTTATGATTTCTTATAAGCAGCTACAGAGTTGATAAGTGTTGTAATCAATTGTAAGCATCCTCCTGTAAAATTTTGATTTTCTACTTTGCGGAACTTCTATTCTGGCTACTCTTGTTTGCTTGTTTTATTATGTCAACACTTATATACTTATGCACTTATGTATTTATGCACTTATGTATTAGTTCCTTACTTTACGAAACTTATATTATGGTTGTGTATTTGTGCGAATAAAGGGGCTTATGATCGGATCGTCGAAGCGAAAATACGTGCTTTAATTTTAGAAGTTTATAAAATGCTCACGAATTCTTAGAAGTGGGATGGGAAAAATTGTTTGCGGTTGTGTTTTCAATTGTTCCTTTTTGGGTGAAACAGTTTAGAACAAATTTTTCAGTGTTTGTGAGAAAACTTAAATTATGGTTCGAAGTTTTGGATTTTTGATTTGGTAATCATGCGTCGCAAGGAATTGCAGCGGCTGTGTAAACAACAAGGCATTAGTGCGCGTGGAAAAAAAGACATTGAAAACCGTTTAGTGGAATCTACATCCGTTATGAGTGTCGATCGTGAAATCAAGTTGTTAAGGCGTGAGAAATCGCTGATGGAACGAGAGAACGCGCTTTTAAAACGGGAAAACAAGTTATTGAGTAGCTCCGAACATAAGTCCACTAAGGATAAACTTATCCATCCGTTATAATTTCAAGAAATTATTCCATGTTTCGATCCTAGCAGCGATACATGCATGTTTTTGGAATTATGGCTTTCAAAGATTGAAAAGTTAAAGACAATTTACAATTGGTCGGAAGATACGGTAATTCATTATGCTACAGTTCGTTTGAAGGGTGGTGCAAAACTATGGTGACACACATCGGAAACTGAGGCAAATACTTGGATGGAATTTAAGAACCAGTCGTGCGTTCCGTGCACATGGTGACGATGCTGGTGCACATCAATTATTGGCGAATCAAAAGCGTCGATTCGACGAGTCGTTTGGGAATTATGACTTGGCAATAGCAAATATTGCAAAAAGCACTTCGTTAACTGACCGTGCAACAATCAAATATGCATATTATTCGTAGAATTGGGAATCCATCAGGAGAAAATATATTGATGCTTCAAAATTTTGGTAGGATACTTGAACTGCTGCAAAATTTAAGAAACTATGAGAGCTGCAGGAGCATATGTAGAGGAAGGTTGAGAACAACTTCTCCCATTACGAAATCAACGGTATCACAACAGCCGAGTCAGCAATTCGACGTAGATGGCAACGCGAAGAGTAGCAGGCACTAAAGCGTTGTTTTGACTGCAACCAACTTGGTCACGTCATCGGAAGTTGTCCGCAACCTCAAAAAGAGAGGGGGACCAGCTTCAAATGTGGAAAATCTGGCCATCTCATCAAATATTGTCCAGCAAAACCAAACGTACAACTTATATCTGATCGTTTTGGTAGAAGGTAATGATTTTGTAATTAATTGCGATATAGCCTTTGAACCTATTAGAGAATTTAAGATAATTGCGAACTGTTTAGTGGACACTGAAAGTCCTATAAGCATAATAAAAGAAGGTTTATTGCCCCAATTTGTCGACATACAAATGAACGACACATTAAATGCGTATAATGGCATAAACAACACTAAACTAACTATGATAGGCTTATGTTTGGCTAGAGGTCAATTCAATAACAAACGTTACGGTGCTCAATTTTTCGTCGTTCCAAACGGAACAATGGCACATAGTGTACTACTTGGCCGTGACTATTTTAAAAAATTTAATTCTTAAATGAATTGGGTATCAATGACAGGTTACCTTGTGATGTTAAAACGGAGGTTTATGATTTATTTAGAAAATATTATGTCAGTCGTGAATGTGGTTCCTCGGCTGTAAATTATGAAATGAATATTAGGCTTGTTTCCGAGAAAATCATATCACGTTTACCGCGGAGATTGTTGATATTTGAAAAACAGCAAGTCAAACAAATTACTGATGAGCTTTTAATGAATGGCACTATTAGGCCAAGTGATTTGCCCTATTCTTCGCCGATAGTTCTTGTTCGTAAAACGAACAATGAAACATGGATGTACGTCAATTATCGGAAGATAAACCCTATAACTGAGCGTGATAGCTCTCCGTTACCGATTATTGAGGATTTAATCGATACTTTAAGAAACAAAAAAATATTTTACAAGTCTTGACCTTAGAAGTGGCTTCCACGAGGTCAGAGTTGCTGAAGACTCCATCAAGTATACTAGCTTCGTGACACCTCATGGATAGTTCGAATATACCAAAATGCCCTTCGGTCTTTGCAATGCTCCTTCTGTATTTCAGAGATTCATTCCAATGGTATCTAAGAAAATGCTCGATGGGATAAAATATTGATTTATCTGGATGATATTCTTCTGGCAACAGAAACCGTAGATGATCATCTGATCATCTTATTTCAAACGTTAAGTAACAACTCTTTAGAACTTCGGTTAGATAAGTGCAAATTTTTGTATGGAGGAATTTACTATTTAAGACGTGTGGTTTCTTGTAAGGGTATTCAGCCCAATGCTGATAAGTTAGTTGTCGTCTTTGAATATCCTATTCCGAAAAATACAAAGAAGAATTGATTTTAGGGACTTTTCTCTTATTTTCGTAAATTTATTTAAAAATTTTCAATTATAACTAAACCTCTTTATGATTTGATAAAGAAGGATGCCGTTTTTGAAATGAACAAAGAGCGCACAGAATGTTTTGAAACACTGAAACAAAAGCTCCTTGCTCATCCCATTCTACAGATCTTCTCTCCACTTGATTCTACAGAGTTGCATTGCGATGCAAGCACCTTATGTTTTGGTGCAATGCTTATGCAAAAGAAAGAGGACAATTTAATGCATCCAATATTCTATTACTCTAAGCGTATAACGGATTATGAGTCAAAATATCATAGCTTCGAGCTTGTGATTTATGCTTTGAGAAGATTTAGAGAGTACCATCATGGTATACATTTTGAGACTATTACTGATTGTAGTGCGTTAGCATACGTTTTAAAAACTACTGGCGATAGTGCTAGAATTAATCGTTGGGTACTAGAGCTACAAAATTATGATTTCAAAGTTGAACATCGGTCAGGAAGGAAAATGTTGCACGTGGACGAACTAAGTCGATGCCATGACATATGAGTCCTCCACGAAAGCCCATTTGTACAACAATTAGCCGTTTGCCAATACGAAGATCCTATGATAAAGCCGATACGGTTATCTCTATATGAGAAAGAGATCCCTTTAATGAATTACGTGACGATTTGGTATATCGGATGATCGTAACACACATATTAAGGAATCTCCATGACAACCATGGTAATGTTGACATAGAAAAAGTTTACGAGGTGATCAAGAGATCTTATTGGTTCCCAGATATGAAAGGATAGTTAAATTTTATGTTAAAAATTGTTTAAAATGCATTATTCATAACATTCCTGCTGGGAAAAAGGAAGGTTTCTTGTTTCCAATCCCGAAAGGAGACAAATCATTTCAAACTATCCATATAGATCATTTAGGTCCGCTTGAGGTAACTCCGAGAAAAAACAAACACATTTTAGCTATCATTGATGCATTAACAAAATATACAAAGTTTTATCCTGTTAGATGTTCAAATACATCCAAAGTTATTTCCTGCTTGAAAAAGTAATTTAGTACGTTCAGTGTACCACTTAAGATAATTAGCGATCGCGGTACTGCTTTTACGTCAGATGCGTTCAAAATGATTTTGGCAGCTAATTGTGTCTCTCATACTTTAGTAGCGTCAGGTTCTCCAAAGTCTAATGGTCAAATTGCGAGAATCAACAAAGATTTAACGCCTATGTTAGCTAAATTAAGTGATGTCGATAAAAAGATTTATTAGGACCAAATTTTGACAAAAGCAGTGTTCCCGTTCAATAACACTAAAAATAAATCTATAGATAAAACCCCTAGTAAACTATTATATGAAGTGAATCAAAGAAAACCCTGAATCTGATAAAATTTTAGAACTACTAGAACGTGTTAATAATGGAACTGATAGTTTAGACAGCATAAGACAGCATGGATTAAAGTGAATAAGAAATGTCAAGAATAAAAAAGGATTGGATTTAGCCAAAGACGTAAATCTCCCAGAACTTATAGTATCGATGAGCTAGTCATGATTTCTAATGTCGATACGACTCCTGGCTTTAACAAAAAGTTAAGCCCTAAATATAGAGGACCTTATAAAATAGCAAAAGTGCTTGGGAATGATAGGTATATAGTTAAGGATGTTTGCGAAAATCAGATGGCATTTCCGTATTACAGTTTTAAATTGATCCATGAAACGCCTCATAATATTTGAGAAATTAATCTGAATTAAACTATGAACGGAAATTAGGTGTTACATTTCTGTGTGAACTTATGGATCCCATTTAAGGATTAAATTCAATTTTATGAGTTGTGCACCGTAGGTTTTATTTATGATTGCTAGATTGACGTATCGCATTCAAGAGTTGAACTTATGCATTCCTATTTTATTTATGTATTGAAATCGGAAAATGTGATTCGATAGATTATGAATTCAGTAATCAGGGACGGTTATGATCAGGATGGCCGAGTTGTAAGCATCCTCCCAGTAAAGTTTTAAATGTCTGCTTTGCGAAACTTCTATTCTGGCTACTCTTGTTTTCTTTTTTTATTATGTTAACACTTATGTACTTAGGCACTTATGTATTTATGCACTTATATATTGGTTTACTACTTTACGAAACTTCTATTATGGTTGTGTATTTGTGCGAATAAAGGGACTTATGATCAGATCGTCGAAGCGAAGGATGTGTTTTAATTTTAGAAGTTTATAAAACGCTCACACAATTATTTTGTTTATATGATATCCCCGGGCCAATTCTCTTTTTTCCTGAAAAGCCATCATGGCTTGCTTTGTTGTATGATTAGACACGTTTCGGCTTCTGTGAGTTATTTTCAGTGTCTAACGAATGTGTTGAAGGGAGTGCTTTATATAGTCATAGGATGGGTTAAGCAGAAGGTAACCCATTCTACGACTATATAAAATCACTACCTTCAACACTCAAAATGACTCAAAGAAGTCGGAATACGTCTGCTCACACAACGAAGCAAGCCCCGATGGCTTTTCAAGAAAAAAATAATTGGCCTGCAGATATAGAATAAACCAAATGATTGACTGAAACACTGCCAATCATGCTAAACTCTTGCGATCATTTCAAAACCTTACCCTAAGACTTCATCGAACCGCCAGCTCCTGCATACCAACTAGCCCGGTGCTTGGCAAGGATAATGACTGACGTCATGCACCCTGACGACATATACACATTAAAGAATAGCCGTAATATGGGAAACTCTTCTTTTTCTTCTTGGCACTACAGCCCCTTTTGGGCCTTCGCTTCGTGCAAATAGCGCCTCCAACTGTCTCGGCCCATAGACCGCGTCCTCCAGTTTCGAAATCCAAGCAGCGATGAACTTTCTTCGCCGACCGAGTCAGACCAACGTTTCCTTGACTTCCTCACTGGCCGCCGGGCTTCAGTTCTCCCAAAGAATACATTTTTGGGTATCCGTTGTTCGTCCATACGATTCATGTGGCCAGCCTATTGCAGCTTCCGCAGTCTTATAATCGTTAAACCCCAAAGGTCATCAAAAATTTCATACAGCTCAGGGTGGTATCGAATTCGCCATTGGTCCCCATCTAGCTTTGCTCAGATTATTCGCGAATGCTTAGGTTAGGGTCTATGTTTCACACCCATAGCATAACACAGGTCTTATCACAGATTTGTATACTTGGAGTTCTCCTGTGTATGCAACTGGTCTTCAAGATCGTCAATACTGAATAAAATATTTTATTTTGCGAGCTGTATTCTTCGACGTATTTCATTTCTTTCATTGCCTGTTTTCGTTATTTGGGCCCCTAAATACAAACTCTACCATATCTTTACCATTGTCTGAAACTTGTCCGCCTTTTTCACCAGAGCTCACCAACCTCAATACATCTATACTCGTTGATGAAACACTGACTACGCTGAAAGAAAAACTTTAATTCAATAACAGCTGACAATTCACAGATCAACTACTCTATCTCATAAAGGCCACAACCAAGCAGAACTATTTTAAGTTTAATAACAACACGTATATTGCCAAAGACTGTCTGGGTATGGGACATTCAATGTCACTGTTTGTGCCGGGACTCTTTTGTCCCGAACTTGTACAAACTGTTTTAATTAGGAACTGATATTATCCAAATAGAAATGCACAACCCTCTGATTGAACCTCAAGATTTATTATTTTGCGTTTTCTCTTTTTTCTTTTCAATAAATTTGCACATGAGTCGCAGATCTAACATCTAAATGAATACGCTTTAAATTACAAACTGATGTTAATGTATTTCGAATGCCAAATTTCTCGGAATTTCATGAATAAGTTTCAAGTGTGCCCGGATTTACAGATCTGACGGTAAGGTAATTAAATTTATTTTAAAAAAAGAGGAATTTTAGTATTTATAAAGTGTTTGTCTGCGATCGTTCACCTTCCTTCAATGACTAAAATGGCTGTGCATTTCACCCACGTTCCATTTCCAAAGCAATTCCCTGACCAAACAAAGACGCCAGAGAAAAAACGCTGGCACGTCTGCCTTTGTCCATGAAATGTAATCCAATCTCCTCGATTACGGATCCACTTCATGGACAAATGTACGAGAGGAATTAGGCTCGGAATGAAAAAAAGCAAATGGAATTCCAATGTGTGCAAAATTTAATATTCGCGAAGATTGACTGAAATTGAATTAAATTATTGATATTGGGTGAAATGCCGGCGAAAGGTAAATATAATTGTTTTCAAAGGGAACAGTAAATAATTGATCAATTGAGTAGAAATGATCGATCAATTGATAAATCAATCGGATTAATTACAAATGGGCTAATTTACCTTAAAAAACTATGTAAGTTGATTGAAGTGTTGATTTTGCCGGATCAAGCCGTGATGAGCGCTCAGGGATGTCAGAAACTTAACAGTCGCAATAATGCCAGAAATATTCTTGTAATCTTTGGAAGAAGTCTTTGTACCCAAAATTTTTCAAAGATTCAATAAAATATTTGACATCGTTATTGACCCACAAGAAAATCATCTTGTTTATTTGTTCACTTAACTCTATGAATGTAAACACCCGAATATAAATTTCACTATAGAAAAAGAAACAAATGGACAGCTCAACTATACAGGGTGTGAAAAATAAGTAACCGGACTGACCTCAGGAAATTTTTATTGGTAAAATATGTACAATTTTTCTTTAGAAATCTTCAAAATAGTCCCCATTGGAGTCGATAACATGCTGATACCGGATTTTCCAATCCCCGAACGCTCCCTGGAAGTCGGCAACCTCGATGCTGTCTAGAGCCCTCGTTGTAGCACGTTGAACGTTTTTCAGAGTCCAAAACCGTGTCCCCTTAAGGTGTCTCTTGATCTTGGAGAACAGAAAGAAGTCCGCTGGTGCCATATCCGGGCTGTAAGAACTCTGGCTCGGTTTGCAGTCGATCAAGGATTTCCGAAGCGACAGCAACACGACGCTCCTTTTGCTCATCAGTCAGGTGTTTGGGTACCAGCTTCGCGCAGATCTTCCTCATGCCCAGATCGTTCTTAATAATGTTGTGAACGGTCATCTTATCAATTCCAACCTCATCTGCGATAGCCCGAATACTCAGACGACGATGACTGTTCATCATATCACGCACTTTTTGCACATTTGTGTCCGTGTGACTCGTTGGTGGAGGACCGACGCGCTGTATGTCATGGACGTCATCGCGACCCTCCCGGAAATTTCTGTGCCGCTGAAACACTTGAGTTCTGGACAGAGCATCCTCACCGTAAGCCTCTTGAATCATTTGAAAAGTTTCCTTTTTATGGGGCTATGCGAAAGATCGTGTTTACGTGAGCAATCCTCGAAATCTTGAGCAATTGAAAACCAATATTCGTGAAGTAATGGCCAAGATATTGCTGGAAATGTGCCGAAAAGTCATTGAAAATTACCTCAAAAGGATTGAGGCCTGTAAGAGGTCCCGTGGAGGACATTTGAATGATGTTGTGTTTCACGTATAATGGCAAGGTTTAATCTTTAGATTCGTTAAAAAGTTTTGTTTCGTCTCACTATAATTCTCTCATATTCGCTATCTCCTTCTGCCTTCGACTTCCTTTTCTACCTATCTTCTGTCTCCTTCTTCTTATCTTCTATCTCTTTCCTCTTCTTTCTTGCTCGCACTTTTTGAAACTAGCAACTTTTTACTTTCCAACAACAATAATTCATGAATTCCAGGAGATGTTGACTACTCAACGTCTCCTACGCGACTGTCGGTGTGACTTTGTATTTATTATGGAAATTACTATTCATCTTTTTTTCGGGAAAATTGCATCAAAATTCGAAATTTTTAGTTGAAACTGAATTTGATTACCTTCTCTCTATGTTACATTCTAAGAATGGCTACTTGTAAATAAATGAAAATAAGATTAAGTAAATATTATTAAAGTTCTGATATTACATTTGATATTATTCATTTCAATACACACGATTCAGCACTGGATTCAGATTCCAGGGAATCTCATAACTGACCATTAAAAGATGCGGTGGAATTATCTATGAGTCATTTATACGGGATTTTAATTGCAAGCGGTAGTCGCAGCCCAGAGCTGAAATCCAACCCCTCACTCCTGACGTCAAGTGCTGGTTCAGTGCTTGAAGGGCTCGCTCACTATCTACAATGTCGTTTAGTTTCAGCGCAAGATTTTGCGGTGTTCGGAAATGATGTCTCGTCAATGCGTCCATTCAATTTCTAAAAGTTGGGCTATTTGAGAAATGAATTGATTTGGTACGGTTGATTTTGTTGAGGGTGGTATATCAGAACAAAGCTGGCGAATAATTGGTAAATTTGGGGATTTTAGCAACAAGCGACAATTCCGAAAGGAAATGATATACTTTTAGAAAAACAATTAGCTGACATATCTGTCCTATTTCAAATCACTCATATCAGCTGACAGGTCCTAGTCCCATGATCCTCTTAAAATTATTCAAGCCTGGTACAGCCTCTATTGCTTTACGGCTGGCGAACACATTGTCGGTTCACGCGTAGTAATGGTAGGTGGGATGGTCTGGATTGATGGACTGGAAATCGAACGACTGGCCTCCAAGGACGAACTGAAATCCTTTATATGGTATTAATGCAGAGCGATGGTGTTATCTTTGAGGCCATACGAGCTCTTGCTTCCCGTAAACTCACTTTTCACGTCGCTGTCATTCAATCACCGCACTCTCGACGTTCAAGTCCCGAGTCCCCCACGCGTTCCTTCAAAAATTTGAAGATATTTAACAATCCGCACGATTATGAAAAAATTACTAATTGCAGAACACCATCAATCCGTCCATTTTTACAGACTAGGCAAATTTTCACCAAAATTCTTCCTTACGTAATTTCAAAAATGCTCGCCGACGAAAACGCTGCTACAAAAATCAATTGCTTTGCACGCACGAAGGTTAAATCGTTGCTTTTAAAACCGTAAATCTCAAACAGAATCTCCAATTGATTTTCCGTTCCCCTATTTTAGTGCGTGACAATATTAGCTCCTGATTCCCAATGAACTCAAAATTTTCTTTTTGACACTAAAGGTTTGCATAAATTAGCTAATGATATTGTCGTATCCAGATTGCGAACTTCTTCATTTGTTGATAAGTAGTAGTAGTTGATTAGTGGTATTTTTCGCTTATAGGAATTTAGAATGAGTGACAAAGCTTTTAAGGAATTATTTGAGAATTCATATGAAAACTTCTCGTAAGGTACAGTTTTTGGGTTATGACATCGAAACGAAAGTCTAATTATCCTAATGAGTGGGTGAAACCACAGAAGTAATTAATTTACAAAAAACTTTTTGGGGTAAGACGTGGGCTATGCAAGCTCATAATTACGCAAAATACATGTAGAAAAATTGTAGTTATAGGTAAGCAACAAAATGTACTAGTGCCAATCATTCAAAACCTGGGGAAAATTTTCGTAACTTCGCGAGGCTTTATTGCAACAAATTTAAAATGATTTTATTATCTCGTAGTTTTAAACTGCAGTTAGAAACGACAAAAATCTCTGTGCACATCATGATATAGCATAAAAATCGTATTTTATGAGAGGGAGTTTTAGCTGTCGCGACTAGAAAACAGGGTGTTTAAAAATTCTGTATATTTCCTTATTTTATATTAAAATAAAAATATTTTCAAAGTTGAACTAAATTATTGCAGCTTTGTTGATTTGTAAAATTTTTAGAGAATGATCCTATCACCTGAATATCCTTTAAAAAATATGAACACATTCGCAACATAAACACGCACAGCCTTACAATTTGGTCAGAACAGAAAAATTTCGTCTACAAATACAAATAAACTTTCTGCTGCATTTGTAATTAGTATTCTAATTGAAAGGTTTTTAGTAGGACATAATCAAATCATTTGCTGCACAAAGCAAACCGAACGGAAAAAAACCCTGGCTTAGAAGTTAAGAACTCAAGAAATCGCTATAAGCCGTTTAAGTTATCGTATTTACTCAAGCTCTTGTGTATCTACCCAACAATTTGCTCCAAGACTAATCCTTTGATCAAATAGAGCACGTTTTTCAAAAACACACTTTTGTCTTTCTTGTCTGGGGTGGAAGGTGACAACGACAACACAAGTGCTTTTCAGACATACGTTTTTCATTACAACCGTCTAGGTCACGACCCGACTTTTATGTTGGCTAGTCGGTGGAAGGATGTTGATTGTAAGGAGCATGTACGTGCGTTCAGACTAGATCTCGCAGTCAATTTTGTGAAAAGCATAGAAAGGGCTCTTTCACACGGGAATGGCAAAAACCCATATCCAAACAGGTTTCGCGCTTACGCCCCTATGTTTACACGTTGCATAGTTCAGCCAACCTATTTTTGTATACGATACATGTCTTGCGAGTGTATGTGTCAAAAGGGTCATTTGATCGTTAAACATCGTGCGAACAACATGAGAGCGAAGACAGAGAGATAAGCGATTGAGAATTTATGTTTTAGCCTTGAATCGTGCACGAGGTAATAAAAACTGGAATGAAAAATGTATTTTATGATTGTTAAAGTTTGTCGATTCAAACTTCTATTGGATTTATTTGAATCCTCCGTGTTTTTCCGCTTTCTGAAAAATATATTCCAAATTTGAATATCTTTTTTAGTCGCATATTTTTCTTGATGTGTGGTAAACATGCTTATTATAATGTGATTCTATGAAGATTATGCGTACTGTTAATTTTCTATAGATTTACAATAGGCAATTTATCTTCATTGAAATCGTGATATTCGTCGTGTTGTTTCCTGAAATTGAACATGGCCTCCGCTTTCATAAATTTATTACCAACGCGTAGCTTCTCGCATCCACGCATCCATTTTTGCACGCAAATTAAAGAAAGGCAATCGTTTCATGACGACTACCATCTTCACCGAATGTTCAATTCGGAATGCTTACCTGCGTTTGTATAAAATTTCCCCCACCAAATGATCAACAAAATGCGTTTGTGTATGTGCGTTACGCTCGTTCACCCTACAAAATGTTGGCTTGTTTTTACCATCAGGTCCCCTCAATGCCTCTCACTCTTCTTGCCCATATAACCTGTTTAACGCTCACTTTTAACGCTGCGTCTGAAAAAGCCCAAAGGATATGGTTCAACGCCATGTAGGCGAAGACCACCACAAAGGATAAAGAAAGGGTGTACAAAGCAAAATATCTTGGGAAAATCTAATTTTCACTTGTTTTTCTTATGTTTGACTTTTGTTTGCTGAGTTTATTTGCATACAAATTTGGATTCAAAAGTATTATTTTAAGCATGTAAATGCAGAAAAAATGATGACATACAGCACCTAATATGATAAAATTCAAACTAACCTGAAATATGCTTGGAAAGTTTTCATTATGATAAACTTTGAATAGGTTTTAACAGTTTAGATAATTTTACACTAAATTATGAGTTTAATTTGTTAAAACTACGGTTATTTTCAAAATTGCATTCAAGTTAGTAAAATATGAATAATTTTGCAATTGTTTGGTTAACATTAGTCCACTATTTATGGAAACGCGAACATGTGTGAACATGAATAGTTGAAGCAACGTCTTTTGAATATCTACACAAAGACATTGTATAAAATGAGCTCGGAAAACTAATTTACGGATATTATGTATTTCAATTCGCATCCATTTTACATTCAGTATGTTCACGTCATTTTTTGAGTAATCATGAAAACAAATCAATTTTACATAACATTTCCAAAATTTTCATCAAAATTTCTACACATCTGTAGTGTCTGTACCGTTTGGAAACGCGTATCCCTATAATTAATTTATTATTAAATACGGCATAATATACATTTATCAAAATGTGAGTTCAAATATCAAAAGTATCTTTGTTGATTTTAATTGTAATGAAATTGGAAATGGAAGCTAATTATCTTCTTCTTGTTCGTCTCTTCTTCTTCTTGTCGCTCAAAAATGTTCGATTCATTGTCATCATCCTCATTATCTGTCATGTTCATCTCCAAACCTTCCAGAATATCGGGATCATATGTATTTTCTTCATCGGGATTACTTGGATACAGTGAAGCGTTGAGGCAAGCTTGTCCGTTGCACTGGCCGCAAGCTAAAGAACATTGTAGCCCTGATTTTCTGCATCCACAGCGGGAACCACAACCATTTTTGCAATTGCAAAATATTACGTTTAGTAGTTCGGCTGGTGCTGGAGGTAATAACGTTCGTATGGGCTCCAGGATTTCATTTTCAAGCATCCAGTTAAATATGAATAATTTTATATAAATAATCAAGTTACTTACTTTAATTAAATATAAATAATTAATAGTTAGTACATAAATAATAGGCATTGTTTAATAATTATAATTTCCAAGTAAATAATTGACTTTATAACGTACTGATAACCATAACTCACGCTTGACCTTGCATTAGGCCGTATATGACTGTACGATGTGCACTCTTCGCGCTCTACCTTCAAAACGGTTGGTCGTATGAAAAAAAAGTTTAAACAAAAGTTGTAGGGAATTTTATAGCCTACAACTTTTATAATAAATGCAAATCTCATTTAACCGATAGGAAGCCAGATATTCGCGAAAAACCGATTTTTGTGACCTTTGACCTTGAATATCTTGAGACGCGAACACGATAACGATTGTGACTTTTGAGACAACATTTAGAATGACAAAACAAAGGTTCATACCAATTTGCAGCTTATTATCTTTCATTCCGAGGTTGACCCCTTTTTTTACCTAATATGACTGGGCTAAATATGTAGTTCGCGTGGTGCAGTGGTTAGAGCACTCGCTGTGTAAGCCGAAGGACCCTGGTTCAAGTCCCATTGGTGATGAGATTTGGTTCAGGCAATTCTTTGGGTGGACTATAAACCCGCTCTGTTAAGATACGTGCTGCAGCTTGGTGGACTGACATTCGGCCAAAGCTGACCATATAACTCTCTGAATTGCCGATATATTTGATCAAGAAAATGAGATACTCTAACTTTTTCGAAGCCAAGCCCCAAAAGGAGCTTAGTAGTAAAGCAAAAAAAAAATATTTCTAACATCCCGTGTTATTGTTGTTATAATTGATAAATTTTCAATCGACTGTAATTTGGCTTGCTAATTATTTTTATAAAATAATCAGGAAACATGCGTTAAATATCAAATAATTTAAATATAAGTTTCAGGCAAATTTAAAAGTCAACTTTCGATTTTATAGATGAAAATGCGAAATTCATAAAATGTACTATTATTAACAAAGTTGATCGAATTTTGACTTTTGAGGTATTTTTTGGCCTTGTACCTTGTAAAGACCTGCTTCCTTGATTTGTTTCAGATTTTTCGAATGAAAGATGGGCAATCGCGAGGTACTATTTGAAGCAAAAAGTATCAGTTTGAGACCTGTTTTCAAAAGCTTTTATAAAAACCTTTCATTTGATACCCATATTGGCTACCTTTGATGAAATTTTTCAGGGGCGACTCCTCTATATGGAAAGACCCCCCTTAAACGCCTTACAAAAATTATTATATACTGAAAATTAAAAGCGGTCACTTTTTTACACCTACTTACCGAATTCCATGTTTCTAGCTTGTTGTTTGCGAGAAAACTTGCTATGACATACGGACGGACAAATAAGACGCAATTTTAGTAGCGTATTGTAAAACTATTTTACAACACCCTAAAAAGGAAAATAAGCCTTTATAACGTGAAGGAGGAGTTTACAGACAGGGGTGATGTATATCCAAGGGTTAGCAGGGGAAGTAGTTCCATATGCTAGCGAGAACATGGAAAATATTAAAAATCATTCATCTTCCAGGAAACAAAACTTCAGCTCGGCTTCTGTCAGGATTAAGGTTTTCGGCTCCCTGGCTTTTTTTCTGTCCGGGGAATGTCGGGGAGATAAAATTTATTTTTGGGAAATCCGAAAACTACTCAAAACTAGTAACTTTTAAAGAAAGAAAAACTTGGGAGACTCGCTTTGCATCGAAATTTAAAAATTTCTCAAAATGCGCATGCCACCGCATGAAAATCATCCTAAGAATTCATTAAATTTTTTATTTGATAATTTTGATCATAAATTATATTTTCAATATTTGAAAGATTTTCATATAGCTTTTGTGATATAATTAATTACAAATGCAAAACCTAAGGATATTCAAAATTTAGCATTTTTTATAAATTCAACTGCTAAAAAAGATAGTTGAATTTAAGAAATCATGTATTTTTAAAGAAAGATTTTGGAAGATTTACGAGTATGTAACCTTTGAGCACTTTTTCTCAGTCTTTATTTACTTCAAAAGAGAAGACTAAATAAATAAGATTTTGATGGTGAAATAATGTTTTACCTAGTTAATATGTTTATGGGGTCGAATTTCAAATCGTTTATATGCTCTACATTGAGTTTTCTATACATATATATATATATATATATATATATATATATATATATATATATATATATATATATATATATATATATGTGTATATATATGTATAGATATTTATATATATATATATATATATATATATATATATATATATATATATGTATATATATATATATATATATATATATATATATATATATATATATATATATATATATATATATATACTCGTACATATATAAATATATATATATATATATATATATATATATATATATATATATATATATATATATATATATATATGTAAACGTAATAGTAATCAGTCATGTTAGCGTGGCAACACTGTAGAAGCGGTTCTGGGCATTTGGTCGTGCCTTTGATCAGACACAGTTGATTTTCCGACGTTGCGGTGCTAAGGTCGTGTGTGGTATCTTTTTCCCAGTAGATGTGAATTCAATTACTTTTTAATTTATGATTCATTTAAATAACTCATCGTTTGAATAAACCTGAACTTTAATATGTTAGACTTAAATAAAACAAGTCATTTTACAATTCTTACATTTAGGGGCTCAACCGAATCAAATTAATAAGAAGAATTAACGGTAGTGTACAAGTGCGGAAAAGAAATCGATCGAATTTGAAGAGATAAAACTAAAAACTAAAAGTGTTGATTGTTCAAAGTGCCAGCATATTTATCGTGCAGTATCCGCAGAAGTGATTCTTAAAAAGTAATCGACGTAAAAATTATTTGGCGTACAAATTCAGAAAAATGTACAGTTTAACCCTTACATGAAGCAATGCAACGGGATACACACACAAATCAACCAAGTGAAAGAAGTATACAATATAAAAACCGCATTAGAAAACGACACTCATCAGAAGGAGATGTATACAGTTCGTGCGAAGAAGAATACGTGCATAATTCGGGTAAAGGTACAAAATCCGATCAGAATTTTGCATGTGAAATAAACCACAAAGAGTCAGCGCGAAAAGAAACTCCAAAAAGTAGAAAAGAATGTGAAATTGAAGGTGAACAGTTGGAAGGAACATTTGAAAGAGAACAGATAGTTGATAGTATTTCAAGTTTGTTTGAAAGTGGTTGCAATACGAACAGAAAAGTTGAAAGTGCCGTAGAAAAAATCAGAGAAGTCGAAAGAGCAATAAACGTGGAAAAATTAGAAACAACAATCAGAATAAAAAGTGCAAAAAGTTGATAACGATTACGAGAAAATGCCAACATCTCAGCAGAAAACACAAACAGTAGACAGTGAAGAGTTAACAAACATTTTACGGTTGCTAGCGCTGAAGCTTGATCAACAATAGAAACCGCCGGTATCATTTGAGTCATTTAACAAAGTGATCAACGAATTTGATGGTATCAGCATCCCGGTTAGGTTATGGTTCGAAAACTTCGAGGAAAACGCGGAGGTTTACAAGCTCGATAAAAAGCAAATGTATGTGCAAGCTCGAAATAAAATGGTGAAAACTGCTCAATTATTTTTAGACTCAACCCCGGTTTGTGATTACGATAGTTTAAAATCAGAACTTATAGATGAGTTTCACAAAGAACTTAATAGTGCCGATTTACATAAAAAATTATTTGAACGTAGCAAAAAAGAAAACGAAACACTTCATGAGTATGTCTTGCATATGAAAAAATTAACGGCCATGGGAAATTAAATATTCGTTTTATTCATCTACAAGCTTGAGAGAGCTAAAAGAAAAATATGAAATTTTTGAAGCAGTAAAGAACAGTGAAAAGTGCTACAAAAATGAAAAGTGGAACAATAACAAAAGCACGAATTTTAGAAACGAGAAAACGAACGATGATGCAAAAATAAAGAGAGACTATTGTTTTAATTGTGGGGTGACCGATCACAAATGCAAGTCGGATGTGAAGTGTTCCAAGTGTAATTTGCACGGGCATATCGCCAAAGATTGTAAAGACAATAACAAGCAAGTGAACCTTTTTAAGCACGAAAAACGTTTACAAGACATATTAATAAACAATAAAAGTGTAATTGATTTTTTCGATACGGGATCTTATGTGAGCATTGTGCAAAATCATGTGTTAAAGAATAGCTTGAAAAATGTTGCAATTGACAATAGTGTTACGACAGTGTATGGACTGGGAAATGTGCCAGTAAAAACAAAAGGTTTTATAATTGCGAAAGTTAAAATTGATAACCTTGTAGTTGAGCAAAAATTTGTTGTGGTCGACGATGGCGTTTTAAAACATCCGGTCATAATTGGCAATGATTTCTTGGACAAATTTGAATATATGCATAACGAAAAAGGCTACAAATTTGTGAGCGTAATAATTCCAGAAAGTGAATAGTTTGCAGATGTATATCAAATTTCTGAAAATGAAATAGACTTTGGTGAGCTAGCACTACAAACTAAAAAGCGTGTTGAAGCAATGATTGCGGAATACAACGGTCAGCAAGCAGAACTCAAGTGTCCTATCCAACTGAAAATAACGGTAGACAATGCAGTTCCATTTCGTCAATCGCCAAGCAGATTGCCGTTGCATCAAAAGGTTGCTGTAGAGAATCAGATACAAGAATGTCTGCAAAAAGATATTATACGCAAATCTACTTCTGATTATGCCATTGGTGTGGTGGTCGTAGAGAAAAAAGACGGAGCTTACCCTGTCTTTGTTGACTTCCGCAAACTGAATTCGATGGTACTCATAGATGCTTTTCTTGTACCATTAATCGACGAGGTACTAGAGAAACTGCAGGCGGCAAAGTATTTCACGGTCATGGACCTAGAAAACGGCTTTTTCCATGTACCCGTTGAAGAAAACAGTAAGAAGTTTACGGCGTTTGTGGTGAAGAGTGGCATTTACGATATGTCACATGCATCTTTCAAGAGCTTATAAACGAAAATGTAATGGAGCTTTACATGGACGATATAGTGGTTTACAGCGCAACCGACGAAGAAGGTATCCATAAATTACAAAAAGTATTACAGTTGGCAGCTAAATATGGGTTGAAGATCAAATGGCAAAAATGTTCCTTTTTGAAACGAAAAATTGAATTCTTGGGTCATACGGTCCAAAACAGTACAGTAAAACCTGGAGCAGAAAAGACGAGAGCCATTGAGAAATTCCCGATGCCTAAAAACCTGAAAGCGGTCCAATCATTTCTCGGACTGACTGGGTACTTCCGTAGATTTACCAAGGGTTATGCTTATATAGCTCGTCCGTTGACACAATTATTGAAGAAAGGTGCCGAATTTGCTATGAATGCAGAACAAGTACGAGCTGTACACCAGTTACAATCACTATTAACTAAAGAACCGGTACTCCAACTTTATAACCGTGATACGAAGACCGAATTACACACAGACGCATCCCAGTATGGTTTTGGAGCCGTACTTTTACAGCAAGTAGGCGGTTATCTCCACCCGGTACAATTTTGGAGCAAAAATACTTCCGAAGCAGAATCGAAGCAACATAGCTATGTCTTAGAGGTCAAAGCGGCGTTTTTGGCAATGAGAAAATTCAGATACTACTTGTTGGGCATTAAGTTTAAATTGGCAACAGACTGTTCAGCGTTTAAGCAAACAATAGCAAAGAGAGAAGTTCCACGCGCAGTAACACAATGAATTTTTTACATGCAAGAGTACGATTTCGAAGGAGTGCACCGAAGTGGCGACGCAATGAAACATGCGGACTGTTTGAGCAGATATCCAGAAGTTCTTATTATAAATTCTGAAATAACAGCGCGTACCCGAAAATTACAAAGACAAGATGAACACTTAGTGGCAGTGGCAGAGATATTAAGAACAAAAGAGTCTTAAAAATTGCAAAATGAAAGGCGAACTTATCTACAAGAACATCGATGGATATGATTGGCTGGTGGTGCCCAGGGCAATGGAAGTTGAAATTATTCGCGAGGCACATCAAGCTGGGCACTTTGCAGTGCAGAAGACTATGCGCTCAATTCAACAGACATATTTTATCCCACATCTGGAATATAAAGTGACAAACTTCATTAAACATTGCGTCAAATGTATCATAGCCAACAAGAAGCTTGGTAAAAAAGAAGGCGAACTACAGTGTATTGATAAAGGAGGTCAACCACTAGAGACGTTGCACGTCGATCACATTGGGCCAATGGATGCAACAGCGAAAAAGTATAAATATATTTCTTCTGTTATCGACGGGTTCACGAAATTCGTATGGTTATTTCCAACAAAAACTACAGCCGCCGACGAAGTTATAAGCAAGTTATCGTGGTGGTCAGATAGTTTTGGATACCCACATCGCATAGTAAGTGACAGGGGTGCAGCTTTTGTGTTGCAAGCCTTTGCTGATTTTTGCACCGAGTATGGCATCAACCATGTATTAACAACAACGGGCGTTCCTAGAGGAAACGGGCAAGTCGACAGGGCAAATAGAGTGATTCTATCCGTATTATCGAAGCTATCAGCAGATGATTCATCGAAGTGGTATAAGTATATTAGTCAAGTGCAGAAAGCGATTAACTCAAGCGTGCACAGTTCGACAAAACGTCCACCGTTTGAGCTCATATTTGGCGTTACTCAACATGATACAAGAAGAATAGCTATCATTGTTTGAAGCTAATCGACAAGCTACAAATACAAAAGGCGCAACATACATACAGAGCAAACTACAATAAACGTCGCAAAGAAGATGTTATTTATCAACTAAATGATTTGGTGGCAATAAAACGAACGCAATTTGTTGCTGGAAAGAAATTAGCAACTGAATATTTTGGACCTTACAGGGTGAGCAAAGTCAAGCGCAATGGAAGGTATGATGTTGTGAAAGCAGCTGGTTTGGAAGGTCCGTGTCAGAGCATGACCAGTAGTGACAATATGAAGCTGTGGAGATACGCTGCAGACAACGAAGACTTTTTGTCATCTGGGACAGATGACGCGCAGGATGGCCGAGTGTAAACGTAATAGCAATCAGTCATGTTAGCGTGGCAACACTGTAGAAGCGGTTCTGGGCATTTGGTCGTGCCTTTGATCAGACACAGTTGATTTTCCGACGTTGCGGTGCTAAGGTCGTGTGTGCTATCTTTTCCTCAGTAGATGTGAATTCAATTACTTTTTAATTTATAATTCATTTAAATAACTCATCATTCAAATAAACCTGAACTTTAATTTGTTGGACTTAAATAAAACAAGTCATTTTTCAGTTCTTACATATATATATATATGTATATATATATATATATATATATATATATATATATATATATATATATATATATATACATATATATATATATATATATATATATATATATATATATATATATATATATATATATATATATATATATATTGTTACATGTACATGCTCTGCGAGCTATTGTCACAATTGTTTTCACAACCATTAAGAAGATCATGATCAATAAAACGAACGTCCTCGAAAACCCACCAAGCATGATCAACATCTGAAAGTGACGTCACTGCTCCATTCATTAAGCTGCTCGAATGTTCCAGGTAGTTCCCCAATGTACGAAAAATGGATTGAATGACTAGAGACCCTATATATAGGCGAGCTGAATGAATGGGGGGATTATTACAACCGCGATATAGTAAAACTGCGATAGTGAGACGTGGGAATTAAAAAACGATATTGAAGTGATAGACAGTTGAAGTAAAAATTGATGGACGACTTGTAAAATTATAAATTGTGCATTTTTAGTAAATGAACTCTTTTAACTTAATTGAAAAGACAGCATTAAATAAAGAATCCCGTTTCTCGCGATTTACCTGGAGTACATTCAAGCAATTTATTCAGCTTCATTGCTTTGGCACTACGAGGGATCAAGTTCGGGGAGAGGTAATACTTCCAAATATACGAGAGCAGATTTAGAAACCACTATTCACGAATCGCTGGACCGAGTAGGATTCCTAGCCACCGTAGTATACTCAACTAGTACCCGCACCTTTCATTTACCCTGTGTTGCACACTTTTTGAATTTTCCCAGGGGCATGTCAGCTGATCCGGCGCATGACAGCTGATCCTATGTTTGGTGCGCTCAAAAAACAAAGCAAAATGCAAATAAAATTTCCGATGCACGTTTTCTTTTACGCGTTTCAGAACATAGGAGTGCTGCCGGATCCTAATAAAAAACTAAAAGATTGCATGGAACGAAAGTTATTGATTTTTCGAGATATGGTAATCCTGAAATCTCTCATCGAAGCATATGTTTATATTCGCGCCAATCCTCGCATCAGCATTTACCTACCTACCTGCTACCGAAGATTTATGGCTCGCTGTTCGGCTTGTGTTCGGAATTTTCCGGAGAATTGATGGAGTGTGGTTACTAGTTGAGTATACTAGGCTAGCCACTTCTCCAGTTAATAGTAGGGCAAGCTTTCTAGCCACTTTGCCATCATTAGCACACTTAGCCTTAGAATTGATCCCCACCATACTTTCAGATAGGGTTGAATTGGAGAAATCAGACTTGTGCTTAACGAGTTTTTATTTACTTTGGTGCGTTTGTTAAACATAAGCTGTTACCTAGAAACTCAGATGCGTTATCTTATCTCGAATATGCAGTCATCTTCATCGCTACCAGTTCTTAATAAACAAAGTAGGTAAGCTTCCCTCAAGATAAATGCAAATGCTTACAAGCCATATTCATGTATTGCTCAGATCCCCAAAAAATGAACTTTGTCTTTATTAAGGTACATACTAACATATATTTAATTTTTTTTTATTGAAAAGCGTCGGGCCTTGCTTTTTTGAGTGAGCAAAACCCACACACAAAAAAGTAAGGCCCGACGGCTTTCCAAGAAAAAAGAGAATTGTCCTGCGGATATCAAATAAACAAAATAATTAACTAATGTACTCGTATATGTTTATATCCATCTGCATCCTAGTCGCGTGTGTAATTATTATTAAATGGCCAAACCTCGAAACTAATTGAGGGGTTTTGTTGGTGGTTGGTTCAATGCTTTATCGAATTCTGTAAGTTCAGACGATGAAATATGCAATTATTCATCAAGCCCAAAAGACAACAACACCCACTAAAGCAGATCACAGACCACAATTCAATTTCAGCTTGTCCACGTGATGTTTATCCTGACATGTGGCTAACAATAAACCGAGTAAATGCAACAGACCGTAATAATGATGTCTATCAAATGAAATTAGTTTCACAGACGAACAGTATTATTGAAGGAAAGATTAATGCATGGATAGATTTTAATGATGAACAATGCTAGACTATTCTAAGTAAGCAGCAGTAAGATAGTGAAAGTCAATCAATACAGCGTTTCGGTTTAGATTGAAATTCTGTAAATATTATTATACGAGTATACGAGGTGTGTTCGAAAAATATCGCGAATTTTGTTTTTTTTTCGAAAATTATTTATTTATTCATGAATATCTATTTTGTCCCCTTCAAAGTAATCCCCATGAAATATTATACGTTTGTGCCAACGGGTTTTCCAATCTTCGAAGCACTTCAAAAAATCTATTTTTTAAATCTTGTTCAGCTCCTCCTTCGATGCCGTCTTTATCTCGTCAAGCGTAGCGTAACGTCGTCCTTTCATGGGCCTCTTCAGTTTAGGAAACAAGAAAAAGTCACAGGGGGCCAGATCTGGGGAATACGGTGGCTGCGGCATCATTAGTGTGTTGATTTGGTCAAAAAGTCGCGCACAAGCAACGATGTGTGAGCAGGGGCGTTATCGTGGTGCAAAAGCCAATTTTTGTTCTCCCGCAAATCCGGGCGTTTCTGGCGGATTGCTTCGCGCAAATTGCGCATAACTTGCAGGTAATATTCCCTATTGACCGTTCTTCCCTGTGGCAAGAACTCATGATGCACCACGCCCCTGCAATCGAAGAAAACTGTCAGCAAAACTTTCACATTCGACCCAACTTGGCGCGCTTTTTTCGGTCTTGGTTCATGCGGCAGCTTCCATTGAGCTGATTGAGCTTTGGTTTCCACGTCATAACCATAAACCCACGATTCGTCACCAGTTATGACCCTCTGGAGCAAATTTGGTTCGTCGCGGACAGAGTTTAACATCTCATTAGCAATGTTCATGCGTTGCTGTTTTTGGTCGCAATTAAGCAATTTTGGTACGAATTTCGCGGCGACCCGTCTCATGCCCAAATCATTCATAAAAATCGAATGGCACGAGCCAATCGATATGTTTAGGTCCTCAGCAACTTCTCTAACGGTGATTCGACGATTGGCCAATACCATTTTCTCCACTTCATTAATTTTTTCGTCTGTTGTTGAAGTGCTCGGGCGTCCGGCATGCTCTTCGTCGTTCACATCTTCTCGGCCTTCTAAAAACATTTTGTACCACCGATAAACGTTGCTTCAGTCCAAGGTAGCTTCTCCGTATGCCACAGTCAACATTCGGAATGCATCCGCGCACTTAATTTCGTTTTTCACACAAAATTTGATACACGTTCTTTGATCCATTTTTTTGAATAAGTAAAAATCGAAGACGATTGAAAACACGTGCAAGTAAAGCAGCTATCACCAATCAAGTGAACATTCAAAATGGCCGAGCTTGTCGGCATAAGTGACAGACATGAGTACCAACATAACGCCACAAAAAAATCGAAATTCGAATATACGTAACCCGCGAAAATTCAAAATTCGTGATACTTTTTGAACACACCTCGTATACTTTTAGTACAGTGGAAAGATTGAAATCTATACACTGAGGATAAACCATGAATTCAAGATTTATGCTTCTTGTACAAACAACTTTCTGTGCAGAATTGCCAAGTACCTACTACCCGTGAATACATTAATTTTCATTGAAGCGACGAAAAGTTCTCAAGAAAATTTAAAAGAATTATAAAACACGAAATATTGCCTCTTGCAACTTTTTTTAACCTTAATCTTGTATTCCTTGAAGTCCTTTAAGTCAAGTTTGAGAAATAAATTCAATTTTGCTTGAAATTTAAATCCATTAGCTATGTTGCATGTATTCACTTTAAAAGTATCATCCTTTTCTCAAACGAAACGACGACCCTACTTAATTGCCTTCATCAATTAAATTGTGCGACTCTGGGGTAAAAGCCTAAAGTGTAATTAAAATTTTAAAGGTAGCCAATTCAACCTAACTTTTTACATCATTTTAGACGATTTCAAAGATATAACATTAAATCGTTGCTTTTTTAGGGTTTTGTAAAATAATTTTACAAAACCCTTCTAAAATCGCGTCCTGTCTGTCCGTCTGTCCGTCTGTCTGTCTGTCCGTCCGTCCATCCGTCCGTGTGTCACAGCAGTTTTTCTCGGAAACTACTTAAGCTAGAAGCATCAAATTTTGTATGTAGGTGTAAAGTGGTGATCTCTTCAAAGTTCAACTACTAAAAGGGGAGTGACCCCCCGAAAAAAAAAATTCATTGAAGGTAGCCGATATGGGTATCAAATGAAAGGTCTTGATGAGAACTTTTCAAAACAGGTCTTAGTTTGGCAAAGTTTGCTTCGAGGGGCGCACAGGGAGGGGAAATACACGAAAAATTTGTGTCCCCCCCCCTCGCGATTGGACACCTGTGATCCGAAAAATCTGAAAAAAATCAGGAATGTAGGCCTTGATGAGTACAACAACAACAAATACGTGAGAAGTCGCAATTCACTCAACTTTGTTAGTAATAGTATGATTTATCGATTTTATGTTTTCTTGAATAAAATCTTAACGGTACCCTTAAATTCAATGAAATTCAGTACACAGATGTTTATTCATAGGATTGATCTATCCTTTCATAAAGATTGCATCATGTTTAGCGAAGTTATAGCGGTTTGAATTTTCCTGTATTACTATGGAACAATATGCGCTGCATGTATTACTATGGCTATGGAACAACATGCGCTTTTTACCGACTCAGACACTACAGTTGGGCTAGGATTTGCATGAAAATTTCAGGAATGATAGGTGTCATGAATAGCTTTGAGAATCGGTTCAGCTAGTGGTATCAGTAATCGTAAAACAAAATAGTGGCTATTTTAAATGCGAAGATTGAATAATTTTGAGTAATTTTTCTCAACTTCAACGTTTAAGGTGCATGCTTTGAACACTTGATTCAATTTAATGAATGACTGAAGCTGAGTACCTACAATTAATACTCATAAGTGAAACAAGTCAAGGAGGCGGGAGGGAGCTTCTAACAAAAGGGCTTTGTAACAACTCTAGGATTCGAAAAAATTGGCTATTAATCGATGATAACAGTACAGGAAAGTGGCCCCTGAAAAAAAATTCATCAAACGTAGCCGATGTGAGTATGAAATGAAAGTTTTCATGGGAGCTTTTCAAAACAGTTCTTAAACTGTCAGTTTTTGCTTCAGTAGGGGCACAGGGGGGAAATACATGAAAAATGTGTTTCCTCCCTCGCGAATGGACATCTGAAATAATTATCAAGGGAGATAATTATGAGTATAACTATAACAAAAACCTAAGAAGTCTAAATTCTTTCAACTTTGTTAATAATAGTATGATCTTCGAATTTCATAGTTTCTCCAATAAAATCGTCATTGACATGCTTCTTGACTTTATTCAATCTGGTGACTGCATTTTGAAAATTGAATACAAAACCCTTCTGATATGAGCGTAGGTCTGTTTACCCAACTTGTTTCATCCTCTTTTCCGTGGGGTTGAAACACACAATTTAAGACTCTTTATTATTCACAAGACCAAAAATACAATAAAATTCACAACATTGCTACGGCAGCGGAAAATTTCTTTCCTTTCGTGTAACTTTCATTCACGAATTATAACTCAGGACAACCAGCATACGCGTAAAGATGTTCTGCCACCATTAAAGCATTGTTATATCGTATTGTTGTTTTGCGACTGAAAATCCCTGGCAGAATTTATGGTTATGATTTTATAATATACGAGCGAATGTTGCGCTGAACCCCTTGTCATCTATGTATATTGAAACAGCTTTTAAGCCTCAGAACATGCAACAGAGAAAAAATTAAAGTCCTGTTGTATTGAACAATAAAGCTGTCGCCTTTCATAAACGATTGTATTCAAGTGTACATTGTAGTATTTTGTAATCATTTTGTAAAGGACGATCGAGACTAGTTGTTCAATTAAGCTTTTTTGAACTTTAAATTTCGACATTGAGGTAAGTGGGAGATGTACCATAATAATTGCAAGTTGAAAGTTTGGGTTTCAAAATAATTTCCAACGGTTCTTAAGGGGGTGGGGGTGATCGATTCAAAATGGAAATGAAAGTTCTTTATGAGGGGTTTTTTTTTAATACCTCCGTTTCCTACCACTCTCTCCATACCTTTTTCATTGTCGCACAACGCTCCTGCGATCCGCACTTCACACGTCGTCGATTCCTACGCTTGCCTCTCAGGTAATGTTAAAACATCGGTATAAGGGTCACACAAAATACAATGAAGTACTCCTTTCGTGCTAGTCTAGTTCAATCCGTGAATAATTCTCAGAGATAAAACAAATATTATCACACTCTGAGTTTATAAGAACTAACTTTCTTTCTGTATCTCGCCGATAGGGTCTAAATGCCGTAAGATACTGCATTGTCAATCCTCAGGATTTATCATTAATTTGAGTTTCTTAGATTTTCCCTAAGTCTTTTCTTAAAAACCAACAATGAGTTTACTTTTTATCACTGTTTCTGGAAGATTGTTATATACATAGTCCTGCCATAAGTTCTGTCCCATAATTTCTCACATTGGCAACACCTTTATTTTATGAGTGACATTTCAATATCGGCCAGTTTTATAAACGTCATAATGTTGTTGACAGTTGATGGTCATTTAAAGTTGGTTCGTTAACGTGTGAAGATGGAATGGGATGTAAATGAAAACGGAATTGCAGTGATTGCACTACATAAGTGTGGAATATCCGCGAGTGAAATTTTCAAGTTGTTGTGCCCGTTAAAAATAACGCAAAGATTTGTGTATCGTGCGATCCAGAGATATAATGAGATCCAGACTATTGAAGATCGACCTCGTTCTGCTGCCACCAAAGTGGTCGAGAGTCGAATTCGTCGAAATCCGCTTCGTAAACAACGAATCATGACTCGAGAGATGAACATCTCCACCCGAAGAATGTCTCGCATCATAAAATCGGACCTCGGGATGAGTGCCTTTCGACGATCAACGGGACATTTGCTGACTGAGCAGTTGAAGCAAATTAGGAGCACCAGATCGAAAGAGTTCCTTCGGCGGTACGGCATCAACAAACATCGAGAAATTTTACTTACCGATGAAAAAATTTTTACGGTGGAGGAACATTTCAACCGCCAAAATGATAAGGTGTATGCCCACAGCTCCAGAGAAGCCCGAGAAGTTGCCACTAGGGTACAGCGAAGACATCATCCAGCATCAGTCATGGTATGGTGGGGTGTCAGCTACGAAGGGGTCACCGAGCTTCATTTTTGCAAAAAAGGCGTAAAAACTGCAGCGAAAAATTATCAAACGGACATCCTGGAGGGATGTGTGAAGCCGCTGAACTCTACTCTATTCAACAACTGACATTGGGTTTTCCAGCAAGATTCTGCGCCAGCCCACAAAGCTCGAACCACACAAGCGTGGTTGGAAACCAATATTCCAGAGTTTATAAGGGCTACGGAATGGCCTTCTGGGAGCCCAGATTTGAATCCCCGGGACTACAAACTGTAGGCGGAGTTAGAGTCCATGGTGTGCACGAGACGACACCCAAATATCGAGAGCCTTAAGCGATCTTTGACAGAAGCAGTAGCTAATTTTCCGCTAGAAACAGTGCGTACTGCTATCGATGACTGGCCCAACAGATTAAAGAGCTGTGTAAAGGCTAAAGGTGGCCACTTTGAATAATTTGTTGCTTATTTTACTTCCATTAGTATGCCAAAATAAATTTTCTTTTGTCAAAAACTCTTTTTCATTTATACAAAAATTGCCCATATACGTGTGACAGAACTTATGGCACGACTAAGTATACGCAGAGCACCATTCTTTGCACCGTTCTTTAGTCGATCAGTTCTGACGTAACGTATTACAAAATTGTTCGCATTCCTTGCATTATATGGATATATACATTATTATTATACAAGTACAGGCGTACCTCGATATAAGTCGTTTCGCACAAAGTCGTTTCACACATGAAACGCCAAATAATTCCTACCCCGATTCGATTAACGACAACTTTGCTTCACATTTGCGTCACTTTCCGAAACTTAAAAATTCGTAATTACCAAGAAAAGTACATAATTACGGAAGGTATAAGTTCATTCGAAATTAGAAAATTTTGAAATGTTCAACTTTTTTTTAAAGCAGTGTACTTATGACCTTAAATATGCTTCAAAGAATTATAAAACGTCCCCATTGCACAAAAATTTTGTATGTATGTATTCGTCTTTTTCTAATTTGCTGAGGATGAAGAGTGTGCAGATTTATTAAAGAGGGAAATCTCCGAATATACACAAGTCAGAGTATTCTACATTTGCGAAAGGTTTCAGATTTCGTTTTTTTTCTGTCTCGGGTTCGATTGCGTGAAACACATCGCGTGTGGTTTGGTAATTTGTGACTTATGATGGGTGGAAAACGCAGTGCAGAAAATTTTACTGCGATCAGCTCGAAGAAAGCTAGAAACACAGTGACCTTAGAAAGAAAGATACGTCCGTTGGACAAGCATGAAATTTAAATCGTACAACTGACCATACTACGAGTATAATAAAAAATGCCGGAAAAATTCGAGCAAGAATACAAGCTGGTTCATCTTAAGCATGCTCTGTAATTACGAAATCGCGAAGTATTAATATGGAAACTGCTGGATATTATTATATTATTTTATTGTACTATAATATTAGATATTATTGTAACATGTATTACTATTGTGAATTATCTTTAATATTTGACATAATGACATTTGTAATGTCAATTGTAATAAATGTATGCTCGACCTCTTCCGCTTGCGACCACCAAGGAGTAAAGACGTCTTTTCATCCCCTCCGATATATTACAAATTGGCGATGAGGATCTCAAGGTTAACGGGTTGTGTTATATTATAACATTTAACAATGCCGAACGACGATTTAAATATCAACCAGGTAATTAGTCCAGTGGTCAGGGCATAGAATATGCCGGAATTTTCCGTTCATGAAAATTTTCAATTGTGGAACGAACGACTCGAGATGCACTTCATCGAAGTCGGCTGCACCACATCAGAGGGGAAAGTTTCAACATTGTTGAAAATGATTCGACCGGAATCATACAGCATTATACATTGTATATGCAGCCCAATTTTACCAAGCGCGAAAACGTATAAAGAACTGGTGGACATATTAAAAAGGCATTTTATGCCACCAGTAATCGTATTTCGGGAACGAAAGAATTTTCACTCTGCGAAAAAGTTGGACAGTGAAATGGTGACCGCGTGGTTTGCTCGAGTTAAGAAACTGTCTATGAACTGCAAATTCGGAAGCGGAATGGAGCAGAAAGTTCTAGATAAGTTCATCACAGAACTACCAATGAAAATTTTTGAGAAATTATGCGAGGAAGATGAAACTCTGTCCCTCAGCAGTGCGCTAAAGAAAGCGTTAATATACGAGACGAAATATGCCGAAAAGTGTCAACAAGTGAATTTTGTTCAAAAGTTCAGAAATAAGCGGAAAAAGACGAACAACGAGGGAAACAATAGTTCAACGAACAATTCTCAACCTAAGAAAGTGTGTCGACATTGTGGTTGGAAGAACCACTTTTCAGATAAATGCAAGTTCCGCACAGCGAAGTGTCATTCATGTGGAAAGCAGGGGCATTTAGCGAGCATATGCCGAAACAAGGGAAGTCGTAGAGAAGATAATGAAGTTAAATAGTTAAATAAATAAGTTAAATACATTCAGAATGATGATGGTGCTAATAATAATTTTTCCATTTACAGTGTAATTGAAGATGTTAGTTCGGACTTCTCGGTTTTTGCCATCGACGGTCGAAGTAGTGCATTGAATTGTTACGAGCTATCGGTGGAAATCGAAGGCCAATCAATGTTGGCAATGTGTGATACAGGAGCGTCATGTTCGCTGATGTCTATCAATGAATTTGATCGCAATTATGACAGACGGATTCTTCGATCATGCACATCATCATTCACCGGCTATGGAGGCGAGACTTTGAAATTGTATGGACAATTCGAGGCAACTGTAAACTTCAAAGACCAGAAAATAAGAGGTAATAATCTTAACTGTAATAAACATACCAACATTATTGGGTCGGGATTTTTTGCGCGGACTTAATTTTGAGTTAGTCCAAAAATCTACAGTTAACTTGGTTATGAACGAAACTTCTCAAATCTCGGATGATTATAGTGAAATTAGTGAGTCGCTTGAAAGTGAGTTTTCGGATGTTTTTAAGAGTGGTTTAGGTAAATACAAGTTAGCCGAAATCAATTTAGCAATCATGCCTGATTGTCAACCTATATTTTGTAAGCCGCGCCCTATTCCTTTTGCGTGGAAAGAGGAAATTGAAAACCAATTGGACCAGTTAGTGAGTTCCGGGATGCTTGTTCCAACTAATGATTCTGAATGGGGCACACCTCTTGTTCCAATCTTGAAGCCAAACGGCAAGCTTCGAATTTGTGGTGATTATAAGACAACCATAAATAAATTTGTTCAGGACTTTAAATATCCTCTGCCATGTATTGAACAAATATTTGCTTCAACGCAAGGTGGCGAGCTCTTTACAAAGCTTGATATGTCCAACGCTTATAATCAGCTTGTTTTGAACAAACAATCTCAGAAAATTTGTACCTGGAGCACTCACAAAGGAATTTTTTCAATGACTAGGTTACCTTTTGGAGTCAAAACAGTGGCTGCAATATTTCAAAAGACGATTGAAGGTCTTTTATCACAATTTGAAAATGTATTTTGCTACCAGGATGATATTGTCATCACTGGATCAAACTTGTCAGTCCATCTCAAAACATTAAGAGATGTACTGCAACGTCTCAGAGAAGCTAAATTGAGGTTAAATTCTAATAAGTGCGAATTTTTTAAAAAGAAAATTTCGTACTTAGGTTTTGATATTGACGCAACAGGTCTTTCTATAACGCATAAAAGTTGTTTTGAATGCACCCAAACCATCCAATGTTTCCGAATTGAGAGTTTTTATTGGTCTGGTTAACCACCATTCAAATTTTATTCAGAATTTTGCTGATAAAATGACTCCTTTGTACGACATATTAAGAAAATGTGTTGAGTTTAACTGGACAAACCAGCGTCAGAAAGCTTACGAACAAATGAAGATGAAAACTCGTTCGAGTAAAACGCTTGTTCACTTTTATCCTAAACTACCGACAGTTTTGTCGACTGATGCATCTAATTTTGCGATCGCTGGAGTTTTATTGCATGTGTTTGATGACGGAAGTGAAAAGCCCGTTGCCTTTGTATCAAGAGCGTTAAACAGCGCTGAAAAAAGATACAGTACAATTGAAAAAGAGGCACTCGCAATAATATTTAGCGTAACGAAGCTGAAACAATATTTACTGCGCATGAATTTCGTATTAAAAACCGATCACAGACCACTTTTGGCTATTTTCAGTCAACATAAGGGCATTCCCGTAATGGCTGCATCACGAATGCAACGATGGGCCTTTACACTTTCGGGATTCGATTACAATATAAAATATGTAAAGGGCTGCTCAAATAAGGCGGACAGTTTGTCTAGGATGCCTCAATCAGAAATTACTGAAGAAAAACCAGAACCAAATTACATAGATTATGCAGGGTTTATTAATCCATTAAATTTAAATTATAAAACCATAGGAATTGAAACAAAAAGGGATAGAATTCTGTCAAAGGTATTAAGTTGTATTCAAGATGAATCTTTGGAAAAATCGGACGGCAAAGATTTTGAGCCATTTAGAACCAGGCATTCAGAGCTAACAGTAGAGAGAGATTGCATTTTGTGGGGATATCGCACAGTGATTCTTACTAAATTAAGGAGTGGTGTCTTAGATTTACTACAACAGTCACACTTCGGTATAGTAAAAACTAAATCTTTGGCGCGCTCATACATTTGGTGGCCAAAAATGGATCACGAAATTGAAAATTTGGTAATAAATTGTAGTCCATGTCAAAAATATGAGGCTAGCCCAGAAAAGGCAACGTTTATTCCGTGGGCGTCAACATTCTCTCCATGGCAAAGAATTTATGTTGACTTTGCCGGTCCAATCAAAGGTTATTATATTTTATTAATAGTGGACTGTTTTTCGATATGGCCAGAAGCACTCACAACCAAAGAAATTACGTCTTCATTCACTATAGATAAGCCTAGGGAAGTTTTTTGTCGCTTTGGCTTAGTAGAATCCTTGGTAACCGATAACGGTAAACAATTCACATCACAAGACTTCAAAAACTTTGATGATATGAACGGGATAAGGCATGTTTTCATAGCTCCTGTCATCCTGCAACAAATGGTCAGGCTGAAAACTTTGTTAAAACTTTGAAGGAATCTTTACAACATGATCAATCCGATTTTCAAGTGACTTTAAACCGATTTTTATTTGATTATCGCATCATGAAGCACTGTACAATAGGGGAGTCTCCTGCAAAACTACTTTTTAATAGAGAACTCAGGTCTCGGTTTAGTTTGCTAAAACCGCCACTATTAAAGCAAAACATTCAAAAAGCTCAACATGTTGCAATTAAAAATTTTCGAGGCAATCGAAATGTACAATTTTCAGTTGGACAAAAGTCCATATTCGAAATTATAACGACCCCAATAAACCGAGTTGGTCGTCTGCTGTTGTCAAAAATAATAATAATCGTCCTGTAAAAAGACATATAAATCAAATTCGACCAGCCAATGAAAACGATGTGCCGATCGAGGAAACCAATGATTCTTCAAATAATCCTTCAAATTCACCCAACATTTCCGAGATTTCCTACGATGGCGAAGAACAGCAGGTTGATCACTCGATGGCAACCGCAGATGCCGAAATGGACGTAAGAGAGGAAAATGATAGAGCCCGTAGAGTAGCATTATTAGAAGCCATAGAGAAAATGAAAGGTCAAAAATAAAATACTAGTTATGATTTTTGAATAAATGAAATAGATCTAAACTTTTATTATTGAAATGAAACATGTAATTAGAATTGAAATCAGTTAAAGTAATTATGGTAAAATGTATGCATGGAGATTAATTTACACTTTGAAATTTATTTTGTAAACTTTGTATATTTCCTCATCACTCTGAAAATAGTGTATGGATTGATGTAGACAATTTAAGGAAGAGGTTGTTTGATATTATTATATTATTTTATTGTACTATAATATTGGATATTATTGTAACATGTATTACTATTGTGAATTATCTATAATATTTGACATAATGACATTTGTAATGTCAATTGTAATAAATGGGTGCTCGGCCTCTTCCGCTTGCGACCACCAAGGAGTAAAGACGTCTTTTCATCCCCTCCGATATATTACAAAAACAATGGAAAAATTGTTCAGTATTTGGATCGAAGATCTCAATTAAAAAAACCTGCATCTCAGTACACTGATAATTCAAGAAAAAGCATCCGTGAAGGAGCGAAATGGCGGTGGAACAGAATCATTCCAAGCAAGTTCTGGTTGGTTTCACAGATTTAAAAAGCGGAGCAATCTACATTACTTGAAACTATCGGGAGAATTAGCAAGTGCGGATACAGATGCAGGCGCTAACTTTTTATCTACATTTGTGGGTGTCATTTCAGAGGGAGGATATGCTCCACAACAGGTAAGCGTTTCCAGTTACATTTGGATGTATGGGCAGTGCAAAACTCTCTATGTTACTATATGTTTTTGACATGGACGAAACGGGCCTTTTTGGAAGAGGATGCCCTCCAGGACATTTATATCTGTAGAAGAAACTACCGCATCCGGTTTCAAAACTTCAAAGGTTGGACTAACATTCCTTCTTGGAGCAAATGCTTCTGGAGACTTTAAATTGAAGCCTTTGCTTATTTTTTCTTCGGAAAATCCAAGAGCGATGAAGAACATTTGGAAGGAAAGATTACCCGTAATTTGGCGCTCGAATAAGAAGTCTTGGATGACTTCTGTAATTTTTAATGATTGGTTCCAAACATACTTTTGCCCGGCAGTAAAAGATTATTGCCTTAAAAATAACTTGTCCAACAAGGCAATACTAATTGTTGACAATGCACCGTCGCATCCGGTCAACTTGGACGAGTTCGACGAGAATATCAAAGTGATATTTTTTCTCCCAACACCACGTCCTTGCTCCAACCTATGGATCAGGGGGTGTTGGCTTCTTTTAAGGCTTACTACTTACGCAGGAAATTCAAGCAACTAATTGCTGAAATTGATCCAGGGGACCAGGATAGTGACAAATCAACTATTCGAAGTTTTTGGCGCAATTTCAACGTTCTGAAAGCAGTTGAAAATATAAATGAGTCTTGGAAAGAAGTAAAATATTCCAATTTGAATACTGCGTGGAAAAACCTTTCGCCTGAATGCGTTAATAGCCAAATAAATCTGACAAATTCGCCTGACACCGTTCAATCGGATATTTTAAGTTTGGCTCATCAGATTGGTTTTAACGATGTAGAGGATAATAATTTGGCAGAATTATTACAAACGCACAATGATGAAATTTCAGCAGAGGAATTAATTCAACTTCTAGAAAATCATAACGATATTGAAACTGAAGTCGGTGAAAGAAGGGAAAACCTTAGCTGCAGCCCTTCTTTAACTATTCAAAAATCATCGGAAGGTTTGGAGTGCTTAAAGAAAGCCGAACAAATTTTTAGTTTAGACACGGATAGGGAAAGACATGAAAAATTTATGCGACTCATCGATGATGCATCTTTTCCGTACAAGGAGCTATACACTGAAAAAAGGAATGCCACAATGCAGCGTACCATAGACTCATATTTTTCAAATTCATAAGCAACAACCTCATCAATGCATGTTTCAATTGAAAATTTTTTCTCCGATTAACATCATTCTTAAAATATACAAAAGTATCATTCTTCATGTTTTTTTCCGTTTATTTACTTTAATAATAAATAATATTATAATATGAATTTTGTGCCTTAATTTTATCTAATTCGTTTACATATGCATTTTGCTTTGACCCGGTTTAAGTCGTTTCAACTTAAGTCGCCTTTCCCTGGAACGTATCCCTGTCGTAAATCGGAGTACGCCTGTATTATGTTATAATATATATATATATATATATATATATATATATATATATATATATATATATATATATATATATATAATATATATGCATATATATATATATATATATATATATATATATATATATATATATATATATAATATATATGCATATATATATATATATATATATATATATATATATATATATATATATATATATATATACAAGTATAAAATAATAATTATTATTTTATACTTGTATATATATATATATATATATATATATATATATATATATATATATATATATATATATATATACATATATATATATATATATATATATATATATATATATATATGTGTATATATATAGATACATATATATGTATATATATATATATATATATATATATATATATATATATATATATATATATATATATGTATATATAGGGTGCGTCCGGTGTTTGAGGACAACTTGAGAGTAAAATTAATTAGCTTGTATTTTTAACAAAATTTAATGAAATTTCAGGAATTTTTTATGCAACGTTAAATTAATATAGCAATAATATAGCAATAACCTCTTCGATCCGGGTCCGGAAACGATTATATGCCCGAATCAAATGCTCCTTGTTCATGTTGACCATAATGGCATTAATAGCAGTCTTCAGCGAAGAAGTGGTATTATGAGGACGCTTATTGGTCTCAAAATCAACTACGCCCCATACTTAATAATCCAAACGAATAAGGTCTCGGGAGCGAGGTGGTCATATGTTCAGTGTTATTTGGTCATGAACATTTTCGGCCATCCAATTTTGTGTCGCCATCGCTTTATGTGAAGGAGCAGAGTCTTGTTGAAAAATGTATGGTCCGCCTCCGCTTACATTGTCTATTCAGGGTTTCACTACCGTCTCCAAATCCTCAATGTATGCAGCAGAGTTCACTCGAAGTCCTTGAGTAAAAAAGTGTGGTGGCATAACATGTCTTTCGCTGCTGACAACACCTAAAACCATAACAGTGGCTTGAAATTTGGTGTGCATAACAACAAGAACCTCCTTAGGGTTTGAACATAGCCATTTATCATTTCTACGATTGGTCTTTTGATCTTGATCAAAATTTTTTTTCGTCGGAAAAAAGCCATAACATTTTGGGCGCCTCAGGGTGTTTGATTTTGTTTAAAAGACGTTTTGATCGGAGAACTCTCTGTTTCCGTGTTCGTTCCGACATGAACTGTCCTCTTCGTATCACGTAAGACCTATACCGAAGATCGCCGTGGACAACTCTACGAATAAGGCGCTCAGAAACATGAAGCTCACTCGCAAGGACCCTCATTGATTTTGAAGAGTCCTCGTCTATGATCGCTTGCACTAGTACGCATCTGTATATATATTGAAGATAAAGTTAGCTTTCTCCATAGTAATACACTAGTCTTTTGCTTTTGACGATTGAATCAAACATGACCACTATAGTAGACCGAGATATTCAATTTCTAGCACTCTGTAATTTTCCGTCGCTAATTTTTAAGGTCAGCTTCTATGTCTTCCTTATTATTCTGTGTAAAAATAATGTATTTTTCAATACTAGCGTGTTTTCGAAAAGCCATGAAAGATATTTTTCTAGGTCCTCGTTGACGATATTTTTATGGTAGCTTTATCCTGCCCCGAATAAAGAAGTACAGTATCATGAGCATATAATGTGAGGTGGTCTTTCAGTCTACATATATTCAAATTATTAGTATATAGGAAAGGCAAGGCTGGACCAAGTATCATGCTTTGGGGAATACCCGGTTTCATTGGTGCTAGATTGCTCAAGACATTATTAACTGATGTTCTTTGGAATCTTCCTCCCAAATAACTTTTAAAAAGTTGTTTCGGTTTGCCTTGAATGCTATCTGATTCAAGTTTTCGAAGCAACAGGTCATGATTAACCGTATCAAAAGCCTTCTTCAGTGCCACAAAAATTACAGTAACATAAACTCCTTTATCAAGACTTTTATTGATATATTATAACGTGAGACAAAAAGTAACGCATTGAAAGTGCTCTTCTTCTTCTGCATCGGATTCATGATAGAATTGTCCACTAAGAAAAATTATTTACACGTTTTTTCGAATATTTTACTAAAGGATGTTAAAAGTGCAACCTGGTGGTAATAATTTGGGTCCAGATGATTTCCTCCTTTAAATATTGGAATTGCCAGCTTCTCTTCGTCTGGAAATGTTCCATTTCTAATATGCTCGCTTATAAAATTTTCCGATAGTGCAGCTATCTCCTCTTTGACCAGAATAATTTCATGTGTTGTGATGTTGTCAATGCCTGGTACTGCATTTTTTTTTTGTCTAATCTTGGATTGTGTTTAATAAAATAGATCTTTAGGCAATGCAGTATCAAGAAGGGCGAGACGAAGGAAAATTTTCGTGAAACTTTTGTTTTTCCCTGTATCTGGAAATCTGTGATTGGAAAAATCTTTAAAAAATCATCTCTATGAGTATAACAACGAAAATACCCGAGAAGTAGGAATTCACTCAACTTATTTAAAAACTGTAGAACTTATAAATTTCACATCTTTTTCAATGAACTCAGGTAGATAACTGAAAGCTCAAATACCGTGGGAGACCATAAGTGTTAATTAAGTGGGGTCGAAAGCCTTTCTAGGTGGAGCTTTCCGGCTTTTGATAGCCGAATGAAGACGGGTCTTGGCGCCACTTATTCACCCGTTTTCTTGCCACTGCCTCGTAGCCTGTCAAATGGGACTGCGGACCCCTCAAATGACTGAGCCCAAGACAAAGTAAGAATCCTGAAAGACCTGTCAAAAACAGCGAAAACGCCGCAACCATCCTATTTCTCCAACACCACTGCAACACTCTGAATCAATATCACTATAATCAACGAAAAAAAAACAAATTTATCCAGGAAGCTCTTTTCCACTTCAACCAATATAAGGATGTGAACTTTTAAACATTTTTTTGCACTAAAGATAGTCGAGTGGGGTATCAAATGAAATTTCTTGATGAGATCTCTTAATATCCTTTATTAAAATTAAAATGTGGTAATGTTTCGTGGATTAATACGAAAAAATGGTGTCCCTCCCCTCGCGAATGTATATCTGTAGACCAAAAAATCTGAAAAAAAATCATCGATGAACTCGTCTCTGACAAATAACCGAGAAGTTGAAATTTGCTAGACTTTGTTAGGAATAGCACGATCTATAAATTTATGTTTTCCTGTATAAATTCGTGACTGCCCCTTAAATTTGATGATATTTTCCATCTGGATGAAAGCTTATAAGGCTAATCAAAGGTAAACAGTTTCAGAAGAATCGAATAGTACTCGGCAAATTGGTTTTACAACAATAATACGTGGCTTTATGCGCTTCCAATCGACTGAGATCTACGGGCTTAGTGGTATTTGCATGAAAATTTCAGAAAAGATGTAGGTCATGTAGTTCTTTGAAAATTTGCTCAACGAGTACAAACAATCTGGGCTTCGCTTCCAAATAAGAATATTAAGTAAATTTAAGTTATTTTCCCCTTCAGCATGGATAGTACAGGCTATTGACTCTTGATAAAAACATACATTTTAAAGGTGGCAAAATAATGGCGGTGGATTCTCATGAGCACAATATAAAAAATACAAATACCTTCAAATTCACTCAACTTTGTTACTAGTAGATTTTGTAAATATAACATTTTTCCCAGTGGATTATATGGATACCCTTGAATTTGAGTAGTCGAAGGAAAGGTTATTATAGTCGGAAAGTTTCATTAAAGTTAAATCACATTCACGGAAGTAAAAGCATTTTAAAAGTCCCCAAGCACATCACAAAAAAAAAAGTACGGTTTTTATACTATTCGGGATTTCCATCAAACTAGACACTACACTTTTAATGAGACTTTCTAATTTCCAGATAAATGAATATTAAAAACACTTTTTGAAGATTTCATCCAGTTAGTGATACCGCAACAAAATGGCAGCAGGTTAAAATGGTGTAACATTGATTTTTATTTTAAAGTGAGCATTTAATTGTTGTAGATATCGTTGAAGTTTTTTTTGAGTTCATTCATTATGGATGTCTGCATATCGTAGGTTGAGGACAAAACCCTTGTGATATGTGCGTTGTTCTGTCTACCCAACTTGTTTATGTAAAAATTGTTTTCAAAGAGAACTCGACAAATCTGATTCTTTATAAATATCAGCACTATTTTCAAGGGAATCGCAATAAAAACGTCCCAGACGCTGGCGAGATTTCAACGAACGCAAGAGCTTCAAAGTTAAAGTTAAACATGAAGCTGAAATTATAACTTGATTCGGGTTCCGATTGGATGTTTGTCTCTGAGGTAAATTGGAGGTTATTAGGATCAACGACAATAGCCGTATGAGAGGAGCGAGCTATGAGCGCATCGGGAGATCCAGTGAAGATGCTGAGCAAGTTCAAGAGTTGAGATTGAGCAAGTGAAGGCACCGTCACTAAACGAGGAGGTGAAAGAGGAATTTTTATCTCGTTTCGAAAATGCATTGGGGCGATGCAATAAAATGTAGGCGTCACTCACGCTCAAGAAAGGTGTCAAACATATTTTTCGAAATAAGGGGCCAGTCCCATTTGTTGCTGCAGCGCCGATAGTCGACGAACTTAAGCAGTCGCAACTGCTGGGGGTGTTTAGCCCTGTTGATTACTCAGAGTATGCAGCACCAATCGTTGCTGTTAAAAAGAAGGATGGTAGGGTAAGAATTTGCGCCGATTACTTGACGGGTTTGAATGACTCGCTTGAACCGAACCACCACCCACTGCCAAAACCTGAAGATATCTTCTCGAAACTGTCTTAGTATCGAGTGTTCAATAAGATTGACCATTCGGATGAGTTTCTGCAGATGGAACTCAACGATCTAGCGAAGAAAATGATGACAATCAAAACACACACTGTGGCCTCTTCCGAGTAAATCACCTTCAACCTGGCATTAAAACCGCACCAGGCATTTTTCAGCAACTAGTCAACATAATGATGAGCGGCGCAAAAGATGCACTCCCCTTGATTGACGACTTTACCGTAGGTGGGGCGGTAATGAGGCCAAACATCGTCAAAATCTATTTGAAGTATTGAGACATATCCAAAGCTACGGGTTTCACCTCAAGATCGAGAAATGCTTATTTGGTCAAAAGAAATTGGGATTCCTGGGGTACGAAATCGACAAAAACGATTTTGGATAGAGCTCAGAGAAGGTCGATATTCTGAACAAAATGCCGGCATCGAAAGACGTTCAACAATTGCAAGCTTTTCTTGGGGCTATTACATGGTACGGTAAATTCATCCATCAGCTGAGGGAGCTTCATGGTTCGCTGGACAAGTTGCTCCATAAGGATTTCAAGTTCAAGTGGAAACAATTGGACCAAGAAATGTTCGAGAAGCTCAAGAATATACTTTTCTTGGATCTTGTATTAACCTACTGTGACCCAAAGAAGAAAATTATCGTGGCTGCAGACGCATTGATTTACGGTATGGGTGAGGTTCTTATAAATGAGATACGAGATAGGACTAAGAGACCGATAATGCATGGGGCGCAAAACTTCATAAGCGCCGAGAAGAGCTACCCACAAGTTCATCGAGTAGCCTTGGCGTTGACATTTGTATTATTCAAGTTTCATCGTTATATCTACGGTTGCAAGTTCGAGCTTCAGATCGATCATCAGCCATTGTTGGTGATTTTCGGGGCCATAAAATATATGCCCGTCTACACAGTCAGCCATCTACAAAGAAACGCACTAATGATGCATGCTTATAATTTCCGAATCCCGTACATTAATGCGGAGAGTTTTGCATATGCAGACTTCATCTCGCGACTAATAGCAAAACAAGAGAAGTTTCGCGAAGGTGTTGTTATCGGTAGGATGAAGAATTGCTCTACAGCTTGCTTTGCGATTATTCTGCGCATATCATTTGAAGCTCTCAAACAAGAAACCAGGAGATGCCAAACAATGAGAGAAGTTGCAGATTACATCGAAAATAGGTGGCCACGAACTTCAAAGCAGATCGATAATGCGCACGTTGCGAAATTTTTTCCTAGCGAGAATCACTCACTCGCATTCAAGGGTGCATCTTTTATTGTCATCGCATCGTTGTGCAAGCTTGTTATCATGGGGACAATATTGAAGGAGCTGCATCAAGGCCATCCAGGCGTCGCGCGGATGAAACAGTTGGCACAAAGTAAAAGTTCACTGGCCATCTATTGACGACAATATCGACAGGCTGGTCAAAAGGAGCAATTGCTGCGCAATAAATTCCAAATCGCTGACCAAGTATTCGCTTCAATCATGGCCCATACCGGACGGACCATGGTCTCGTATACATATCGATTTTGCGGGACCCTTAAATGGATTTTGGTGTTTAAGTATTATTGATGCATTCAACAACTGGCCAGCGGTATACAAAATGTAATCCACAGCGACATCAAAGACAATCAAACGATTGGCGGAAAACTTTTGGCGGTAAGGACCTTGCGATACACTGGTTTCTGACAACGGTAGCTGGTTTCAGAGTGGTGTCAGAGTTTCTGCTGAGAAAACGGTATGGATCACATCAGAACCGCATCTTTTAATCCCCAATTAAATGGTTAAGCTGAGAAATTTAGCCACTCGCTGGAAACTGGACGGGAATGCCAATCTTGCTATGCTATCATTATACATCATCGGCATTCCTTGGAATGAAATCACCATTCCAGGTCATGATCGGCCGTACTGTGAAGGCTAAGTTGGATTTATTGAAATCAGAGCATTACCGTTCTTGCAAGCGTAACAGAAATATGGAACACCAATTCAATCAGCACTACCGAGCCAAGTAGAGAGAATTTAATGTCGGCGAGGACATCTTTATTAAAACGTACACCCCCAACAAATGGAAATGGTCACCAGCAACTTTTGTGAAAAGGTGCGGTGCAGTCAATTACTTAGCGCTTACGGAGAGTCTGTCGGGTGATCGCAAAATCAATGTCCATGCAAACCAAATCAAAAAGCGGTTTACTTTCCTCAATAACGGAAGAAACATTTTACTTGATGGTCTTATATTCCTGTGCCGCAAGCTCTTAGAGAAGTGGTGACTAGGTACCAACCGAGTTCAGAACCTGAAGAGCCTGCCAACAAACAACCAGTAGACCAAGCAGCAGTGCAGAGAGACAAATATGCTGAAGATCTGCAATCGCGTCGAGCTCAATGAACCAATGAAGGAGTACTACCAGAACGCTTTAAGAATTATGACATGACGCGACCTGTACATCGGACCATATTATCCATCTTAACGGGAAGAGATGTTGGGGTAGCCAATCCGATCATGGAGAAGAGGACTTGTCACTTGCCATCGAAGAGTCGTAGGGTTAAGTTTAAGCTTGCGGAGCTTATGTTGTAATAGCAAAGGATAATAAACTATTCTATATATATTTTAACTAGCTTTGTTTCGTTGTTTGCTGAAGAGACAGGACTCCAACAGCAACCAAATGCTGACAGGTTAAAATGGTGTATTAATTATTTTTCTTTTAAAGAGAGTATGTATTTATTGCAGCTGCCGTTAAAGTTTTTCTTGAGTTTATCCATTACACAGCTTTACAAATTTCAGTAAATTTTTTTACCAAGGCAGGCAAACACGTTTTTTTGAGTAACTTTGCTCACTGAATTAGAATTTAATGCCCATTTCCCGCCATCAGGTCAGGCTTCTTAGATCTTTGATGTTGGTAATATGATCACGATCACGACAGTAGCTTACGTTTATTGTGTCACAAAGTGTTTTTGGTTGTTTATTGAAAAGCAATTGATCAAAATTATGCCGCGAAATAAGTGCAAAGTCAATCCACAGTATTTTTGCTATGTTTATGGGGGATACATTGTCTCAAAGAAGGGGAAAGTCATAACTGAATTGTTGAGAAACGCGTATTTGCACTACTTCGGATTTAGTATGAGCGGAACAGAAAAGCAATGGGTGCAAAACACAACGTGTGTCGCACAAAGCTTTACAAATGGCCTGTGGTTGATAACAGTTATATCCCATTTTCATCACCAACGCTTTAGAGAGGCCCAAACCACATCACAAAGATGATCCACTGTCAATCTCTGCCGGCTTGAGTACGCATACTGTAGAAAGGCAGAGCAGCTGGCATCGCGCTTGCAGCAATGGAAGTCCCTTGACAAAGAAATGAAATTGACCATCTACAGAGATAAGAATAACGCATTGACGGCATTCTTTACAAATACCAATGCAGTGTGTTATTGCAATGATCTCGTGGGGCTATTTAAAGCAATGAAAGAAGCATATGATGCTGATGAGTGGTGCCTCTTTATCAACGGCTCAAAATACAGCTTGAAAGCTGCTCTTTTGCAAAATGGAAAAAAAGAAACTATATATTCCACTTACTCATACCCTTGGAACAAAGGAAAACTACAAAACGATGACCGTAATTTTGAAAAACATCAAATATGAAGAACACAATTAGCAAATTTGTGGTGCTCAAGGATATTAAACCGCTAGAATCGATAGAAAAAAAATTGATATAATTAAATAACAATTGCGTTTCAGATTATTGGCTTGTTAACTGGTACGCAATCCATCTTAATGAAATTTTGTTGCTTTCTTTGTCTGTAGGACAGCCGTGTAACTGAGCATCATTATCGGAAAAAAGTTTGGCCAACTCGTCATCAGTATACTTCAGGGCAATAAAGTATCAGTACCATACCTCTGGTCAATTCAAATCGTTTTTTACTTCCGCCTTTGAACATTAAACTGGGACTTAACAAAAATTTTGTTAAGGCGCTCAAGCGAGACGAGCCGGCTTTCCAACATTTAACAAAGCTGTTTACCAAAATACCCTATGCGAAAATCAAAGAGGGAGTTTTTGTCGGGCCAGATACAAGAAAATTATTCGACGGCGAAAATTTCACTAGGTGTTTATCGGCTACAGGAACAGCAGCATGGGTTACATTCAAGAGCGTCATTTGTAACTTTCTCGGTAAGAAAATAAGTGACAACTACAGGCAAATCATCGGAGATCTTTTGAAGGATTATCATAAAATGGGCATTCAAATGTCGCTGAAAATGCACTTTCTTCCCTGACAACTTGGCTGATACCAGCGATGGGCGAGGAGAAAGGCTACACCAAGATCAACAAAGAATTGAGCAAAATGATCAAGGTTTTTGGGATGATGGTATTATCAGCGATTATTGTTGGTCTCTTATACGCAAAACAGACCAAAATAATTACAAACGTCGCAAGTCTTTCGCACTTCATTTCGAATCTCAGGTATTTTCTGAAGAAAATAGTATCGGAAATTACTAGGAATAGCTTTATAATTTATCTCAAAAACTTGCCCTAATCAGCTAAAACGGACTACTGATTCATGATCAGCATCTAAAATTACTTTAGAATCTTTTGTTACCTGCTTGGGCTCAAAACCTTATAAGCCTGTTTTATTGACGTCTGCATATCATAAGTTGAGTATGAAACCTTTCTGATATGAGCGTAGTTCAGTCTAACCCAATTTGTTTCTTTTACAAACTAATCCTAAAGATCTTGGTAGTGGGTGTGGTAATGTTGCTACCTCATCTTAGGATTGGATTGCAACGGGAGGATTCGTTTCCTGTGTATGTAGATTTACGGTAAAAGATGGGATTGTTTCCCAGTTGGTGGTTTCTAGCTGAAAATTAAACGAGATTGTCTTCATTGTGGCACAGTAACAATCCATTGGTCTCATTGAATCCTTAGAGCGCAATTAACAAATAGTATAATTGCAATGTATGTAAGTATTTTGTTTTTCCGTAAATTAATGAAATCGACGTTCATGTAGATCGTTGCATAATAAGCAAAATTAAGGAATTCGGAAACAACATCTGACACAATTAACTGTTCGACAATCAACAGGGCGAGTTAAGTGCCAATAAAAGCTTTACTTTATTTTGTTCCGTGTTTAGCCGGAAAAACTTAGAGTTTTTAAAAAACTTCCTGTAGCTTGAGCCAGAAGTTGGGTAGTGGCCTTTGCTTACCTTTTCTTTTTAAAGTTGTGTCCTGCAAGGAGGACTTTCTTTGACAACCAACGGGAAGATACAAAGCGGCACCAATTTGACTCTTTCCTCTCCCATAATTCCAGCGGCACTAAGCGAGAGTCTGTATGCAGCTGACCAGCGTTAAAAAGCTGTGGAACCTTGCCGAGGCCTTTCGGGAGTCCCTCATTGTGGAACTGCATCCCATATCCATCACGAAATGTTTTGCCTGGCTTTTCCGATCACTCAAAACTGCAATTCCACCACATCCTGTCAAGAAGCGATATTGGGGAGGACGACTAGTGATACCCCGTCATTGCATCGGCGAGCTAAGCAACTGGCAAGGCTAGCCTTGACTGCAGAGGAACGACAGAAGTTCCGGAGCCAGGCTACCAAGCGCAAGCTAAAGCTAAGACACCGGTATCAGGAGTGAATATAAAGGAATGTAACTCTAAAAATAAGGAAAACTAATAAACACATAGACTGTCATGTATAATCTAAAAAAGAAAATGTTTCACTGAAAGAGCATGAGATGAGGAAGATTTTCGAGTTTAACGCATACCCATTGGGAGGTAGGGCTATAAAACTATAGTCAGGTTTGGCGAACTGGAGTTTTCTTCCTCATTTGAGTCATAATTTAGTTTAAGTTTCATTAACTCGTAGGCAGAGTTGTTTGCTTCAGATCCAAGGTTCAGAAATGCTCCTTTGGTGACGTATTCCAGCGCAATATTAAAGAGCATTTTGAAGTTGTCCGTTTGTTCATCGTTTACCTTGACCTAAGACTCTGTGTTTAGCCTCGTGACCTTGTTGGCATGCCAAAGTCAAGCACTATTTTGTACAGCGCAGTTCTGTCGAAGTCTACAAAGAGTTGATGCACATCGATGTTATATTCCCAGCACTTTTCAAACACCTGCTTAACTGAGAATATATAGTCTATTGTAGATCATCCACTTTGAAAGCCTCCCTGATACTCTCGTATAATACTTTTATAGTGGGGCTTTAATTTTCTTTCTATGATTCCGAAGAACACTTTATAAGGCGTACACAGTAGAGCAATGCCTCGATAATTTTCACGCCTTAATTCTTCTCCGTTTTTGCGGGCAGGAAATATTATGTTTTTCGCCAGTCCTCTGGTAACTGCTCCTCTGGCCATATTCTGTATATCAGTTGATGCGGAAGGTTACTTAGATGAAAATCCGCGCGAGCAGTTTTGTTGAGTTTTCTATCGATTCCAGTAGCGTTATTTTTTTTTAAGTTCCCATACTGATGCCTGCACTTTGTCTCTGGTTGGTAGCAAGACCTTTTGCTCTGCTTCTGGAATGTTCACAGCTTCAGACGTTGCTGGGGTCGCTGTGAAAAGCTTTTGAAAATATTGTAGCTATCTCCTTGTGCACTTTTTTAAAGACTTGCTTGTGGATTAAAGCCATCTCTCAACTATTCAATAGAGGCATACACCGAACTAGCTTCATGTAGGGTCATAGTTTCGTTTATCTATTGTATTTTGGTGTTGATAGTCAGTCATTTCTTCCTTTGGCACATCTTTTTAGCTTGACGTCAAAGGGTTTTATATTGTTCTTCTTTGAGCCAAGTTGGTGCGCCTGGTTCCTTGTTTTAATCGCTTCTTTGCATTCTTCGTCGTACCGGTCGTTCCAAATTTTCTTTGGCTGGTTGCCCAAGACCTCATCGGCTGCTTCTGTTACCGCATCTCTAACTGTCTTCCACATGGTTTGATATCATTGTTACTTGTTCCTACCAGCGAGGATATGTTGATACGATTTTCCAGCACTGGCATGCATGTGGATGTTACTGAGCTATCATTTAGCTTATGTATCTGGTAACTTGGAGTAATTGATGCTCCTTGCTTACAGCTCTTGGAGATGCGCCGTCGAAACTTGAATTGTATAAGGTAGTGGTCCGAATCACAGACAGCACCGCCGTGGAAAGAGCACGTCTCGAAAATGCTGGTGGCGGCTCGTTTTTGTAAGAGAACTTGGTCGATCTGGTTGAATGTGTGACCGTCTGAGGATGCCCACATTTTCCTATGGATGCTTCGATGCGCAGGGCGTGCGGAGTTTACTGTGAAGCCTCTACATGCAGTGAGATCGATATGGCATTGATCGTTTTCACTGGTCTCTGCATGAAGGCTGTGTCGTCCAGTTATTCCTCTTTATGCCTTTTCTCGGCAAAATTTTTGCATTGAAATCACTCAAAACAATTTCAATGTCGTTTGACAACAATGCGATGATAGTGTTTTTCGGGAGGCTGTAAAATTTGTCCTTGGTTGCCTCTTCCTTGCATTCTGTGGGCACGTGACAGTTGTCCAGCCAAACATTAAAAAATTTGGTCTTGATATGAATCGCACAGAGCCTTTCGTTAACGTGCTTGAGGTCGGTGATAATTTGTTTAAATGTGTTGTCAACAATGAAAGCAACTCCAAACTCATGGCTTCCTTGCAGCTTTCCGCTTTCAAACACGGTGTGCCTTTGCATTTCAAATATGTCTTCATCATGCCATTTGGTTTCATGCAGTGTGAGGATGTTGATTCTGTACTTCCTTATTTCATCCAGAAGTTTTCACAGTGCACCTGGTCTTTTCAATGATCTAACAGTTTAGATTTTATTTTCCACATACCCGCCGGCTAGCTGGTTAGGGCACCTTCTATCTGTTACCTGAGGACGCATTCGATGGGGAACCGAAAGCTCCACAGTTAGACCAAAATTCATTTATTAATTTAGGGGAGTGGGTGTGCTTCACCTGAGGAAAAAGGGAATACAGCTGACTCAGTTCCTTCCAACAAAATACGATACAGCATCTACAGATGAGATTCATCTGGCCTCCAGCATCAAGCATTGTTTTATGGACTTTACTGCTCCGAGTGAGCTTCTCATCTGCAAATATTTCATAGCTGCGTTCACAAGGAGTTCAAAATTGCGAGGGAGCTTTTTGAGAGGGCTGAAAGCTTTAAATTTTGAGGACGTGAAATTGGGAGACTCCTGTAACTGCAGGGGACTGCCAGACATTCAGGAGAGTCGGGAAAACTAGTAGATCTCTCTTAAAAATCATAAAAATTCTTTTCCAATGAACGTTTAAAGAGACAATCACTTTGTACCTGTCTACTAAATTTCATGTTTCTAGCTTATGTGGTCTATGTAAAAAGTTGCTGTCACGCACGGACAGATAAACAGGCAGTTCTGGATTTAAGTAGAGTGTTGTAGAGTAATTTTACAACCCCCAAAAAATCCACATGGAAGTAGTCCTGTACCTGCCCAATTACTACAATTCTTGTAGGGATAAAATACACAAAGGGATAAAATTTCAATATTTGATTCCAGAAAGGAAGTAAGCTGATACATTTTTCGCGTAATTTACTTGACTCCAATAGAGAAAAACATAATTGAGTTGTCAATTAAGCTAATTATTTCTCTCACCAAGCCTTGAGTTCTGCAAAGGAGTCTGAATATGGCGGCAAACTAAATGCAAACTCACGAATAAAATATTAAATGTTCCATTGATTTTTCAAAACAAAGCAATATATGTACATAATATCATTTAGAGCAAATTGTGTAAAAGACATTTCACTAATAGAAAAACAAGGATTATTCACAAAAAAAAAAACTCTTAATAAGAATAATATATAAGCATCCTTTCTGACACCAATAAAAAGTTTACGTGCGCATAAAGTACAACTCCATGTTACGTGTTTCAGTAGCAGCAGTCAGCTCGTAAATTTAGCTAATGTGACTTGCCCAAAATAAAAGTGCCGACAATAATCTTGATTCAATAGATTTCTATCCCCAGATACCCTGATCTGAGCCGGATCACAATTGTCTCCATTTTGTCTTATCAAAATAATAATGTACATTGTGTAAGCATACTTTAATACGACTTTTACTATCGTTTTAGTGCTCCACAGTCTACGTCCAGATTAAGCACAAAAAAGATACAACATAAGACGACATCTTTTATTGACCATTTGTTTCTTCAACAAGTGAAGTCAATATCCTCTGAGGATAGTCGTTCTGCATGTACGTGTAGTAAGAAAAAGGCATTATGTATTTAATTGCCTGTAAGTATCTCAGCTTTGTCAGCGACACCTACTTATTGCTTTTTTCAAACGGTCAGAGTGGTCCTGACACAAATCACAATTTCCTTAGTTAAACACTTTTCTTTCTTCAGCTTCGTCTTCTTTGCGATTTCTTGTAAAAAATTCATAGGCATAAAATAAATTACCTTTTTTCGTTGATTTTTCAAGTGTTGGATAGCTCTCCTTTGGGGATGATAGAGCGAGGCGGGTCGATATAACAGCCCCATAAAGAAGCTAAACGAAATGAATCCCGTAATGGCTTGCAGTCCCAAACGCCATCCCATCTTCCTGAGGAAAAATGTAATAAAAGAGACAAGATAAATAGTTATTATAATTTAATGTATCGAAAATCGTTTGAAAACGTTGTGGGAGTTGATTTGCGGTGTTGGAGTGATGTAAATAATGTATACAATATGATGTAAAGCTCTTAAGAGATTTGATAGCAGACAATATTAGGCACCATATCATGATGATAAAAATGAAATGGCTGTAAAAAATCTTGTAAATTTAGGATTTACCTCGGTATAGTCAGGTATGCTGCAAATAAGTCAATTAAAGTACGTTTTATGAAAAGTCTATAAAGTGATAAAGTCTAAAAACTTATAACGGTGAAGTCATTAGCTGCATTCCCTAAGAAAGCTTTTCCCTGCTTTCAACTTACTCATAAATGAGTGAATATTACAAGCTCAATAATTCTAAGCAGAAGAGACAGCGCTATCACAGCGATTGGTTAATTCCTGGGAGAGTGAGTAATATTTCTGGGAGAGTGATGCAAGCGAAGATGGACTGCACGCCTTACCCCTAACTTGAAGCCATGTCTAAATGGAGGGCATGATCAGACTGATTTCGACCTCTCCTAGCTCTTGAGTGGGCATGGATGTTTTGGTACTTGCTTACACAGGATTGATATGTCATGGTCTTCCAATTGTGAGTATCACACAAGAGAAGTGGATATGACATGAACCTCAGTGACTTCTTCGGTGACATAGGAGAGCTCTCCTCGGAGACTTCAATAGGAAAGATGCATACATCCTTTGACAAATGGAAGCACGTAGATACTGTTGGGCATTCCTGAGAGTTGAATGAGCCATACTGGAGCATAGGAAGTTAGCGAAGTGGGAAGGCCTCTTTTCTAGCAATCCGCTTGTCATCGAAAACAAGTACTAGGCCGAAGTGATTTGTTAAAAAGTTTCTAGGCTAATGATAAAAGAGGTTTTTTTTTGTGGTAGGGAGGTGAATGCTATTTATGCACAGAGTGTGGGACTCCCATGCGTGACTGGACTACCTACTAAACACCTCCCCTGTCAACCTGAGAACCCAGCCTGGAACCGTTTGACACATTACTTCGGGCCAGGTCTCGTTTTGTTTCGCCGTGGAGCGCCTTTAAGCTGGGAAATCCCTTTCCTAGCGGGAGGGGAGAGGGGAAGAGGAATTTCCAGAAGAGCGACCCCCAGCGCCCCCGGCTGCTGTGAGTTCCTTTTATATTTTAGGACTGCGCGAGCATAATGTGCCACCTGGTTGCATTTGTCAACCGATTCGAGCATCACCACAACTATATTATCCGAGGTGAGCTCCCCCGTCTCTCTGTAAAGTTCCCTTCGTAGCCTCACCCATTTTGTACACGCAAAAAATGTGTGACAGGCATTGTCTTCCTCTCCTGAGCAAAAGTAAGACTAACCCCCCCGTGCCCACTCAAAAGCTGGGTCAGATAGAAGTCAGTCTCACCATGCCTTCGATTTAGCCACAGTCTCACATCTGGGATGAGGCGCGCAGTCCACCTTCCCTTCATGCAATTCACCCAAGAATGCTGCCAATCGTTGAGTGAGCGCTGTCTCTCCTCGCGGACAACCATCTCCCTCGCATCCTCGTTTCGGCGCAGGTAAATAGCGCGGCGCTCTCTAGCAAGGAGAGCGATATGTATCACGCCTGCAATCACTCTCACGGCCGAGTCGGAGACTGTTGGATACGAAGATGCAATTTTCAGTGCTCCTCTTCTCTATACCCGTGCCAAACGTTTCCTGTATACCTCCTTGCTGAGAGCGTCGCCCAAACCTCTGCTCCGTACGGTAGCACCGACCCTACAGCACTCATCAAGAGGCGTCTTCTTAATGGGCTGGGTCCCCCTACGTTGGCCATAAGTCGACTAAGGGCCAATATTCCCGAAGCAGCCTTCTCAGCCGTTGCCTTGATATGCTCAGAGAAACTCATCTTCGAGTCGATCAGTAGCCCCAGGTACTTCACCGCTTGCTTTGATTCGATTTGTATGTCTCCAATACTGATCATCCGTACTCTAGGGATTCTCTTTTTTGTCAAGATGACCACTTCGGGTTTCTCCAGTGCTGAACTCAGCCCGCATTAGCATACCTAGCCTAAGTTGCGCTTGTTCAACGTTGCATCCAGCGACCAGAGCCGCAACATCATCCGCATAGCCGACCAAGCGCGACTCATCTGGCATCTCAAGTCTCAGTAGCCCGTCGTAAGACTCGTTCCACAGGTCCGGACCAAGGATAGATCCCTGGGCAACACCCAATGTAATTTCCATCCTTCGTTGGCCCTGTGTCGTGTGGTAGAGCAGGCTTTGGTCCTTGGGTAGTTCCTCAAAAGCCGCATTAGATATTCTGGAACTTGAAAAGAGTTTTCCAGCGTGTCCAGAATATCCACCCATCTAGCGGAGTTGAAGGCATTCCTGACGTCAAGTGTCACCAACAGGACGATCCGTCGCTTGGTGCGACTATATGCCTCTGCCTTTTGGACCGCGTTCACCACCTCTGCAATCGCATCAATGGTAGAACGTCCTGCTCTAAAGCCGTACTGCCGAGGAGATATGTCCCCAGCAGCACGAATCGCGTCAGTGAGTCTTCCCTTGATGAGTTTCTCTAGCACTTTCCCAGCCGTGTCTAGCATGCATAACGGGCGGTATGCAGATGGCGATTCGGGATTTCCCTTCCCCTTGCTGATCAGCACGAGCCTCGCCACCTTCCATCGTACCGGGAAAGCCCCATCCCGTAGGCAAGCGTTGAATGTGCTGAGCAGCAAGTCAGGACAATGGTGGTAGACGAGCGCAACACCTCAGCTGGAACATCATCTTGACCTGGAGCCTTCCTCATTTTCAATGAGAGGACTGCCTCCTCCAGCTCCAGCTGTGTAAAGAGTGGGCACTCGACTGCTGTTTCCCCATGGACAGCGTCAACACGGACGGGATGGGCGGGGAAGAGTCCCCACACTATAGCGTCCATCTTTTCCGCGTCATGGATGCAAGGCTTCTGTAGGGCACCAAGTTTCCTCATGACCAGCTTGTAGCCAAGGCCCCACGGATCCTTGTTCACATTGTCCACTAGGTCTTGCCAGCAGCGAGCCTTGCTACTGTTGATCAGTTTGCGAAGGCATTTCCTGGCCGACTTATATGCTGCCACCTGCTTGCATGCCGCGTCATGGGTCCGCGTCCGTTGAGCCTCACGTCGAAGCTTGTGACACTCCCTTCGCTTTTCAGCGATTTCAGTTGACCACCAGTACACTGGGGGCTTGCCGTGCCGGAGTTTTCGACGGGGCATAGAAGTGCAGCAAGCAGTCGTGATTATGCTCATAGTAGAGTTCACCACGTCTTCAGCTGCCAGTTCTTCCGTCCCCTCCGAAGCTCCCTGCAGCGGCTCACTTGCTGTGAGAACCTTGACGAACCTCTCGACGTCCATCCTTCCGCTGTTCCATCCAGTTGTAGAAGGCCGAGAGCATGGACGTCGGGAGACAGCATCACTTATCTCAAGCAGAATGCACTGATGATCACTGGCTGAGTAGTCCTCTAATACTTTCCAATTGTGTATCCTTCGTACTAAGGAGGTGTTTAGTGGGTAGTCTTGAAGCACTGCCCACTTGAGATTTCCATACTCAGGGCGCTAATACCTTTTACCTTCTAACCATAAAAAAGCTCACTGATTTATTTGAAAAAATAATTCTGCTTGCAAAAATTACAAAGTGTGAAAGGTTTAAAAAACCTCAATTCAATAAAACATCATTAATAGTTCAGAGAAGTGCATCTAGACGGCTAAGCAAAACAAACAATGGGCAACCAGTTTCAGATATTAGAGAACAATTATCTAAAAGCCAAAGCAACAATCATTATGGAAAATCTTGAATCATATATATTCAGGTAAAACAATCGAGGAAAAAACAACAATATTCACAAGAAAATTTTATACAGTACTAAAATACGTTCGTAAAGTTCAGTCTCATTGATTAATACTATTTAATAGGGACGTTAGAAGCAGTCTGAGTCTTTTGATGCAAGTGAGCATTACGAGTGGCAAGCAAAAAAATAACTCCACCATAGATGGTCCCAAGCCTGTTTGAGAAAGGAGGAGGGAACCCCTTGTTTCTCCAACCCATAGCTTCCATGATTCCTCATCCCAAACCCCCCCCAATTATACGGTAGTAAATGCTCTCGGGCTGCACATTGGGTTTACTGGTTCCCCAATAATGGGACATTAAATGCCGAGAAATGCTCATAACTGTGAACACATCTACAGCTCTGCTACTAAATTCTACTTACACCTCCTTTGTGAGGACGTTAGAGGGTGAAGGCGAATCTTCCGCGCCTGATGACGGAATCGACGTAATAACCATGCCGTCGGAATGGAAGTTGGGCGACGGGCTAACTCCCCGTCCCTGGAAAACCTTTAATTGTTTCGAAACCTGCAGATAGGCTTCGGAATGGATTGGACTCATCGCAATGACCTCGCAAACGAAAAAAGGACTATGGAATTGGATCCTGGAATGTCAGATCACTCAATTACCCTGGTGCTGTTAAGGACCTTTTACAAGAGGCCAGTCAATATCAATTAAAAATACTGGCAGTCCAGGAAACGAATTGTACTGGAAACGACATTCAAGACATGAGATCGCACCCAATATTTAAAAGTGGGAAGCCTACTGAAAAACGAGAATTTGGAGAGGCCTTCATTGTGGATAGGGAGATCAAATCTCACGTTAGTGATTTTAAGGCAGTCAATGAATGGTTGTGTGCGATCCGTATAAAAGCGAAATCCTTCAAAATCAGACTGGTTAATGTTCATGCCCCGATCGAAGAAAAAGATGAAGAAACGAAGGAATCGTTTTACAATCACCTGGTAAGACTGGTCGACTCATTGCCCACAAACGACACAAAAATTATTCTGGGTGACTTCAACGCGAAGGTTTTTTTTTTGTGGTAGGGAGGTAAATGCTATTTATGCACAGAGTGTGGGACTCCCATGCGCGATTGGACTACCCACTAAACACCTCCCCTGTCAACCTGAGAACCCTGCCTGGAACCGTTTGACATATTACTTCCGGCCAGGTCCCGTTTTGTCACGCCGTGGGGCGCCTTCAAGCTGGGGAGTCCCTTTCCTAGCGAGAGGGGAGAGGGGAAGAGGAAATGCTAAAAGAGCGATCCCCCAGCCCCAGCGCCCCCGGCTGCTGTGAGTCCCTTTTATATTTTAGGACTGCCCGAGCATAATGTGCCACCTGGTTCAATTTGTCAACCGATTCGAGCATCACCGCAACTATATTATCCGGGGTGAGCTCTCCCGTCTCCCTGTAGAGTTCCCTTCGCAGCCTGACCCATTTTGGACACGCAAAAATGTATGACAGGCATTGTCCTCCTCTCCTGGGCAAAACCGACAATCGGGAGACCGTGACTTACCGATCTTGTGCAGGTAAGACTGAAAACACCCGTGCCCGCTCAAAAGCTGGGTCAGATAGAAGTCAGTCTCACCATGCCTTCGATTTAGCCACGGTCTCACATCCGGGATGAGGCGCGCAGTCCACCTTCCCTTCGTGCAATTCACCCAAGACTGCTGCCAATCGTTGAGTGAGCGCTGTCTCTCTTCGTGTACAACTATCTTCCTCGCATTCTCGTTCCGGTGCAGGTAAATAGCACGGTGCTCTCTAGCAAGGAGGGCGACAGGTATCACGCCTGCAATCACTCTCACCACCAAGTCGGAGACTGTTGGATACGAAGATGCATTTCTCAGTGCTCCTCTTGTCTGCACCTGTGCCAAACGTTTTCAGTATGCCTCCTTGTTGAGAGCGTTGCCCCATTCCTATGCTCCGTACAGTAGCACTGACCCTACAGCACTCATCAAGAGGCGTCTTCTTGATGGGCTGGGTCCCCTTACGTTGGCCATAAGTCGACTCAGAGCCGACATTCCCGATGCAGCCTTCTCAGCCGTTGCCCTGTTTTCCTCAGAGAAACTCATCTTCGAAACGATTAGTAGCCCCAGGTACTTCACCGCTGGCTTCGATTCGATTTGTATGTCTCCAATACTGATCATCCTTACCCTAGGGATTCTCTTTTTTGTCAAGATCTTGACAAAAACGCGAAGGTTGGCAATGAGCTATCTCATCCGGGAAAAACTGGAGGATATGGCCTCCACAATGAAACAAATGACAACGGCCAGCGCCTGATTGACTTTGCATGTAGCAGAAATCTGGTCATACGTTCGACTTGCTTCTTACATCGACGCATTCATAAAACGACCTGGATATCACCAGATGGCAGCACACAAAACCAGATCGATCATGTTCTGATCCAACAACGTTAGGCCTCGAGCATACTTGACGTCCGTACATACCGAGGAGCCAATTGTAATTCAGATAATTACTTGATCAAATTAAACTATCGATGTCGTATGTCAAAGGCATAATCATTTGACATCGAACGGCTCCAAACGGCGTCTGTGGCCGAAATTTTCACGGAGACCCTTGACAGCCAGCTGGCTCCCATCTTATCAGATGCATCGTTAAAGACGTACAACGAGCTCTGGATGGAAGTGAAAGCGGCGATCAGAACCATGGCAGAACAGACGATCGGATATCAAGCCCGGCGCAAGAGGAATGATTGGTTCGATGATGAGTGCCAGAATGCGTTAGATAAAAAGAATCAGGCGTACAAAGAATCTGTAGGTAGGAAAACCAGGACGAAGAGAGAACACTATGAAAATCTCAGAAGAGTAGTGAATAAGATAATTAGGATTAAGAAAAGAAAATACTATGACGACCAATTGATATTACGTAGGGCAAAGAGAGAACACTATGAAAACTTCAGAAGAGTAGCAAATAAGATAATTAGGATCAAGAAAAGAAAATAATATGACGAATAAATGAGAAGTATAGATGTAAGTTTAGCGAGCATGAACACAATACAAGCATACAAAGTAGTGAAAAGCCTGAAACGTGGTTATCAGCCCAAAACCATGCTCTGTCGTGATGACAGCGGCAATATAATCGCTGATGAAATCAAGATTAAGGAAAGATGGGCATCATGTTTCAAGAACCTCCTCAATCTTCCGCACAGCTCCAGAACATAGGAGCCTATAGATGCTTGCGTAGAGCTTCCATTGGCCCCACCAACTCTGGATGAAGTTTGTTTCATCATCAAAGCCCAAAAGAATAATAAAGCGCCGGGCATCGATGGGATTCCAGTGGAGCTCATCAAATATGGTGGCAGTAGTGTTCATCAAGCTATTCACAAAGTCATCCAATACATTTGGCAACAAGAACATATGCCGAAAGAGTGAAGCCAATCAATTATATTCCCTATCCACAAAAAAGGTGACAAACTACAGTGCGAAAATTATACAGGCATATCACTTCTTTGTACGGCGTACAAAATATTTTCTAAAATCTTAGAAAATAAAATCGGATCATACGTATCGAGGTGGTTTTAGGGCAGGTAGATCAACAGCAGACCAACTGTTCACGGTCAAGCAGGTACTTGAAAAATGCTGGGAGTTCAACGTAGACGTACACCAAATTTTCGTTGACTTCAACCAAGCATACGACAGTATTGATCGTAACGTACTGTACCAAATAATGCTTGGTTTTGGCATCGCAGCCAAATCAGTCCGTCTTACCAAAATGACAATGACGTCGACAACCTCCCAAGTCCGCATCAATAACCAACTCACCGATGCCTTTGACAAAAATATCGGACTAAAGCAGGGAGATGGGCTGGCCCCATTGTTTTTCAATTAGGCTCTGGAGTAAGTCATACGGAAGCTACCTGTCGATACGCGAGGTACATTACTACACAAGTCGAGCCAAGCAGTGGCCTATGCGGACAACATCAACATTCTGTCACGGTCATTAACAACTGCCAAAGAACTCTTCCTGAAACTCGACAGCGAAGCAAAACTAGTAGGGCTGCAAATCAACAAAAATAAAACAAAGCTCATGACGCAGTCGAGGAAAAATACCCCAAATACATGAAACATCACACTTGGCGAATACAGTATCGAAAATGTTAGCAAATTTGTGTATTTAGGCGCTAAAATAACGAAAACGGGCAATGAAAGAGACGAAATACGCCGAAGAATACAGCTCGCAAATAAAATATTTTATTCAGTATTGACGATCTTGAAGACCAGCTGCATACACAGGAAAACAAAGCTCCAAGTATACAAATCTGTGATAAAACCCGTGTTATGCTATGGGTGTGAAATATGGACCCTAAGCCAAGCATCCGCAAATATATTGAACGCCGTTGAGCGACGAGTCCTGAAGCGAATAATCGGAGCGAAGCTAGACGAGCTGTATGAAATTTTTGACGAACCGGAGGTCTCAAAGATTGCAAGACTGCAGAGGCTGCAATGGGCTGGACACATGAACCGTGTGGATGAACAACGGATACCCAAGAAGGTATTCGTTGGGAGAACTAAAGTCCGGAGGCCAGTGGGCAAACCGAGGAAGCGCTGGTCTGACTTGGTCGACGAAGACAGTTCATCGCTGCTCGGATTTCGGAATTTGAAGACGCGGTCAATGAATCGAGACAGTTGGAGGCGCTGTTTGCAAGAAGCGAAGGCCCGGAAGGGGCTGTAGTGCTAAGAAGAAGAAGAAGCAAAAAATATCGCGTTAAAATAATATTTGAGTGGAATGTGAAAAAGGACAGGCTGTTTTTTTCGAGGTACTTTGAAATGAAATAAAATACAAATAAATTGTTTTGATTGCCGTGAAATTGTTTTTATTGGAAAGATAATTCTCCGCCATTTTTATTTCAATATGATTTCGGGTTTGTGAGCACCACGAGAGGTCCAACTTTCGACTAATTTAACTAATAATTGGGGCTGCATCACGCCAATAACGCGGCGAATGTTGTCTTCCATTCCATCCTTTTCATGAAAAAATGGCAAGCCAAACTAACCATAAAACGCATGATGGGTATTACATCATGCGTAGCATTAAAAAGTGTTGGCAACTTAGGGTTCTATGTCTCTAAGAAACACCTCTCAAATTCCACCATTCGATTATGGTATTAAATGACACTAACAAAATATACCAAAAATATATTCCATCGGCGCATAAAACCTTGTTACGATAAAATGGCAAACCAAACTAACCATTAACCGCATAACAGCTTAGGGATGGCGGTTTTTGGTAAAAAAACTGTTGGTAATTAATTTCATTTTCGTAAAATAATTCTGAAAAATAAAAAAAGAATAAAACCTTCCTTTTAATTTTGTGTGTTTAATTTCATTTTCGTAATCGATTGTCGATCGTTATTGTTCGATAACGGTCGAAAATCAATTACGAAAATAAAATTACACAGGCAAATTAAAAGGAAGGTTTTGTTCTTTTTGTATTTAAAAAAACTGGTGTTTCGGTTTTCGTCATCTTCGGTTAAACCGGGTCTACAGCCAGGAAACTGGTTTTCGGCAGAACCGGTTTTCCGTTTTTTTTTCTTAGAAAATCATTTAAATGAAAAAACTTGATCAAATTTAAATGCATATGATTATGCCCATTGACCAACTTTAGTTGCAAAGGTTTTTCGATTTTTTACTCACTAAATTATTTGAATCAAATTGAACTGAAGAATATCTCATCTTTGTGTTTAAAATGAGAGACTAAAATATTGTAATCCATGTCGATAGCCTGCTGTTAAGCTAAATCATTAATTTATAGTATAAGGTGTCACGGACGAGTTCCTACCAAGCAGCGCTTGCCTCTGCAATAAGTTTACAAGTTGTACGGAAAAAGATGATAGAGTCACCCGAGCCAAGTTACTGTTGGAAACAGCGTGGAAAGGAATAAATTGTAATCATTATTAATACTATGAGTAAACATAGTATGTAAGTTAGGACGATAGTTGGACAAGAAAAGCCCAGAAAAATGGTTCTGCGAAAGCGCGCCTCCGAAGACAAACCGTTGAAAAATGCACAAATTGTTGACGGTGCACATATCAATGCACATACGGCAGTTTTAATCGAGACTTTGGTTGAATGAGGTGCAACGATTCGATGGGCGGCCTGTAATATATACTCGACACAGAGTGACGTTGCTGCGGCATTGACTGAAGCAGATTATCTGATAATGGCATGGCGTGGTGAGACCGAAGGAGATTTTTGGCGGCGCAACGATAGATGTGAAAATGCTGAAAATTGGCAACCAAATATGATTTTGGATGATGGAGGCGATGCAACACAGCTAATGTTGCAGAAATATCCAGCCATGTTTATAATGGTTAAAGGCGTGGTAGAGGAAAGCCTCACTAGGGTACATAAACTGTACCAGCTATCAGAATCTGAGAAGCTAACAGCCCCAGTAACGAATGTATTGGATTGTATCACGAAAACAACATTTGATAATTTCTATAGCTGCAAAAAGTCTATTATTGATAGGTGAAAGCGTTCAACAGACGTTATGATTGGCGCAAAGCAAGTAGTCATTTGCGGATATGGTGAAGTTGGGAAAGGCTGCCCACAAATATTGGAAGGATTGGGATGCACCGTGTATATTTCTGAAATTGACCCTACCTGCGCTCTTCAGGCCAGCATGGATGGTTTTCGTGTGGCGAAACTTAATGAAGTTATTTGAAATGTAGACATTTTTGTGACCGCTACTGGTAATAAAAATGTTGTAATTCGTAATCATATGGACAAATCATGAATGGGTATATAGGCGGCAACATGGGGCACTCGAATACCGAAATCAATGTGAATAGTTTAGTTTGGCTGAAAGATGATTGGTGAATTTATTGTGCTCAAATATCCCATCGTTCGTTGTTTCGGGAACATCTGCTACACAGGCTCTGGCATTGATAGAATCATTCAATGCATAGAATCATTCAATGAATAGAATTATTCAATGGATGGACGTTTACATAGCAAGCTTACATCTTCCCACATTCGAAATCATCAACTGCTGGAGAAAATAAACATAAACAAATGCAAGACATTTGCCTTCTCAATCAGGCACGGTCACCAACATCAAAACAACTAAATAAAAAAAAAACACAGGGAAAAAGCTGGAAGCAAAGAAGGTTGGAGCCACGGATATCTGAAGATCTGAAGGGTCAATGGTGGTACTAGAATCCACGAGTCCAAGAAGTCACGGCCAACTTCACCGAAGGGTTTTTTCAACGGGGCGAAAAATCCCATCCAAGGTGAGGACGGACCGAACACCAAGCGAGGAACTCTTTCTTGTTTTGGAACACTTGTGGGAAAGTCACACCATCGAACGAGGGAAGTAATCATCGATAGCGATTCTCGAGTTGGTTGCTGTATTTTTGTTGGGACCCAAGTGCAAGGGAAGAACGTGGCTCTCACCGAAACGATTACTTCAGAAATTCTTCCAGGAATCAAAAGGAAAAAACATCGGGCCGACAAGAACACGCCTGGAGGGATTAGTGGCGAATTTCATCGGAACACACAATTTACCGGGGACCCCCTTCGTCGAGTTAATTGAGTTAAGGTAAATATAGTGTAAGAATTAAGGAAAAATTGCATTGAAATTGGTGGAAATGAGTAACGTAACTTACAATGATAGCGTTAAAGAAAAATCTCTTTGAGATTGTTTGAAATGAGTATCATAACCTGTGAATAATAATTATTATTGGACTTTCAGTGAATCGGATGTACTTTTATTTCTTTTGTTTCAATTTGAAAAAAAGGGAAAAACCGCTAGAAGTGAACTGTGAGACTTGGTTCGGGAGTAAATACGAAAATGCTGGGGTATATTTGGTCATTGTTTGGTTTCGAGTCCCAGCTCCCGGTGAAGGTAATATCTCGTAAACTACGATTAAGGGTAGTTACATTGCTGGATTATCACGGGAGTTAGTTAGGTGGGTGGTCTTCTTCTTTTAGGTTGGTGCGCAGATAAAGGCAGTGATCGTTTCCCCTAAAAGTGAAGACTCCGCCACGAGCCAAGTTCGTCTCGAGGCTTGGAGGACAAATTTACGGGTAGACGAGTGGCGCCCACACCCGTCTCCAACGGAGCAACCCAGGACCCAAAACGCCCCCGGCACGAGTCTGTAGGTATGGTTGGATCATTTCTCGAGATATGTTTTACCTCCTAATAAAGAATGAAAGAACCATCAGCTCAGTCCCTAAGCATTTTGTATTTATTGTATATCGTGTGCTACCTTGACTTTGCACCCTATGTAGAGTCCTCTACATTCAAACAAAATATTAAAAAAGAATACCAAGAACCAATCAAACATAGAAATTTACTTTGATCTGGTGACTGTGGTCATTAATGCTGCCCAGATAGGGATAGCGAAATAATTGTTTTCCGGTTTTTTCTTTCCGATATTTTTCTATTCTCTTGTATCTGGTTTTTAATCTAGTTCTTGAATTTGAAGGAAAAAATTGGTTTAAACCAAGAGGAAAAAACTTTCGGAAAAAACTGGTTTTTGAACCATAAAAATCGGTTTTCCGTTAAACCAGTGTTACAAGCGAATGAATTCAAGTTTAGCCAACAAAATTCTTCGATGGCTTATGTATTTACTACGATCAAGCACATACCCTCATTGTCGTCGAGTCATGTAAATGTTGACCAATGAGTAAGCAAAAAGAATACATCCAAATTTGCTTCATACGAGCTATCATATTTTGAACGACGTACATAATAAGCTTCACTACAATCAAGCGCATACTCCATTGTCATCAAATCATGTACATATTGACCAATTAGCAAGCGAAAAGAATGCATCCAAATTTGCTTCATGCGAGTCATCATTTATTGAACGACGTACATACATAATAAGCTTCACTACGATCAAGCACATACTATTCATCAGGAGCTACCACACCAGTTATCTCAGGACAGCTTAACTGCAAGGGTTCAAATGACTGTGAACCCACATATGTATGCTGCAAGCTCTATCGAGCAATAATTTCCACTTACGCAGTGATGGCGAACCTTAAATTTATTTTGTTTAGGGAATGCTGGTATTCTAAGTGAAAGAACTACATTGTTGTTTCGCCCGAGCAAGTTTTTAATGGTACCAGCCAAATGCTGAAATCAGCCGGTGTCCATAGAGCTCAATGTGCTATTCAATTGATGGCTGAAATGCTCGGGTGTAAGAACAATATAGTTCTTCCACTTAGGACACCAGCATTCCCTAAACAAAATACATTCAGGTTCGCCACCACTGCATAAGTAGAAATTACTGCCATGGTGCAGTATGTCTATATGGGATCGCAGGCATCTGAAACCCAAGCAGTCAAGCTGCCCCAATGTGACTGGTGTGGTAGCTCCTGATGAGTACTGGTCACCTCGCACGAAACTGTGAAGTTTATGAACACTGCTGCCACCATATTTAATGAGGTCCACTGGAATCTCATTGATACCAGGCGCTTTATTATTCATCCAGAGTTGGTGAGACTAATGGAAGCTCTCGGAAAATATTTATAAGCTCCGATATTCTGGGGCTATGTGGAGGACTGAGGAGGTTCTTGGAATATGATGCCCATCTTTTCTTAATCTTATTTTCATCAGCAATGATTTTGCTGGTTTGATCATGACTGGGCGTGATTTTGGGCTGATAACCACGTTTCAGGCTTCACTACTTTATATGTTTGACTTGTGTTGTTGCTCGCTACACTTACATCGACACTTCTCACTTGGTCGTCATAGTATTTTTTTTCTTAGTTCTAATTATCGTATTCGCTACTCTTCTGAGAGTTTCATAAGGTTCTCTCTTTATCCTGGTTTTCCAGCTTATGTATTCTTTGTAAACCTGATTCCTTTTGTCTCACTCTTTCTGCCACTCATCATTAAACCAATTATTTCTTTTGCACCTGTCTCGATGCTTGATTGAATTTTGCCACGGTCTCAATGGCCGCTTTCATTTCCATACAGAGCTCGTTGCTTCTTTTTAGCGATGCGTTTGATATGTTGGGAGCCAGCTGTTTGTGTGGGGGCTCCGAGATATTTTTCGCCATAGACGCCGTTAAGAGCTGGTCTACGTCAAACATTTGTAGCAGGCGGGTCTTCATTGAATACGCCTTTGACATTCTACGTCAATAAGTTAATTTGATCAAGTAATGATCTGAGTTACAATTGGCTCCTTGGTATGCACGACTAGATTTCTAGATTTAGCTAAATGCGAAATCAGTCAGGCGTCGGCGGTTGCCAATTATTTCATCGTTGAGGCTATATCCTCCAGTCATTCTCCGACGAGATATCTCATTATTAACCTTAGTGTCGAAATCACCCAGAATTATTTTTATGTCGTTTGTAGGCAATGAGTCGAGGTGATTGTAGAACGTTCACTTCGTGCCTTCGGCCTTTTCATCGGTTTGGACGTGTAAGTTGATCAGCCAGATTTTGAAGACTTTCACTTTCACACGGTCCGCCCACAACCGTTCATTAACTACCTTAAAATCAATAACATGCAATTTGAACTCCATATTCACAATGGAAGCCACTCCGAATTCTCGTTTTCTAGTAGGCTTCCAAGTTTTGAATCTTGTGATCTCATGTCTTGAATATCATTTCCAGTCCAGTAAGTTTCCTGGATTGCCTGTAATTTTAATTTATATTAACTGGCCTATTGTAAAAGATCCTTAACATCGTCAATTTTTGCTGACTGATCCAATGCCATAGTCCTTTTTCCGTTTGCGAGGTCGTTGCCATGAGTCCAATCCATTCCGAGGTCCTTCTGAAGATCTCGAAGCAGTCAGCCCGTCTCCAACTTACATTCCAGCGGGGTGGCTACTACTTTGGATTCCATGACCAGGAGTGGAAGACTCGTCTTCAGCCTCTATCGTCCCCACAAAGGAGATGTAGGTAGGATTTAATAGCAGAGCATAAACGGTAAGCCCAATGTGCGACCCCGAGAACATTTACGATCATCGGACCGCTGAGTTTAGCATGAAGAATCATGGAAGCAGTGAGTTGGGGGAACAAGGGGTCTCGTCCTCTTTTCTCAAATGGGCTTAGGACCGTCTATGGCGGGGTTCTTCACGCACTTCATAAGTATTCTATTCGGGATGCCATCAAAGCCGTGAGATAGCTTCCTATTAAGACGTTAATGAGATCTTCTACTCCTGTTGTCGAGGAGAAAAATGCGCCGAGCACTAGATGCTGTGAAGATGCCTTATTATAAGTAGAGAATACAGTTAAATAAGATCCCCCGTATCCTTCCATCATTAGTAAAACCTCTGCTTTTGAATAACAATTTATTCAAAGTTGTGTTTGACAACTCACAGCAACGATATAGATATTTGATCTTGGCTGATGGGATACTGAGTTTCTTGCTCTGTAGGGTCTTTCTTAATATTGAATCTGGAACTCTTATGGTTTGCGAGTTGATCTATAGTTTTCAGCTTATCTGAAAATAGTTGAAGTGATCTCAGTCTGTTCACATTGGATTTGATGCGTTTTTGATTTCGAGATAGATACCTATAAAGTGGGCTGCGTAGTTTCTGGAAGGATGATACTGATTTAGACACTCTATAATGATAGTGTTAGTGCCATGATATGAGGGTCTATTTCTACGTTTGAAAGAATGATATTTTTTGATAGGGGACTACGCCGTTGAGTTCTTTTCTGAAGTTTCGACAATCTATTGAATTAAATGCTCTGTAGTGAGGTGGGCAAACAGAAGCTAGTATGTGTGATCTGAGGGTTATGTTGAGATAAAAGCCATGATCGTCCAATAATGACATTTACCTGGAACAAGTAAAAGGAATTTTGAGGTCAGATGATATATAAAGTTATCTAAGAATGAATTTTCTCTGGGAAATGCTGGGCATCCAGCGTTTGCTTTGGAAACTGAAAAGAAGGCATCCCTATGGATCCATTCGAATATATAGTTTTCGTTGATGTTCTTTGTGGAGTCCCCCAATGCTCTTACCTGGCGTTAAGGCCTCCTGCGAGTATAAATGAGTCATAGAATGAGGCTGTTGTGAGGATTTGGTTAATTCTGGATGGGATCAGAAAACCTAGATTGCACGAAAAGTATATAATCAATTGAGGTTGGGTTTCCATTTGGGCGTTTGGTGTTGACAGTTGCTAGCGTACATGAGGAATTACTTGTATTTTATTCAAATGAGATTCAATGGGTATTTAAATCATTCTAAAACATTATCTACTTCTGCCACTGTTATTACGAAGCACATGGTAGTTAACAACTGCCTCGTTTAGAAGGAGAATGTCGGTTCGGGAAGATTTGACAAAATCAAAAACATAGAGCCTCTTATTATGTAATATTAAGAAGTTGATATTTAGGGAAAGAATGATCAGCCTTTTTGCAAACATAGAGATTGAAATACAAATTTAGGAGAGCCATTTGCTTCTCCTTCTTAGGGATGGCGTCAAAAGATCATAGGAAAGCCCTGACCATGGGTAGAAGTTCACTGGGAAGAAGTCCCATCCAGTCGATTGTTATCTGTTGTAGGTGCTTGGCAGGGTTAAGAGTCAGTGTAATCAAATTTTGGTGCGGAGTTCCGTTTCCTACGCATTCAGAGTATGATATCCGGTTGGTGTGAAGAGAAAAATGGTATGGAGTTGCAGGGCTTGTGGAACTATGATGATGTCTGGGGAGCGGTGAATACGAAATCAGAGGCACTACCCGTTTGGCTTTAGCTTTCATTGTTCTGTCCAATAATCTCTTTCCGTTCCAGGTAGCCATAAACATTTAGTGGATGCCCATGTATCTTACGCATAGCGCAGAATGGAATGTTTCCGGGTTTTCTATAGTTTTCCTGGGGCAATTTTTTGAGGCTACACAGCGCATGTGGAATCCAAAATTGGTGGACACGTACCCAAATCTTTGATAATGGTAAAATTGGGCAAGATTACTCCTTTTGGGGCGTTCCCATACGGTTCATTGGCTCAAAATGTAGCACAGTTTTATTACTGCGTTCTTATCATGTTCCGATGTCACAGTTAGTCAAAAGAAGTCCAAACCGGTTTTATTTGCTCTTGATTACTCTATAGTAAGTGGACTGACTGATTCGAGGCCTAAAGTTGGTATTTGGCTAGATATGTCCTCTCGGACCACCTCAGCTCCAAAATCTGAGCTAACACATGTTAGGATTACGACACACTTTTTCCTTTCTTTGGGGGGGGGGGGGGGGGGGGGGGGGGTGGTGAGCGAATACTCCACTTATGGAGATTCTTATGGAGATTCATCATGTTATCGGGGTTCTTGAGCCTATCCACTGATAGGTGGTGAAGTTTGACAGCCTTGTTTCTCTATACTCTAGAGTATCCAAAATAGCCTTCAGATTGTCTACGAACCGCACCTTTTTTGGCGGGAACCACACCTTTTTCGTTCTAATATTATTCAAAAAGGCTTTATTGTTTCAATTATCGTTCGGAAGTACACACTGAAAAGAATAATGCTATGTGTGGGCGGGTTTGGCAAAGGAGCCGGTGTTTTACGTTTTGCAACTAATCAACGTATCATCCACATCCATCTTATACAAGAGAACTTCCTTACGGGTGACTTTGGTCTGCTTTTGCTCCTTCATTGTATTTACCTGTTGACAATAGCTAGTCTATTATGTCGCCTTCGAGATCGTGTCCACGGTATATCACCCCAAATGCGATTTCGGCATTCTTCTGATCTTCAGATTTCACTATCCGATGTCAAACTGGATGTTCTCAGTGAATGGTGTATGATGAATTATACTTCTAACTTTTAGTTTTACAATAAATTTTGATAAATTTCAATATTGAAAAATTTGCACATGTCTTAAAAGTTTCAACTTCCAACCGTTTCAGCTTCCAAGAAACCTGTAGCCATTTACTTATATGGTGTTAATTTGTATTAAAATTTTTTTAAGTTAATTTATAATATAATAAAGATAAAGAATATGACTAATTCATTTGATACTGACCGTAAAAGAGCGAGCAATCGGAGTGATAGCACACGCATGTTATATAAGTTTATATACAATATGTGAATAAATATCGTGTTATATATATCGCGTACCATATGTTGTCTACTTATACCACGCTATTATGCACAGATTGTTATATTCCGCTCATTACATGATGATTCGCTTACCATATATTTCTCTCCCTTCAATTTGCATAATACAAGTCACGAATCGAACGTGAAATGAAGGATTAGCTCTCAACCAATTAATATATTAATATGAACTCCGCCGTTGACGATGCTAAGCCCGGTTGAGAAAGAAGAAGGGATCCCTTTGTTTCCCCCACCCCCCATTTTCAGAACTCTTCATCTTAAATCCTACGATCAAATGGTCTTGAGGTCGTACAATGAGTTTACTGGGTCCCCAATGACGGGACATTTAATACCGAGAAATGCCAATAGTTTAGGAGCTACCTGCAGCTCTGCTACTAAATTCTACTCACACAACCTTTGTGGTGACGTAAGAGGGCAAAAGCGAGTCTTTTGCGGCTGATAACGGAACTGGAGGTAACAACCATGCCACCGGAATGGAGGTTGTGGTGATGAGCTAACTCTTCATCCCTGAAAAAGCTCCCATTGCTTTCAAACCTTCAACAGAGCATTAAAATGGGTTGGACCTACGGCAATGACCTCACAACCAGCAACAAAACTATTGCATGGGATCCTGGAATGTCAGATTACTCAACTACAATGGCGCTGTTAAGGACCATTTACAATAGGCCAGCAAATATAACCTAAACACACTGGCGAACCAGGAAATGAACAGGACGGGAAGTGATATTCAAGATATAAGATTGCACACAATATTCAAAAGTGGGAAATTTGCTGGAAGCGAGTATTCGGAGAGTTATTCATTATGGATAGGAAGTTCAAAACATATGTTATTGATTTTAAGGGAGTCAATAAACGGTTGTGTACGATCCATATAAAGGGAAATTTTTTAAAATTTGGCTGATAAAATAACACGCCTCGACTGAAGAAAAGGCCAAAGAAACGTTCTACAATCATCTGGAAAGACTAGTTAACTCATTGCCTACAAACGGCAGAAAAATAATTCTGGGTGATAGTCACCGATTGGCTAACTCCTTGGGAAACGACTGCAGGATATAACCTCCACGATGAAACAAACGGTAACAGCTAGCGTCTGATTTACTTTGCATGTAGCAGAAGTTTAGTCAAATGTTCAACTTGCTTCCCACATCGACGCATTCATAAAATGACCTGGGTATCACCGGATGGTAACACACAAAACCAGATCGAGCATGTTCTGATACAATAACGTTGGGCCTCGAGCATACTTGATGTCCGTGCATACTGAGAAGCAAATTGTAACTCAGATCATTATTTGATCAAATTAACATACTGATGTCGCATGTCGAAAGTTTATTCGGCGAAGACCAGCCCATCACAAAAATTCGATATCGAAAGGCTCCAAACGACGTCTGTGGCTGGGAATTTAACGCAGACCTTCGACAACCAGCTGGCTCCCCCTATCAGATACCCCTATCAGATACATCACTGAAAACAACCAAGGATCAATAGGTGGAAGTATACTCATATGTGGCAATTGAGAACGTGGCGGAAGAACCGATCGGACATCAAGTCCGGCGCAAGAGGAATGATTAGTTCAGTGATGAATGCTAGAATTCGTTATACAAAAAGCATTAGACTTACAAAGATTATTTAGGTAGGAAAACTATGACGGAGACAGAAGATTATGAAAATATCAAAAGAGTAGCGAATAAGATAATCAGAAATAAGATGAGATAATACTACGATGACCAATTGAAAAGAATCGGTGTAAGTCTAGCGAGCAGCAACACAAGACAAGCACACAAAGTAGTGAAAAGCCTGAAACGAGGGTATCAGCCCAAAACCGCGCTTTACTGGGATGACATCGGCAACATTATCGGTAGTAAAAACAAAATTGTGGAAAGATATGCATTACATTTCCATAATCTCTTTAATTCTCCGCAAAGTTCCAAAACATCGAAGCTTATAGATATTCCTAGAGAGCTTCCACGATCTCCATCAACGCTGGATGAAATTTGTTCCACCAACAAAGCCCAAAGGAATAATAAATGGCCGGGCATCGATGAGGTTTCAGTGGAGCTCATCAAATATGGTAGAAGTAGTGTTCAGAAAGGCATTCACAGAGTTATCCAGCCCATTTGCCAACAGCAACAAATCCCGAACGGGTGGAGCCAATCAATTTTATTCCCTATCCACAAAAAAAGTGACAAGCTACAGGGCGAAAACTATAGAGGTATATTATTACTTTGCACAGCGTACAAAATATTGTCATAGATCTTAGAAAATAAAATCAAATCATGCGCCAATAGTATTTTTTGGGAGTATTAAGGTGATAACAGAGCAGATAGATCGGCGTTAGACAAATTTTTCACTGTCAAATAGGTACTTGGGACATGCTGGCAGTTCAACATAGGCGTGCACCAAATTCGAGCTGACTTTAAGCAAGCACATGACAGTATTGATTGTAACGGACTGTACTAAATAATCCTTTGCTTTGGTCTCCCAGCCAAACCATTCCATCTTAACAAAATGACAATGACGCAGATAACATCTCGAGTCTGCCCCCTTCTATCTGTGAGCAATTATTTACTCACCGTGATTAACGAGATCATATTATTTTGTTTATAATAAGATATGTTTATTTAAATCTACCGCAGATAGTTAGATGGATTTCATTTTTGAGCGCTTTACGTCTTAGAATTCCCAGAGTAGGGCTAGAATGTCTGTCTACTGTGTCGAGCGCTTAAACTGCTTTGTGGGGTACGTAATTTTCAACAGGTTCGATTTTAAAGTCCATGTACATATTTGTGTTTCTAACATACCATGGGATTCCGAAGATTTGTCTTATGATTTTGTTTTGCATGAATTGTAGTGTCTTTTTGTTGTTCTGTGCCATCTGGTAGAAGGTTGTACTACCGTATAGTAGCATCGTTCATATTATTTGTTTGTAGATCAGCAGACGGTTCTTAAAACTGGGTTTTTCGGTCTTAAGGAGTGACTAAAGTTGGGATAACACATTATAGCAATGTCCTTGTTTGTTACGTATGTGGTCGGTCCAGGAAAGTTTGTTGTCGAATGTCAGTCCCAGGTATTTGGCTGTCCTTGACCAGGCAATATTTTCTTTGTCAGCAGTCAGAGTTTTGTTGCTGTTGTTGTCTTTTTCTAGTTATAAATAATGCCTGGGTCTCGTCTGTGTTCAATTTGATCTTCCACTTGCGAAAATACTCCAAACCATAGTATACTCAACTAGTACCCACACCTTTCACTTACCCTGTGTTGCACACTTTTTGAATTTTCCCAAGGGCACGTCAGCTGATCCGGGGCATTACAGTTGATCCCATTTTTGTCGCGCTCAAGAAACAAAGTGAAATGCAAATAAAATTTCCGACACACGTGTTCTTTTACGCGTTTCAGAATATAGGAGTGCTGCCAGATCCCAATAAAAAACTAAAAGTTTCTTTGGAATGAATTTGTTTTTCTGCAAAGTTATTGATTTTCTGAGATTTGGTAATCCTGAAATCTCTCATCGAAGCATATGTTTATATTCGCGCCAATCTTCGCTTCGGCATTTACCTACCTACCTGCTACCAAAGATTTATGGCTGGCTGTTCGGTTTGTCTTCGAATTTTTCCGGAGGGTTGATGGAAGCGGTTACTAGTTGAGTATACTATGCTCCAAACGAATGTCTTGGAGAGTTACAGTTTCATGGTGATGAATTTTGCTTGTCTAGATGAGTAAAAATACAGGTATCGTCGGCAAATGGAGACGTGTGGACATTCAAAGGCAGCCAAGGCATGTCTGCAGTAAAAATATTGTATAGTTAGGGCGAGATGGATGATCCTTGTGGGGCTCCAGCTTTATTTGCCGCATGGTTGAGAGGAGGTTGTCAATTTTAACTCGAAATGATCTGCCTTATAGAAATGAGCCAATGATTTAGATGAGCTACAGCGGCATTTGGAATTCATGCATTTTTTAAATAAGTCCTGCATGCCAGATTTTATCAAATGCTTTGGCTACATCAAACATAGCCAAACCCGTTGATTTGCTGTGTTTTAGCCTTATGCTAATATGGAACCACCCTAGTAAGCTGGAGTTCCATAAAGTGTGCTGGCTTGAAGCCGAATTGTTTGTCTGGAATGATTTCTTTTTCGGTAACAACCTCAGTTAGTCGATTTAGTAGCACCCGCTCTACACTTTGCGATAGAGAGGATAATAGGCTAATAGGTCACCAATGTCGTGGAGGCATGAGGTTTTACCAGGTTTTGGAAGAACAATAACAATTGCCGATTTCCATACTTTGGGGTATTTTCGCACGCAGAAAATTGCGTTTATAGTCGCTGTTATCAAGTCGAAATTGTTATCTGGGAGCTATTTCACCATGGTATTTGATATTAAATTAAATCCCGGTGCTTTCCGTTTGGTCAGTACTCGTATGATGCTTTTTATCTCTTGAAGACAGATGCTGTGTATTTGGTCGGAGTCGGTAATGTCTGACCTCATGAGCTTGTTGATCAACCGAATGGCGTGATCTTCATGTTTGTCAAGGAGCTCCTCATCAGATGAATTTTCACAGAACTGATGTTCTAGAGTATCTGCAAATGCCTCCGACTTACCAGAACTGTCAAATTTGATAAGAGGCCGTGAATTGGAGGTATTATTAGTTTGTTTTTTATACGAAAGTATTTGCAAACATTCCAGGAACCGTCGCACCCAGGCTCCAGACTTTGCAAGAAGCTCTCCCATTGTTCATTACGGAATTTTGATATCCGATCCCGAATTTTGTTAGTAATTTGATTTGCTTCCTGGCGTAGCCTAGGATCACTTGTGCTCCTAGCCCTTCTCCGAACTCAATTGCTCCTCCTTACTAATTTTTTAATGCCGTTAGGAAGTTCATAGGGATTTGTCAGAGTTGTGACTCTGTTGTCCTCCTCTGCCTGTACTATTTTGCCTGTGATTTCTTCGATCATTTTTTTAGTGTGGCTGGTTGTTTTAGGTGTTTGAATGATGGTTTCTTTAGCCAGTTACCCAAACAGTTTTTTTCTTTACTTGTAGTGGTTCGTCTATGTATATTCCTCGTATTAAGAAGAGCACCGGTTCGAGGCGTACATCGTGTTCAAAGGTACGTGATATACCGATATCGAAAGCGAAACTATTACGTTAGCCATGATATGTTGGATGGTTGGCGATACGCAAGCTGAATGGATTATCTTCGATGAATCGATTAAACTCAGTCCCAGTACGGTTGCTTTTCATAGCTTCCCAACTTCGGTGATATGTATTGAAGTCTCTGATAAGGAGTATGGGACCCTGAAAGTCCAGAAGCGTAGATGCATGTGGGCGGCTATATACCGAGACTACCATGAATTCAAAAGAATCTGTTCGCACTTGAATTTGTAAAGTATGTGTCAATATGAGATTATGGTTCACATTCCTTCTCACAAGAATGGCCGTTCCGCCTCCTCTACCTATTGTTATGTCATTTCTGTGCAGAGAAAAGTTAGGGAAGCGCAGGCGATTTCCCCGCTTCAAAAATGTTTCCTGGATGAGGATGATTTCAATCTTATAATCAAATATAAGTTGAGTCAGCTCACCTGTCTTATGAAGCTGGGAATTTACATTCAATGTGAGAATGGTTAAATGATCCATAAAGGTCATTATTGTTTATTTGTTAGTGTGTTATTGATTGATGTTTTGTGATGCAAATATGCCTTGAATCATTTTCGCCATCCTGTTTTGCATCATGCTTTGCAATTAGGTCTGCATAGTAGCAAACAGTCTGTCCATGTTATTATTTGTGTTTTGTGGAATGTTTGCTTGTTTTTTGTTTGTTGTTGTGTAGATGTTGTGGTGGTTCTATTGCTACTTGCAGCTACAACTTAGGCAAACGATTTTCTGACATTCACTGGGTTTCGAGCACATCCTTCATAGTTGGGTGGATGTTCTCCACCACAGTTTAGACATTTTGGCTTCTCCTCTACTTTTTTGGTACATTTTAAAAAATGGTGAAGCCCATCGTATTTAACAACACCTGTGCGTGACAATTTTTGGAGGAATGTCCAAACTGCTGACAGTTGTTGCGCATAGCGTGTCCTGTACGAGGGCGTGGCGCTTTGATAGTACATATGAGGTGACATATTGACCTTATATTGTATATGTGTCACAGATTTGGGAAGGAGGACCTTCACGAATCTGGGTGGCCCATCTCTTCGTTTCATGTAGTGGGTTCGATAGGATGAAATCCTTGGCTCTCTAGATCTTCCTGATATCGTTCATTGACAGTCTTTACAGACCTCTGATTACCACATTCAGATTTCTTTCTCCAGGAAGGATGTATGTGTGGTATTGAAAGTTTGTTTCTATCAGGTATTTTGTCTTTTTTCTGTGGTCTTGAGGTGTCTGTGGAATTATCTGGGTCCCTAAGTAGACTCTTTTGGCGGGTTCATGATTGATTCCAAGTTTTTTCATGTCTCTTAGGACTTGCGTCCACTTTTCAGGCTCGCGAAGGACGACGGGTACCGTTGCCCGTTTCTTGTTATCTTCTGGAGATTTGGATGGGATGGGTGCTGTGGGAGTCGTTTTCAGTGGGATGGATAGCTCTGGAAGAGCCATTGAGGGACCCAGCGGTGGCAGAGCAGGAAATGCTTCATCCTCCTCAACAGAGTCTTCCTGCATGGAAACATTGTCCTCACTTTCTTCTTCTAAGGCTTCCTCTTCCATTGCTTCTTCTTCCAAAGAAGGAGGAGAGAGCGCACAGCTCTCTGATGAGGAAGATGACACTACCACTCTAAGCAAGTGCATCATTTTAATAACCACATCATGCAAATAAAAACAACCAATTGAATGAATACAACCAAAACATAATTAAACCTCCCTTTTTCTGACCTAGTTAAGGTGACGGCTAGTATTTAGTAGTATATAAGTTAATAAGCAGAAAGTCAACCCTCCAAGAGTGTTAATGTGTATAATATCGTAAAACATAACAGTTATTCTAAATAACTACCAGCAAATCAGTTTTATTTTGAATATTACATATATTTTAGGCAACATGTCTCCGGAATTTGGCTTCAAGCCTCATTAAATTCTATATTGTGTCCACAGAAATTTAAACAACAGATTTTGAAGTGAGTTTCCTACAAAGCAGTATGATGTTATGAATAATTAAATTTTATTTATGCTACCATAAGAAAACGAAGCGTCCAATAATGATAGCTCACGTTTCTCTTTGTTGCCACCAACAAGAACAATTTTCCTGAAGCGTTGTATCAGCTAAGGTAATTGGATACATCTCTTCATTAAGCTTTTATTAGATCAGTGTGCCAAATCAACATTAAAAAGCCATACTGCGAAAATCATCCCCAATCTAATTTCTCTCTAAGCCTCCACCATCGAAATTACTTTAAGATCTTTCCAATTATATCGCTCCCTTGATGGTGTCCACGAAAATTTTAATACCAGCCTGCTATCTGAAATCATTGGTTCCTGCTTTTAGCGGTCTGAACAATCAAATCTGTTTTAATATCTGTTATAAAAATATCAGTGTTTCTTAATTTTCCCACATCGAGAGTAAAGATACATCTGGAATTTTAACGAAAAAGCTTTCAGCCGGAAGACAATTTGAAAAGCAACAAATGGCGGATGAAATTGCACAATAATGTGATAGATGTAAAGTAAGCGGGATTCCGAGAAACAAATAGAATGGAATCTGAGGTAAGGAAAGTAAAATTAAAGAAAATGTACTTACCCAACACCTTCCTTTAAAATTACGGAGAATAAGGCAATTCCAACACCCTCGCCTGACATCGTTATCATTTCAACAAATTGTCGACGTCTTTTAAAATAATGACCTATCATTACTGTTGATGATTCTCGCACCATTGACGATCCAATACCCAAAACAATACCTTACGGTTGTTGTCCAAAATTCCAAAAAGTTTTCGATTTTTCATCACAAGTTGTTTCCAGCATTCCGTTGCAGGCGACGTACACGAGTAGCATGATATATTTAATCATTTCCCAGTTGTCATGTTGAAGGGATGAGAAAATGTGGAAGAGAAAGAAAAATTTAAGGAAATTAATTAAAATGATGACCACATTTCTTGCCGGAAGCAAGGACCGACTAAATTGATTTAAAAGCTCATTTGAAAGAGTTCCGGAATTCGTTTTTCGTTTTGGAATGTTTACTGCTGGATGGTATTTATAACTTATTTCTGAGATGGTTGGGTATTTGGGGTGAGTTTTTCAAGTATTGACGGTAGTCATGTTCAGGTAAAATCATTTATTAAAATTTATAGGGAATTAAAGTTGAGAAACAAGGGTTCAAAATGTAATTCTTTCTCTCTGGTCGTGCTTAAAATTATAATTGAGTTTGAAATTTGATTCCCTCAAATTTGAATAAAATTTGGTTGCTTAGAAATACGCATAGACAAAGTTTCTCCCAATTGATAAATAATAACTATTCCTATTAATTTGAATTTTTCAATATGCTGTAAAGATAGGTTTAGGTACTCAGTAACTCAAGACTAAAGTGTTATATGGAAGTATTTCTCGCCATAAAGTTTTCAAGCAGAAGTTGAATCAATTTTATTTTAAATAAAAATTAAGGAATTTATTAGAGATTTATTAAGCAGTTTTATAGAAGAGGAAGACTTTTAGTTTTATTGTTACAAAAGTAGCATAAGAGACTGAAAAACACCCACTCATTTAAGAATAGTAGACGAATTCCTGGTGAATAGACAATAAAATGGTTTCATTGAAAACAAATATTTATAGATTAGCAGCTTAACTAGCAACATTTCCTTGAAGTCTCATATAAATACACAGAAGACTATAAAGATACTACAGTTAATTTACCAAGGGCCGTTTTCAGTTTAAATAATCGATTATGATGTGACTCCTAAAGGCTGTTTAAGACAACTCCAAAGACTTGCCATGAGTAATTTTCTGAGGCCTTATTGTAGATAGTGACTTCAAATCATACGTTATTAATTTCAAGGCAGTCAATGAATGATTTTGTGTGATCCGTATCAAAGCAAAATTCTCCGAAATTTGGCTGATAGATGTACATGCCCCGACCAAAGTAATGGAGAAGAAACAAAGGAAACATCCTACAATCAAAAGACGCAAAAATAATTCTGGGTGACTTCAACGCTGAGGTTGGCAATGAGCTATCTCATCGGGGAACGACTGGAGGATATAGCCTCTACGATGAAACAAATGACAACGGCCAGCACCTGATTGACTTTGCATGTAGCATGTGTTCGTAGACACCGAGGAGCCAATTGTAACGCAGATCATCATGTGTTGAAATTAACCTATCATTGTGGCATGTCAAAGGCATATTCGGCAAATAAAAGACTGCTACAACAATTTGGCATCGAAAGGCTCCAAACGGCGTCTGTGGCGAAAAATTTCACGGAGACCCTTGATAACCAGCTGACTCCCGTCTTAGCAGAAACATCACTGAAAACAAGCAACCAGGTCTGGATAGAAGTGCACGGCACTTCTGCAAACTAAAATTCACCACCTGAAAAAGAAACTTTCTCTCTTTACCCAAATTTTAGCGCACTAACTGCTGAGCAACCATACTGATGATCTGTACTGGCTGAGAAAAAAATTGGTGAACAACCACACCACCTCAACTTACACAACTCGCGAGAATGCCTAGAACGCCTGAGGCAACTTGCATTTAGCGCACCCGAGTGTGTCATTTCAACTAGCTAAACTCCTACTCCTACGTTCTGCTTAACAATTGCCTCTTCGGTATCGCTGCTCTAGTCAGCTTCTGCTTCCTCCTAGGATTCATGTCGATGAAAAAAAGATGCCGCTCCACTGACCAACCGTCCTTAGAAAATTCTCCTTAATGGAGCACCGATTCAATTTCGAGGTCAACTGGACGATGGTTAATGCACTTGTCTTGGAAAATTTGTCAGCGGTGAAAAGTATTTTTTTTTTTTAAATTACGAGCTCAAACCTTTCCAGTGGGTTTTCTGCGTTATCATTGTAGAAAGTCTCTATGATCTGCCATCTAATGGCCATTGTCGTATCACTGGAAAGTACGACGTCCAAATGACAGATGGTTGTTTATTTACTCCGCAGAGTGTTTCATCCCGCGGTCCAAGTTAAAATTTTTGTAAAACAAAGCCCAGTGAGTGCATTTTAGTATAAGTAATTAGTGGTTGGAACTGGATTGTAAGATCTTGATATCCCCTAAGGTAATGCAATGGTGTTCGGCTAAATTGGTTTAATTTCATTTTGGTGTTTTTATCTTGACCAAATCATTTCCGACTCAATATTCTGGTTACATTTTCCTCTTACTATACTCACAACAACATTTATTGATGTGGCTTTTTCTTCTTTCCGGTCGACACTAAGCTATCAGCAGAACGAGAATTCTTTGTTTGTCGTGTTGAGCCTTTATTGGCGTTTTGATCAGAGCGATACTTAGTGGCATAGGATTTATTCTTATGATGATTTACTGAGCTTTTGCGAACTTCCAATTTCTGGTCATAGTATGTAGCAATGAAATCAATATCAGATCTAACGCTTAAATCTAATTTTGATCGGCGAACTCCTAAAAGACCCTCATCTGGGCCCGTACAGGCTGCTGTTATGGTGCGTATTCCTTTTGGATAGCAGGATATGTCACAATCCGAAAGCTCATTGGGTTTTTTCCGTGATAAATTTCAGGCCCTGGAGAGAACACACAATCCATTCGCCCCTCCAAATACTTTGCAATGAATGCGCCGTCATCTACTTTTCGTGGACTAAAGACTGCTGAATGTCTTCCTCTATCTCTAGAATCACCAATAAAGCTGAATTGACGGAAATACGTTGTTAATGGCATAATTTCGAAATATCATCCATCTTTTCAGTTAAAACGTCCTTTTTGGCCTTCCTGTGCAAGATTTGTAGGTGGTGTATGCTTCGCGGTGCTAGTTAATGTTACCGTTAACGATCAGCAAGCTGATTCATTCCCCCTTACTTTTGACGGTTCTCCACTACTTGCATGAAACTCTTTGTTTGAATTCTTAAACTAATTCCTTAATTTAATCACAAAGCTGTTTGGATTCAAAGAAACCTGCAGCTATTGATTTTCATCGTGGCTCGGTTGTTTATGGTGTCATTTAATTAAATTCTTTTCTTCTTAAAACAGGCTCATTTTTTTCTTTTTTACTCCTCGTGCTTGTGGTAGAAGGAGTTTCCCTAAAGGGGAAAGGAAAGACGATGCCGTAACACACTGATACCACTGATTAACAATTTTCACTTAAGACTCACTTTTTGAAAATGCATCTCGAAAAAATATTTTGATAGTTGTCCCATCCGGCAATGTGGAAGTTACAATTGTCAACACAGCAACTGATATGCAAAGCCATCAATTCCGAAACTATGAGACAACGATCAGGTAAATAGTCTAAATTTTTGGTGTATAAATCTTCTTAGACTTACAAGATGCATATTAATATTTTTACTATGGATGGTAGGTTGGTATTCTGGGATGGTGTTGCTCATTTTGAATGATAACATAAACATACTCGGCCTTCTAACCTACTTTATTATAGAAATATCTAGTAGAGCTAAAAATTCTTTCCAAAGCAAGTTCTGTCTAAGTTCCATAGCATTAACTTTGTAAAAAAAAGTTTTTTTGTGGTCATTGTGCTCATTTTAAATGGGAATAAAGGTCTGGCAGATATTTACTGCCTATTATAATGCTGAGGCCACCTGGATGTTATTTAGATCAAGATTGGTTATAAAGAGAAACTTATCCTGTAAGTAGCCAAGAGAGTAGTTATTCTTTGTATCTATCGGCAACTGACAATTGAGTGATCAAACGACCGCACAGCAACCAAGACGTTACGAATAATTCAATGGGCTTTTTCAGACGCAGCGTTAAAAGTGAGCGTTAAACAGGTTATATGGGCAAGAAGAGTGAGAAGCATTGGGGGGACCTGATGATAAAAACAAGCAAAAATTTTTTAGGGTGAACGAGCGTAACGCACATACACAAACGCATTTTGTTGATCATTTGGTGGGGGAAATTTTATACAAACGCCGGTGATCATTCCGAATTGAACATTCGGTGAAGAAGGTAGTCGTCATGAAATGATTGCCTTTCTTTAATTTGCGTGCAAAGACGGATGCGTGGACGCGAGAAGCTAAGCGTTATTTAATAAATTTATAAAAGTGGAGGCCATGTTCAATTTCAGGAAACGACACGATGAATATCACGATTTCAATAAAGTTAAATTGCCTATTGTGAATCTATAGAAAATTAACAGTACGCATAATCTTCATAGAATCACATTATAATGAGCAAAGTTTACAACACATCAAGAAAAATATGCGACTAAAAAAGATATTCAAATTTGGAATGTATTTTTCAGAAAGCGGAAAAACACGGAGAATTCAAATAAATCCAAAAGAAGAGTGAATCGACAAACTTTAACAATCATAAAATACATTTTTCATTCCAGTTTTTATTACCTCGTGCACAATTTAAGCCTAAAACATCAATTCTCAATCGCTTATCTCTCTGTCTTCGCTTCCATGTTGTCCACACGATGTTTAACGATCAAATGATCCTTTTGACACATACACTCGCAATACGTGTATCGTATACAAAAATAGCTTGGCTGAACTCATAGATATAGAAAGTACTGGATCCACACCCGTCGTGAGAGCTGAAGCAATTAGCAACCTTCGCTGAAGTTGTGTGAAGCTGAGGTTTGAAGTAATATGCTTTTGTTTTTGCACTTTATTTACTCCGAAACACGTTCACGTTTAAAAAGTTTATAATTTTGAAGATCGCGTGTACGAAATCGGCACTTTAGTTCACTGTTTTTATTAAAAATTTACGAACTTTCCATTCGTTTTGACACATGAGTTTTCGCGCCGTTTTCGCGCCTCTTTCATTTTCTTTAGCGTTGACGTTCGAGTTTTCTGTGAGAGTTGTTTGTTGTTTTGTACTCAAACTGTTTCACAAATGATAACGAAGGCGCGATCGTGTGCACGTGAAATGAAATTTTGTATGTGTGCGCGGGTGTCAGTGGGGGAAGTGATTCTTCTGAAGAGAGGAAAGAAAAAACCTGTATGAAAACAAACGGGAAGGAGAAGCCGAGGGAATCATATAGTTTCGAGAGCGTAAGTTATTTATAACTTATTTATGTGGCAAATTTGGTTTTCACATGGACGAGTACACATATTCTCGTTGCTCGTCCATTTATTTATATGAATTATGCAACGTGTAAATATAAGGGCGTAAGCGCGAAACCTGTTTGGATATGGGTGCGTACCATTCCCGTGTCAAAAAGCCCAATGTGTGTCAATTGATCAATTGAATACATTTCGCGTTTAATTTGTTTCACAATTTGAGGGCTCGTTCGGGAAGTTTTTCGTAAAAAGATATATATGTTACAACGGGACAATTACTACGGTCCAATTCAGGAAACAGTCGTGAAAAAATGAAGCAAACGAAAGACGGGGACAAACTTACGATTACGACGAGTGATGATGTCCATTATTTGTGTGACGAACAACGCTACGCTTTGAACGGACAAAAAGAAGCGTGTAAAAAATAAGAACGTTTTATGCAAACGACACCGCGCGTCATTTGTCGGGAGAAATGTTAGCAATTAACATTTACGTGCGTGGATTCTTCAAAATATCGTGTCTTGAACAAATTTCGAGTGTAAATGCCAAAATACCATCGGTGCCAGCGAAACCGGGGATATTCTCCATAAAGTCGTGTATGGTGAAGATGGCGATCGTCAGAATAGAAAACGACTTTGGGTGTTAACGGGATATGAGTTCGTGAGTAGTTCGTTGCAGTATAAAGAGAAAATAGAATTTTTGAAAGAATACTTCTCGGAAAGAGATTTATCGAACGTGTGTAATTTGCTTTGTATCGACTCTATACGGGTAGTGTTGCTGAGATGGCCGAGCAAATATGTGACGCACTTATGGATTTAACTACGGATTTCACTACGGATTTAACTAAATCTTTGAGCAGTGGAGTGTTGGGAAATAGGTTCGCGTTAACCTTTTGAGATATAGACATACGTCCGTTCAATGGAAAGGATAACTATCCGGTCAAATGTTGGGCTAATGAAATTGAAGAAACAGCAACATTATTCGGGTGGTCGGATAGGGAAAAATTGACAGTGGCAAAAAGGTCGTTAGAAAATATCGCGAAGATATTCATACAAGGCGAAAGAAACTTAAAAACATGGCCAAACTTGAAAAAAGCATTTTGCGAGGGGTTCGGGGAAAAAATTAGTACCGCTGATTTGCACCGATTCCTGACAGAGCGTTAAAAAAAAATGTAATGAATCTTATTTCGAATATTTTTTGACAATGTTAGAAATAGCCAATCGTTGAGAGGAGGAAGATAATACGTGATTGATGGAATTTAATTGAGAAACCGTGGGGCACAAATCGGTACACTGTGTTCATAATAATAAAAGCATGAAATATTTAAGGTGTGGAAAGTATGGTCATCGCGCCTATGAGTGTCAAAATAGGAAGCCAGACAACAAGGATGTAAGTCAACTTGACGGGAAGGTGAAAAATACAGTGACCAAAGATGTAACGCTTGAAGGAGTAGCTATGAACCTAGTTTCCGAAAAAAGTCAATTCATATTCTGGACATGCAATGCACAGATTCAATTCTAAAGGGGTATCTTTCCAAAAGGTACATTTGAAGCAAAAATCAACCTAAAAAAGGCCAGTACTTTACTCGCTTTTATGTAGTAACAGATAATATTATCTCGTTTGACGCTATTTTCGGTAGCGAATTTTTAAATCAAGCAGGACTTATTCTAAACAACATAGGACTTCACATCAAAAACTTGGCACCCAGCGCGTTTTTAATGAACATCAATGCTCGCAACTACGACGAACTAAACATCGGAGAAACGGTTTCAACTCATAAAAGAAAATGACGGAACAAATTGTCTTGGACTATGTTTTGTACAAGGTAAAAGAAAACGACGTTAAAATGACGATAGTTGTAAAGGATTCCAGTCAAGCAAGGTGAAATAGTTAATAATCAGGTTGCAGAATGGATAAAGAAGGGAATACTTGAACCGCCCTCGCCAGAATATTTAAGCCAAGTACAAGTCGCCTGGAAAAAAGATGGCTCTCTGCGAGTTGTAATCGATTATTGACGTATCAATAGGGTTATTGAAAAGGATAGATTTCCGTTACCACTCATAGGGGATATTCTTGACAAATTCCAAAATGCTTATGTATTCAGCACACTGGATCTCAACGATTGGTTTTTCCACGACGAAGTGCAAGAAAGCAGCCGAGAGGTTACAACGTTTGTGACGCATACGGGTCAATAACAGTTTCAACATGAGTAACTCACTGTCGATGTTCCAGCAATTCATGAACTGTATACTTTGGGACTTATCTAATAAAGGGATAGCTTTTCCATACTTGGATGATTTAATCATTCCCGCACATGATGAACAAGAAGGAATTAAAAAATGGAAAGCCGTCCGAAAAGTTGTGAAAGATTATGGTTTAATAATCAAATAAAAAGTAGTATAACTTTTTGTAGAAAAAATAGAGTTTCTTGGACATGTGGAAAATGGCTGCATATCACCCTCTCCATCGAAAACATATGCTGTCAGGCAATTTCCAGACTTAAAGAATGCAAAGGGCGTATGGAGTTTCTTAAGACTATCGGGGTACTTTCGAAAGTTCATCCCAGGGTATTCCGTTATTGCTAAACCACTGAGCGATTTGCTTCGAGCAGACGTGAAATTCTAGTTTCGAGAGTTGCAGCAACAGGCGTTCAACACGCTGAAAATGCTATTGTCGGAACAACCAGTCTTGCGAATTTACAACCCGAGTCTTGAAACGGAGCTTCACACTGATGCAAGCCAGCATGGTTATGGAGCTGTATTGTTGCAGAACTCAGTAGAAGACAACCGTGTCCATCTGACATACTACACGAGCAAAAAGACTACACCACAAGAAGAAAAACTGTCGTCATACGAATTAGAGATTTTGGCTGTTGTTTATTCACTCTGCATATTAAGAAAAGTAACTTATTGCTTGGCTATGAAGAAAAAATATCATATGAAGAGAAAAGATATCATTCCAAAAATAGCACGCAGTGCTATGTTCCTAGAGAAATTTCATCACACTCTTGAGCATCAACCCGGAGCAACACTTCCACATGTTGACGCACTAAATCGGCATATTGTAATGAAAATTGAAGTAGGAATTGAGACCCAATTGAAGAAAGCACAAGGCAAAGATTCAGGCGTAGAAGCGATAAAGGAAATTTTAAAAAGATTGGACCATTCGAGGACTTTGTTCTGCGGAGTGGAGTGTGACGAGTAGTTTTTGTTCTACCGAAAGCAATGCAGAAGGACATTATATGACGAATTCATGAGAAAGATCACTACTCTATTCCCAGGACCAAACGAGATGTGAAACAACATGACTATATTCCGAAGTTAACAGAACCAGTAAAAAGAGTTAGAAAACTGTGTTCGTTGGATACTTGTGAACAGAAAAGCGGGCAAATCGGAAGGATTTTTACACCCATTGGATAAGAGAAATATACCACTATACACCTATCATGGAGATCATTTGGGCCCACTGGAATCGACGCACAAGAACTATAAATATATCTTGGTGATAGTGGACAGTTTCACAAAATACACGTGACTCTACCGAAGAAAGTCAACTACGACATTGGAAGTAACGGAAAGACTAGATCTACAGAAAAGTACATTCGGGAGAGAATGAAAAGTACTACAAAATGGAGAACATACGTCATCTGCTTAAAACGACTGGATTACCTTGAGCAAATGGTCAAGTTGAGTGGATGAATAGTGTGATAACATCTATTTTGGCGAAGCTAGCTGTGGATGATGTACAATTGGCAATCAACTCAACATCGTTTGAATTGTTAGTGAGGGTACAAATGCGTCCTAGTCACAGTCAAGACGTCATAAAAGGGTTACAGAAGGAGATTATCTCAGCATTCCACGATGAGCGAGACCAAAAACGAGAAGACGCGAAGCATAAAATAGCAAGAGTTCAACGTGAAAACGTCAAAATGTATAATCGACGTTAAAAGAATCTTCATCGTTACGAAAAAGGCGATATTGTGGCTACAAAAAGAACCAAAATTGGGCCTGGTCTAAAAATAAAAGTAAAGTATTTGGGACCATATAAAATCGGCAAAGTCAAAGGAAACGACACTAACGATGTGTTGAAGCAGAGCATTCGTGACAGGCCCAAGACGACGTCAACATGTGCCGAGTATTTAAAACTATGGGCGAACTACGAATCATCATTCTTGGGCGCCAATATTGCAAGTTCGTATAACCAATCTGGATTTTTGTAGTTGCTTGTTAAATTTGTGCATTTGATACGAATGGGGGGGAACCCAGTGCATATGCATGTTCGTTGAAAGCGTGATTTTTTCGAATCGGTTCCATAAATATGATGCTTTCAAGCAAGCGTTCAGTTCCAAAAACGCGCAGAGTCTGTTCAAGCGCCTCAAGTGATTTTTTATGGGACATGGTGCATTTGTCCCAAATGGTAATTTTGCACGTTTCAAGCATGGGGCCGTTTCGGAATTTTTGCTGATGTTGCAAATTGGTGTTTTGGTCTGGTTCAAATTGAGCAGAAGTTTAGGTGCTGAATGCGCTGTACGTCCACCATCGATTGGCGTTGATGCAATTTTTGATGATGCCACCGCGAGCGCAATTCCATTCTACACTCGAACCGAAGACAATATCCAATTGATGAAAAATGTTTGGCTTATGCATTCTGGAGCATCTAGGGAAAAAATTCCAGTGTTTCAGTTAGTAACACGTTGCATGGCTTTATCGTAGAAGTTTTTTGATCAGCAACTATGTCATGTTTGCGTTTCAACAATACGTTGTTGCTGGTTTACATCGAATTGACCAGGTCTCTGTTAAGTGTCGATGCCGGCATACCTAGTTGACAAAGGACTTTGTTGTTGGTTGATATGTAGAAGTCCTCAATAAATATTAGAGCTTCATTGAAAACGTCTTCCGAAGACTCTTGATTTGGATCGATTGCGTGTGTTTGCCGAGAATGTCCTCACCGAGACTTTAGTGATGCGTTTTCCACAGTTCTCCGGAATTTGATGGTGTGCATGTTGTTAAACGCGATGCCTCTGTTAGTGTTGTGTCCTAATGTTGATCACTGTCAAGTGAGCCCAGTTTGAAACATGTGGTCTCTATGCGTTAGGCATACTATCCCATCGACGGTTTTCAAGACAACAAATGATGTAGGATCTTTGATTGTATGCAATAACAATCGCAAATAATAACATTCTGCGTTATTGCGATGTTAATGTATATGCACGCCCCAAGGCATTCGACGAACGTACACTAGCGTACTCTAAAATAATTGCACCCCACTTTCTTCGTGCGTACTTTTTTGTCGATTTGTTGCAAGTGTAGTAGGTATTTGGGCACTTCGTAATACTGCAATGTTTTCGCGAGATCATCGGATGCACATAATTTGAAAACGACGGTGAGCATTGTGTTTGGTGGCTGACTGTTTTGTGCGTTTTGTTTGGTAAAGCAGACAGGCTGGCCATTTTTCAAGTTTATAGCGAGATGTTGAACAGTTGGATATCGTTCGTGCTGCTGATGTAGCGTACCATCTGGAATTAAGTGATTTCATCAGTTTGATTGGCTAGGGCGAATACTGTTATGTCACTACCCTCATTCACGTATTAGCAAATGTATTTGATCGACTTCACTGAATTGCAGTCTCGATATTAATGTGAGCATCAAACATTTTTGAAAACAGGGATGCGTACGGCACGATTCATTTGTTGTCGATGCCAACATGTGGATACACGGTTATGCATCCACCGTCATCAAGTTTTTTTTTCATTACCTACAGTTTGATTTCTATTGGTCAGCTCACGTAGATTTCGCTTTATGTACTTGCCATCCTTCATACGTGGTGAATTTGTATTAAGTGCTCCGCATGGCCCATGAATCATATTTTTCTTGATTGTTTCAAACAGAATGGGATCATCGTCTCGATTCAAAAGTGTTTTAGAAATTACGCTATCAATTTATGTTGGGAAATTTTTTTTGCCACAATCAAATTAAAATACGAGCGTGTGGCCAGCCTCTTTTTTGCCATTCAGTTGAGTACAACTTTGGAACATACTCGTACTTCATGGCATCTTGTGCGCTTTTATGCATACGTTGCGGACTGCCAGTATATGTATCTGACAAGATAACTATTTATCCAATGTTAGCAGCGTTTCCATCATTGGCAATTGCATCACGCAAATAGACCTATTCTCCAACGCGCAACTTTTGTTGATATAATCGAATGAAAAGAAGACGTTTGCTTTCAACTTTCGCCCCAAGGCCACAATGAACTGATGGGACAGTTCACAGCATTTCAGTATGTAGTTGGATGCATTTGCACGAATCATAATGTGGTTGCACATTTTTATTCTGGTGGTGGATGATTATGTTGCGTCGATCGATTTCAGTGCCCACCATACAACTGCTACATAATCTATCACCGATGTATAGAAACGTCTTTAGCGTTCTCCACATGACATTTTATCTGCTTTTATCACACCACTAAAATCATTCGACAGCATCTGGTCTATAGCAGTTTTGAATAGACGAATCAAACTATTGCTTCCGTGCAATATTGTTTGTAAGGCCGAAATTATTTCGCGTCAGGTTGCAGTACTAATCACGCAATCCTGTTCTATTTCCCTTTCCTCGTTGCCAATAAATATTTGCACAAACTTCACCTCTTGATCCGGTACAGGAAGCAACAAACCGATTCGGTGATATATTTGGCTTGATCTTTGAAAGGGGACATGTAACCGGCGTTTTTGACAATGCTTGTTGCACTGAAGAAAGTTATTCGAAAGCATTAGTTGTCCTTGCGAATGTTTTGCAGGAAGTGTTTTGAGATTGGAGTGTCACCAGAAAGGTAACCTCGAAGCGGCTCAGGTGGCTCCATCAGCGGGTGCAAAACAACACGGCAACAAGGCAATGTACGCAAACTTTATTCATTGGCCCAATAACTGCATCCACGTGATTCCTATGACCGTAGTCTCTATCGTAATGAAATGCTTCCAACTTCAAATCAATCCATTCCCTTGATCGAGCCAATCGTAATTGATTGGTATGAAGCCGTTCGATATGTTGTTGGGGCATTTCTTTTGCTCTGGAAGTTTAACCTTTGGCATTTCTTGAAGGCGACATCCACGTTGCTCTTCAGTTTGTTCTGCTCTAAAAGTTATGCTTGATTGCGTTTTTCCTAAAGGTGAGATCCACGTTGTTTATCAGTTCCAGGGTTTTGGAAGTGGAAGCTCTGTCGAGCATTTGTTGAAGGCGGCATCTACGTTGCTTTTCAGTTTCAGCGGCTCTGAAAGTAAAAGCAATGTCACGCATTTGCTGAAGGCAAGTTTCACGTTTCTCATCAATTTCAGCGACTGTTTTCCCTTTTTATTCTTTGCTTCGGGTGATTTCTAAGGTGGAGTGTCATCAACAGGATAATCCGGCACTTGGTGCATGAATGAGCCTTTCCCTTATGGGCCGCGTTCACCATTTCTGCAATCGCATCAATGGTGCAGTGTTCTGCTCTAAAGCCGCAATGCTGAGGACATAGGTCCCCAGTAGCACCAATCGCGACAGTAAGTCGTCTTTTGATGAGTTTCCCAGCAGTATCTGGCATACTTATCGGGCGATATGCACACTGTATTCCGAGACTTCCCTTCCCTTACCAATCAGCACGAGGCTCGTCACATTCTATCGTACCGGGTAAAACCCGTCCCGTAGGCAAGCGTTAAATATGCTGAGCAGCAAGTCAGGACAATGGTGATAGACAAGTTGCAATATTCCAGCTGGAACACCATCTGGAACTGAAGTCATCTTCGCTTTCAGTGAAAGGACTACGTCTTCGAGTTCAGGCTGTGTGAAGAATGGACACTCGATTACTGTTTCACTGCGGACAGCGTCAACATGTTGATGAAACTTGGCAGTGTTGTAGCGACTATAAAATTATCTGGAGAACAATGAAATAAATTTTGAGTTCAGGTCTCAAATTTCAAAATGGTGGCTAGTGAAAATTTGAAATTTTAAAGGGCTTAAAAAAACCTAATTAATCCGTTTAGCTGACATTTTTAACAAAAACTTATGCTTTGGTTCTGCCTAGAGTAAAACACTGATTTAAACGAGATTTCACACAATCTTTAATCAGACTGAAATGAGGATATCTGTAAGAAAAATCCAAAATCAAATGTTTAAATTCAAAATAACACGCCCTCAAAGTTCAGAAAAGAAACGAAATTTGTTATTTTTGTAGTAACCAAAGTGCTGAACATATTGCCATGGGAACATTTTAAAATAGTTGATATTTGTACAGCGGAAGATTTTTAATATCAAAATTATTACGACTTTCGGAATAGCAGTCAATCAAATTTCTAAAGTTTGAAGATGAATAAATGTTCCAATAGTTGCTCTCATTTATGTAACGAGACCATATTTTACCACATATTCGAATTAAGTTTAGTATGAATTTCCTTGAATGCAAATGGTACTTTCAACTAGGTTATAATACGAAAGTTAAAAGATGTTTTTTGTCATATTATTAGATGATAGTATTTTGGTAGCGGGCAAACCTACTTTCTTATCGAAACTACCTGTTCCTACTTGATTTTGAGTTGAAAATCAAGAATAGAGACTACGATTAAAATCCTCCGAGGATATGTACGAGAGAGGGATGGAAACACAAGATGCAGAACCAGTAATCAATATGGAAAATAAGGCAAAGAAAGCTGTCAAACAAGCTATCCCAGAAAAAATACTAAGTGCTGGAGGCACTGACGATAGCCAAAACTATTATGCAGCGCTGGACGAACTACAACAAGAAATGAGCGTCGAAGAATGTATTGAAGGTAATTCTAATCAAGATAACAATGATAATTTTATTCAGTACTTAAAAATTAAAAATAAGGAGAAGGAACCAGCTCGCAGTTCTGCTAGTCTTTCTCAAAAAGTTTCAAAAAAAAAGAAAGTGTCGCCAATCAACGTGTTCTGTCAAAGTGGAAAGGATTTGATTCGGCTATTGGCAGGCGAAAATAAATTAATCAGTTTCGAGATAAAAAGAGTTAATGCGAAAAAGTAAAAAATTAGAACGAAATCATTGGTTGATTTCAAATCAGCTAACAAGGCACTGATTTCTGGGGAGGTTCCGCACTTCACATATACCCCGAAAAGTGAGAAGAACCAGACTTTTTTGTTGAAGGGCTTGGACTGTGGAGAAGATACCGTCGATCTCCTTCAAGTGTTTAAGGAAGCTGCACCTGAAATTTAATTTTTTTCGGCTAAGACCTTTGCGACAAGAAAATTGACGGTGGAAAAATAAATTTACCACTTTATTTGGTGCAGATTTCAAATAAGAGCAGTCCAAGTGCTCTTCAATAAATCAGTGTTATCGGTGTCAAAGATTTGGACATTTGGCTGCCAACTGCACCACGCATTATCGATGCGTCAAATGCAAGGACATTCACGCTCCCAGCGAGTGCAAATTGGCTCTCGTGAAGCCTAAAGAGAAATTATACTGTGTTAACCGCGGTATTTTTGGCCACCCGGCATGATATCGAGGATGCTTCCGATGCACAGATGCGAGAGTAAAATTTGTCTCAAAGCAAACACAACTACACCACAGTGTCTTAGCTCCAAACTTCCTCAAGCTCGGAGTTTCATTTGCAGTCGCCGCTAGAGGACCAGCAGAAAATGCGGTAAATAATGAAAATAATGTAAGTGGCAATAATGAGTTGCTTCTCAAAATTTACCAGCAACTAAATTCTTGATTGGAGAGAATCGATAAACAAGATACAAAAATTAATTTTGATTTTCAGCGTTTAGGGCTTTCAAATGCCTCAAACTTACTTGTCATCTAGTCTCATTCACGTGGATAGGATTTGCCTCATCGCAATCAACGTCACCTCTATTGTTACTATACGAGTACATGCACGTGATTATTTAATTGAATTCATTGTTAAGCAAAATCCTGTTAATTTACTCACTATAACTCACCTCAATCCATGGCAATTCTTGATATTCAAGGATTTTGAATTCATAAGAAACGGTAGGGTGATGGGAGAAGTGGAGCTAGGATATTGGTTAGAAGACCCTATTATTTCCAAAATATTGAAAAAGTCGAATTCAAAAGCTTTGAATCTCACGAAGTGTCCATTATCGAGATCTCACTGCCAGGTGGGGATAACCTCTTCGTTATCTCTACCTATGCAATGGGTGGAAATGTTCTCTACTTCAAGGAAAGGGTCAATTCCTTGTTAAAAATACTCGAACTGAACAGGCAACCTGATACGGAGAATTTATCAAACTGGTAAATTAACAAGAGTCAATATCTTCATATTGAAACTTTTTCGGAATCATATCGCAAGATCTGTAACTGTGAGTGAAAACCCTTATATTTCACAGCCGTTCCACCCTACAGACGGGTATATTGTGACTTGCCTCGCTACTGGCTTTGTTCCTCCAGAAGCATTTATATATTTGCACATGAACCGATACGTTTTTGATTCTGACGGTGTCCCAATCATATCCACTGATGAAAAGATAAGATATCCTCCGAATTTGAGTTCACAAGACCAACAATTTCAATGGAGATACTCATTTGCTAGATTCGTTGAAGCTGGTCGAGCTGAGACGGAGCAATCTAAGTATTGGTGGCTGAATGACAATGTCTAAATTACTCGTGTTCATTTTCAGTTCTTTCCTTTTTCGTTGCTTCGTTTTTGAGTTTCAGCTCATTATTGCTACATTTAGTGCTGTTGTTTATTTGTTTTAAAAATTAAGGAAAAGTTAGGTATGTGTTTTGTTTATTTTATTAGGTTTACAGATAAGGTTAAAGGCTTAGGTTAGGAATATTGTGATTGAATTTTTTAGTATAAGATAAAGTTTTTGATTGTATTTTATTAGAATTAGGTGATAGCATGTTAGGTATAGGACTAAAGTTCACTGTCGTGTTAAAATTATAAATAATTTTGGAACAGTGTTGGTTGGTTTTTTCTGCTTTTTCTAATCGAATTCGCTTTATATTTTTTTTAATTTATAACGATTAGTATTAAATAAAGCGCTTTCGACTTTGAATACCTGTTCCTACGAGAAATTTAGGTTTCCAGCTGGTTGTGCTAGCGGGGAGTTCTCTTTTCTGGATAACAAGACCTGAGTTGTAGCTATGTCATAGGAGTTGACGGTAGACTTGCCACTTAATTATAATAATAATCAAATACTAATAATGATAAGCAATAATTTTCAATGAAATGGCTACCAATTTCAGGTGGCCTAAGACTTTTCAACCACTGTTGATTGCTCATTATTTGCAAGGGTTTCAATTTAAAGACCATGACTAAAGTATTTGCGAAAAGGATTTCATAAGCGTGGGGTATTTTAATATGCTTGGTGCTACTACTACTGACTATACAATATTTTCTGCCACTCAAGTATAATTTGGATGTTTTACTCCACTCACAGAAAACAATGTCATTAATGAAGACAACACATTTTAAACTCCTTAAATAAATGAAGATAAATTCTCAAGCCAAAAGTCTAAGGAATGAGTATTTTCTTCGCACATGCAATCAACGCAAAACAATTTAGTTTGTCCTCATATACCAACAAAATCAACAAAGTCATAAAAATGATTCTGCAATTATATGATAAGAGTTGTTACGGGAGCTTAAAACAAAACACCACTTACCATAACTGAAGGCAACTTGATTAAATTGAGTGGCGAAGGATGCAAAGAGCATTCCGAGGGCAAGCACTAATCCACCGAGGACAGCTGTTAAACGTGTCGATTTTCTACGGCACAGAGCGATGATAATTGGTGACGACAGCAACGACACGGACCAGCTTACAGCTCCTAACCATCCTGCAAACATGAAAACATGAAACACTCATTACATGACATTTTCTAATTATGTACAAGAAAAATCACAGTATTAACACAAGGACTATATAGGGAGGTACTTCTAACGATGAAGTTGTTCCATGTCACGTGTATACAAGAAGCAAAAGGTACGCTGGAGCTTTTCTATAGATAAGAAGAAATAATTGGGTAAATTAAGGATACTCATTCCTGTATTCAGTACGTGCTAGTAAAGAAAGGTGGGTTGGAAGCTGCTTCAACTTTGCTGTTGTGTTCTTTAATTGGCTTAGAAGTGAACAAAGTTGTTGAAAATTGAAAGAGGATACCTCGTTAACTAGAGATGAAACAAAAAAGGGTACTTTTTATTTATTTATTCCCAACAAAAATGTGATTATGGATAAGGAACGAACGCCAAGAAGTTGAGTAGAAAAGGAGTGCTCCTACCAGAAGGGCTCTCTAACCAACCTAGGGTTTAACGCAAGTTTTCTGACATATCGTCAATCGACAACTTCAATTCTATTTCCATTACACAACAACTGATTCGGTAAATCATGCTACATCAACATCGACTGAATTTTTAGGGTTTTGTAGAAATTTTTACAATACCCTTCTAAAATCAGGACCTTTCTGGCCGTTTCTGTGTTCGTGCAGTATAAAAAAATATTTTGCGTTGCTTAAGAGGAGTCTCCCCATATGGAGGGGTAACACTTGAAAAAAAATTTTATTACCAATATGGATATCAAATGAAAGGTATTGATGCGATCTTTTCAAATCAGGTCTTAAACTAAAAGCATTTGCATACAGGAGTGCAGGTTGAGGGGAAATATCTACAAAATTTGTGTCCCCCCCCCCCCCTCCCTCCCTTGCAAAGAAAAAACTACAAAAAGTCATGAAAGTCAGTCTTTATAAAAGCAAGGGCAATAAATACCTCAGAAATTCGTTAATAATGGAACATTTTACGAATTTTACGTTTTCATCTAGAAAACCTAAAATTGACCTGATATTTACTAATCTCAATTTTCTGATATAAAACGCATGTTTCCTGAAAGTTTCATAAAAATCGAGTCATAAACAGCTGAGTTATAGACGATTGAAAATTTATCAATTACAACAATAACTACACGTTACACTATTTAAATACACGTTGCAAAGGACCCTTAACACTACATATATGTAAGGATTTTGATGAAAATATTTTGTACCATTGATATGTTAATATGACCACTCAGTTATTGAGGTTGTAATGATTTTGGAACACACGTCTAGAACCGATGAGAGGTCGATTTAGATTTCCTTCGGGAAATCTCGAACGTTCGAGACGTGTGTTCAAAATCATTACAAATGGCGCCCAACATGGGGCAGAAACATCCTAACAGGGAAAAAAATCAGCGTCTTCTGACAATTTTTTCCTTTCCGGAGGATGTAAGGTACCTCGTTACTAGAGCCCCAAGGACAGGACTAGTGGAGTTGTGTCAGACGTTCACGTGAGTTATGGCATCGACTCCCCTTTGTTTATTTTTTTTGGCGACCGATTGTCCCTGGGTTAAACCTGTAAGGACTTTCTATTTTCCTGATGGGAACTGTCAGTCAGAAAATAAAAGGTAAACTTGCCTTTATGTTGCGGGAGGATTCTAGCCATCTTCTTATGCGTGATAGATGAGTGATGTCGGTTCGAATTTTGGTGGCGTATGTTGGAATTGCAAAGCCCGGAATGCTACTACACGTCGGGATTTTTGACCGTTCACAAAGATCGTTACGATGACGCTATCACTCATCAACTAACGTAGATAAAAGACGGTTTTTGTAATGCACTTGGGGCTGGGATAACTTCTAAAACAGGCTAAGAGCGCCCTCTTCCCGGCTGGCCACCATTCGCTCTCATTTCCATATGGAGGAATCGGCGCTGCTGGAAAGGAAAAATTCACCAAATATTTTTTTTTCTTTTGACAGACTACGTTAGCTCGTCACTATCGCCCAATTAAGTCTAATAATTAAGTCTTCTTATATTTAGGAGCATTTTTTTAATACTTTTTTTTTGTACCATTGCCGACCACAAGATTACAACCAAGTGGACTCCGGAGAAACGCTAGACCCAGTCCAAAACTGTACAGCCAGCCAGTTGTGGGATCTGTTACGAGGACGTCGTAGAGGGCGTCACCAGTGTAAGATTGGAATGCGGACACCTGTTCCATCGTATTTGTGTCCAGCAGCTCTTGCCAACATCCAATCTCTGTCCTTTATGCAGACGCCCGATCAATTAGAGTGGCCTAGACAACCCCCTCGGAACGCAAGTCCCTATGCGTGGAGCAGTGGCAAAATACCCCCGAACCATACCATACACAACTGTTGTTGAACAACCAGGGAGCCATAGGCAGGGAAGTTCCGACTACAGGAGCACCAGCAGACACCCCAACAGCGCCCTCAAACACCACTGGCAATGACACGATTTCGTGCTTATTGCAAGGGCTGTCCGACTGGATGGGGCAATCAGAGAGGAGTTTTCAAGACCACAGGAGCAACCAGCACCCCAGTCGCACAAGAACTCCACCGGGCTGAGAACCGAATCCAAGTGCGGCTTTGCCCACCTCTAGGCTGGTTGAGGACTGGAACTTCCCCCGAAGGAGCTTGGGAATGGATCCTAGAGCCCCAGAGTATTGACCACGGTACAGTATCGCACCCTCACCAATACCGACAACGCACGACTGGTGGAAATCATCAGGGAGAACATGCGGTGGGAGCTTCAAAACAGCCTTCTTCATGTGCCAATATACAATGTGCAAGCCTTACGCCTGCATGCCCATAGACAAGAAAGACTAGACGAACGGTGAGGAATCTTTTGTCTACAACCTCACATGATGGGACCTAGTCAACGAAGTAATTATACTGCAGAATTAGTAGCAGCTGATCACGTAGACACGGAGCTGACACATATCACAAGAAGCGGAGTCCCCCTGGATTGCGAGTGCAAAATAGCCACTGACCGACCTTTTGTGGAGGTTGTTGCAAGCCCTACAGTCTGTTGGAACTACCGACAACCGAAACACCGGTTCTCTACATGTCCAGCCGAGCCGACAGTCTTCTGTTACGGCTGCGGAAAAGCGGACACGCACGCACCATATTTTGCAAGTCGGAAGTTGCGAAAAAACTTACCAGCAAGTGCCACAAACACTTGTTGGCACTCCTAAAGCCCAAACGAACAGATACTGACCTCATTGCTACGGACAACCAGGCTCCGGATACGACACCAACATTGCCAATTCGCACCACCAAATACAGTTCTCCCGAAGCTCGGCAGCCAACGTCACGGGATACCGAGCCGGACATTCAGGGTAATGGTGATGAAGCGAATGCCTCCTGGCATGTTAAGCCCTTTCATGTTAGACTACGGGATTATCTTGCTGCTCGTCAGCGCATCTTTAATGAAGAGGTGGTTTTCGCCACTTGTCTTAGAAGGAAGCGAGCCACGCGACGGAAGCTTCTGAAGAAGGGTGAGGCAGTCAAAGAAGACGTTGTGGGTGATCCAATTAGACGGATTATTGAAGGACGACGTTCACCCATACGCGTCAGTACAAATCCTGCAAAAGCAACTCGTAGGCTTGATTGATACTGGGACCAGTGTCAACTGCATAGCAGCCGACTTTGCAAGAGAAGTCATGACGAACCACGCAGATTAATACCAGCATTTTACTACCTGGCTCAGACAGCAGACGGAACACATCGTAGTGGGGAGACTTACGACGGATGTCATCTTTAAAGGTACAAACAAGTCCCTGGCATCCTACATTATACCCCAGCTTACACAGAGCCTGTACCTAGGGGTGGACTTCCTCCGAAAATTTAATTTGGTCCGAGCATTATTTTCTAGCACGATACTTGACTCTGTCGCCACCGTCCATGATGCGACCTTAACTTCTCACTCACTTCGACTTGTACTGTATGCCAATCAACAGCTACGACATGACTCAGCTATATCGGCTTTTCCATTGCATGAAAAGGAAAGTCTTGGCAGGACAACCTTGGTGTCTCACACGGTAGATGTGGGGGATTCTAAACCACTCAAACAGAGACATTTTGCCACATCTCTGGGGAAGGAAAAGTCGTTATATGCCAAGTCGATCAGATTTTGGCATTAGGTGTTATCGAAGAACCGCAAAGCGCATGGGCTACACCGGTCACTTTAGCTGTAAGTCAAATAAGGTCCAACTATGCTTAGATGCCCGACGATTGAATGCCGTCACTGTTAAGGACGCATATCCCCTACCGTTGATTGAGGGTATCCTAAGTCGATTGCCTAAAGTTCATTTCATTACGAGCTTGGACCACAAACACGCTTTCTGGCAAATCCCATCAGGTCCGAGCTCAAAGGAGAAGACAGCCTTTATGGCCCCGGGTCGCCCACTGTACCAATTTGTGAACATGCCATTAGGACCGTGTAATGCCCCTCAAATAATGACGCGCCTGAGGGACAAAGTAATAACACCGCATTTGCGGCACCAAGTTTTCGTACACTTTGACGACCTATTGCTAGTAACAGTGCTTTTTCTTTTCAGTAAATCCGTTCTTTACTAGCAGGAAATGCGAGTGAGAGGTAAGTATACCATCGAGAGAATAGGGTTCCTGTAATCCGCGAATGGTCGGTTTCGCGTGCGGTCGGAACGTGGTGCCATATTTTGAATTTGCATTTTTCCTTAGAGGAGGTTTTTCCGGTTTGAGTTTGAGTAGTGTATTTCGGGCACCACGTCGGTGATATTCCGCAGTGGTTTTTTTATCGATTCCTCCAGAACGAAGAACGGAATTTGAAGTAGAGTCGATGGAAATTGTTTGACGCCTTTTAAATCGGGCATGTGATCCAGCAGCCACCTCGGAGTAGACTAAGAGTGTCCGGGCGTGTTGACCTGATGGGTACAGTCTGTTGTCACGTTCCAAGACTTCACGTCTAGAAGCGATGAGAGGTCAGTTTAGATTTCCTTGGAGAAATCGCAAATGCTCGAGATATGTGTTCAAAAACTTTACAAGGTCAGCGCACTGAAAATAAATGGCGGCAAATCAAAATTTGTAATAAAATATATTCAATTTTCGAGGTCAGCTCATGGAAGATATGGTTTATGCTACTTTTAATTGTTAGTTTCAAAATTTTAAAAGTTATGATCAAGTTCTTTCAATTGGTGTTCCACTTGACAACTTCTGATAAATCACAATTTTATTAAACCAGGTATAGGGGGTAAAATCCGGATATAGCATTATTGCTTTGTAGCGCATTTCAAATTTTAGCGCACTTCGTTCACTTTAGTCATCCAACTTAATTAGAATGTCAACACAATGTCATTCATATGTTTTTGTAGAAAATTATTAAGAACAGAGTTTTCACGGAGGATTTTGAAAAAGAATTAGAATTCCGTTTATCAAGGTCGTTGAACTTGCCTGTTCAGCAGAAATTAGGATTAAACAAGCATTATTTAAATTTTTAATGCATTTTTTTTTCATGTTATTCAATTTAATTGTTTCCCTTTAGTGCATTTGGGGTAAAACAGTACGGGGTAGTGCCGGGTGGTACCCGGCTTTGTGCAAGTATCAAATATCATTCTTCCATTGGTTTTAATTATATTTTTTATGATCATCAGTTCACAACAAACTGCCACGAAATCATAAAAGAATAACAAATCGACAATTTTGGTGTGAAAAAAGTATGAAAAATGCAATTTCAGAGGTAGTAGAGGGTAAAAGTGGACATCATGTCGCTTCTGAGAGATTCTCGATCCCACGATTAACCCTGGAAGATAGAGTTAAGGTATACTAAATAAAAAGCTCCCAAAAAGGGATTAGGGTATTTTAAGACAGTTTTCATGGCTGAGTAAGAAAATTTAATGTGTCAGCATATAAGAGAGAACCCTGCTTAGGCTGTCAGCTATAGATGATGATATAAGAAATCTTGAACCCAATTATTTGGATTGACATAAAGAGATTTTTAACATAATATCTTGTCATCCAAATGACTGAAAAAATGGTATCGACAACAATTTAACAAAAACACCGAATGAGCTGGCATGGAATAACTCTATGGATTTTAACGTCACCATCCAGAGCTATCGTTATGACTTTCAGAACCTACCTCCATTGTAAGTGCAATTGGGTTTAATAGAGTTCATGTTTAAAAAAATTTTTTCTTTTTAGTTAAATTGCATGACAAATACGAATTTGGTCAAACGAAGGTATTTAATTTCGCCACTGGAGTCACTGGACAGTCTCCAAGAAGAAATCCAAAGTTTTTTCTTTATAAGGGAAGAACAACAAGGCTTTTTCCCGTCTTCTAAAAGAGACCAATTGAATACCACAGTTTTACGTGTATCAGCTGCAGATGCTTATGATCCACCACTCTTAATTTTCCCATGAGTTCGTATGAAGTCAAATTTGTTAGATGGCACACCTTCTCAAACTATTGCAGTATCCATCCCAGTGGATGGATACAAAGTGCTATATTCGTTCAATGGCTGAGTCATTTCATCGCAAACGTCAAGCCAACTAAGAATGATCCTGTACTACTTTTACTGGATGAACATCCTACACACGCCAAAAACCTGCCATTGATAGACGAAGGAAGAGAGACCGAAGTTATTGCAGTCAGATTTTTTGCTCGCTGCACACATCCACTTACAACCTCTTAATATTAGCATAGGTCCATTAAGCAACTATTACAGCCAAGAATTAAAAATAAAGCTGCGTAAGATTGACGTTTGGACGTTGAAACTATCAACACGCGTGTGAATTCGTCAATATGGAAGTAATAAAAAACTTATTAGTAGATGAAAATTTATAAGTACGAGTCTATCTCATCATACAAGATCATATACATAAAGATCATATAAATAAAGTGCTTAAGAAAGCAAAAATTTCATCTTGGGGAAGCGCCAATCGCATCTACCGTGGACAAAATCTTAGAGACAGCAAAATGGACTTTATTATTGTTGGCAAGCAAACACGATGGCGGGGCAAGCAAACACAATGCCGGTGAAACCAAAGACCAAAGCCGCCCGTAAGGAAATCCCTTCGGGCGTGACAGATGCGGAAGATACGACAGCAAAGAATTCAAGTTTTAACCAAGACGTTTACCATATTAACTGTAAGGTAAATTAATTTATAAACGTAAAACTCTCGCTCCTTTGCCAATCCCACCCACACCTAGCACTAACCCTTTCAGCGCACTGGCGAACGATAACCAAAATAATAAAATAACCGCAACTAACTATCGAACAAAGAAGGCTTGGTTCCCGCCGATTTCCGTAGAGAATGTGAAGGCAAAAGTGCTCAAAAGCATTATGAATAGGCACACCCCTACCAATGGTACTCGTCTTTTTGAACTTCCGACTGAGAATCATACTGGACAGGTTCGAGGCCCACAATTACATAGTGAACCTCCGAAGCACCGAGGCAGTAGGGTATTAGTTCACCCCTCAAAAAGGAAAAAGTGTGTCATGTTCCTAAGAGGTGTTACCTCAGACTTTGGAGCTGAGGTGGTTCAAGAGGACATAACCAGCCAAATTCCGACTTTAGGTCTCGAGTCCGTCAGGACACTTACCACTCTATGGTCGAGGGCAAATAAGATCGACTTGGACTTATTTGGGCTAGCAGTGGCATCGGAAGCAGATAAAAACGCAGTCATAAAACTGCACTACATTCTAGATCTACGAGCCGTATGAGAATGCCCCAAAAAGAGGGATCTTGTTCAATATTACCATAGTCAAAGCAGCATATATCCACCGATTGTGGATTCAACATGCAATGTGCAGCATATAGAGAGGAGCATACCTCAGAAAACAACCTCAGAAAAAAAAGGACAAGCCGGAAACCACTCCATTCTGTACTATGTGTAAGACACATGGACATCCAGTAAATTTTTTCGGCTGCCCGGAACGAAAAAGATTGTTCGACAGAGCAATTGAAGCTAAAGCCAAACGGACGGTGCCTTAGATATTATATTCATCGCTCCTCAGCTACAAAAACAGTTCACCAACCCCTACAACCTCACACCACTTACCAACCGAACCTCATATTCAGAAATTCTAAGAAACGGAGCTCCGTACCACACTTTGATTTCACCAACTCTTAACTCCGTCAAGTACCTACAACAGATAACCGTGGAGTGGCTGAGAGTCTCTCCCAGTGAACTTTTATCCGAGGTCAAGGCTTTCCTCCCATCCTTTAACACCACTCCTGACGAAGAAAAGCCAATGGCTCTCCTCAATTTCCATCTTCATGGGTTCAAACAAACTTACCATTTTTTCCCTAAATAGTAACTCCCTAATTTCAGATGATAAGAGGCTCTACATTGCTGATTCGGTCAAATCCTCCTAACCCGACATCCTCCTTCTAAACGAGATAGTTTTTAACCCTCAATACAAACTCCGTGTGGAAAACTACCATGTACTTCATAATGACAGTGCCAGCGGCATTGCGATACTGTTTCGGAATGATTTAGATACCTATCAAATCCCTTTTGCACAAAAGTAACTCCTCATATACGCTAGCAACTCTCAACACCAAGCGATCCCAAGGAAACCCAGCCAAAATTCTTATTGGTTCCCTATACCTCTCGTGCAATCTAGGTCCCCAGATCCTATTTACGCTTAAACAAATCCTCGGAACAGCCTTATCCCATAACTTATTTATACTCGGAGGAGACCTTAATGCCAGACACGAACACTGGCAAAGCTCCACAGGGAATACCAACCAGAACTACCTATTTGAATGGCTCCGTGCGGACGCCGTCCTCTCTGTATCCATAGCAAATGCTGGGGCTCCAACATTTCGTCGAGGGAATTCATTTTTAGATAACTTCATAATATCATTTGACCTCAATGATCCCACAACTCCTTTTACTTGCTCTACGTTTAGCATGTTACCAGACCCTCATGGCCTCCATCTCAACAAAACCCTTAGATCATAAATACCAGTTTCTACTTGCCCACCTCACACAGACCGTTTAATTCCATAGACTGGCCTAACTTCAGAAAAGACCTCCTACCGAATCTCCCACCGGAAAATATCATTCTCTCGAACGCAGAAGTAGACCCTCATATATCGGCACTAACATCTGCCATTATAGAGTGTCAGACTAGCATGCCACCTTTCAGAAATCACGCAGGCCGCTTTATGGTTGTTGGAAACATCACGAAATAACTCGTAACCAAAAAAGTTGATGCCAATCAGCAGTAAGACCACAACCAAACAACCAACCAACGTCACAGCAACCAGAACCGTCATCTTTAGCTTTTTCTCCAGCCGATATTTTACCTAAGCGTCATATTGTAAGAAAACACATTAAAATGCTTGCCAAAGCAAAAGTGCTGTTATCGCTATATCTCCTTATAAATCAGAATTGGAAGACAATAACACCGAGAACATGAACAAGAAAAAGTTCCTGACCTTTATAGTAGCATAGTGATCCCCAAAAATTTTTTTGGAGGACGCCTTTCTAGCGTTTCTTACATAGAAAATACTACCAAACTTGGCCATGTGTTAAAGTTCTGATCAGATACCAGTGCCAACAAAAATGTTATTTCATCCGAACTGTACCGAAATTCCAAGCCTGTGAGGAAACTATTCACTATTCAATCAGTGGCTGGTAACATTCCTATTACTCTCAAAGTTAGCGGAGCCTTTTTTCAGTGCCTGGGAAGCAACAAGATCATTTGACGGCATCATTTAGGATTTAAACAGGAAAAACAACTTTCTTATGATTACCCTAAACATCAAGATACCGCTGTAATCCAAAATATTTCCATAGGTAAATCACGTAAACGGTAAATGTGACCATTTGCCGAACAAGCTAGTTAAAAAGCTACAAAGAATTTAAAATAGGTTTTCATCCATTTTCGGTCCAGTTTGCAATGACGAACTGGTACATACCAACATTAGAGGCGAGATTAATATAAAAACTCCTGACCCAATCTAAACGAAGTCGTATCTCTATCCTGTCACCCCGAGGCTGAAAGTTGAGGCCCAAATCGCAAAGCTGCTTCGAAAAAGTTTCATATGTCCTTTGAAAAGTCCGTACATTTGACATATTTGGGTTGTGCCAGAAAAAACCTAAGTCAACGAGGGGAAAACAGTATAGGCTGGTGTTAGGCTTTAAAAGATTAAACGCCTTCATGATACCAGATACCTACCCGATCCCCGATATAACCAATACCCTAGCAAGCTTTTGGCAGTCAGATTCTTTACGACCATAGACTTAACATCAGGATTCCATCAAATCCGAGTGAAAGAAAGCCATATTCAAAAGACTGCCTTATCAACCGCAAATGGCAAATACGAGTTCGTCAGACTACCCTCCGGACTAAGGAGCGCTCCGGTGGTGTTTCAAAGAATGATACACGATGTGTCTATTTTGTCGATATCATTATCCTAGGAGGCATTGATGAGGAGCACTGATCAAACCTAGAAACCGTTCTGTCTGCTTTGGCTGCTGTCAACCTCAAAATTAATTTAGAAAAGTCAACTTTCATGAAAACTCAAGTAGAGTTCTTTGGTTATGGAATCTCTGGGGACGGAGTACTACATGAACTCAGGAAAATAGAGGCAATTAGGAATCTGAGATTTCCTCAAAGCCTCAAAGAGCTAAAAGTAATTCTTGGCTTAACATCTTATCATAGAAGGTTTGACAAAGACTTCGCAAAAATTGCGAAGCCACTAACAAACCTCACAAAAGGCGAGAATGTGCAGGTAAAGGCCAATCAATCTAACAAAACCGGAAATCTTCTTGCTCCAACTTGAAAAGGCGGCCTTTAATAATTTGAAAACTATGCTCCTCTCCTGTGAAATCTTAACATTTCCCAACTTTGAGAAACCCTTCTTACTGACATCGGTCGCAAGGTGAAATCGGGTAGGATAGACCTATTACTTACATATCCAGATCTCTCAACAAAACCGAGGGGCACTATGCAACCGGAGACAAATAAATGCCTGCCATTGTCTGGGCCTTGGATAAATTTCAGATGTATAGTATCTCTATGGTGTAAAAAAGATAAAAATACTAGCTAACCACCATCCATTAACCCTTACTTTGAGCAACAGGAACTTCAATTCTAAACTGAAAAGGTTGCAAGCGCGCATTGAGAAAAACAATTATGAGCTTGTCTGCAAAGCGGGGAAAACTAGCTTAGTTGCCGATGCCCTCTTTTGATTACCACCTCCGACAGCGGGGACTAACACGCTGGCTACGGCAGCTACTATCCACAGCGCAAACGAGGATAACAGTGATCTCATTCCCTGCTGTGAGGCACCAATCAATGTCTTTTGGCAACAACTTTTAATCTCTGAAACCGGTCAAGGCCCAGCAATCTTAACGATTCACAGGGAGCGTCACACAACATAGAATAGGGAGTACGCTTGGCTACGCAAAATCAATCGAGAAACTTTGACAAAGATTCTTAAACAAAACCTAGGTCTAATCCTTTTGAATGGAATAATAGTGGACAAAAAATTTATTCAGCTGTTACAAGAGAAACTTAAGGAATCCTTTCCAAAATTCAACCTAATCCAACGCATGGCAGAGGATAAAGTAGATGGGAACATGAAATTTGATACTATGCAAAGCGAGCACAAAAGAGCGCGCAGGAACAGCAGGGAACAGATAATGGAAAAATACTACTTTCCCGGAATGAATAGGCTTAAAATACACCTCAAGTTACACCACATGTAACACGTGTAAGTACGATTATCACTCACATAAGCCCGCACTATGGAGCACTCCAATACCCCAATATCTCACCCAAATAATTCATACGGACATAGTAATACTCAAAAGAAAAAAATTGCAAAATACTTTCCCATCAAGAATAAATCCGCTTTGCACCTGCGTGAAAAAATTATAAAGCTAGTACATTATTTCACGGTTCGAAATGTTATAGTGTCCATAATGAGGGAGGTTTTAATAGCCCTATCATCGTGAACTGCCTTGAATCTCTTGGTTTAACCATTAATTTGACACCACCTCAGAAAAGAGAGGTGAATGGCTCAATTGATCACGTTCATTCAACTGTTCTAGAGATTGTTAGATACTTTTTACAAGAATATGCCGACCTCTCTCACAAAGAGGTGATAAATATATCCGTGGGTTTATTTTTACTTATTTATTTTATTTATTCAGGTAAATAACAGTCATTCACAAATATATATACAAACTTAAACCACAAATAGACCTAGTATTACCATAACTTAAGGGTGGTCCAGCCATAATGCACGATGTTAATTGTGAGTCACACCTTAACGTTAAGTTTTTCGCCCAATTTAATTTGACTTTTCTTTGGTCCAGTGTTTGACAAATTCAACCATGGAGAGGTACACAATTGAGCAGCGTGTTAAGGTTTTTGAAGCCTTTTACGAAAATGGGTGTTCAAATTAGAACGAATTTCGTGCACTTCGTGATTCTCTTGGTCAGTATAATCGACCAAATGTGTCCACAATTATGAGAACTGTGTGCAAATTTCACCAAACCGGGTCTGTTGGGAATGTGAATTCCCATGTGCATGCTCGCCCAATTCGTTCTGTGGTCAACATTGGTGTTTTTCGCGATAGTGTGGCAGGAGGGCCGTTAATCTCGACTTGTCATCGTGCCCAACAATTGAACATCTCACGAACATCACTGATGTGAATTTTGAATAAAGATATGAATTTAAACGCTTGCAAGGTTCAATTGACTCAAGAGCTGAAGCCTACTGACCATTTCAAGTGTTGGCAATACGCCGAATGGTTGTCTGAACAGACAGAAGGGAATGGTGACTTTACAAAGAAAATCATCCTCAGCGACGAGGCACACTTTCACGTCAGTGGATTCGTTAACAAGCAGAATTGCCGCATTTGGGCAAATGAGAATCCACGAGTGATCCTTGGAAACCCGATGCATCAACAAAGAGTGATTGTTTGGTGCGGTTTATGGGCTGGCTGCGTTATCGGGCCGTACTTCTTCGAAAATGTGGCCAGCCAAGCAGTGACCGTGCATGGTGTTTGCTATTGCGAGATGATAACGGACTTCTTGTGGCCAAAAATTGAGGTGATAGACCTAGACGATATATGGTTCCAACAGGATAGTGCCGCTTGCCACACAGCGAACGAAATAATGGCTCTTTTGAACAAGAAATGTGTTATCTCACGTTGTGGCGATGTTAATTGGCTGCCACGATCATGTGATTTGGCACCGTTGGTCTTCTTTCTATAGGGATATTCAAAAAAAAAGTGTACGTCAATAAGCCAAGAACAATTCAAGAGCTAAAGGATGATGTAATTCAGCACAATAACGACATTGAACCTCAATTATGTCTCAGAGTCATTGAAAATATGGCGCACTGGATAGAAGTATGCCACCGTAACCGTGGCGGCCATTTGGGCGATATTTTGTTTTACACATGATTTTCATAAATTCTTCTATTATAATGAAAGATATTAACATAATTCTCTGAAAAATTTTTGTTTTATTAACAATTAATATCGTGTGTTTTGGTTGGACCACCCTTTACATTCAAATTCTTTATCAAAATTCAAAAGTGATGAGAGTTACAGACATTATGGAATTAACAGAAAAAAAGAAAAAACTACAAAATTAAGAGTGTCAATATTCAGTCATTACCGATATTTCATAAAAGGAACAAGCTTCACTAGTAGATGATTACATGAAAAAATATCGACTCCATTTAGTTTGCCTTTATAAAAAGTATATGAGTGCCTGAGGAAGGTATTCTTGGCATAGTTGGTGCGACAGAAAGCCCAGTAAAAAGTGTCATTAGAACAAGATGATACAGAAGGCGGAATTTTGATCTGAATCGAATTTAATAAATCAGAGCAGTTTATGTGACTAATTTAATTAAGAAAACGTAATCCAAATAATTACGTCTAGAGGATCAGAGCTGTAGATTGTGCCTAGCAGCACTCTCTTCGTAATTTGTGTAAGCATATCCCATGCGATAATCAAGAGATTTCAGAGATTGTTTTTGCACTTTCTCAATTTCCTAAATAAGAGTATCATATTGCACGATACTACGAATAAATGTATTATATAGAATTTTCAATGTGTCGGCTCTTGAAAAGGGATTACTTAATCAAAGAATCAGTCCTAGACGTTTAAAGGCCTTAGATGCCATGTTGTCAAAATGGAGATGGAAGAAGAGTCTTGAATCTTAAGTCAGACCTAGATCTCTAACCTCATTAACCCGGTTAATCGGCGCTTCTGAGATTGTATATGCATAAGTTATTATATTACGCTCTCTTGAGAAAGTTGTTACTCTGCACTTTATGCATTTAAAAGCAGTTGATTCGCATTTCAGTATTGTTCAAACTGCCTGAGATCATGTTGCAATGTCTTACAATCGTCCAATGTCTTGAATATTTTGTAAATTTTTGTGTCATTTGCATACAGTAAATGATGAAAGTTAGAAAAACAAGTAACAATATCATTAACGTAGAATTTGAACAAAAATGGACCAAGGTGTGAACCTTGAGGAATTCCTGAGGATACCAAGAAGTTTGAACAATAACCTCTTAATGCAACCGTTTGACTTCGATTACTTATGTACGAATAGATCCATCTTAACAGATCACTATGTGTACCAATTTTCGAAAGCTTCTTCATAAAAATAGCATGGTTAATTTTTCTCAAAGGCCTTCGAAAAATCGGTATAGACGGCGTCAACTGGGTAGCCAGAATCTAGAACATTAAGTAAAAAGTCGGTGTACAGCGCTCAATTAGTACTGACACTCCGGTCGCTTAAAAATTCAAGTTGTTGTGAAGCAATAATATGACCATTTTGTGAGTTAAGATTATCAACAACAATTTTCTCTAATATTTCCTTTTTATTTTTTTGCATAATAAGTTTTATCAGATTTCGAGAAACCCAAGGCGGATGATATGACTTCGATTTCATAAATCTTTACGCATTCTTCGGTATTAAGATTGAACATAATTTCCAACTTATTGACGTTCGACAATTCTCGGCTCATTTCTTAAAAATTAGCTGCATGGTAAATGAATATAAATTGCTCTCTAAAGTCTTGCATAGGGTTATTACAATCTAAATTGAGGGTGATATCTAGTGCCTCATGACGCTGATCTTTTGTTAAGTATAGTTCAACTAAATAGAGTGCACGCATCATTGCAAAGAACGAGATGAAGTGTGCGCCCGTTGAAGTTGGTGTAAGTCCAGTCCATGAAGTCATGTAAATCGGCCGCGAAATGGTCATCGTTGGTGTATAGATCTAGCAATTGGTCACTGTTATTCGTATTTTGCCAGATTGCTTTGGATATATTAAAATCTCTAATGATTAAAAATCTATCACCCAGATTCATTTGAATGAAGTTAAATATTTTGTTATAGAAGGCTTGCAATGATTCTGAATTGGTATTGCCATGGAGGAAATAGCAACAAACTAAGTGCAGTTTAGTGTGAGAAGCACTAAGCCGCTGGGATAAGGGCTTATATGATGCGCTGCGTTCAAACAATAGCCACAGCTCTTCAGCCTCTTGGTCTGAATCCAAACATTCAAGGCACCATGCATGCAGCTCACGCCGAACTCTAATAAGTACCCTTCCACTACGCATATCTCATCCATGTGATTCTAACCTATCTCTCCTAAAAACATTAAAATTAGTGTGAAAGTATTCAGCATCATAGATATCAAGAGTCAGCCAAGTTTCTGTCAAGAACCTTTTGTCATAATTAGACAGTAAGACATTAGATAAGAATTAGTGAGACTTTGTGCGTAACCCCCTCACGTTCTGATAATAAATTGATAAGCAACTAGACGAAATCATTTGGAACATACATCCGACAACAGTTTCCATTCAGTAATTAATGCAAAACTTTCTGATGTCTTCTTCGGAAGGGAATAGCGAATCAATGACCAAAGATTAACGAACTTAAGAGACAAATTATTTACATGAAAACATCAGAGCTGAAGTACTTTTCTGCACATAGCGTCGCATCAATCTCAACGGATGTAACGATTTTTGTCAGCATTGTTGTGCTACTTTATCTAATTTTCGTTTTTCGGTCACGATGCACTGTTGCCAGAAAAGTTCTTTTACCATATACCTACCCAGACCCTATAAAACTTCCTTTCTGAATGCTTATTCTTAATCTGTGGGACACAGATTCTTAAGGAGGGAGAAGTTTACACCAGATACTGTCCACCGAAACATTTTTCCTCATTTCATCCTTTTTCTATTCCAAGAATTTCCCGTGCTTTGCACATTTCATCATTCCCTGTCCTAATCATTTTTAACTTAACATGAATTGAAGGAACATTACACCTTAGATTGACTCGATTCTGCGGACGATGGAACATGCGGTGAACGTTGGCCATTGCTTGATGATAACTTAGGTAGCATTTCAGTGTTTATAATTACTTAGTTTACATTTGTCGAGATAGTTTATAAAATGAGGTGAACGCAATATAAAGTTGTCCAGCTGTGTTTCGAATTGCAAAAATAAATACATCATTTGCATTGAAATAGTGTTTTTTATCAGTATAGAAAAAGTGGCATCTTAACTTGAATACTAAATGAAAAAGCGTTTTTCATTAACTTAAATATAGGAGTCACATCCCTTCTTCGAGCATAGTGGTTATTTTTTAAGATTTTGTGCCCTTGGACCATAAATTGTTGAAGTCAAATCCAAAGATATCGTGTCTATTGGAATAGTGACTGTATTTCTCACTCAACTGTTAAACCTAGATTTAAAACTTTACACTCATTGGTTGGCGTTTAAGTTATTGTATCTGTTATTGGCAGATTTATTATTCTATATTGAATTTCTCTGCATGCTGAAAATCCCATTAAATTTTAGATAAATATGTTATAAACATGTGCTACAAGCTCTCCTTCACAATCATTAAATTCTTATTACTTTATGGCTCATATACCATTAATTCCTCATTTTCTACAAAGCGAATTTCATATTGACGGCATTAATGAAAATGGAAACATGCTTTTGTTGTGTGAAAGAAAAAAAAAGAAAATCGATTCATATCAACTTTCAGCTCATTGGAGCTATTGAATTTCCTGCTCTACCATTCGCTACTCAACTAAATCAAAGAATTTTCTTTTTTAATGGAAAATCAAAACGTGCTGCAGTGTTTTTTTTAACTTTTGTTATTTTTCTTGTTTTCCATTCCATTTCAAATTTAGATGGAATTGAATTGATTTGCTTTGAACAATTTTAGCTTTATAAATTTACTTTTCCATGCTGGGCTGTTTTTGAACGTTTAATCTTTTATTTCTCTTTGTATTTACTTTTCCTGTCGATTAACTTTAGAAATAAGTTCTTGGCAATCTATTGTTTAGCTCTAAATGGAGAGATTGGAACCAAATCATCATGCAAAGTAGGAATTGAGTATTAAATAGCTTTACCGAAACGCTCGTATAAAAAGGATCAAACAATGAAAAACGGTCCAAATACTTTAAGTTAGTTTGGGCATTAGGTTATTTATCTTCGAATTTTATTTCCATACTTAAATACTATTTGTAGATACATATGTACGTACAGTTCTCAAGTATCTGTACTTTAGAAGAATTTAGTGAACGATTTTGTGGGTGTTTTTAATACACATTTATTGAGCTCCGCCAAGCGGATGTGCTTTGGTACGTCTGTGATGACATTCCAAAGCCAGTGTAAAGGAGAAGAGAGAAAATTATATGAACGGTAGCAAAAAAACATGCTATCCTAGGTAGCATTCAACTGGAATCGGAAATCCACACTCTGCAACATCAGGGGCACTGATTCTGGGTCTTTCAACATCATATTTCCCAGAGAACCTCTCAGAGGATCTCGAGTTGTGATTCAACTCATCAGCAAGCAAGTAAGACGATGGTAGAGAATGCCTTGAACCTTGCTTGCAAGAAAAGGAAACTCTTTGTCTTCAGAATGCGAGAAAAATACTAACAGGCGGCGAAGGGAGCCAGATGGTTGCAAGGGAAGTGTGTTGGAGGAAGCGTGCTGAGCAGCAATCCCTCGTAGAAGGCGAACGCTGAAGTAAATGCATTCGCAACTACTGCTCAGACGAGCCATGTGTCGGAGGTGGGGAAAGTCTTTACCGACCACTCAAAGGAGAAGCAATCCTTAGTGGCATTTTTGCTGCCCTCACAGGCCGTATGTGCAGGAGCCACTTACGATGAAATGACAGGGTAAGCCAATTCTCTAGAGGTGACATCTGGGTCTAGTAGCTCTTCCGTATCAAGCCCTAACTTACTCCTAGACATCCAAGAGGTCACATCCCTTCTTCGACCACAGTGGTTATTCTTTAAGGTGTTTTTCCCATTATTTTGTGAAAATACGTTAAGTGAAGTGTCTGTGTGTCTCAAGAACATTTTCAGAATTGCTAACAGAGATAGGTGAGTACCCTCAGTTGTTTTACTGATTCGTATAACCCAATATATATAATTTGGTGTCAATTAACGCATGTTCCAAAATGCAACAGGGTCCGGAAAGCTTTTCTCTTGACCCTGGATTAAGTAATGAATTTAATATCAGTGCCCTAAATGAAAGCGAGAAACAAGTTGGGTAGACAGACCTATGCTCATGTCAGAAGGGTTTTGTACTCAATTTACAAAATGCAGTAACCAGCAACGAATAAAATCAAGAAACATGTCAAAGACGATTTAATTGGAGAAAATGTGAAATTCGAGGATCATACTATTATTAACAAAGTTGAACGAATTTTGACTTCTGAGATATTTGTTATAGTTATACCCATAAATATCTCCTTTGATAATTTTTTCAGATTTTTTAGATCACGGGTGTCCATTCGCAAGGGAGGAAACACATTTTTCATGTATTTCCCCCCTGTGCTCCCACTGAAGCAAAAACTGATAGTTTAAGAACTGTTTTGAAAAGCTCTCATAGAGAACTTTCAGTTGATACTCATATCGGCTACCTTTCATGAAATTTTTTTTCAGGGGCCACTCCTCTGTACTGTAATCATCGATTCATAGCCTATTTTTTCGAATCCTAGAATGGTTATAAAGCCCTTTTGCTAGGGGCTCTCTCCTGCCTCTTCGACTTGTTTCAATTGTATGTACTCATCTTCATGACACCTATCACTCCTGAAATTTTCATGCAAATTCTAGCAAAGCTGTAGTGTCTAAGTCGGTAAAAAGCGCATATGGCTCCATAGCAATATGTTTCCATAGTAATACAGGGCATATTGCTCCATAGTAATACACGAAAATTCAAATCGCTATAACTTCGGTAAATACTATTCGATCTTTATGAAACTTTCAGGAAAGATCAATCTTATTAATAGTCATCTCTCTCATAGTCTTGTTGAGTTTAAAGGTACTGTTTAGATTTTATTCATGAAAACACAAAATCGATAAATCATACTATTACTAACAAAGTTGAGTGAATTTCAACTTCTCATGTATTTGTTGTTGTGGTACTCATCAAGGCCTACATTCATGATTTTTTTCAGATTTTTCGGATGGAAGGTGTCCAATCGCGAGGGGGGGGTACGCGAAAAGTTCGTACATTTCCCCTTACCCTGCCTCCCTCGGTACTTATAAGACAATTTTACGACTTGTTTTGAAAAGATCTCATTGAGACCTTTCCAATGACACCCTATTCGACTACCAATGGTGAAATTTTTTTTTTGAGTGGTCAACCCCCTATATGGGGAGACCCCCCTTAAACGCCTTTGAAAAAATTTTCCACCCTTGAACTTTCAAGAGGTCACCACTTCTGACCTTTCTACAAAGTTTCATGGCTGTAGCCCCTATAGTTTCCGAGAAAAAGTGCTGTGACATACAGACGGACGGACGGACGGACGGACAGATGGACACAGGTCGTGATTGCAATAGAGTTTTGTATTTTAGTACAAAACCCTACAAAGGCTTAATACAGGGTACCAACAAGTTCCGAGAAAAGGAGGAAACATTTTACAATTACCTCCATAGCGACAGACTTGACCTTCAATTTTACACCACCAATATCAATGGTTAACAAAAACAACACAACAGCAACATCGAGATAAACCAGCCCAAAGAAGAGTCAATCTTATCCATCCAGGGCAAAATAACGAATACGACCTTGAATCTAAAGTAAAAATCTTTACAGTAAGTAAGAATAGAATAAAATTCTTTAAGCACAACAAAAAAGCTAAATTCAATGTCACAAATGTCAAGCAAAATGGACTAAGATTTTTTCTTTGATACACCTAAGGAAGCCAACAATGTGACCGAAAACGATGTCTTTAAGAAAAAGAGCATAAATGCCTCCACTTAAGGCAGCTTCATCTACAGGTGCGGTGTAACTCAGGATGTCGAATTAGACTTTGACGTTAAAGAGCTTGTTGAAATAGCAAGGTCTTGCAAGAAGGTGGGAATATTACTTAATGACATTAGTTAATCAATGCCACAAGACTCAACAGGAGGGATCCTGAGAAGGCTGATCACATTATTCCGACAAATTCTATTAAGATAACGCTCTTAGCTAATACCCTTCCAGGCTATCTAAAAAGCGCGTACTTAACTGCACAGCTGATTATTTTGAAATCTGACCCAGATAGTGCAGGGACTATAGCAGGTTGGACCATACCATAAACATATGTAAAATGCAGCTCAAATGAATGCAAAGGAACATGTAACCACGGACCACATTCACACCAAATGGATTAAATACAAGGGTTAAGTGAAAGTCAACTCCGTATTAAATTCATCAATTGAGCAGCATGGTAGATTATCAATAAAAGCAGATATGAAAGGCTTGACATTGAAGACATAACTCAAATGGATTTTCCTCAATTTAAGAGGGCCAAATTCACAATTAAAAGAAACCCTGTAGGAGATGTTTGAAAAGTCTTAATGAAATACACTTATTCTCAAATGGTGGTTCCTGGTGAGACAACCAAAGTTAGAAGGGACCAAATGAGAGAAAATGTTATTCTGACTGTGCAAAACAGCGAACTCCACATCAGGCTCATATCCATAAATGCCCACTGTTTGAACGTTTTGCTTACACTTTTCCATTTTTATGGCCCATGAACATAGGTGACTAACTCTTTTATCACAATTCAATAACCAAGCAGTTATGATCAATGTGAATAGAGTGATCTAGGACTGCGGTCGTTAACTCTGGATTGAAAGCTATGCAAATTGCAAGTCAATTGAGAGAAATTATGCAATTATAGGAATTCAGCATTTCTTTTATTTGCAATTCCATAGTTGATTCAGTATGAAGATCAAACACACCTTTTAATGAGATTTAGGCTTTTGAGTTGTTTGATTAACGCGGTATTGGGCGCTCGTCTTGGCGCAAAGCCAATTATAATATTGCGATTCTATATGTTCTGATTTTTGGGCACGAGGTCACTTTTAATTTAAAATTCGTGTAAACAATAATAAGACCTTTCCATTGGTACCCTACTTGACTATTTTCGGTGCAAAAAAAATTTTTTAGGGCTCACATCCTTATATAGGGAGACACCCCTTAAAAGTCGTTGAAATTTTTTTCGACTACGGAACTTTCATAATGCAGAAATTTCTGAGCTGTTCACAAAATTCGATGACCGTATCTTATATAGTTCCTGAAAAAACTTGCTGTGATGCACTGACGGATGGACGGACCTAGGGTATTATAAAAAACTTTTTTTAACACTCCAATACACGCGCGTCATAGATGACCAGTTCTGTTTTTTCGTCATAAGTTTGATGGAGGAGGGGAGCCTGGTCCCCCACCCTAGTATTCCTCAAGCTCGCCTAGCTCGACACTTCAGATGCCAGTGTGCGTGCGCCCAGTGCAGTTTGCGCGTGTTTTGGCGAGAGAATCTCACAGATGACACGCGTGCAAAATGTAAGTTTTTCATAATGCCCGATTTCGGGTTTCTACCTTTCACATGTTTTTGTTACAATTTTTCGATACCTTGTGATAACAATATTTTTTAAAAATGTGTATTTTCTACCTGATAGGCGTATGGTCATCTCACAGATGACACGCGTGTATTCATGCTATTCACAATGAGAACATTTTTTTTCTTCAACCATTTTCGTTCAGACCAATGTTCTGGACTATTTTATTTTGTTTTTGGTATGTTTCTTGACTAAAACTGTGTTTTCTTTTTCATAGATTCAATATGGCGACAAAAAAACTCTTTGATCTGAATAACCCTGATGACATCTTACAAATTCATCAACTTCTTCTTGATGGCTGCGAACTGAGTGATGATGAAAATTTTCAAGAAGATGACTCTGGATCTCCAGCTTCAGGGCCCTCAAATCTTGTTGCTGAAGCTCCTGAAGAGGAATTTGACACTAATGCAGAAGAAGAGATTGAAGAACGGGAAGAGAACTAAGATACAAGTCAAAGTGATTTGGAAGCATCGACTGACTGTGATGACACTGAGCATGTTTTTGTTTGTCGCCATAAGAAGGGAGAAAAGGTAATTGATTCAATTACATGGAAAAAAAACTCCTTTCCCCAGTAAGAAGAGAGGGACCCACAACTTACTGAAAAGACTCCCTGGCCCGATCGGCCAAGAAAAGGGCACAGAAACATTTTTCGAATCATGGGCTTGCTTATTTGACGACTGCATATTGGAAATTAGCTTTCACAAACCAATATATCAAGGCCATCCAACACAATTATTTACGACGTAGAGACGCTAAAAAGATAAACAAAACAGAGATCAAAGCGTTTATTGGCCTACTCTACAAAGCTGGGATACATAAATCCGGGAAGCTGAGCCTGGCAGACTTATGGGCTAGTAATGGTTTTGGAATTGAGATATTCCGCCTCACCATGGGTATCAACAGATTCCGTTTCCTACTTACAGCTGTAAGATTCGATGACAGGCAAACCAGAGCAGAGCGAAAAGCACAAGATCGACTCGCCCCAATCAGAGATATCTTTGAAAAATTTGTCAAGAACTGTCAGGTGTATTATCACGTGGGAGAAGATGTCACCATTGACGAGAAACTGGAGGGCTTTAGGGTTAGATGCAACTTCGTTCAATACAAAATTTTTGCAGCCGTAGATCCTGGCGTTTTTTACACGTGTAACATGGAGATCTACACAGGCAAGAAACCTGAGGGCCCTTTCCAAAGTCAGCAATAAACCTGTGGATGTCGTTCAATGCATGGTTACCCCCTCCGTAATTCAGGCCGTAATATCACTGCCGACAATTGGTTCCGCGACACTACTCTCCTTCACACTCTGTCAAGAAATTATGGGCTGTCGTACGTGGGGACTCTAAAAAAAAAACAAATGGCAAATCCCAAAAGAGATGAAAGATTTGAAAAATAGAGAAGCCTACTCAAGTATTTTTGCATTCATTAAAAATGGAACTTTGGTTTCATACGTACCTCAAAATAAGAAAAAGAATGTGCTTTTGATATCTAGCATGCATACGAATGAAGAAATCGACGAAGAAAGTAGAGAGAAAAGAAAACCTAAGGTGATTACATATTATAATCACCATAAAATTGGTGTGGACATGGTGGATAAAATGTCCGGTGCCTACAATGTCCAAAGAGGTACAAGAACGTGGCCAATGGTGGTATTTTACGCAATTTTAAATGTGGCTGGTATCAACAGCCAAGTCATCAGTCTGGGGAACGGACAAAACGTGCCAACTCGCCGACTTTTCCTTCGTGAGCTGGGGAATTGACTCACCAGAGATCAGTTGATTATGCGAGCGCAGCTCAGCAATTTGCCACGCACCATGACCTCACGTCTTCGGGAACTCCTTCCCAATGATCAAATACCACCACGAACTTCAAGCAACTCAGCAGCTACTGATGCTGGTGGACGCCAGCGCTGCGGATTTTGTTTGGAAAATAAAACAAAACGATACACCAAATATTCTTGCAAGGAATGTGGCCAATATTTATGTCTGCAACACTATGCCTTTTCTTGTGCTGATGGATGTAACGTGGGTGTGGGTAATGAAAGTGATTCAGAGTGAAATTTAAGTTTAATTTTTTAAAAGCAAAGTGTTCTTGGTTTTTTTAAGTATTTTGTTTTATTGGTCATTTCCATTTGTTTGAGTAACTTCCAAGTTCAAGAAATGAGGCTCAATTGTCAATGTGTTCATACGTTTTACATTATTATTATGTTCTCTCAAACTACCATACAAGACTGATAAGAGTTGTGTTCCACGGTTTACTAGTTGATTTACCTTTTGCAAGCCAGTAATAAGGAATAAAATTGAAACTAAGCTACCGTGGCAACTGTGTTACAAAAATTTAACATTTTTGAAGATTTATATACAGATAATTTTTTTCAATTACAAATTTATGAACTTTTTCATATATCTATGCACCATTATACCTGCATAATTGCGAAAAAACAATTATACTATTCGCTTTTGACAAATAAGTGAACAGTCATCTGACAGATGACACGCGTGTATTTATGTCTCACTAGGGGGCGCGTGTATTGGAGCGTTAAAAACTCTAAAAATCAGCCTTACATTTCATTTTATTTCAATTGTAGTACAAATTCCAACTTTCTACCCAATTACTAAATCCATAGGATATTCATCCTCATATGTCAATAAAAAAATATAGACAACGAAAAAATCCACCCTTTATCTTAGCGAAAGCTTTTTTCAAATTGCAAAAATTTTCATTAAGTAATGGTTGAAACAATCTTTAAGCTGAGAGGTATCTTGAGATTTCCATCCTGAAATAAAGTGACTTCCAGGATGAAGTGACTTCTAGGATTTTATGATATTTGATGAAAGGTGAACTAAAAGTGTAACTTTAGACTCACAACAGTCATGGTTGAACATTTTTCATCGCTATTTGATAAAAATTCTCTGACAGTTTCATTTATTCTGGTTTAAATACATTGTTGAAACTTTTTGCAACATTCCATTTAGAAAAGCTGTTTTACAATTCGCTTGCATTTGGTTGGATTCATCCAGACTAGTGGTATATGAAAAGTAAACTAGTCTAGTAGTAGTTTAGTACAGATTGTGCTCTTTGGTACGAGTACTTTCATCAATTTATTTAGCCTCGTCGTTTATTTAGTTTCAATTTAGAACAATTTTTGAACATGTAATTCGTGAAGGTAATCAGAGGTATTTCATTTAGAAATAATGTAAAGCCCTCTTTCTTTGACTTGTTGCTTTTAAGGATTCAAGAGCAATAAATTTAAAAGTCAAAGGGGTAGAAGAAAGCTCCTAACAGAAGGGTTTTGAAAACTTGTTAGTAAATTCAACAATGTTTAGTCAATATAAAAATTTTGTACCATATATAGACACATAAATTAAGTTCGCAAAACTTAAGTATGCTCGCTTTTATATTAATTTGCAGCCATTTTGTTTCTAGTTATATGATTTTATTGTTTAAGCAGGTATAATAACATACTAATATTAAAGTTCTAATCAAGACCTTTCATTTGATATCCATATTGGCTACCTTTGATGAATTTTTTTTTGGGGGGCCACTCCCCTCTATGGAGAGACCCCCCTTAAATACCATAAAAAAATTTTTAATGGTTGAACTTTGAAGAGAGCACCACTTTACAGCTACATACAAAATTTGACGTTTCTAGCTTGAGTAGTTTACGAGAAATATTGCTGTGACACATGGGCGGACGGACGGATAGGACGCGATTTTATTAGAGTTTTGTAAAACTATTTTACAAAACCCTTAAAAAAATCCGCAAAGAGATCATATATGTCTAGACCATAAGCGGCTAAAAACAAAAAGTTTTTAAGAGAATTATGACAGTATTTTTTATTATAACAGAAGGATCTATGACATGTATGTGTGAAACAAAATCTTGCCCAAATGCTCGCCACGGCTATAGTGACATACTTCTATCCGATGGTCCATATTTTCAATGACTCTAAGACATAATTGAGATTCAATGTCGTTAATGTGCTGAATTATCTCATCCTTTAGCTTTTGATTGTTCTTGGCTTATTGACATACGCTTTTTCTTTTAAATATCCCCAGAGAAAGAAGTCCAACGGCGTCAAATCACATGATCGTGGCGGCCAATTAACATCGCCATAACGTGAGATAACACGGCCATTGTATTTCTCGGGCAAAACAGCCATTGTTTCGTTGGCTGTGTGGCAAGTGGCACCATCCTACTGGAACCATATTTTGTCCAGGTCCATAGCCTCAATTTCTGGCCACCAAAAGGACGACCAAAAGGATTAAGGGTTATTGGAGCAGAAGGAGGCTTCAATGGACTGGTAATAGGTAAGTAAACCTTGAGAAATATCTTTTTTTGGCATCAGCTCGAAAAAGTTCCTACCTTGAAAGACATATATTGGATCTCGATCGAAGGTAGATTTTACAGGCTTTGTCTTTTACATGCAGTACTAGTGCAATCACAGCATTGAACCATGCTGGATGCTTTGACTTGGTGTGCGAGTCAATGGCGTGAACGGAGCAATAATATTGAACAGCATAGAGTAGAAGGATTGTACAGCAAGGTCAGGGTTAATTAGATCCAAAAGAAGAACCCAATCAACGTTCACAAGCGTTGATGCTATTCCTTCGTAGTTTGCTTAAAAAAATTTAATATGACGACGTTTTGTGTTCCAGTGCGAACGTATTGAATGCACTGTTAATTATGTTTCTAGTGGAGGATGATGAATTTCCGGTATAACATACGGCGGCACCCTCACAGAAACCGGACTGACGGAAGATGGATTATTTGATAAAATGAGGTTGATGATTTTTTTGTTAGCAATTAATACAGGATTGAGTTGGGTGAGGGAGCAAAGGGACAAGAAGGATGAAAGAGTAATGGAGGTTTTATTCACTGAAGTTATAGAAGAAGCGAGCCAGCTTACCGACGGCATGTTGAAATCACCACAAATAAGGATTTGGAGAGAAGGATATACATTATTTATAAATAAGGTAAGTTCACTTAAAAGCTGTTCATAAGAGTGAAGTGGCATATTGCAGCGAACATACAGACATATTACGCAAACTCCAATATTGATTGAAAACTTTGTTTGGACTGCGATACAACGTGCAGTCTGAAAGCTATTCTCCTTCTTTTTAGCTCTACAGCCCCTTTCGGGCTTTCGCTTCCTGCAAACAGCGCCTCCAACTGTCTCGGTCCGTTGACCGCATCTTCCAATTCTGAGATCTGAGCAGTGATGAACTGTCTTCGTCGAACAAGTCAGACCAGCGTTTCCCCGGTTTCCCCACTGGCTGCCGGCGTTCAGTTCTCCCAACGAATACCTTCTAGGGTATCCGTTGTTCGTCCATACGATTCATGTGGCCAGCCCATTGCAGCTTCCGCAGTCTTACAATCCTTACGACCTCCGGTTTGTCAAAAATTTCATACAGCTCATGGTTGTATCGAATTCGCCGTTGGTCCCCGTCTAGCTTCGCTCCGATTACTCGCCTCAGGACCCGCCACTCAAAGGCGTTCAATATATTTGCGGATGCTTGCGTTAGGGTCCATATTTCACACCCATAGCATAACACAGGTCTTATCACAGATTTGTATAGTTAGAGCTTTGTTTTCCTGTGTATGCAATTGGTCTTCAAGATCGTCAATACTGAATAGAATATTTTATTTGCGAGCTGTATTCTTCGGCGTATTTCGTCTCTTTCACTGCCCGTTTTCATTATTTTGGCACCTAAATACGCAAATTCGCTAACATTTCCGATACTGTACTCCCCAAGTGTGATATTTTGGACGTTTGAGGTATTTTTCCTCGACTGTGTCATGAACTTTGTTTTACTTTCGTGGATTTGTAGCCCTACTAGCTTTGCTTCACTGTCAAGTTTCAGGAAGAGTTCTTTGGCAGTTGTTAGTGACCGTGACAGAATGTTGATGTCGTCCGCATAGGCCATTACTTGGCTCGACTTGTATAGTAATGTACCTCGCGCATCGACAGATAGCTTCCGTATGACTTACTCCAGAGCAAAATTGAACAGCAATGGGGGCCAGCCCATCTCCCTGCTTTAGTCCGATATTTGTGCTGAAAGCTATTATTGACCGCTATTAGCGCACCCCCCCCCCCCCGCCCCCCCCATCTGGTACCCAGGTAATAGGGAATCTCTATCTCATCAAAAGACTGCATGAACACGGAAAATTTGTTTATCCGTAAAGTTATTTGTAAGCCAAGTCTCAGAAAAACAGATTATGTCATCGTTGGCAATGTAAGATGCAAGATTTATTGCGTTCAGCTTGGTCCTCAAACCGCGAATATTTTGATAAAGGAATTGAGAAAGAATAAAAAATCCAGGCAATTTAAGTTTTTCGTTGAGACTTGCTTGATGGACAAAAATTTTTTCGCAGTGTCTGCTCAAAGTGTTTTACTAAAATACCGGGAGACCAGAAGTCTAGATTTGGTGAGAATGGCAAGTTTGCAGGAACCGTTAATTTAAAAGAGCCAACAGTACGATTTAGACGGACGTCCCGCATTGATTTTATACAGTCCAAAAACTGCGGAGAATTATCTAGTCTAGCAGTAATACATAATTTTAAATCTTCGATAGAAGTGACCGAAGCTGGATGGAAGACCAAGAGCGTTAATGGTAGAGAGATGATCGTGATTGAGGGTAAAACATTAGCTAAGCCGCCGTTATTATTGTTGGTACACTTCCTTAGAGATGGGCTTCCTGCAAAGTATTGAGCATGGCTGTGATTCGGAAGCTGCAGAAAATTATCTTTCACAAGTTTGTTGGCACTAGGACTATTTACCATCGTTTGGTTACTGCTGGTATGAATCATACGATTAGCGTCCGACGTAAATTGAGTCTTTCCTTATCTAATAAGTTGGCTCGATTAGCTTCTCTTCGTACGCATCGTTGCAGAAGAGTTAACAGATGCAGCAATTGACAAGTTTAAATTGCTGTTAGACTCCGCAGGATCCATATTATCATATGAGCCAGATAACAGTAAAGGATTCGATAGGCTGCGGTTGAAAGGCACCGTAAGCGGTAATAGCGGCTGTACTTGAAAGTCATCAGTTGAAAGAGGTTGTGATATTTTCTCCCCCGTGTTACTAAACATCTCCTCTAATTTAAGCATTGAGGATGAAAGTGTGTCCACATTTGATTTAGCCTTATGAAGCCTAGTTACGTAGGCAGCGATGTTATATTTTTGGCAATATCCGCAGACGCCGTTATCCTTTTTTGTGATTGCGTCAACAGTGAGCCCCGATAATTCTACGCACTTAGCATGAAATGGCAATCTGCAGAAGCCATAATAGGTGACTAAAATTGTTTTATTGGTTTTCTCTATACATGTTTGGGCTGCGCAATACGATATGATGTAGATGTTAAGACTATTAGTGAGTAGAAGAAGACTTACGTATGATATCAGAAAAAAAGTCGTAAATATTTACATGCTTCAGTTAGAAGCCACGATCACTACACTTCACAGAATATAATTACACTGAAGCAGTAGATAAAGTATGACATAAGTCACTAGCCCGATTTGAGTCGGTACTAAATTAGGTGCTCACGCAATATAAGTAAATAATAATAAAAGTGGGCATAAAGCATACATCTAAAACAACCGCAGGCACCAACCGTCAAGCACAAATTAAAATCTACTACGCAGTATAAAAGCAAAGTAAGTCGGGCGAGTCTCACACAGATGGCGCTTTCAACTTGACAAGATTGTGAGAAAATTCTAAATAATATATTTGCCTTGAAGGAAAAATGGAATAAAGTTAGGGAGGCACTGTCGCGTAAACCAAGAAGTACACTACTATGAATCACGAGGAACTAGGCTTCGAACCTTGTACGTTAGTATGAAAACAATCGCGGTTGGACACTAGAAAAACTAATATCAATGCACAGTAAAATTGAGCACGTCGGATATGAAGGAAAGAGTTCCTATACCTAATATTTCTTCGGCACAGAATTGAGCAAAATTTATTGGAAGTAGCTCCTCCAGGAATGATGGCGGAGTGCAACGCTAGAAGGTGGATGACTACTGAGATATTTATGACTTGGTTCCAATACTTTGTCAAGTTTCCTGGAGCGTCAGTAAAAAGCCTGGAGTTTTTTCTTCCGGATGATCATGTAACGCACACACAAAATATAGCAGTAACTGAAAAATGTGGTGTTGTAATGCTTTGCTTTCTCCCGCACTATACTCACAATTCATAGATGTTGGCTTTATGTAGCAATTGAGCGTATACTATGACCAAGCTTGATCTAGCTGGATAAAGTCGCAACCGGAGCGAATAATAACAACTTTTCAAATAAGTAATCAATTCGTTCAAAAAATGTGGTATATGGCCATTCGATCAAAATAACTTTACAGGTTCAAGTTTACTAGCTGTATTAACAACAGGCATATCGCTAACAAATGCTGGGCTAAAAACATCTCCTTTAACTGGTGAAATCTAGCAACAACTGCCACTATCCATTGAAGAAGGGCCACTTTTGCCCTTTTCGTTTGCAACAACATCACCTTTATATCAGAAAAAATGTCAGAGCTACAGCCTGAACCGTCTATGAAAAAAAGAGATAGCCTAATGCGATCTCTGATTCGAAAAGTATGTCTTGATTTTAGTACTTGCTTCAAAAACACTTCTCCTGAGGAAATTTATATAGTATGTTAGACCAGGAATGGGAGAACAAGTTTAAGTGAATAAATAAACTTTGATTTTAGTTTAATAATTTTGTTATTTTATTTAATAATATTTTATTTGCCAGCGTGCTACTGGAGCAATCGAAGCGAACTGACTTAATCCAACGTCATTCGAGTATTTATAAAGAAGACTGAGTCGCGCTCGGTTGCTACGTCGAGTACAGTTACGCACGAAAGTCGTGCATCTGTACACTCCAATACAAAAATCCCCGTTGCCAGCACCAGCCGGAAAGGTAAATTTCTCGTATATAGCGTAAAGTTTCGAAAAAGAATTTGGCTTACCTACTACTAAACTTCTTTCTGCAATTTTGGTAGTACCACATGGGTATTTATTAACGTAAAATAAATCTGGGCACGTTCGTTTTCAGAAACCTTTTATCGGGGCGCAAATATTTTGCTAATTAAATTGAGTTCCATGCGTATGGATTACATATTGTTGTAAACATACGAGTATAAATACCGGTTTCGCCCTTCTCGCATCTGCTGTTGACACAGTTCACAGTGGTAACCACACAAAGGCTTAAATAGCTCGAATAGTTAATTTCAAAAGATTTCCATAAAAGTTTAATCAGCACTTGCAATGCCATTAATATATACATTTCAATTTTTTTCTGAACTGTGAGGGCCGTCATTTCGATTTTTATTGAAATCGGCTGCTAAAAGTATTAAGCTGTAAATTTTCGACTGTTTTATTTGTTATTCGATTTGCATAATCAAATTAAATTAACTTGCCTTAATAACTTATAATTTCAAGTTTCAACGGAATCTGTTGAGAATCTTGGCTGCTAGAGGGCTACAGAAATAAAAAAAATTGTATGCCATCCGCCTGTATGGAGAGACCCGCCTGTATGGGGAGACCCCCCTTAAATACCTTAAAATATTTTCTTGCACTGCAAATTTCAAGAGGCACCACTTTTTGCCTACGTAGAAAATTTCCTCATTCTAGCTCATGTGGTTTGCGAGAAAACTTGTTATGACGCACGAACAAACGGGCGGAGGGACGGACAGACAGACAAGTCGCGATTTTATAATTTTTTAGGGTATTGTTAAAAATATTATACATTATTTTAAATCTTTGTATGCTAGGACCTCATCAATCAACGTACTATCTCGTTCAAATAGGAGTTTACTCTAGACAGGGCAAAATAATTCAATTTTTAAAGAAAATCGCAGCTAAAAATATTAAGCTTTAAATTTTTGACTTTTTTATTTTTCATTCAATTTTAATAATTTCCTGCAAAATACAAGAACATTGTACAGGGATTATAATCTCAAGTTTCATCAAAATCCGTTGGAAAATGTGACCGCTAGATGGCCACAAAAACATGAAAAAAACGCATATTTAAACGGCCGCCATTTTGAAATTTGCACATGCATGATCACCAAAATATCAAAAACTGTAGAAGTAAGTAATGTTTATCTTGAAACCAAGTTTCATATATATCGGATCAAAATTGCGACTTTCAAAAGCCTTTGAAATTTCGACTTTCAACTGGCCGCCATTTTGTTTTTTGCAACCTGACCTCCAGTTTTTTTACACAATTCTTTAGATACTTACAATTTCTATCAAACTACCGAATTTCATGAAAATCTGTTGAAAGCTTTGACCACTATTACAACAACAAAATTTTGCAAGTTTTTCGACCTTTGAGCGGCCGCCATTTTGTTTCTGCCGTACCGACTTTGGATTTTTTATTGTGAGATTGCTCACATACTTCAATGAACTTTTGTACCAAATTTAATCCAAATCGGAGCTACACTTTGGTCAGAACAGAAATCGCGATTTTTCGTCTAAAATGGCCGCCATTTTGTTTTGCCCGGCCGATATAGCTGGTTCACGAACTTAACCGAGATAATTACCCAATACACCTTTCCTGAAAATTTGGTGAAAATCGAAGCAAAATTGCAACCTCTATCGTGGTCACAAATTTCGTTATATCCCATATACGAGATGTGCTCAAAAAGTATCACGAATTTTGAATTTTCGCGGGTTACGTATATTCGAATTTCGATTTTTTTGTGGCGTTATGTTGGTACTCATGTCTGTCACTTATGCCGACAAGCTCGGCCATTTTGAATGTTCACTTGATTTGTGATAGCTGCTTTACTTGCACGTGTTTTCAATCGTCTTCGATTTTTACTTATTCAAAAAAATGGATCAAAGAACGTGTATCAAATTTTGTGTGAAAAACGAAATTAAGTGCGCGGATGCATTCCAAATGTTGACTTTGGCATACGGAGAAGCTACTTTGGACCGAAGCAACGTTTATCGGTGGTACAAAATGTTTTTAGAAGGCCGAGAAGATGTGAACGACGAAGAGCGTGCCGGACGCCCGAGCACTTCAACACCGAATCACCGTTAGAGAAGTTGCTGAGGACCTAAACATATCGATTGGCTCGTGCCATTCGATTTTTATCAACGATTTGGGCATGAGACGGGTCGCCGCGAAATTCGTACCAAAATTGCTCAATTGCGACCAAAAACAGCAACGCATGAACATTGCTAATGAGATGTTAAACTCTGTCCGCGACGAACCAAATTTGCTCCAGAGGGTCATAACTGGCGACGAATCGTGGATTTATGGTTATGACGTGGAAACCAAAGCTCAATCATCTCAATGGAAGCTGCCGCATGAACCAAGACCGAAAAAAGCGCGCCAAGTTCGGTCGAATGTGAAAGTTTTGCTGACAGTTTTCTTCGATTGCAGGGGCGTGGTGCATCATGAGTTCTTGCCACAGGGAAGAACGGTCAATAAGGAATATTACCTGCAAGTTATGCGCAATTTGCGCGAAGCAATCCGCCAGAAACGCCCGGATTTGTGGGAGAACAAAAATTGGCTTTTGCACCACGATAACGCCCCTGCTCACACATCGTTGCTTGTGCGCGACTTTTTGGCCAAAAACAACAAACTAATGATGCCGCAGCCACCGTATTCCTCAGATCTGGCTCCCTGTGACTTTTTCTTGTTTCCTAAACTGAAGAGGCCCATGAAAGGACGACGTTACGCTACGCTTGACGAGATAAAGACGGCATCGAAGGAGGAGCTGAACAAGATTAAAAAAAATGATTTTTTGATGTGCTTCGAAGATTGGAAAAACCGTTGGCACAAGTGTATAATATCTCATGGGGATTACTTTGAAGGGGACAAAATAGATATTCATGAATAAATTAATAAGTTTTGAAAAAAAACAAAATTCGTGATATTTTTTGAACACACCTCGTATATATATATATATATATATATATATATATATATATATATATATATATATATATATATATATATATATATATATGATGCTCTCCGCAATAGGTAAATTTCTCTCGAGAAATTTACCTAAAACACGCTGAACTCAATCAGCTTTAATACTACCGCCGTTCGAGTGTTTGTCGTTTGCTGTTATCATGTTTAGCTTGTAACAAAGATCCTTGAAGCGATCTCGCGGCAGCGCTTTAGTAAATATATCTGCTCTTTGATTTGCAGATGAAATGTATTCAACAACAATTTCTTTTTAGTTCACTTTCTCGCGAATAAAGTGAAAGTGAACATCTATATGCTTGATTCTTTTGTGAAAAACTGGATTTTTGATTAGTTGGATTGCGCTTTGATTATCAACATAAAGCGTTGTTTCTTTATCACAAGGACATCCGATGTCCGACAACAATTTTCTAACCCAGACTACTTCCCGAGCAGCTGCCGATGCAGCTACGTACTCGGCTGTTGTGCTCAACGTCACCAGTTTTCGTCGTTGTGACGACCATGTTACGGCTCCGTTTGACAGACAGAATACATATCCGGTCGTCGATCTCCGCGTCTCTACATCTCCGGCGTAGTCAGCATCTGAGAAACCTATCAGCTTTGCTTCGCTACCGCCGCTTTGATACCCGATGCCATAGTTAACCGTGCCTTTCAGATACGCGAATATTCTTTTAACCGCCTGCCAATGGGATGAATCCCGGATGTGAGACCGTGGCTAAATCGAAGGCATGGTGAAACTGACTTCTATCTGACCCAGCTTTTGAGCGGGCACGGGTGTTTTCAGTCTTACCTGCACAAGATCGGCAAGTCACGGTCTCCCGATTGTCGGTTTTGCGCAGGAGAGGAGGACAATGCCTGTCACACAATTTTGGGTGTACCAAATGGGCCAGGCTGCGAAGGGAACTCTACAGGGAGACGGGAGAGCTCACCCCGGATAATATAGTTGCGGTGATGCTCGAATCGGTTGACAAATGGAACCAGGTGGCACATTATACTCGGGCAGTCCTAAAATATAAAAGGGACTCACAGCAGCCGGAGGCACTGGGGCTGGGGGATCGCTCTTCTGGCAATTCCTCTTCCCCCTCCCCTCCCGCTAGGAAAGGGACTCCCCAGCTTGAAGGCGCCCCACGGCGTAACAAAACGAGACCTGGCCCGAGGTCATGTGTTAAACGGTTCCAGGCTAGGTTCTCAGATTGACAGGGGAGGTGTTTAGTGGGTAGTCCAAAGGTATCCTCCACGGGAGTCCCACACTGCCAGACTCGGCGGGCATAAATGCCTTCACCTCCCTGCCACAAAAAAAAAAAAAATGAGATGAATCGTGCTCGTTCAAGAATTTACTGACTGCATTTACTGCATAAGCAATGTCTGGTCTCGAAACGGCTGCTAGAAAAACTGAAGAGCCTACTGCTTCGCGATATGGCACGTTGTTTATTTTTATTTCACTTTCTACGACCGGGGTCAGTGCTGCGTGCGGATCCGCCTGCACGCTTACCGTTTTCGCGTCTACCATGCCGAATTTTTCGATTATTTTCTTTGTGTACGCGCTCTGGTGAATTACCATTTTTCCTCTTTCTCTATCTCTTTCAATCTGTAACCCGACAAAAATGTTAGAATCTCCGATCGTAACTCTGACCGTTTCGCTTAATCGTTGAATGATTTTCTTAAGTGTCTCTACATTGTCTGAGGCTACCAGCCCATCATCGACGAACAGCGCCAGATATACTTCGGCGTTTTTAAACTTCCCGGTAAACACGCACTTATCTGCTTCACATCCTTTGAAGTTAAATTCACTCAGAAACTTTGTAAATCTTTAGTTCCAACAGCGTGGAGCCTGCTTAAGCCCGTAGAGAGACTTCTCGAGCTTGTATACGACGTTTCTTGCATCTTCTTTCAGCTTCAGTCCTTCTGGAACTTTCATGAAGATTGTTTCTTCAAGTTTCCCGTACAAAAATGCAGTTTGAACATCGAACTGCACTACGTTGAGATTTTTCGCTGCTATCGTTGCCAGGAGAATCCTTAGTGAGTCATATCTCACGACTGGGGAGAATGTTTCTTTGAAGTCAATCCCTTCACGTTGAAGAAAACCTCTCATGCGGAATACCCATTTCGAATCGATTAGCCTCATGTCCGGCGTTTTTGTTACAAGTTCCCACGTACGATTTTCTTCATGCGCTTTAAATTCGTCATGAATTGCACTTGCCCCCTGCGCTGCTTCAGTGCTCTTTGTTGCTTCTTCGTATGTCAATGGAATCACGTATTCAGCTACATTTGCATCGTGCCGATACCTTCTCAGAGTTTGAATTGCATTTTGATCTCGCAGGACTCTTCGATTTTCGCGATCTTTTTCTTCTTCTTGTTCGTTCTCTTGTGCGTTGTCCTCGCTGTGATCTTCTTCTTCTCGTTCTCTGATGTCGACGTTGTCCTCACCGTTGTTCTCGTGTTCTTCTTCCTCGTCGATTTCATGTCCTTCGTTATCTTCTCGTGCCTCGTTCATTGGAAGAAATATTTCCTTCTCGTTCGCTTCTACCGACGGCGGCCCAATTTCCTCGTTGAATACGACGTTTCGAACAACGCTGACCTTTTTCTTTTCAGGATCGTATACCCGGTAATTCGTTGACTCTTCCATGTATCCAACAAAAACTTTCTTGATTGCTCGAGCGTCAATTTTTCGCGTGAATTGTTTCGGAGTGTGTACGTATGCATCTGATCCAAAGATTCGGAGATGCTTTAGGTTCAGAACCTTCCCAGTCCACGCTTCGTATGGAGTTACGGCGCCACTCATCCATACGGTTCGATTTAACACGTACACTTCACAATTTACTGCTTCTGCCCATAGAGTCAATGGAAGATTCTTCGCAATTATCATTGTACGGGCACTTTCGACAATCGTCCGATTGTCGCGCTCGGCTTTTCCATTTTGCTCTGGGTTGTACGGCGCTGTTGTTTCTCGTCTGATGCCACATTCCTCAAGATATTTGTCCATCTCTTCGTTACAGAATTCTCGACCATTGTCGGAGCGAAGAGTCTTCATTTTTCTCCCGAATTAGTTCTCGATCATTTTCTCGAAAGTTTTGAATTTTTCGAATACTTCGGATTTCCTTCTCATGAAGTAGACGTGCCTGTAGCCTGTTGCTTCGTCTTTGAATGTCAAAAAGAACCTTGATCCTCCGACCGAGCTCGTCGACATGGGCCCACAGACATCGGAGTGCATTTTTTCACCTGGCTTTATTTTCTTGTCGCGCTCCATTTTCTTATTAAAGGGTAACCTGTGCGCTTTTCCAAGACTGCACGGCTCACAGAAAACATCACTTTGGTCTGTAAATGTTACGCCACTCACGATTCCTTTTTCCGCTAATTCACGAATTGCACGATTCCCGACGTGTCCCAAACGCTCGTGCCACACGGTTAAATTCGTCGCAACTACATTGGCTTCTGCATTGCTCCCTTGTTTCGCGACCTTGAAAAACATTCTGTACATGCCATTGTTTTGCTTCATTCCCGTGGCAAGTACTTCACTGTCATGCGCCACGATAACTTGATTATTTTCGAAACGCACTTGGAATCCCTTTTTAGTACATACTCCGACAGAGAACAGGTTTTTTCGTAACTTTGGCACGTGTAGCACATTTTCAATTTTTGTATCTTGCCACACTCCATCGATTAAGTTTTTAACTTTCACTGTGCCTTCACCGGCGACATTGCAGTTTTGATTATCGCACTTTCCGTTCCTCGCGAACGACGATTTTGGGCTGTCGCAGCAAGCGCTTCTGACGTTTCTTCTTCGTCGTTCAGTCTTGCGTCCTCTCTTATCAGCCGTTCCTGGAGGTTATCGAGAGTCTGCAGTACCGGATCCACACTGTCCCATGCTACTTGCAGCGTGCTGAACCTCGTGGTGAGACTCGCAGTATCTTTGCCATTGTCGTAGCGTCCGACACATCTTCGCCGATGTCCTTGAGTTGACTCGCCATGTTTGTCACCTTCGCCACATGTTGAAGTGCCGTATCCGATTCACTCATTCGATTCGCGTGAAACTTTTGTAGCAAACCTAGTTTATTTGTTGCGGTTTTCTGTTCATGAATTAGGCACAATTTATCCCACATTTCTTTCGCAGAAACGCAGGACAATACACACACCTGTTGCGTCTCGTCGAGATTCGACAGTATTATAAACTTTGCCGTCGCATCGTCCTTTATATTTTTCTTCAACGCGGCCGCTTGTCCGTTTCCAGCAGGAGGCTCCGGCCTCGTGCCGTCGACGACATCGAGAACATCATTCATCACAAATAAAGTATTTACTTGCGCTTTCCAGCCTTGAAAATTCGTTCCGTCAAATGGCTTCACGCCCTTTACTGAGATGCCGACTGACATCACGGATTCGATTTACACTCGGCACGTTTTCACTCTCGTTAACTTCGATACAACCGAACAATGGCCGACCTCCGTTCCGCGCCACGTGGGACTCGTCGAGTTAATTTTTTCACTTTTTGTTCTCCTAATTTTTGCAGCTACTACGTAAACTGGGCCCATAACCTGTTAGACCAGGAATGAGAGAACAAGTTTAGGTGAATAAATAAACGTTGATTTTAGTTTAATTATTTTGTTATTTTATTTAATAATATTTTATTTGCGAGCGTGCTACTGGAGCAATCGAAACGAACCGACTTAATCCAACGTCATTCAAGTATTTATAAAGAATACTGAGTCGCACTCGGTTGCTAGGTCGAGTACAGTTACGCACGAAAGTCGTGCGTCTGTACACTCCAATACAAAAACACGCTGAACTCAATCAGCTTGAATATAGTATTCACACCTTCCATTTACCCTGTGCTGAACACTTTCTGAATTTTACCAGGGACCGGTCAGCTGAGCCGAGACCTGTCGTATTCAAAAAACAAAATAAATATAAAATAAAATTCCTATGCACGTGTTCTCTTACCCATTTCAGAACACGGGAGTGTTGCCAGGCCTATAGTAAAAAAAAAACTAAAAGATTGCATTGAAAGAATTTGTTCTTCTGCAAAGTTATTAGTTTTTTGAGATACAGTTATCCTGAAATCTTTCATCGAAGCACATGTTTATATTCAGTAGCATTTACCTACCTTTATGGTCCACTCTGTGGCCTGTGTTCGGCTTTTTCCGGAGGCTAGGTTGAGTATGGATACTATGTGAATGTATTATGATCCCAACAGCCGAACAAAGAAAGCAAATGAGGAGAAAGTATCGCAGAGGGAGAACTGTTCTTACTTCAACCCCTACAAAATCGAGTTAGAAGAACGAGAACAATTTACGAGTAAATAAACAAAAAAGTGTTCAAATGCATATGTTTCCAGGTTGAAAATAATTCTAGCAATCAGGAAAGCCAAAAATGCTGACTTTTATGTAGAAAATGAAGACAAAGATATGTTACGCTTGTACTGTATTGACGTGAACCACACTTATTTGAAATCTTCAAAGCGTTGGGTGACCTGACAGCTATGTCGGCGTAGGGCTCATACAGCCGGTGCTGATGTTAACGACGAAAATATAAAAGAATATAAGTTTGCTCATCCTGTGGCGCAAAAAAGCCATGTGCCCCGTACTGCCTCGTATTGACTTCTCTTTACTGCTCCTTCTTTGGGGCAAGGTCAGGTTTCCAAGGGGATTTTGTAAAATTAAATCATTATTTCATTAGTCATTTCACCAATTTCTTTGCCAAATGATGGTATAGTATGTTACCAAAGTGTTGTGAATAGATTTAATTAATAAATTTATTGTGATTCTTCTTTTATTGTTTATTTCTCTTAACGTCCCTGCTGTGCCACCCCCTTCGCTACTTGATAATAAGTTATTGGTATATACATTGTACAATGTTTAAATAGAGGCAACATTACACTAATTTTGTTTTTAGCTAAACTTTAACTTAATCATTTCACCCTTTTCACACCAATTTAATGTAAATCCATACGATAATATTTGACTCTACAGTGAGCTTTCATTGCGTCATACGGATATCGATCTCGTTTTGGCTCCGATAGCTTTTAAAATTACTCATGAAATTCTTTGTAGCTACATGAATGAGTTGCATATTTTTTTAATAATTTTTTTCTGAAAAATTATTAGAGAAGAAACATGTTAGAAGAAGGTGGTTTCAACGTTTGTACTAATTCTCATCCGGCCATCACTTTAATTAGATTCACACCGGTGATGGCGACTACATGCTTAGAGGTGAGAGAGTTATTTGATGTGAAAAGGGTGAAATGATCCATTCAAAGTTTAGCTAAGACAAGTAGTTACAGGAGGAAATTTAACCTGAACATAATTCGTAGTTGCAAAAACATATTGAGTTCGCATAAGTAGGAAAATTAAAAATAACTCTCACTTCTTAGCATGGTGGTCGCCGTCACCGGTGTGTATCTAATAAGAGTCGTGGCCTGATGAGAATTAGTACACACGTCGAAACCACATCCTTCTAACATTGCAACTTATTCATGTAGCTACAAAGAATTTCATAAGTAATACACTAATTCATTCATCTTCTATTTTAGACGTGTGCGATCATGTTCTCGCATTACTGATATCATTGTCTGAAAAAATACTTAAAGGAATTGGTGACATGCTTTCTGAAATTTTAATGAACATTCCACTAAAACCTTAATCTCTGGGTCGGAGAAAAGCATGCATACTTTTATAACCACGTATTGTTTTTGTGTAAAGCTAAAAATACTAATACAACGTGGTACTATTAAACAAGTTGAAGTAACAGGAGAGTGCTCCTACCAGAAGGGTATTGTAAAACAATTAGTAAATCAAACAATATATTCTGCATATCAAAACTTGACTAATATAGGGTTTTCCAATAAGAGGTGTTATTTTGAATAGATCTTGTGATTTAAGACCTTGCGACTTCTTCCTTTGGGGCCACGTGCAAGAGAATGTCTACGCCAATGGAATTCGTGAGGCTATCGAGGACATAGGGCAGCCACTTTGCGATTTGGTTATGGAAAATTTCATCAAAAGGGTATGGTCCTATAAGCGTGGTCGTGGTGGTCATTACCTGATGTTATCTACCACTTTTAACAACATACCTTCTTCTTTATAATGAAATAAACGTCTGATCAATGATATTGAAAAATGGCATTTTTCTTTTAATATAAAAATAACAACTCTTATTGGAAAACCCTAAATACAGATTCCACAAATTGAGTTCAAAGAATTATGTATTATTGTTAGTATATTTTTAAATTCGCCGCCATTTTGTTTCAAGTGTTTTGACCCCGTCGATTAGTAAGTAATGATAACACATCAATATTACAAACCATTTCTAAAATTTTTATCATAATTCCTATATATTTATAGTGTCTAGATCCATTGCAAACGTGTATGTCCCTAGTATCATGTGTTAATGTTGTTGTAATTGTTAAATATTCAATCGGCTATAACTTAGCTGTATATTGTTAGATTATTGTGAAATTTTCAGAACACATACAAATGCTTTCAAAAAACTTATATTGTAGTTTTCGGGAAATTTAAATGTCCGATTTTGATTTTATAGCCAAAAATGTAAAATTTATAAAATGTTCTATTATTAATAAAGTTGATGGAGTTTCGACTTTTAAGGTATTTGTTGTCCTTGTGCTCTTAAAGATTTTTCAGGTGAAAGGTGCGGGGGGGGTGGACACAACATTTTCGTACATTTCCCCTTCCCCTGCACCCCTCGAAGCAAAACTCGTCATTATAAGACCTGTTTTAAAAAGTTCTCATCAAGACCTTTCATTTGATACCCATATTGTCTAACTGCAATTACATGTTTTTTTTTCGGGGGCCACTCCCCTATATGGGGAGACCCCCCCTTAAACTTTTATGGATTTGATTTTAAAGTAGACATACACAATTATGGGAGGCTCTTTCAACACATCAAATCGGGGAAGTTAAGAATGTACCACAACCAAGTTCATCTAGTGAAAACTCAGAAGTTTTCCAACTGGAAAGTTTGCAAAAACAAATTCTTAGTGATAAAATTGACCAAATATATAGATCAAGATCTCAATACAGGGCTCGTTATAGGTAAAAAGTCGGTCTTCAAGCAGAAAATTTAACAAAAATAGCAAATTCTACTGGTATCGTTTTCGGTTTGGAGAAAAAGCAACGGGTTATGTAAAACCATGGGACTTTACGAAAAAATCTAATTCCAATACCCAAAATGAAAACATAAAAAACTAAATGAATCTATTGATGAGGCGGCCAGCAATGGTAAAAAATTTACAATCCACCAACTCTGCATTCGGGATATAATCCATAATTTAAGGTTCTTAGTCGATACTGGAGCGGATTTGTCGGTTATTCCTCAAAAAAAAAATATATATATTGTTACATGTACAAAAAATTACATGTACAAATAATTACATGTACAAATAATTCTGCGAGCTGCTGTCGCAATTGTTTTCATAATCATTAAGAACGTCAACAAATGAATTTACTCGAACCCACGAGAACCCAACAAGTATGATCAACATCTGCAAGTGACGTCACTCCATTCATTAATTTGCTCGAATCTACCAGGTACCTCTCGGTAGAACATTCGCCAATGTACGAGAAATGGGTGAATAGGTAGAGAACCTATACAAAGGCGAGCTGAATGAATGGGGGGATCATTCATTACAACCGCGATAGAAAACTGCGATATAGTGGAACGCAAAGTAAAGACGATTGATTGTTTGAGTGCGAAGTGATTTTATGTGCACAGTTGAATGACAAATTTATAAACTTAGTAAAAATTAAAATTGTGAAATACTAAAATAAGTAATTGTGCATTTTTGTGATTAATTGAATTAACTCTTTTAAGTTAATTTAAAAGACATTGCGTTTTCACTTCCCCGGAACATTAAAATTATTGGCCGCGAACCGAAAACACGCGACAGTGGTGTCGAAAAGTGAGATTAACATTTTGGAAGTGAAAACGTTTAAACAATTTTAAAGTGCACAATTGTGAAAGTTAACGTGGAAAAATAGCCGAAACAATAAAAATGCCAGGAAATTTACATCTAAAAATTAATCAATTGAGCATATCGGAGCTCAAAGAGGAGTTGGAACAACGAAATCTGGCTACGCAATGTACAAAGGCTATACTGATTGCACGCTTGCGTGATGCGATCGAGTCGGAAGGCGTGAATCTGGATTCGGATGAGCTCTCAGCTGCAGAAAGAGGCGCAGGAGGTGGTGAAGCCGAAACACCAAAACCAAAGGAACCAGAAAATGCGCTGATGCAAATGTTGATGCTGATGCAGCAAGAGCAGCGACAACAGTCATCCAATTTAACTGTCAAGCTAAATGAACAATCAGCGAAGCTAAGTGAACAAGCAGCGCAGCTAAACCAACAAGCGTTCGAAATCAAGGCAGACATCGCACACAGGCTGGAAAAACAGTCAACCGAAATAAAAGCGGAGCTCAGTAGTCTCAACAGCCAAATTAAATGCGTCGAGGAGAAGGTATACCAGGTCGAGGAGAGAATCAACCTTGAGATCAGCCAGGTCAACCATGAGATGGAAAAAGTGAAAAAGGACTTGGAAGCAGCGAAGGCAGTAGTAACTGCCTCACCAGCCCCAATTATAACCGCAGCGCAAAGCTCATCTAGAAATGTGCAAGCACCAATATTCGATGGGCAAACGGTCTGGACTATTTACAAAACCCAGTTCGAAGCAGCCGCTCGCATAAATCACTGGAATGAGCAGAAACGAGCAACTGCATTGATTCTTGCTCTAAGAGGCCCAGCTGCTGAGCTGTTGCAGACGATCCCTGTTGAAATGCACTCAAACCCGAATGCTATAATGAATGCGCTCGACATGCGTTATGGAGACGATCACCTGAAGCAGGTTTATCGGTCACAGCTAAGGCATCGAATGCAGAAGTCTGGTGAAACCCTACAGCAGCTAGCCCAATACATTGAGCGACTGGCACTTTTGGCTTATCCAGCTTACGACCCAGAACATCGAGATGATTCAGCGACAGAAGCATTTATCAGCGCACTAAAGGACCCAGAATTGCAACAAGCTGTGCGTTTAGCTCAAAAGCAAACGGTTAAGGACGCACTGGCTTATAGTCTGAACTTTGAGGCAGCGAAAAATGTGACTCGTACCACTGCCCGGGTTCGTGAGGTAGTGACAGACGAGTGCAGGTGTGAGCGCGTGGAAATTGAGCGAGATCCGCATGTAAATGGTGCGCCTAGATGCTGGAATTGCGGAAAGAAGGGGCACCTGCAAAGAGACTGCAAGAAGCGAAGAAAACCGAGCTATTGTCCAGGGTCTGCAGCTAGGAGGAGATCCAGACCGAGTCAGGAGCCCAGAATGGAAGCCCTTCAAACAGAGGGGTCGGAAAACATGTAAGAGCCAACTTCGTGGGGCAGAGGTTGGCTAGGAGGATCGACGTCCCCAGCACTACCATCATCGTGTCAAGACTACATCGTGGAGAAGCGGACTTATGCCTTCCGGGTCAAGTTGACGGAGAACACTGCACCATAACAATCGACACTGGTGCAACCCGATCGATTATCCGACCAGACCTAGTTAGACAGCAACAACTTCACAAAGGCAGAATTTTCTCACTACGGACAGCTACGGGAGAAACTGCACCTGTTCAGAGGTCAACCTCCAGATACAGTTGGGAGACCTTGTGTTCCGACATAATTTTCTGGTCGCGAACATTATGGATGACTGCATTCTCGGAATGGATTTTCTGCGACCACATGGAATCACGTTGGATTTGGGCAAACGTGTATTGAAATGGCAGAATGTCGAAGTACTGATGGAGGATCCCAGTGTCCAAATTCCCAAGATGAATCTAGTGGTATGTACTGACACTGATGTACCGAATTCTTCTGAAAGCATTGTATGGGCCAAGCTTGATGGTGATTCTGGAGACCACCGATCTTATCTGATAGAGCCAACGAAGACGTCCGCACTACGCAGTTTGATTGTAGGACGATGCCTTGTAAGATCTTTAAGGAACGGATATGTGCCGGTTAGAGTGCTTAACACCGCAGACTCAACCACGAGCATCAAAGCGGGAGAAGTCATCGGCAGCTGCCAGCCTGTTTCCACCATCACCTCTTTGGAAGCTACTTACAACCATCATTGGAAAAGGAGGCAAGACACAGACAAAGCCCGGGAGTCCACGTCTGCAATATTGAAGCAAGTCAAATTGCCAGTGCAGCTATTCAAACAAGCCTCTGATCTGGTCACCAAGTACAGTGACATCTTCTCAACAAGCACGGATGACCAAGGCCGAACGAGTATGGTAACTCACGTCATAGATACGCAGGGAGCCAAGCCGATTCGACAAGCACCGAGACGTCTCCCTATAGCCAAACAAGGAGAAGTGAGCGCGCTGATCTCGTACATGGAAAAACAAGGCATTATTGAACCTTCTGTCAGTCCATGGCTGCGCCTGTAGTTCTAGTAAAGAAAAAGGATGGTAGCACTCGTTTTTGTGTCGACTATAGGCAGCTTAACGACGTCACTAAGAAAGATAGTTACCCACTCCCACGCATCGATGACATCATGGACACTTTAGCCGACGCAAAATGGTTTTCTACACTCGATCTCAAGAGTGGCTACTGGCAGGTAGAAATTGACAAGAAGGACCGAGAGAAGACCGCATTTTCAGTTGGGACCGGATTGTGGCAATTTGTGGTGATGCCGTTTGGGCTTTGCAATGCTCCAGCCACTTTCGAACGCTTGATGGAATATGTGCTACGTGGTCTAACCTGGAAAACCTGCTTGGTATACCTAGATGACATCATCGTCATCGGTAGAACGTTTGAAGAGCATGTGCGGAACTTAGAAGAGGTTTTCTCCCGAGTACGACTGGCAAATTTGAAACTTAGTCCCGACAAGTGTACTCTTTTCGCAGATGAAGTAAAATACCTGGGACACGTCGTATCAGCAGAAGGGGTCAAAACAGACCCTGAGAAAATTGAAGCCGTGAAAAGCTGGCCAACACCAAACAACAAGCGCCAACTACGAAGTTTCCTGGGTCTGGCGACCTACTATCGAAGATTCGTCAAAGACTTTGCCAAAATAGCTAAGTGTCTCCATCAGCTAACCGAGAAAAATCGTCCGTATGTCTGGAATGAACAATGCCAGACAGCCTTTGAGGCCCTGAAGGAGAAGCTGTGTGAATCACCCGTGCTGGCGTATCCGAAACCCGGAAAAATGTTTGTAGTTGACACCGATGCAAGCAACGGCGGTATTGGAGCTGTACTCTCCCAGCAGATCAATGGCGAAGAAAGAGTCCTCTCTTATTACAGTCGAGTTCTCTCAAAAAGTGAGAGGAATTACTGCGTGACCAGGAAGGAGCTATTGGCTATAATAGAGGCCACCAAGCAGTTCCACAAGTATCTATATGGCCAGAAATTTGTTCTTCGCACGGACCATGCATCACTGAGATGGTTGCTCAACTTCAAAAACCCCGAGGGACAAGTTGCGAGATGGATCGAAAGATTGCAGTCATACGACTACGAAATTGTTCATCGGAAGGGCGGAGTTCATGGAAATGCTGACGCCCTATCCCGCCGTCCATGTCCCGCTAACTGCAAGCATTGCCGACGGATTGAGGAAAAGGAACCGCTCGTTGATCTGCGATTGATAACGGCGGAATTCGATGAAGGTTGGTCATCGGAGGAGATTCGAAACGCCCAGTTAGCCGATGAAGACATCGGACCATTGCTCGTATGGAAGGAGACGACTGGGCGACCTGAGTGGAAAGACGTTTCAATGCATGGCGCAACCCTGAAAAGCTATTGGGCACAATGGAACTCCCTTCAGGTGGAGGGTGGCGTACTCAAGCGGAAATGGGAAACGGCGGATGGTAGCTCCTATAGGATGCAAACTATGCTTCCCAAAAGCCGAATCCACGATGTGGTTAAGGAAATGCATGAAGGATCCTCGGGAGGCCACCTTGGTGTTAACAAGACCTTAGCGAAATTGCGGGAACGGTTCTACTGACTCCACGCTCGAGAAGATGTAGAGGACTGGTGTCGCAGATGCACAATTTGCACTTCAGTCAAAGGCCCAAAGCGACGACTGAGAGGACAAATGCAAACCTATAACGTAGGCGTGCCATTCGAAAGGATTGCTGTTGACATCGCAGGACCCTTTCCTGAATCCGATTGGGGTAATCGCTGGTTGTAGCCGATTATTTCAGCAAGTGGCCCGAGGTCTACCCCATTCCCAACCAGGAAGCAACTACCGTAGCTGAACAGCTAGTGTTAAATTGGGTCAGTAGGTACGGCGTACCTTGCGAATTACATTCAGATCAAGGCCGAAACTTTGAGTCACTAGTTTTTGGCGAAATGTGTGATCTACTGGGAATACGGAAAACGAGGACAACACCGCTGCATCCCCAATCCGATGGAATGGTCGAACGGTTCAACGGCACGCTCAATAAACATCTGGCCAAGATGGTTAACGAGAACCAAAGGGACTGGGATCGACATATCCCACTATTTTTGATGGCGTACAGAGCTGCCGAACATGCATCGACGGGCCAAGCCCCAGCCAAAGTCATTTTTGGAAAGACTATTCGTTTGCCAGCCGATATAAAGTCCGGAACACTCCCTGAGAAACCCCAAACGGTCTCGGAGTACGCAAGTGATCTAAGACAACGGTTGAACCAGATACATCGGACAGTGCGAAAACACCTCGAATCGGCTACTGACCGCATGAAGACCAGGTATGATCTAAAGGCTAATTCTACTGGCTTCCAGCAAGATGACTTGGTGTGGCTTTATAACCCGCAACGGCAAAAGGGTAGGTCTCCAAAGTTGCAACATAATTGGGAGGGACCATACCGAGTTACAAAGCGAATCAACGACGTCGTATACCGAATACAGGAACATCGTAAGCCGAGAGCTAAAATGAAAATCGTGCATCTGAACCGTCTTGCCCCATATTACACCCAGGGAGAATTGACTACAAATAGCGACACATCTTTTCGGGGCGAAAAGAACTGAGGTGGGAGCAGTGTTACATGTACAAATAATTACATGTACAAATAATTCTGCGAGCTGCTGTCGCAATTGTTTTCATAATCATTAAGAGCGTCAACAAATGAATTCACTCGAACCCACGAGAACCCAACAAGCATGATCAACATCTGCAAGTGACGTCACTCCATTCATTAATTTGCTCGAATCTACCAGGTACCTCTCGGTAGAACATTCGCCAATGTACGAGAAATGGGTGAATAGGTAGAGACCCTATACAAAGGCGAGCTGAATGAATGGGGAGATCATTCATTACAACCGCGAAAGAAAACTGCGATATAGTGGAACGCGAAGTAAAGACGATTGATTGTTTGAGTGCGAAGTGATTTTATGTGGACAGTTGAATGACAAATTTATAGACTTAGTGAAAATTAAAATTGTGAAACACTAAAATAAGTAATTGTGCATATTTTTGTGATTAATTGAATAAACTCTTTTAAGTTAATTTAAAAGACATTGCGTTTTCACTTCCCCGGAACATTAAAATTATTGGCCGCGAACCGAAAACACGCGACAATATATATAAAAACGAGTCCGCGTCTAATATTGTCAGCAGCTAATGGTAGCACGATTAGCACATACGGCAGTAAATCCCTTGAAAAAGACTACGGTTTAAGGAGAAAATTTGTGCACTCCTTCATTTTGGCTGAAGTAAACAGACCAATATTAGCCGTGAATTTTTATCAAAATTTAATTCACTAATCGATCTTCAACACAAGAGAACTATTGACCAAAATACTAAACTTGAAATAAATGCTGTCGAAAGCAAATTTAAGGATGTTTCACCTAGAGGTTTTTCAATTGAGAACGGTTTTGGAAATATTCTAAAAGAATTTCCAACACTCACAGTAGCATCTTATTTCAATGAGCTTATTAAACATAACGTGGACTATAACATACGCACAAACGGATCGCTTCCTTTTGCAAAATTAAGCTTTTTGGGCCCTGAAAGATATAAAGAAACACATTTAGAATTTTCTCATATGGTAGAATTGGGTATATGTCGTCTTTCTTCTTCACAAGTCTCCTCACCACTTTATATGGTAAGAAAACACGTTGGGTAAACAGAACTACGGTCATGTCAGAAGGGTTTTGTACCCAACGTGCGAAATGCAATCACCAGCAACGAATAAAGGTAAGAAACTTGGGATGTGTACGTTCATAAGAAATCATTCAAATCATGAATTCCCAAAAAAATTTATATCATTGATCTGATTTAAAAATTTCAAGAAGATCAAATCAAAACTGCAGTGTCAGATTCAATGGAAAGTCCGTAAAATATCAAAATCGTGTATTATTGTTGTTGTACTTGGGGAAATTTCAAACGCCTGTAACTTCCGTGAATATGATTGGATTTTCATCAAACTTGCAGAATATTAGTATCTTATTCAGTGAATTTAAGGGTATCCATACGATTTTATTGGGGAAAATACGAAATTCATACTATTCATTCATATCATATCATACTATCATTAACAAAGTTGCGTGAATTTTGACTTCAAAGGTAATTGTTGGTGTTGTACTTATAAATATCTATCTTCACAATTTTTTTCAGATTTTTCAGATCACAGGCGTTCAATCACGAGCGGGGGGGGGGCACACATTTTTCGTGTATTAGCCCTTCCTGTGCGCCCCCTGTAGAAAAAAAACCAGTTTAAGCATTGTTTTGAAAAGTCCTTACTAAGACCTTTTATTTGATATCCATATCGGCTACCTTTGATGAAACTTTTTTTTCCGGGGCCACTCCCCTATATGGGGAGACTAGCTCATATGGTTTGCGAGAAAAGTGCTTGACATACGGACGGACAGACTGACAGGTGGAAAGACAGGCGCGATTTTAGTAGGGTTTTATAAAATTATTTTACAAAACCCTTAAAAGATACAACAGATTGGCGACCATGTGGATATTATCGCGCTTTAAAGGCCATAACGATTCCAGACCGATACCCTATATCACATATTCACGATTTTTCTCTTAAGCTAGAAGGATGCAAATACTTTCCAAAAATCGATCTTTTTAGAGCTTACCATCAGATACCAATTCATGAAAATGATATATACAAGGCTGCAATCATGACTCCGTTTCGATCATTCGAATTTGTACGAATGCCATTCGGACATAGAAATTCGACACAAACCTTCCAACGTTTCATGAATGAGGATTGTATAGGATTATCGTTCGTATTCGTTTATATGGACGGTATTTTAGTGGCAAACAAGTCATTAGAAGAACACAGAAAACATCTACGCATGTTTTTTAAGCGATTAGCCGAATATGGAATTACGATAAAATTGAATAAATGCATATGTGGTGCAACTTTAATTGATTTTTGAAGCAACAATATAACGGCAGATGAGATTCGTCCTTCTTAGAATAAAGTTAAAACAATTTTGGATTTACCTTTGCCGAAGTCGGTTCGTGAAACGTAACGATTTATCGGTAGGATAAATTGCTTTCGTCGTTTTGTACCACATCTATCGAAACTTTTAACTCCAATAAAAGGTAATATATCCTCAATTATAATACAAGAAAGAAGAGAAAGGCAAATAAAGACGATTCACCTTGGCCTAGAGAATATGAAGAGGCATTTGAAGAAACCAAAATGGCATTAGCACATGCTACCTGACTAATTTATCCATCACCGAATGAATACATCAGTATTACAAACGATGCACCAAATGTGCCTGTTGGGGCAGTTATTCAGCAGCTAAAAAACTCTGTTTGCGAACTACTAGAATTTTTTTTTCAAGAAAAATGTCAAAAACAGAAATGAAGCATTCTGGTATTGAAAGAGAGTTATTGGCTATATATATTGCTATAAAACACCAGGCATTTAGTTTGAGCTTGTGAATTCTGTGTTTTCACAGATCATAAACTTCTCACATGTACTAGACAGTTTAGGCATCTGGACTATTTAGCTCCATATACACACGGTATTCGGCATATAGTAGGAAAAAGTAATATCGTAGCAGATTAACTTTCAAGAATGGAGAAACTAGAAACATGGAAAATGCAGTCATTTCTCGAAGTAAAAGCAGTAGCAAAATTGCAAAAAGAAGACTCTGAACTACAGTATTTAATTTCTTCTAGCAGTTCAAAATATAAGAAGACCCTACAACTAGTTGAATTGTATATAGAGGGATAGTTCCACGAGTAAACATAGAGCATATATTTCAGAGGCCCTTCGAAAGGTTTGTATTGATAATATATATAACCTCTCACATTCCGGTATTACTACCACAACAAAATCAGTAGCTACTGGCCTAAGTTAAACAAACAAGTTAATCAATGGGCCAGATCTTGCATTAATTGTCAAAAAGCTAAGATAGTTAAGCACACCAAATCCCCATTAGATAATTTTTACATACCTTCAGAAAAATTTCAACACATTCATGCCGATATTGTAGAACCCTTGCCTTATTAGGAATAAGAACCACAATTAAAGAAGATCTGAATTGCAGTCCAGCCAAAATTATATACGGTCAAACGTTAAAACTTCCTTCAGATTTCTTCAATTATTACGAAAAAAAATCATGAAAATGATCCTGCATCGTATATTAACAGACTTTTACATACAATTCTACGTCTAGCACTCGTTGCGCGTGGAAATGTTTTTAAATCGCTCCTGCCATTAATTTTAAAAATCAATTAATTTTTCACAAAAATCAGTTGAAAACAATTTTTTGGGATTGAAAACCATCACCGACGAATTATTCGAGCATTTATCGACTACCTGAAATTCATTTCCTGAAGAAATATCAAAAGTGGAAATACGTTCAAGAGAAGTCCCGGTCTGAGAACATTCCCTCTAGTCTCGTTGCAAAAGCAATGAAATTGAAGACCGATGGCTTCAGCCATCAACAAGAAGGTTCGTGTGCATCGCCAACAATGACGGGCGAAAAAAACTCAAAAGAAGATACGACAATAAAGAAGAAAAACCGACAATTCTATCGGTAATCGTAATCGAGCAGCTGATCAAAGATAAAGAGAAAGCTGACAAAATTGAAAAAGAAAATGAAGAGCTCAAACTTCGAGTCAAATCATTAGAAGCACTCGTTGGAACATTAAAATTCAACAAAGCTAAAGAAACCATGAAAGCAAATTCAAAAACCGAAGATAAGAAAACTAAGAAGCCAAAGCAAGAAGCTGATCAAGAGGATGTCCTCAGTACATGTGGAGCAAACGACAGCAGGAACTACTATGCAGCGCTAGCTGGACTTGAAGATACGATGAGTATTGAAGAGGATCCAGGTAAAACTTCAAACCTTTTTATTGAAGGGTCTGGACTGTGGTGAGGACACAGTCGATCTCCTTCAGGTGCTCCAAGAAGTTGCATCAGGAATACAATTTATTTCCGTTAAAAACTTTGCAACGAGGAGATCGATTGTGGAGCGTAAAAATTTGCCTCACTACTTAGTCCAGCTTTCCAGCAAAAGTATTTCAAGTGCCCTGCAAAAAAAAGCGGTGCTTGAACTTCCGTGTGGTGAGGTGGGAACGCCTCCAGAAAAGTGAGGTCAACCAGTGCTACAGGTGTCAAAAATTCGGGCATTCGGCTGCCAATTGCGCGATGAAATATAGGTGTGTTAAATGCAAAGATATCCATGCTCCCGACGAGTGCAAATTGGCTCAGGTGGAGCCAAAAGAAAAATTATATTGTGTGAACTGCGGTGCCTTTGGTTATCCAGCATCATATCGAGGATGCTCCCGGTATCAAGATGCAAAGCTAAAATTCACTCCGAAACAAAGTCAAGCATACCCCAGTGTGATTTCTACCAACTTCGTCAAGCCCGGTGTTTCATTTGCACTTGCTGCGAGAGGACCAGCGGACAATGTAAACAAAATAAATAATGTAAGTGGCAATAATGAGCTGCTCCTTAAAATTTACCAGCGATTAAATTCCTTATTGTGTTGTTTTTAAGCGTTTAGGGCTTTTTTCAGCGTTTAGGGCTTTAAAATGCCTCAAAATAAGTTGTCATCCAGCCACATTCCCATGGGTAGGATTCGTCTCATCTCGATCAACGTCAACTCCATTGTTACTCTACATCGACGTGACTTTCTCCTGGAGTTCCTTATCAAGCAAAAGCCCGACATCATGCTTCTTACTGAAACCCACCTCAATTCATGGCACTCCATGACATTCAAGGCTTTTGAATGGTAATGGGTGATGGGGGAGGTGGCACCGGGATATTGGTTCGAAGACCCTATTGTTTCCAAAATATTGAAAAAGTCGAATTCAAAAGCTTTGAATCTCTTGAAGTGTCCGTTATCAAAATTTCACTGCCAGGTGGGGATAACCTCTTCGTTAGCTCTGCATATGCAACTGGTGGAACTGTTCTCAAGCTCAAGGAGGAACTCAATTCCTTGCTTCAAATACTTGAATTGAACAGGCTGATAGTTATTATATTCTTGCTGGTGACCTGAACGCCAAGTATACATAATGGCTGAACGCCACCAATAATCCAAGAGGTGTATTCCTGAAATCGTGGATAATAAAGAACCAAATTGAATACAGGTGCAATCTATATGGGTTGGAGTTTCCAACATACCCTAGGACAAATTCATATTTGGACCTCTGCATTGCTGAAGCAAGACTCGAATCCAACTTTAATAGTCCTCAACCGATATTGCAGGTGCTTCCTTATGAAAGCGACCATAACGCAATCGTAATGGAAATCAATCATAACAGGGATGATTTCTTCCTCATTCCAGTTCAACATGAAAATCATCGGTTGAAAGTTTCAAAAGAAGTTTAATCGCGAGTACCAGAAGCAATGTCCCCCTTCTGATGATGGCAACTCTTGCTCAATGGTTCCTAATGACAGGAATCCAACTAACGATGAAATAGATGCCTATTTGTCAAAGTTAGAGAAGCTGACGTTGGAAACAATTGACAAAGTTGTTCCCAAGATTAAACTTCGAAACAATATGGAAGGATATGAAACACCAACCATCGCAAGGTTGAAAAGATTGAAAAGCCTTCTTCTCACACGCGTCAAAAATATTTATCGACGATTTTTGGACTACAACCATCCCTCGTTGTCTTTGTTGAAATTACATCTGAAGAATGTCCGGAACTTAATCCGGTCATACTTCAGGAGTGAGGTCAGCAATCAATGGGCGGAAAAATTGAGGGGTATAAGCCCACAGGACCCAGACGGCGTGTTCGCGAAAGTAAATGGCATATTCCGCAAGAAGTCTCGAGTGAAGGTATCGAATCTTGAAGTCACTAGTGATGAGATAAATCTTCTCGATAGGGTTGGTATCGAAATTGATAGTACGACTCCGGATAGAAATGGCAACGGGATTATTTGTGAGTGATTGGATAAACTTGCCCTGATTGGAACACATGTTGAATTGGTTCATCTACCAAACCCTGAGAGAGGGAATGAAATATTTTCAGAGGCCGTTGACGCAAAAGTTTCCGACTTCAAACCAAGCCTGAACGGCCAATCAGTTCTTCATATCAATGAAACATTAACATCTGACCTCATACCGAGCTTGAATCTTATTGATTATTTTGTCAGCTATCAAGACTTGTGTTTCATATTTTGCAAGATAAACAGCAAGAAATCATGTGGTACTGATGATATTCCAAATGTAGTTCTCTGACATTTGCCTGAGGTTGCTATTAGGAACTATTGCATATTGTTCAACGACATGTTGAGCAATTAATATTTCCCAAATGAATAGAAAAAGGCTAAGGTGTTTCCGATCTTGAAGAAAGGAAAAGAATCTTCATGCCCGAAAATCTATCGCCCAATCAGCTTGCTGCCTAATATCAGCAAGGTGTTTGAAGTGATACTCAACAGAGCATTAAACGCCCACATTGAGGAAAATGAGTTGATGCCAAATTGCCAATTTGGCGTTCGTGCCAGGCATTCGCACACATGCGGTAACGATAGTGACCTCAGACATCCGTTGAAAACTTAATGATAGACAATGCGTTGAAGCATGTCTCATTTATATGGAGAAAGCCTTCGATACGGTGTGGTTAGATGGACTAATTTTTAAACTCCTTCAGGACAAGTTCCCCAGACACCTTGTCGCCATGATGTGTAATATGTTATATGGGAAGTCGTTTGTTGGAAATCTGACAACAATGCGCGAATTGAAGGTCTTGAACGGTCTACATCAGGGAACCGTTACTGCGCCTCCGCTCTTCTCAATCTTCATTCGCAAAATATTGAACGGCTTTGATTTTAACGTCTCGCCAATGCAATCATTGGTAGCGTTTGCTGATGATCTGATCATCTATACGGCAGACCGAAAAGCTACAATAGTTCAGAGAAATCTCCAAAAAATGTTCAATGATGTACAGCTGTACACTGACAATTGGCGTAAGAAAATCAATGCGCAGAAGTGTGAAATAATCTTGTTTCGGACAACGCTGCAGGGGGTCAGTCAAGACCTGAAATGTAATTGGAAAGATTTCCACATCATGGCTGGCGAGGGTAGTTTAGAACGACTTCCACGTAAATTCTGTGTTCGATACCTCGGTGTTTATCTCGATCAGTATCTATATTATACTGAACAAGTGAAAATCATGCTCAGTAAGGCACTTAAAGTAGTCATGGCCCTACGAAAACTCTTTCTTTCCAGAGACATTGATCAAAAGGTCAAAATTATCTGTTTTAAGGCCCTGGTTAGACCAGTTTTGACATATGGATGTCAGATCTGGTACAACCAGAACGCTAGTAGTATGGCGAAATTAAGAGTTTTCGAAAGGAAATGTCTTCGTGCATGTACTGGTTTGTACAGAAAACCTGAGATGGATTGGAAACATTATATATCGAATAGAAGAATTTATCAAACTGCTGAAGTGGCTAGAGTCGATATTTTTGTATTCAAACTTCTTCGGAATCATATCGCAAGATCTGTGTCTGTGAGTGAAAACCCTTGGATTTCACAGCCGTTCCACCCTACAGACGGGTATATTGCGACTTGCCTCACTACTGGCTTCGTTTCTCCAGAAGCATTCGTGTATTTGGACATGAATCGATATGTTTTTGATTCTGACGGCGTCCCAGTCATATATCACATATATCGACGGGCCACCGATAAGAAGATAAAATATCCTCCGAGTTTGAGTTCGCGAGACCAACTATTCCAATGGAAATACTCATTTGCTAGATTCGTTGAGGCTGATCGAATTGAGACGGCGCAATCCAGGTATTGGTGGCTGAATGACAATGTCTAAATTATTCGTGTTTATTTCCAGTTTTTGTGTTTTTCGCTATTTAGTTTTTTTGAGTTTCAGCTCATTATTGCTAAATTTAGTATTGTTATTTTTTTTGTTCAAAATCAGGTTAAAAATTAGGTATAGGTTAGGTATGTGTTATTTTTATTATATTAGGTTGGAGATAAGGTTAAACGCTTAGGTTAGGAACATTGTCATAGAATTTTTTTAAGTATAAGATAAAGTTTTTTGATTGCATTTTATTAGAATTAAGTTAAAGCATATTACGTGTAGGATCAAAGTTCACTGTTGTGTTGAAATTATAAATAATTTTGGGATAGTGTTGGTTGGTTTTTTCTCCTTTTACCAATTGAATTCTAAAAATATGTAACAATCTTAATTAATTGAATTTGCTATAGTTTGTTTTGATGAAATGTGTTAATGATAACGTATAAATTTAGAGAGCCATTTGGGCCATTAAGTTTTTTAATGTTATTGTTTGGAATTTGCTTTATATTCTTTGAAAATTTATATCGATTAGTATTAAATAAAGCACTTTTGACTTTGACTTTGACATGAAATGCAAACACTTTCTGCAGTTCCTCCAAGATCTAAAACGAAGACAAATGAATGTTACAATACGTTCATAAAGAACTTAACCAGTGTACACATGTTTTCATCAGAAGAGATAAAGTCAAAGCTCCTTTATCATCTCGCTATGAAGGCCCATACGAAGTTATACGTCGATTTCAAAAATACTTTGTTATTAAAATAAAAAAAAAAATACCTCAATCTCAATAGATAGACTTATACCAGTCCATAGCATTTCAACTTTTGAACCATTCAAAAAAGTATTTTTTTTATAAAAGAAGGACATTCATTTTTTGGACGTTCTACTGCGAAGGGAGTATTATTAGGAATTAGTTATACATAGGACTAAGATACAACTTAATACACCGGAATTTGACGCCAGAAGTCCGTATTAACAAATATCGTGAAAGCTGAAACTTTATATATATATGTCATTTTGAAGGTACATTGGACCGCTATCAAAATCAGTTACGAAAACAATTTTATCTTGTGTTCATCATTATTATTTTTCACGATGAATAACTTGGAAAATTGGAGAAAAAGACAGCATTTGCGGGAGGTTCTGTTGGGTCATTTTTTGCAAAGAAAACTGCTGCAAAAAGTCATCGTTTGCTTGTAGAAGTTTATGGCGACGATGCTTTAGTGAAAACATGGTTTCAATATTTCAAAGGAGGCGATTTTGACATCAAATCAAATAACGCCCAGGACAGCCAAAACAGTTTGAAGACGAAGAATTGGAGACGCTACTCGATGAAGATTTGTGTCAAACGCAAGACAAACTTGCCAAATCGTTGGGAGTGACTCAGCAAGCCATTTCAAAACGTTTGAAAGCCGCCGGATACATTCAGAAGCAAGGTATTTGGGTCCCCAATGAGTTGAAGCCGAAAGACGTCAAACGGCGCTTCTGTATGTCTGAAATGCTGCTTGAGCGCCATAAAAAGAAATCATTTTTGCATCGGATCATGACTAGAATAAAAAATGGACCCATTATGACAATCCCAAGTGCAAAAAGTCATACGTGAAGCTCGGCCAATTAGCCAAATCAACGGCGAAGCCAAACTTCCATGGCGCCAAGGTTATGCTATGTATTTGGTGGGATCAAAAGGGGCCGTTAGATTATTATTTGTTGAAATCGGACCAGACAATCACAGGTGACCTGCACCGAACACAATTAATATGTTTGAAGCGTGCCATCATCGAAAATGCCCGGAATATGCGACCAGACACGAGACTATAATTTTTTATCATGAAAACGCTCGGCTGCATGTTGCAAGACCCGTGAAAAACTATTTGGAAAATAGTGGATGGGAAGTTTTGGCCCACCCGCCTTGTAGTGCGGACCTTGCTCCGTCTGACTTTCATTTATTTTGCTCGAGGCAAAACGCCTTCACCGGAATACGCTTCACTTCAGAGCAAGGCATCCGGAATTGGATGGATTCGTTTTTGGCCGCTAAGCCGGCGCAATTTTTTTGGGATGGAGTTCATAAATTGCCTGAACGATGGGGAAATGTTGTAGCTTTCGATGGACAATACTTCGAACAAAATTGTAAGATTTTTCCACAATAAAGCATCAAATTTATTAAGTTATACGCCTGCATAGTAAAAACAAGTTGAATTAGCAGGAAAGTGCTCCTGTCAGAAGGGTCTTGTAAAACAATTAGTGAATCAAATACTATATTCTGCATGTCAAAACTTGACTAATATACAGATTCTATAAATTATTATGGTTATTATTATTTTAAATACGTCGCCATTTTGAATCAAGTGTTTTGACCCCGTCACTTAGTTAGTCATGGTAACATATCAATATTAAAAACCATTTAGAAAATTTTCATCAAAATTCCTACATATTTGTATTGTCTAGGTCCGTTGCAAACGTATATTCCCCTAGTATCACGTGTAAATCTTGTAATTGTTAAATATTAAATCGGCTGACTTAGCTGTTTATTGTTCAATTATTGTGAAATTTTCAGGACACTCACAATTGCTTTCAAAAAACTGATATAATGGCCATTAAGAAATTTAAGGGTCCCATCTTGATTTTATAGGCAAAAATGTAAAATTTATAAAATGTACTATTATTAACAAAGTTGACTGAATTTTGACTTCTAAGGTATTTGTTGCTCTTGTACAGTTAAAGTCTCACCTCAGTGATTTTATTCAGATTTATCGGGGGGATACAACATTTTCGTACATTTCCACTTCCCCTGTACCCCTCAAAGCCAAACTTGTCATTTTTAGACCTATTTTGATAAGTTCTCATCGAAACCTTTCATTTTATACCCACATTGCATACATGCGACGAACATTTTTTTTCGGGGGTCACTCCGCTATATTAAACACCTTATGAATTTCTTTGTCTGAAGAAACTTTGAAGAGGGCTTCACTTCTGTTTCATTTCCAATGATCCACTTTGGTAGAACTCAACTAGACTATTATTCTGCTTTAACCTACAGCCAAAGTTTTTGCACAGCAAACAACGACTTTGTCAATTTGGGCAAATAATTTATCACGAATTCAGGAGAAAACTCAATTTGCTTCTCGTTAATTAATTTGAACTGTATTATGTAATTCAATCCTTCTCTACACAAAAAAAAAATACATGTTCTTGGCTTTCCTCACCTGCAACCAATTACGAGCATGCAGACATACTTTATTCATTATGTTTTCCGAATGGACTACAGGAGAAAATTAAGTTAATTAAGGACATAATGTCCATTCGTACCTGTTTCAGTAGCGACTTCCGCACCGAGATGCTTCACCGCATAGAGCATGAGGAGTCCGTAGGAGAGTTGCAGCCCCGACGTGAGTACATGTGCCAGGAATGCAACCCCACATATGATCCAGCCCCAGCCTCCGTCCGGATAAAAGTGCTGCAAGGGAACGCGACAAGCATTAATGATTTATACAGGTAAGCTCCGTTATTTACATTTACACTGTCGTAATATTTTACCTGTCTAATGGCGTTCGTGTCCACACCGGCGCGTCGCAAGGCGGGCACGTTTCGATGGAGAGAATGGAACTCGCGCTCCAATAGTGCCGGACAAGCAGAATCCTCTTCGTCCGTAAGGCGGTTGCGACCATCGTACCCTGAAAGGAAAATAAAGACAGAAGGAATGGTAAAATGTGAAAGTAATATATTATTTAGAATGCTTATTATTATTACACTCTCATGAAAGTTCTGGCTCTTGTGATGGCGGTAATTGTTTTTTCATACTCACTCCCGAGGGTGTCATTTGAAAAATGTCCGCACACCAGACAGTAGATATAAATTGAACTCTTGAAGCGCGATACTGTTTAATAAAGGTGTCAATTTTCTTTTGACATGTATGAAATATCGTTTTATGGGTGTAAAGTTTCAACCTTTAGAAATTTATCATGGTGACTGTCAAGGCTATAATAAACTTATTGTTATAGGGAGAAAGTTAGATTTTCTGGGTTCTGAACTGTTTCCTTTACATTCTTTAAATTCAGTTGAGTACTGCAGGGACCTTTTTGTGACTTACTCGTATGTAGTTAATGTATTTGCAGAAACAAACCGATGTGGGACAGTTGAAGGCAATAATCATGTCAAAAGAAAAATTTATTTCGCTTTAGTAATGCCGAAAAAATATTACTAAAGCTATATAAATTTTTGCATTGTGGCATCATAAGAGCTTTTTGTGGCTATCTTACACTCCTAGAAGTCAAACACAGGACCCAGATGTCGTTTTCACGAAAGTAAATAGCCTATTTCGTAGGAAGTCTCGAGTAAAGATGTCGAGTCTCAAAGTAGCTAGCGACGAGATAAATCTTCTAACTGGGGCTGTTATCGAAATTAATAATATGACTCCGAATGTCAGGAAAACAGGGTTACATATACTGGATTACAGAACCCAATTTGACATTTTTTTGTTTCAGTGTTTGACAAATTCAACCATGGAGAGATACACAATTGAGCCGCGCGTTAAGGTTGTTGAAGCCTTTTACAAAAGTGTACTTCGTGATTTTTTTGGTCAGCATAATCGACCAAATGTGTCCACAATCGGTAGAATTGTGCGTAAATTTCAGCAAACCGGGTCTGTAGGAAATGTGAAATCACCTTTGCATGCTCGCCCAGTTTGTTCTGCGGAAAACATTGCTGTTGTTCGCGATAGTGTGGCAGAAGAGCCGTCAACCTCGACTCGTCATCGTGCCCAACAATTGGACATCTCACGAAATTTGAATAAAGATTTGAATTTACATCATAAAAGCTTCAATTGACTCAAGAGCTGAAGCCTACTGACCATTTCAAGCGTCGGCAATACGCCGAATGGTTGGTTGGACAAACAGAAGGGAATAGTGACTTTACAAAGAAAATCATCTTCAGCGACGAGGCACTCTTTCACCTCAGTGGATTCGTTGTCAAGCAGAATTGCCGCATGCGACGGGTGATCGTTGAAAAGCCGATGTATCCACAAAGAGTGATATTTTGCGCGGTTTATGGGCGGGTTCTTTCCCCCTAGCACAAGAACCCACTCCAAAAAAAAATTTCGCAGTCACGAATTTAACATTTCAACATGCCGATCGACTGGTGTCGAGACCGAGATAACCTACTAAGGGTTGAAATGCTTGTTCGACGAACAAATTGGGCCGGGCAATCCCAGACGGACTTGCGAAGACTTTTTCGTTGCCGACGATACTTATGGCCCACAAATAAGAGTGAGGCATCCAGGTGGAAGCGGTGCCCCGTCACACCCTCCCAACTGGACCAAGATCCGACCGTAGAGGTGGCCATGTATTTTTTATTTGAATGAAAAACTCATACAAGCGTACTTTGCGTGACTCTTTCCGTAAAATGAGGAATACAAACGCAGCCAATTTATGTTATAGCGTTATGCGATGGAATCACATAACTCTATATCATAAAGGGCACGTGAACGGAAAGCCACTCCACCCATTAAGAGCCCTTGTTAACGAAAAGAAGGGAACAGTGCGCCCGATGGCTAGCCCATGTTAGAGGAGGAGCCTGCCATCGTTGCGGGTCCTGTACCCGGTCAGGTTTTCAAAAAGGAAAGACGAAGTTTCATTTAACATTATCTCAAGATAATTTGATTGTTTCTAATTCAAAATAAACTAAATGATACATCGTATAGTCAAAAAATATATTTTTCAGCGCATAAACCTTAATCAAAATTAAACATTACTTCTATGCACGACGATAAAACTATGGATTCAAGGAATAAACAAAAATAATTATGAAAGAATTGACGAACATTGAATTAATCAGTAGGAATAGGTTGAGAGTGGGAAGGATGGAATATAAAATTGAACTTGCAACTGAAATGAGATTAGGTGTTGCCGGCCAGCTTGAATAAGATCGTGGATTGGCTAAGAACAGAAAGTCGGACGTTTTGTTTTTTTCTGACTTTATATGCGAGGATACCCCTCAACAGGGATAACCCCAATAAAAAAATTATTTAAAAGAAAAATTTTAAAATAACAAAAAATCAACGATTTTACACACCTGCGTTTCCTAGTTGTGTTTTCTTTTTTCTTAAATTAATTTTTTTAATGTTTTCATTCAGTCAATTTTCATTGCACCAACCAACTCTATTAAGGTTTTGAGTATTATTGACTCGATGAAAATGAAAAATGAGGGCGTGGATAATATCAATATGAAAACGATTCAGAAACTATCTGATTATATTGTTGTTCCCGTGGTCCATATCATTAATTTGTGCATTGAAAAATGTATCTGGCTTGATGCCCTTGAGCGAGCGGATATTAAACCAGTTTTCAAATCTCTATGCAGACACACTACTTCCAATTATAGGCCCATAACTCTGATTTCTAACTTTGCCAAAATTTTTGAAAAAGTTTTATACCGCAGAATTCTGAACTTCATCAACAGTTGCCAGATTCTATCTACTAAGCAATTTGGATTTATGAACAATGTGGGCACTAGTGATGCGCTACAGCATCTATCCAACATAATTTATAAGCAACTTGATCGTAGCATTCCTATTGCAGTTACTTTCTTGGATCTAGCAAAGGCTTTTGATACTGTGAGTCACAAAATTTTATTAGATAAACTGTACAATTATGGTCTTAGGGGTAATGCTCATAAGTTAATTTTGAGTTATTTCCAAAACAGAAAACAGCGAGTTAAATTAAATGGTTCTTTTAGTGATTTTTGTGAGGTTAAAACAGGAGTTCCCCAAGGCACAATCCTTGGACCTTTGTTTTTTCTCTTGTATATAAATGATCTTTTAATAGATTTACCTCAAGATACGGTCCTGTCTTTTGCTGATGGTACAGGAGTTATATCAACTGACAAAAGCTGGCAACTTGTTCAAACAAAAATGAACTATCACCTTGATAATATTGCTGAATGGTTAGCACTTAATGAATTATCACTTAATGTAGACAAAACGGTTTTCATTTCTTTCGGTAATTACTGTGATAGTGTACCACCAAACTTAGATATACAAATTAATGGCTCTAAACTTCGTCGTGTAGAAACTTGCAAATACCTTGGAATAATTATTGATTATCGGATGCAGTGGCTCAATCATATTCAGTTTAGAGTTAATGAAACGAAATATATGACTTAAATCTTTCACAAATTTTCCAAAATCATGCTATCTCAAACTCTTCTAATGATTTACCATGCTTTTTTTCACAGCATACTTAATTATAGTATTAATGCTTGGGGCGGTTGTTCGTCTTCACATAAAATCATGTTGCAAAAACTTCAATTAAAGTTGTTTCAAATAATTTTCAAAAACCATTCTCAAATTTGCCAAAAACCGCTTAGCTTGGATCAAATGTTTGCACTAGAATCACTTTGTTTTCATTTTAATGAATTAAAACTTAAATATAATATTTCAAATATTATATTACGAGGAACAAAAACATTTTACTTCCACAGATTTATAAAACTGTTGGAAGTAAAAATAGTTACATTAAAGCTATACAGCTTTTTAATAAACTTCCTAATAGTCTAAAAACTTTGCATTACTCTAAATTTTGTAAACATAAACTGAAGAAGTGGATTTCATTGAAAAATATTTCTTAAAGTTTTCTACTTTGTTTCAAATTTTATTTCCATAAAATTAATTAAATTGAATTAAATTATTAAGTCATTTTAAATCTTATATTGAAATACAGTAATCTTGAATTTTTTTTTCTTTCTTTCCCTTTTTGATGAACATTGATGACACTTAATCATATGTTGTCTATTTTTAGGGTTTTGTATAACCCTTCTAAACCTTCTAAAATCGCGTCCTGTCTTTCCGTCCGTCCGTCCGTCCGTCCGTGTGTCACAGCAGTTTTTCTCGGAAACTACTTTAGCTACAAGCATCAAATTTTGTGTGTAGGTGTAAAGTGGTGTTCTCTTCAAAGTTCAACTACAAAAAAAATTTTATAAGGTATTTAAGGGGGGTCTCCCCGTGTAGCGGAGTGATCCCCCGAAAAAAATTTCATTGAAGGTAGCCAATATGGGTAAAGGTCTTGATGAGAACTTTTCAAAACAAGTCTTAGCTTGGCAAAGTTTGCTTTGAGGGGCGCACAGGGAGGGGAAACACACGAGAAATTTGTGTCCCCCCCCTCGCGATTGGACACCTGTGATTCGAAAAATCTGAAAAAAATCAAGAATGAAGGCCTTGATGAGTACAACAACAACAAATACGTGAGAAGTCGCAATTCACTCAACTTTGTTAGTAATAGTATGATTTATCGATTTTATGTTTTCTTGAATAAAATCTTAACGGTACCCTTAAATTCAATCCAGTTCAGTACACAGATGACTATTTATAAGATTGATTCACCCTGCAAGTTTCAGTTTGAATTTTCCTGTTTTACTATGGAACAATATGCGCTGCATGTATTACAATAGCAACATCTGGCTATGGAACAACATGCGCTTTTTACCGACTCAAACACTATAGTTTTGCTAGGATTTGCATGAAAATTTCAGGAATGATAGGTGTCATGAATATCTTTGAGAATTGGTTCAGCTAGTGGTATCAGTAATCATAAAACACAATAGTGGCTGTTTTAAATGCGAAGATTGAATAATTTTGAGTTATTTTTTCCCAACTTCAACGTTTAAGGTGTATGCTTTGAACACTTGATTCAATTAAATGAATGACAGAAGATGAGTACCTACAATTAATACTCATAAGTGAAACAAGTCAAGGAGGTGGGAGAGAGCTCCTAGCAAAAGGGCTTTGTAACAACTCTAGGATTCGAAAAAATTGGCCATTAATCGATGAAAATTCATCAAACGTAGCCGATATGAGTATGAAATGAAAGTTTTCATGGCAGCTTTTCAAAACAGTTCTTAAACTGTCAGTTTTTGCTTCAGTGGGGCGCAGGGGGGAAATACATGAAAAATGTGGTTTCCTCCCTCACATCTGAAATAATTATCATGGGAGATATTTATGAGTATAACAATAACAAAAACCTCAGAAGTCTAAATTCGTTCAACTTTGTTAATAATCGTATGATCCTCGAATTTCATATTTTCTCCAATCAAATCGTCATTGACATGCTTCTTGATATTATTCAATCTGGTGACTGCATTTTGAAAATTGAATACAAAACCCTTCTGACATGAGCGTAGGTCTGTTTACCCAACTTGTTTCTCTTAATATGTAAGCTAGTTTTTTAAGTACCCAAGCTTACGCACAGATATTTAAATATCTCTGTAGGGTTTACAGCTGTTATTGTTACGTTTTGCATGATAATATGTAAACTTTGGATGAAATAAATTGAAATTGAGAGTTTTCCAAAGCTTTTAGATTTTTTCCAACTGGAAATGTTTTGTTCAACAATAAAAATTCCATATAAAAATCATCTCGGTGAAAACAAATAAAAATTTACAGATGGTGGCGAATAAATGTAATGCAAATTCAACAAATAAATTAAAGGAATCATTTGCTCTACAATTACGATGTAAGGTATTACGATCAATGAATTTATTAAACGACAGTTAATTTAAAAGTCCTGTTTTTAGCTTTGAGCTCGTCCTTCAAATCTTCTTCTTCTGTTGGTGGTTTTATAACATTCAAACAACTCACCCGTACTGTAGCTTACATAAAAGGACGAACCAGGAAATCGCGCTGAGGTCTCAATTTGTCTGTCTATGACACAAATATCATAATTTTCAAAATGCGGTAAATAAAAGTTGAACAACACATACCATATCACAAAGACCATTCTCATCGGTGGTAAGCCATGAGTTCCAAACAATGAGAACATGTACGATGTGTGACAATTAAGTAATGAGACTGATTCCATGAGAACTGTGTATTTAAAAATCATTCTACAACTCTGCCATCTCCTTCAAAGTAGTTTCCTTGGGTGGCTATACAACGATTCCAGTGCGTTTTCTACGCTTCGTAACATTTCTGAAACGCTTCGACTGGGATGTCCGCAAGTACCCTCGTCACGGCCGCCTGGATGTCCGCAATCGACTCAAAATGGGTTCCTTTGACCACGGACTTTATTGTAGGGAACAAAAAAAGTCACAAGGTGACATATCGGGCGAATAAGGCGGCTATTGCAACACGGCAATCCCGTTAGAGGCCAAATACTTGGACACGCTGACGTTGGTGTAGCACGGCACGTTGTCGTGATGAAAGATCCAGTTACGAGCAATGTTTGAGCACACCCTGTTGACTCGTTTTCGCAATCTTTTGAGTACTTGGCGATAGCAGACTTGATTTACGGTTTGTCCCAATGGAACATATTCTTTTTGGACGATTCTGCGGCTATCAAAAATGGCAATAATCATCCTTTTCACCTTCGACTTGCTCATGCGTTTTTTTTTTGTGCGGCGGGCGTGCGAAGATAACCATTGTGAGCTTTTGCGTTTGGTTTCCGGGTCGTAGTGGAAAAACCAGCTCTCACCGCCTGTAATAACTCAATCAAGCAGCGTAGGATCGTTTTACACTTGTTACAAACGGTCTTCTGCGACGGTCATTCGTGATGAGCACAACCAACACACGCCTACTCAACACGACACAGCAGGCAAACTAAACAAGCAAGAGCGATTATAAATATATCAATTAAGAGGAGAAAGAAACCAAGGTAGGGAAAAGGAATTTCAATGTGGCAGGTTTACCACAAGCACGGCAATAAAATCAGTCTCATTACTCAATTACTATGCCTCGTAAATTCTCACCAAGCTTGTAGAATATGAATCCAAGCCATGATCGAATAGTTCACCTAAAGCTCATCTAGTTCCTATTCGCCTCGCTTGTTTACCATCAATACCATTTTGTATCGTTCAAAGCGCTTCTACGCATGATCAACCGAATGGCAAAAGCGGGAAAACTCCTTGACTGGGACTTGTTTTGTCACCCATAAAACTATAGCAAAAGATCCGGGCACTGTCATGATTTGGTCTTTTACTATCAATAAAAACACTTCACAAGACGACAATTTACAAGTGAAAGATGTCTCAGAAAAATGGTCGGACGAAGTTTGCTTGGTTGCACTTTGCACCGTTTGGTGGTTATTACTCAAATAATCCATTTTATACAGCAGTAATCAGTCTTTTAAGGTGTCACGTTTTTGAAAACAAAAAATTCTTCCTTTTCTATCGAAACTTCTATCCATTACTACTGAAAAGTGTAACGGGACCTGTTGGATGCCACGCACGCGAACTGTTATAGCGATTCAGAGATATCAATCTCGAAATATCGATTTTGAATGAGATAACAGACATATTTAACAATCATTCATCTGTTGTTTTGTCACTTTCAAC